>JAOWCC010001751.1:3002063-3602063 GCA_030867875.1 Actinernus sp. WN-2022 | reverse complement strand
TTTAAGGATTTCTAGAAGTTTAAAGTAAGGAGCAGCACTCTCTCTGTTATGAGCAAAGAAGATACAACGGAGGCATTTATTTTGTTTTACTTTAATTTTTTCCAGTCTAGATTGGCAGGCAGTTCCCCAACTCATTAGACCATAATTTAAATAGGGATACACAAGAGTGTAGTAGAGCTGTTTTAATGTGTTTATTGAAACAAAATGTCTTAACTTATAACGAATTCCTGTATTTTTTGCCAATTTATCACTGACATGTTTAAGCTGTGCATCCCACTGTAGATGCTGATCAACAAAAACACCTAGATATTTAATTTGAGTTTTTTGCTCTATATTACAAGCTGTTATTCTTATTATAGGATTTTTTCTAGGTGTAGTTATTAGCATATAATTGGTCTTCTTAAAGTTAATTGATAGTTTATTTGCGGAACAATAATTCAATACATTCTTAAGTTCACTATTAACTACTGTTTCAAGGTCGTCAATGTTATTTGAAGAATAGAACATATTTGTATCATCAGCAAAAATTCTAAATGCTAATTTCTTGGAAGAGTTTGGGAGATCATTAATGTAGAGAAGGAAAAGCAAGGGTCCAAGAGGGGATCCTTGAGGGATACCACATATTATGGTTTTCAGGGTAGATTCTGCCTCACCAATTTTGAAGTATTGTTTACGATCACTTATATAGCTAGAGAACCATGTGAGGGGTAGCCCTCGTATTCCATATTTGTTCATTTTTGCCAAAAGAATACCATGATTAATTGTATCAAAAGCTTTAGAAAAGTCCAGAAGTATTCCACAAGTTATCTTATTTTCATCTATAGCAGTTTTTAGGTTTTCTATGGTTTCTAAAATAGCATACTCTGTTGAATATCCTTTTCTAAAGCCAAATTGGTAGTTAAAAAGTATATTTTCTTTTTCAAGGAAGAATATAAGTTGATCGTAGATAAGCTGTTCCAATACTTTACTAAAGGGAGAAATTATTGCTATAGGTCTATAGTTCTCTAGCTCAGTTACGCTGCCATTCTTAAATATAAGGGTTACTCTTGATATTTTAAAGGCTTCAGGGACTGTCCCTGTTATAATTGATTCATTATAAATCTTTGTGAATGGTATTGACAAGGGTCCACTAGCAAGTTTAATAAGCTTGTTTGGTATATTAATGTATGCCTTATTTTCATTTAGGTTGGCAAATAGTGTAAAGACTTGTAGTTCACTTATTGGGGCTAAATAAAAGCTATTTTGCAGAGAAGGATTTGTGAACTGTGTAGGATTACATGTACCATCAGTTTTAATTTTCTGTTGGACCTACATTTACAAAGTAATTATTAAATAGCTCAGCAATATCAGTTTGATTAGTGAATGTCTTGTTATTTTGCACAATTCTTGTGGGGTAGGACTGGCCCTTGGTTTTACGTTTAATAAGGGTACCAATTAGCTTCCAGGTATATTTGAGGTTGTCCTTAAATTTAGAAAATTGTTTACGGTAGTAGTCTTTCTTATTATTATGTTTTAAAAGTGTGAGCATATTTGCATATTGTTTGTATTTATTAATTTTTTGTGGGTCTTTGCTCAGATAATGAGTGTGGTACATTTTTTGTTTCCGTTTGATTGATTTAAGGATTCCAGTTGTAAGCCATGGCTTATTTAATTGTTTTTTCTTTGATTGAGTTGCCTGTTTTAAAGGTACATGTTTGTCAACAATTTTATTTAAAGCATTAATTGAGTCTTGTGTTTTTTCGTTTAGCGTTTTATCAGGACTAAGAATCTCTTCCCAGTTAATTGCATTTACATCATCAAGAAAAATCTCATTGTTAAATTTGGAGTAGTCTCTATAATATCTTTTACTATTGGTCTTATCCAACTGTGATTTAATGACACAGAAAACTGGCAAGTGATCTGAGATGTCAACTCTAAGAATCCCTGAAGTAATATAGGATGTAGATGAATTGGTATATATGTGATCAATAAGTGTTGATGTATGATCAGTTACTCTAGTAGGTTTAGTAATAATGGGAAGCAGATTGTTAGTAAAAAGCATATCCAAGTACTCTTCAGTTTGGGAATGTGAGTTATATTTTAGAAAATCGATATTCATATCACCAAAGATGTAGATGTCATTTTTATCAGTATCCAGTGTTTTGACTATATCATTTAGCTGGGTATTAAAAACTCCAAGGTTACAAGTGGGGTGTCTGTAAATGCAGCCAACGATTATACCCTTTTTGTTTTTACCAGCATTAATTTGTGCCCAACAAGATTCAACTAATTCCATTTCAAATTTGATATCAGGTCTAGGTATAGATTTTAGGTTGTTGGCTATGTATAAAGCTGCCCCACCAGCATTGGTTGGAGAGTCAGTGTGAAGGAAATTATAGTGCTGAATTTCGACATTGGTTATTGAATGTTCATTTAGTTTTGTTTCAGTAATTCCAAGTATATCAGGTTTGAATTCTAGACAGGTTAATATTTCTTCCAAGAGATTTAATTTTTTGGGTAAACTTCTAATATTACAATGAAGAATCGAGAGAGATTTTGGGCCAGAGTTAGCTAGCACTTTGTTCAATTTGGAAACTGAATAATAATTGGAGCAGGGGGTAGAAAGCATTAAATCAGGATCGGATTCATCAGATTTATCTGGGTTAGAGAAAAGGTCATAGAGATCGAAGTCGTTATTCTCCCAACCAGGCCAGTTACCAAACATTACATTAAATTCTCTGTCAGACAAAGAGTAAAATGGAAAATTACTCACGGTTTCTCGATAACCAGCCATAACTGTGAACTGCAAATATTAGTATATAGATATATATAATTTAATAGTACTGGGTTAATCGGTCAAGGTACTCATCGAATGCCTCATGTGTCAAAATATATATACAGAGGGAGAAGTACAGTAATCTTGAACAGCCCTATAAAACACGACAAAACCTTGTCAGGGCTTTCGTTAGGCAAGCATAACTCGATAGCTGTTAAAATTGACCAGATAAATACTAGTGCATAACCGACGGTCGCTTCCTTTGGCGTAATGTAGAACGCAACTACTAAACAGTGTTTGAGGTGCTCCGAGTCCGTACGTAGGGTCCTTTATAGGCTTTAAAAAAATTGTCACACCTAGGCCATAATTAATTTCCATATGAACACAAGCAACTCACACATGCATTTGGAATGCCAGGATATATATATTTAAAAAGTGGTGAAATGTAGGGAACGTCCTTAGAACTTATAGGTGTAGAGAGAAACAACTCTGAATTCCTGCCGCCCTATACGATGGTAGTCCTGGGGATTACCACTTACCACAGGGTACCCATGCACAACTAGCGGCAGTCTCCAGAGAGGCATAATAATAATAACAACTTTATTTCAGTGTCAGAATCGATAGTAGTTTCCCACTAAACAAATAAATACAGAAATTAAAACTAAAAAATTTACGGAAACGTTAGATATGAACCCTAAAAAGGCCATTGCTGACCAAGACACACGAGCAAAGTCTGGAAATACTGACAGTACAAACGTTTAATGCATTGCTGAATCTTAGAATACTAAAACATTGCCACCCGCGCACGGCCGGCATTGAACAAATGCCGACATGTGTCCTCTACCGAAACGGCTTGGCACACGAGCATAATTATAGGTTATTAACGACACAGCGTATACCCAAACTGTTCGAGCATAATTAAGGTTTTATTAGACACACGGCTGCTCGAAACGAGAGTGTAACTTTTAGCATTTGCCGACACACGGCGTCTTCCGAATTGGCTCGAAACACGAGCAAAATAAAAAATGATAATAATGGTATTTTTAGCTGGGAGCACATACATGTCTCCTGGAAGGTTTAAAATAACATAAGGCATAACACGTAAATACAGGAGTAAACTAATATTGACACCCACGACAAGAGGGCCAAAAGTATGCATATAAAAAACTAAAAACTCGAAACCAAAGTAGGGATTTGATTCCCGCTACGAGCTATAAAACTCATTGCATTAATAAAAACCTAGGTCAATGGAACACACAGGAGAACGATATAGGTTATAGTAAATATACGGAGATAAAAGAACTGCTTGACTCGCAGAAAACTTACGGCTATTGCCGACGCAAACAATCGTACACAACTAGTTTGAAAAGCGGACAGCGAAATAAGCTGGAATGAAACTAAAATAACATAAAAACGGTGAAAGAGAAGGCGAGTGCGCGACTACTGAAGAGTCTGGGCGAAATAGAAACTAAATATAAGGAATCTAAGATGCATGAAGCCTAGAGATATGAAGCACTAAGCGGGTAATGAAAATAGAAAAGGGAATATGTGCTAAAGAGTAAAATGCATACCTCATTGATACCGCTGGTGGCGGGATAGGCGGTGGAATATCTGCCATTGGAGCAGCAGGAGGGACAGCTAAAGCCTATAAATCTTCTGCCACGAGAGCACGAGGGCGGCCATCGAATACAACGATGTAGCAAACATAGTGAATAACGAAACTAGATAGACAGAGCGAGAAGGAAATTAACGGTTAGCTCAGTGGTTAAGCTCTGGTCTGTCGAGCGGGAGGTCGCGGGTTCAAACCCCGGCCGGACCAACACTCAGGGTCTTAAAATAACTGAGTAGAAGGTGCTGCCAGACAGTTTAATATTTCATGCTAGCGGTTGCTAATCAAAGGTAGTAAAGGCATCGATTGTCACTGGAAAAGTATATTATTTTACTGCAATCAGCAATAAATGCGGCTTTCGAAAAAAGGTGGCATTTGATCCATTAAAAATCGCGATGACGGCATCACTTGTACCCCCGTCTATACAGTGTTATTGGTTTTCTTTTTGATACATTATCAGGAGTATATTTCGTTCGTTTTTTATTTTATTATTTAGAAATGTGGACTGTTATATAAATCGCCCGTTGGGGACCTGGGACCAGTCTCCACTGATCTGAATAAATCCTTACAATAAACGCTGTTTTACAATCATTATAATGATTGTTTGCAGTACATTGTGACAACTCTCCAAGACTCAGTGCTTTGTTTTCCAATTAGAGAAAGTAATACATTCCTCTTGAAATACAGAAAAACATTACTCAAGTCAGGTGACCTGAATTGGGACAACAAATGTACAAGCTAAATCGGTCAATTGAGAAGAACAAACATTGATTTCACCCTTTCATTTCTGCTTGTGTTATTTGTGCCATAGATATGCAAGTCACTCGTATTCATCTCCATTGTAGAAAAACTATAGCAGCCCAAGCGAGATCACCAAATTGAGAGAACGAGCATACATGAAGCAGAATTAGGCACCTTGACACGACGTAAACTGCAGTTGGCAGATCGCAAGCGGGTCCAAAACCTGGCATGGTTTTACCTGTCAATGCATGTTATTGTTATTGTTATTGTTAGTTCAATTTCCGCTACATTAGCATGCCTGGTAGATACCAGATTTCAGCTTATAAAAATAGACGCTGTCCACTCCGCGTACATACAAACACCAAGTGATATCTCGTAAAAATAAATCGTTGTTTCTAAATTTGTGGCTGCCTTATTGAATTCTATTCAATGCGCATTATTTATGTCGATGCGGATATCCGAGCTCAAAGTAAACTGAGCGCGTGAGGGTGTGGCGTACGCCTTCAGCTAGCCTGCGTCGCATCCGAACTCAACCCTGGTTAAGTCAAAGTCAAAGTTAAGTTAACTCAACCGGGGTTCAGTTCGGATGCGACGCAGGCTAGCCTTCAGCTGACACTCCTGGGAAACTGCATGTAGAACAGGAAATGCAAGTTTTTCCTCTAGCTTCTGTACCACAGACCGGTCAGACCGCAACATAGCTCCTCTGTGAAGACTGCATGATAAATGGAAAGCACTCCCGGGTTAGTTATAAGCATGTTTTCTTTTGTTGTGTGGTATGTACGTTTCTGTCGCCCATCCCTTTGTCGGGTTTAGTAGATCCCCGCCAACAGGCCTCTTTCAGGACAATTTACGCTTCGTCTATAATCTGAATACGTGCGTCGTCGATTGACAAACGGTTTGATCTAAAACTTCATTGAATCTTCGTATGACAATCATAATATTTGCCATGTACAGGGCCCGGCTAACTCTAAGTACATTTTCTTTTAGTTCTTCGAATAAAAGGCCTTCAAGTGAAGCCGATTATGGGGCAACTGAAGCAAAACAGCCTCGCCGACCTCGTGGTTACTCGGTGAGTAATATTGCCGCCCTGGCGTTACACCTATAACAAGGCACTCTTATAACTAAGGCGTGTTAACCCTTTCCCTACTGGACATGTTTGGCTCAGTTGGTGAAATCCTGAGTGCTAACTCAACCCTCCCCCCTCAGTTCAAGTTTGGCTAGCCCGGGTCAGTTAAATACTGCTGACCTTTTAAGCCGAGGGCTCAAACTTTTCCCACGATGCCATTTGGGAGAATTCTGTTCACTCGTTGACGGTAGGTATGGCTGCTTCGGTAGGGTTTCTAATGAAATGAGCTCTAATTTTGGATAAATATGCCACTGTCAGAGAGCTTGAAGACATCATTAAGTCTGAGGATGGCTGAAAAGTACTTGGTTTGCTTCTAGTAGGCTTTGTGAGGGGATTTCACAGGGTTTTTCCGTTGTGTTTGTGCTTTGAGACACAGGAAAAAATTCTTCAATGAAATCCTTGGAATCCTGCAGTTGGCAGTCTTTTACCTCTGCTTAACCTATTAGGATGTGTTTTTGTCACTTTAAAGCAACGGCTTGAGTCCAAATCACCGCTCTTGGTTGTAGGGGTAAAAGACTTCTAAAAAAAACCCTACCGGAGTCCCAGAGGGGGGAACCGCTTGTGTATTTTTTGTCCATTACCCAGCATGCAATTGGAGGTGGGAGCAGGTAAATGTGGTCGAGTGAAATGCAGTGTAAACATCGGCGTGGATCAGAGTCGTTTGGTGCGTTTTGTGCAAACAGACCTGGTGGTTGGAAAGATTAAACAAGGTACTGTAACGACTGAGTGGTGATTTGATTTCAAGTGCGAATGGGAAGGTTTTTTTGAGCTGATTTTCAGCTCCTCAAAATTCGCGAAAATCGAAGAAACGAACGACGATGTCCAAAACAAATGGGTTTTTCTCCAAAGTGGGAGAGTCAAGCGATCCCTGTTATAGCTCTGACTTTGAAGTCATTCATTCCTTGAAATAATATCACAACATCGTATTTCCAGCATGTCTAGGTTTGATGCAATAATTTTCTCCAGGTGTAAATGCTTCATATTGGGCGGTTTCGGGCGGCACAGGAGGGAAAGGGTTAACACAACTAAACGAGTTCATTGTGAAGTTATTTCATACTCCGCGCGTGGTGTCATTTTTGAGTGCTTTAGCTGAATAGTATTTTCTGTATTTCAGATTTCCATACTGCGGAATCTCTACGGGAAAGTGACGACTCCGACAAAGAAACGGGACTGTTTCTCTCGCTGGCTGTTTGGGCAGTCGTTTGCAAGCATCGCTGAAAAAGTGAATGTGGCTTGCCCTACTGTAGAGGTCTATGTAATCGACCTTATTGCTTCGGGTTTGGGCAGCGAGCGCGAGTACCGAAGGCTATTGCAAGAATTGCATATTAACGCTGACGATTTTGAGGCGGTGGCAGAAGAGATCGAGAGCGACGTCAGATTGCGCGAGATAAAGATAAAACGTCGCTGACTTATAATCAGATATGGGCCACCATAGCCGTCCTTATGCAAGGCTTCGGACTATAAAATGGAATGAAGACCAGAAGAAATCTGTGAACTGTCAACTATTCAGAAGTTATTGCGTTCTGTTATTGATATGGTGGAAAAAATAGTAAACCATTTTCACTGCTAAGCCTTGCCGCTCATTGTCTCTGCGTGATTAAGTTATGGGAGAATGATTTTGCCCTCGGCTGATCCCAACTTGCTGCCCACTAACGTGTCCCTTCTTTCTCGCTATTACGCTTAGTTGCTCAAGGGCAATGGCTGCGTAGGAGTCAAATAAGGGAGACGGGCGGGCAACCAATTGCCAAAGGGCGGCGTCAACTGACATAGCGTCGGTAAGCTCTTGCAGGTTCGCGTTTCGAGCTGAAACAAATGAGATAAGACACCCCGTATAAATGCTTGTGCTACAGGCATGCGAGTCATAGGTGGGAAAATTACAGCGCTATGACTATAACATACTACCCAGAACAACGTCCTTTTTAAGTAGTTACTGCGCAATCAAGTTCAAGTTCAAGTTCAATTTATTCACACTTGTTTATGTTACAATTATTGGTTGAATATAACAAGCCATGAGAAAGAGAAAAATAAATAGGAGATAATAATTACAATCTTTAGATAATAGTGTGTAGTGGTCAAAGGAGCGAAAGCTTTCGAGTTAACCACTGCCATTTTGAAAGTTAATGAGGGGAGGAATAAACAAACGAATAGGCTTCATTGTATCTTTACAGGGTTTTAAAAAGTATGACTATTGGTTATAATGAGAAAAGAGGAAGAAAATAAAATAAAATAAAATAAAATAAAATAAAATAAAGGCTGCTTACATGTACAAACTAGGTTTGGATATATGGTAATTTTACAATACAGAATAATGTAGACATTTACAGTAAGTATTTATAAATAATAATTGATATATACATATATCTTCAAAAACTCATGAATAATTAATGAGCATTTTGTCCAATCAGATGAAGCAAATCAGTCACGTGCATGCTCCTTTATACCTGATAAAATCTATCATTCTAAAAGGCCCGCGGAGGGATTTGAATTCTGTCCCAGAGGGAAACGGGGTTAATGATTGAGACAATGGAATTTCTATTGATGTTTCAGCTTTCTCACTGAATTGCTAATTAGGATGAACGTTTTATATAAAGAATATTAATGAACATGAAATTTTATATAAAGTTTCATCCTAATTAAGAATTCACTGATAAAGACCCAAAGATAGCAAAAAGTACACGGAACATAAGGTACCTAGATAATAAATTTTGCACTAAATTTACTAATATCAGCAGACTACCGAGATACACAGATAATATTTTTAAAATGAAGTTATCCAACTACCATTACTTGTTTACCGAGCCACTATTTAGTTCCAATTATTAAACCAAACTCAAAGCCGTAAAATTATAAAAACGTGCATTAAACTTACATATTTTCTGCCGGAGTCAAAAATTTAGAGTCTGCCGTCATGTCAGTCACATCGCTTTCCAAGTCTTGAACTTTATCGAGGTAAACCACGACACCAAATCCTTCAAGTGCAGATTCTTCTTGGATTGCGAAACGCCGGTTCAAACAACATAGTATGGTAATTTCTTCATGTCATTCCCTTGAGATGTTCGTAATTGCAGGCGGTGATTACTCGAATATTTTGCATGGCGTTGTGAATACAAAGGTTCAATGGTTCATTAAGTAACCATTCCCTTGAGATGTGCGTCTTTCTTTCATTGCATTCTTAAAGCGTTTTTGAAGCCGTTTAAAACACTCACAGCACGTGTTTTATCAAGTCTAAACATTCTCGGGCTTCGCCCTCGAATTTTTAAACTTGATAAAACACTGCTGTTCGTGTTTTAAACAGTACATAAATGCAGCTAACATTTTATATCTGGCTTTCAAGGAGGAAGAGCTTATATTGTTTTTTAAAATTGTTATGAGGCAAACATTTTATCTCGATTGGTACTGTTTCCCATATTTTTGATGACATTACTTTAAATCTTGTAAGTCCATAATTTGTTCTCGAGGCTGGTCTGTAGAGGTTTGGGTTACAGGAGTACCTAGTGTTATAATTGTGAATTTCAGAGGCATACAGAACCAAGTTAGAAAAAGTAGTAGGGATTTCCATTGACACATACTTAATTTTATGTACGAGGGAAGATATTTTAAGATTAAAAACATTATCAAGTTTAAGGATTTCTAGAAGTTTAAAGTAAGGAGCAGCACTCTCTCTGTTATGTGCAAAGAAGATACAACGGAGGCATTTATTTTGTTTTACTTTAATTTTTTCCAGTCTAGATTGGCAGGCAGTTCCCCAACTCATTAGACCATAATTTAAATAGGGATACACAAGAGTGTAGTAGAGCTGTTTTAATGTGTTTATTGAAACAAAATGTCTTAACTTATAAAGAATTCCTGTATTTTTTGCCAATTTATCACTGACATGTTTAAGCTGTGCATCCCACTGTAGATGCTGATCAATAAAAACACCTAGATATTTAATTTAAGTTTTTTGCTCTATATTACAAGCTGTTATTCTTATTATAGGATTTTTTCTAGGTGTAGTTATTAGCATATAATTGGTCTTCTTAAAGTTAATTGATAGTTTATTTGCGGAACAATAATTCAATACATTCTTAAGTTCACTATTAACTACTGTTTCAAGGTCGTCAATGTTATTTGAAGAATAGAACATATTTGTATCATCAGCAAAAATTCTAAATGCTAATTTCTTGGAAGAGTTTGGGAGATCATTAATGTAGAGAAGGAAAAGCAAGGGTCCAAGAGTGGATCCTTGAGGGATACCACATATTATGGTTTTCAGGGTAGATTCTGCCTCACCAATTTTGACGTATTGTTTACGATCACTTATATAGCTAGAGAACCATGTGAGGGGTAGCCCTCGTATTCCATATTTTTTCATTTTTGCCAAAAGAATACCATGATTAATTGTATCAAAAGCTTTAGAAAAGTCCAGAAATATTCCACAAGTTATCTTATTTTCATCTATAGCAGTTTTTAGGTTTTCTATGCTTTCTAAAATAGCATACTTTGTTGAATATCCTTTCCTAAAGCCAAATTGGTAGTTAAAAAGTATATTTTCTTTTTTCAAGGAAGAATATAAGTTGATCGTAGATAAGCCGTTCCAATACTTTACTAAAGGGAGAAATTATTGCTATAGGTCTATAGTTCCCTAGCTCAGTTACGCTGCCATTCTTAAATATAGGGGTTACTCTTGATATTTTAAAGGCTTCAGGGACTGTCCCTGTTATAATTGATTCATTATAAATCTTTGTGAATGGTATTGACAAGGGTCCACTAGCAAGTTTAATAAGCTTGTTTGGTATATTAATGTATGCCTTATTTTCATTTAGGTTGGCAAATAGTGTAAAGACTTGTAGTTCACTTATTGGGGCTAAATAAAAGCTATTTTGCAGAGAAGGATTTGTGAACTGTGTAGGATTACATGTACCATCAGTTTTAATTTTCTTTGCTAGAGTTGGACCTACATTTACAAAGTAATTATTAAATAGCTCAGCAATATCAGTTTGATTAGTGAATGTCTTGTTATTTTGCACAATTCTTGTGGGGTAGGACTGGCCCTTGGTTTTACGTTTAATAAGGGTACCAATTAGCTTCCAGGTATATTTGAGGTTGTCCTTAAATTTAGAAAATTGTTTACGGTAGTAGTCTTTCTTATTATTATGTTTTAAAAGTGTGAGCATATTTGCATATTGTTTGTATTTTTTTTTTTTGTGGGTCTTTGCTCAGATAATGTGTGGGGTACATTTTTTGTTTCCGTTTGATTGATTTAAGGATTCCAGTTGTAAGCCATGGCTTATTTAATTGTTTTTTCTTTGATTGAGTTGCCTGTTTTAAAGGTACATGTTTGTCAACAATTTTATTTAAAGCATTAATTGAGTCTTGTGTTTTTTCGTTTAGCGTTTTATCAGGACTAAGAATCTCTTCCCAGTTAATTGCATTTACATCATCAAGAAAAATCTCATTGTTAAATTTGGAGTAGTCTCTATAATATCTTTTACTATTGGTCTTATCCAACTGTGATTTAATGACACAGAAAACTGGCAAGTGATCTGAGATGTCAACTCTAAGAATCCCTGAAGTAATATAGGATGTAGATGAATTGGTATATATGTGATCAATAAGTGTTGATGTATGATCAGTTACTCTAGTAGGTTTAGTAATAATGGGAAGCAGATTGTTAGTAAAAAGCATATCCAAGTACTCTTCAGTTTGGGAATGTGAGTTATATTTTAGAAAATCGATATTCATATCACCAAAGATGTAGATGTCATTTTTATCAGTATCCAGTGTTTTGACTATATCATTTAGCTGGGTATTAAAAACTCCAAGGTTACAAGTGGGGTGTCTGTAAATGCAGCCAACGATTATACCCTTTTTGTTTTTACCAGCATTAATTTGTGCCCAACAAGATTCAACTAATTCCATTTCAAATTTGATATCAGGTCTAGGTATAGATTTTAGGTTGTTGGCTATGTATAAAGCTGCCCCACCAGCATTGGTTGGAGAGTCAGTGTGAAGGAAATTATAGTGCTGAATTTCGACATTGGTTATTGAATGTTCATTTAGTTTTGTTTCAGTAATTCCAAGTATATCAGGTTTGAATTCTAGACAGGTTAATATTTCTTCCAAGAGATTTAATTTTTTGGGTAAACTTCTAATATTACAATGAAGAATCGAGAGAGATTTTGGGCCAGAGTTAGCTAGCACTTTGTTCAATTTGGAAACTGAATAATAATTGGAGCAGGGGGTAGAAAGCATTAAATCAGGATCGGATTCATCAGATTTATCTGGGTTAGAGAAAAGGTCATAGAGATCGAAGTCGTTATTCTCCCAACCAGGCCAGTTACCAAACATTACATTAAATTCTCTGTCAGACAAAGAGTAAAATGGAAAATTACTCACGGTTTCTCGATAACCAGCCATAACTGTGAACTGCAAATATTAGTATATAGATATATATAATTTAATAGTACTGGGTTAATCGGTCAAGGTACTCATCGAATGCCTCATGTGTCAAAATATATATACAGAGGGAGAAGTACAGTAATCTTGAACAGCCCTATAAAACACGACAAAACCTTGTCAGGGCTTTCGTTAGGCAAGCATAACTCGATAGCTGTTAAAATTGACCAGATAAATACTAGTGCATAACCGACGGTCGCTTCCTTTGGCGTAATGTAGAACGCAACTACTAAACAGTGTTTGAGGTGCTCCGAGTCCGTACGTAGGGTCCTTTATAGGCTTTAAAAAAATTGTCACACCTAGGCCATAATTAATTTCCATATGAACACAAGCAACTCACACATGCATTTGGAATGCCAGGATATATATATTTAAAAAGTGGTGAAATGTAGGGAACGTCCTTAGAACTTATAGGTGTAGAGAGAAACAACTCTGAATTCCTGCCGCCCTATACGATGGTAGTCCTGGGGATTACCACTTACCACAGGGTACCCATGCACAACTAGCGGCAGTCTCCAGAGAGGCATAATAATAATAACAACTTTATTTCAGTGTCAGAATCGATAGTAGTTTCCCACTAAACAAATAAATACAGAAATTAAAACTAAAAAATTTACGGAAACGTTAGATATGAACCCTAAAAAGGCCATTGCTGACCAAGACACACGAGCAAAGTCTGGAAATACTGACAGTACAAACGTTTAATGCATTGCTGAATCTTAGAATACTAAAACATTGCCACCCGCGCACGGCCGGCATTGAACAAATGCCGACATGTGTCCTCTACCGAAACGGCTTGGCACACGAGCATAATTATAGGTTATTAACGACACAGCGTATACCCAAACTGTTCGAGCATAATTAAGGTTTTATTAGACACACGGCTGCTCGAAACGAGAGTGTAACTTTTAGCATTTGCCGACACACGGCGTCTTCCGAATTGGCTCGAAACACGAGCAAAATAATAAATGATAATAATAGTATTTTTAGCTGGGAGCACATACATGTCTCCTGGAAGGTTTAAAATAACATAAGGCATAACACGTAAATACAGGAGTAAACTAATATTGACACCCACGACAAGAGGGCCAAAAGTATGCATATAAAAAACTAAAAACTCGAAACTAAAGTAGGGATTTGATTCCCGCTACGAGCTATAAAACTCATTGCATTAATAAAAACCTAGGTCAATGGAACACACAGGAGAACGATATAGGTTATAGTAAATATACGGAGATAAAAGAACTGCTTGACTCGCAGAAAACTTACGGCTATTGCCGACGCAAACAATCGTACACAACTAGTTTGAAAAGCGGACAGCGAAATAAGCTGGAATGAAACTAAAATAACATAAAAACGGTGAAAGAGAAGGCGAGTGCGCGACTACTGAAGAGTCTGGGCGAAATAGAAACTAAATATAAGGAATCTAAGATGCATGAAGCCTAGAGATATGAAGCACTAAGCGGGTAATGAAAATAGAAAAGGGAATATGTGCTAAAGAGTAAAATGCATACCTCATTGATACCGCTGGTGGCGGGATAGGCGGTGGAATATCTGCCATTGGAGCAGCAGGAGGGACAGCTAAAGCCTATAAATCTTCTGACACGAGAGCACGAGGGCGGCCATCGAATACAACGATGTAGCAAACATAGTGAATAACGAAACTAGATAGACAGAGCGAGAAGGAAATTAACGGTTAGCTCAGTGGTTAAGCTCTGGTCTGTCGAGCGGGAGGTCGCGGGTTCAAACCCCGGCCGGACCAACACTCAGGGTCTTCAAATAACTGAGTAGAAGGTGCTGCCAGACAGTTTAATATTTCATGCTAGCGGTTGCTAATCAAAGGTAGTAAAGGCATCGATTGTCACTGGAAAAATATATTATTTTACTGCAATCAGCAATAAATGCGGCTTTCGAAAAAAGGTGGCATTTGATCCATTAAAAATCGCGATGACGGCATCACTTGTACCCCCGTCTATACAGTGTTATTGGTTTTCTTTTTGATACATTATCAGGAGTATATTTCGTTCGTTTTTTATTTTATTATTTAGAAATGTGGACTGTCATATAAATCGCCCGTTGGGGACCTGGGACCAGTCTCCACTGATCTGAATAAATCCTTACAATAAACGCTGTTTTACAATCATTATAATGATTGTTTGCAGTACATTGTGACAACTCTCCAAGACTCAGTGCTTTGTTTTCCAATTAGAGAAAGTAATACATTCCTCTTGAAACACAGAAAAACATTACTCAAGTCAGGTGACCTGAATTGGGACAACAATTGTACAAGCTAAATCGGTCAATTGAGAAGAACAAACATTGATTTCACCCTTTCATTTCTGCTTGTGTTATTTGTGCCATAGATATGCAAGTCACTCGTATTCATCTCCATTGTAGAAAAACTATAGCAGCCCAAGCGAGATCACCAAATTGAGAGAACGAGCATACATGAAGCAGAATTAGGCACCTTGACACGACGTAAACTGCAGTTGGCAGATCGCAAGCGGGTCCAAAACCTGGCATGGTTTTACCTGTCAATGCATGTTATTGTTATTGTTATTGTTAGTTCAATTTCCGCTACATTAGCATGCCTGGTAGATACCAGATTTCAGCTTATAAAAATAGACGCTGTCCACTCCGCGTACATACAAACACCAAGTGATATCTCGTAAAAATAAATCGTTGTTTCTAAATTTGTGGCTGCCTTATTGAATTCTATTCAATGCGCATTATTTATGTCGATGCGGATATCCGAGCTCAAAGTAAACTGAGCGCGTGAGGGTGTGGCGTACGCCTTCAGCTAGCCTGCGTCGCATCCGAACTCAACCCTGGTTAAGTCAAAGTCAAAGTTAAGTTAACTCAACCGGGGTTCAGTTCGGATGCGACGCAGGCTAGCCTTCAGCTGACACTCCTGGGAAACTGCATGTAGAACAGGAAATGCAAGTTTTTCCTCTAGCTTCTGTACCACAGACCGGTCAGACCGCAACATAGCTCCTCTGTGAAGACTGCATGATAAATGGAAAGCACTCCCGGGTTAGTTATAAGCATGTTTTCTTTTGTTGTGTGGTATGTACGTTTCTGTCGCCCATCCCTTTGTCGGGTTTAGTAGATCCCCGCCAACAGGCCTCTTTCAGGACAATTTACGCTTCGTCTATAATCTGAATACGTGCGTCGTCGATTGACAAACGGTTTGATCTAAAACTTCATTGAATCTTCGTATGACAATCATAATATTTGCCATGTACAGGGCCCGGCTAACTCTAAGTACATTTTCTTTTAGTTCTTCGAATAAAAGGCCTTCAAGTGAAGCCGATTATGGGGCAACTGAAGCAAAACAGCCTCGCCGACCTCGTGGTTACTCGGTGAGTAATATTGCCGCCCTGGCGTTACACCTATAACAAGGCACTCTTATAACTAAGGCGTGTTAACCCTTTCCCTACTGGACATGTTTGGCTCAGTTGGTGAAATCCTGAGTGCTAACTCAACCCTCCCCCCTCAGTTCAAGTTTGGCTAGCCCGGGTCAGTTAAATACTGCTGACCTTTTAAGCCGAGGGCTCAAACTTTTCCCACGATGCCATTTGGGAGAATTCTGTTCACTCGTTGACGGTAGGTATGGCTGCTTCGGTAGGGTTTCTAATGAAATGAGCTCTAATTTTGGATAAATATGCCACTGTCAGAGAGCTTGAAGACATCATTAAGTCTGAGGATGGCTGAAAAGTACTTGGTTTGCTTCTAGTAGGCTTTGTGAGGGGATTTCACAGGGTTTTTCCGTTGTGTTTGTGCTTTGAGACACAGGAAAAAATTCTTCAATGAAATCCTTGGAATCCTGCAGTTGGCAGTCTTTTACCTCTGCTTAACCTATTAGGATGTGTTTTTGTCACTTTAAAG
The DNA here is from genome assembly GCA_030867875.1 of Actinernus sp. WN-2022. NCBI lineage: Eukaryota > Metazoa > Cnidaria > Anthozoa > Actiniaria > Actinernidae > Actinernus > Actinernus sp. WN-2022. The sequence goes on along the minus strand of JAOWCC010001751.1, from coordinate 3,585,506 downwards.
CAACGGCTTGAGTCCAAATCACCGCTCTTGGTTGTAGGGGTAAAAGACTTCTAAAAAAAACCCTACCGGAGTCCCAGAGGGGGGAACCGCTTGTGTATTTTTTGTCCATTACCCAGCATGCAATTGGAGGTGGGAGCAGGTAAATGTGGTCGAGTGAAATGCAGTGTAAACATCGGCGTGGATCAGAGTCGTTTGGTGCGTTTTGTGCAAACAGACCTGGTGGTTGGAAAGATTAAACAAGGTACTGTAACGACTGAGTGGTGATTTGATTTCAAGTGCGAATGGGAAGGTTTTTTTGAGCTGATTTTCAGCTCCTCAAAATTCGCGAAAATCGAAGAAACGAACGACGATGTCCAAAACAAATGGGTTTTTCTCCAAAGTGGGAGAGTCAAGCGATCCCTGTTATAGCTCTGACTTTGAAGTCATTCATTCCTTGAAATAATATCACAACATCGTATTTCCAGCATGTCTAGGTTTGATGCAATAATTTTCTCCAGGTGTAAATGCTTCATATTGGGCGGTTTCGGGCGGCACAGGAGGGAAAGGGTTAACACAACTAAACGAGTTCATTGTGAAGTTATTTCATACTCCGCGCGTGGTGTCATTTTTGAGTGCTTTAGCTGAATAGTATTTTCTGTATTTCAGATTTCCATACTGCGGAATCTCTACGGGAAAGTGACGACTCCGACAAAGAAACGGGACTGTTTCTCTCGCTGGCTGTTTGGGCAGTCGTTTGCAAGCATCGCTGAAAAAGTGAATGTGGCTTGCCCTACTGTAGAGGTCTATGTAATCGACCTTATTGCTTCGGGTTTGGGCAGCGAGCGCGAGTACCGAAGGCTATTGCAAGAATTGCATATTAACGCTGACGATTTTGAGGCGGTGGCAGAAGAGATCGAGAGCGACGTCAGATTGCGCGAGATAAAGATAAAACGTCGCTGACTTATAATCAGATATGGGCCACCATAGCCGTCCTTATGCAAGGCTTCGGACTATAAAATGGAATGAAGACCAGAAGAAATCTGTGAACTGTCAACTATTCAGAAGTTATTGCGTTCTGTTATTGATATGGTGGAAAAAATAGTAAACCATTTTCACTGCTAAGCCTTGCCGCTCATTGTCTCTGCGTGATTAAGTTATGGGAGAATGATTTTGCCCTCGGCTGATCCCAACTTGCTGCCCACTAACGTGTCCCTTCTTTCTCGCTATTACGCTTAGTTGCTCAAGGGCAATGGCTGCGTAGGAGTCAAATAAGGGAGACGGGCGGGCAACCAATTGCCAAAGGGCGGCGTCAACTGACATAGCGTCGGTAAGCTCTTGCAGGTTCGCGTTTCGAGCTGAAACAAATGAGATAAGACACCCCGTATAAATGCTTGTGCTACAGGCATGCGAGTCATAGGTGGGAAAATTACAGCGCTATGACTATAACATACTACCCAGAACAACGTCCTTTTTAAGTAGTTACTGCGCAATCAAGTTCAAGTTCAAGTTCAATTTATTCACACTTGTTTATGTTACAATTATTGGTTGAATATAACAAGCCATGAGAAAGAGAAAAATAAATAGGAGATAATAATTACAATCTTTAGATAATAGTGTGTAGTGGTCAAAGGAGCGAAAGCTTTCGAGTTAACCACTGCCATTTTGAAAGTTAATGAGGGGAGGAATAAACAAACGAATAGGCTTCATTGTATCTTTACAGGGTTTTAAAAAGTATGACTATTGGTTATAATGAGAAAAGAGGAAGAAAATAACATAAAATAAAATAAAATAAAATAAAGGCTGCTTACATGTACAAACTAGGTTTGGATATATGGTAATTTTACAATACAGAATAATGTAGACATTTACAGTAAGTATTTATAAATAATAATTGATATATACATATATCTTCAAAAACTCATGAATAATTAATGAGCATTTTGTCCAATCAGATGAAGCAAATCAGTCACGTGCATGCTCCTTTATACCTGATAAAATCTATCATTCTAAAAGGCCCGCGGAGGGATTTGAATTCTGTCCCAGAGGGAAACGGGGTTAATGATTGAGACAATGGAATTTCTATTGATGTTTCAGCTTTCTCACTGAATTGCTAATTAGGATGAACGTTTTATATAAAGAATATTAATGAACATGAAATTTTATATAAAGTTTCATCCTAATTAAGAATTCACTGATAAAGACCCAAAGATAGCAAAAAGTACACGGAACATAAGGTACCTAGATAATAAATTTTGCACTAAATTTACTAATATCAGCAGACTACCGAGATACACAGATAATATTTTTAAAATGAAGTTATCCAACTACCATTACTTGTTTACCGAGCCACTATTTAGTTCCAATTATTAAACCAAACTCAAAGCCGTAAAATTATAAAAACGTGCATTAAACTTACATATTTTCTGCCGGAGTCAAAAATTTAGAGTCTGCCGTCATGTCAGTCACATCGCTTTCCAAGTCTTGAACTTTATCGAGGTAAACCACGACACCAAATCCTTCAAGTGCAGATTCTTCTTGGATTGCGAAACGCCGGTTCAAACAACATAGTATGGTAATTTCTTCATGTCATTCCCTTGAGATGTTCGTAATTGCAGGCGGTGATTACTCGAATATTTTGCATGGCGTTGTGAATACAAAGGTTCAATGGTTCATTAAGTAACCATTCCCTTGAGATGTGCGTCTTTCTTTCATTGCATTCTTAAAGCGTTTTTGAAGCCGTTTAAAACACTCACAGCACGTGTTTTATCAAGTCTAAACATTCTCGGGCTTCGCCCTCGAATTTTTAAACTTGATAAAACACTGCTGTTCGTGTTTTAAACAGTACATAAATGCAGCTAACATTTTATATCTGGCTTTCAAGGAGGAAGAGCTTATATTGTTTTTTAAAATTGTTATGAGGCAAACATTTTATCTCGATTGGTACTGTTTCCCATATTTTTGATGACATTACTTTAAATCTTGTAAGTCCATAATTTGTTCTCGAGGCTGGTCTGTAGAGGTTTGGGTTACAGGAGTACCTAGTGTTATAATTGTGAATTTCAGAGGCATACAGAACCAAGTTAGAAAAAGTAGTAGGGATTTCCATTGACACATACTTAATTTTATGTACGAGGGAAGATATTTTAAGATTAAAAACATTATCAAGTTTAAGGATTTCTAGAAGTTTAAAGTAAGGAGCAGCACTCTCTCTGTTATGTGCAAAGAAGATACAACGGAGGCATTTATTTTGTTTTACTTTAATTTTTTCCAGTCTAGATTGGCAGGCAGTTCCCCAACTCATTAGACCATAATTTAAATAGGGATACACAAGAGTGTAGTAGAGCTGTTTTAATGTGTTTATTGAAACAAAATGTCTTAACTTATAAAGAATTCCTGTATTTTTTGCCAATTTATCACTGACATGTTTAAGCTGTGCATCCCACTGTAGATGCTGATCAATAAAAACACCTAGATATTTAATTTAAGTTTTTTGCTCTATATTACAAGCTGTTATTCTTATTATAGGATTTTTTCTAGGTGTAGTTATTAGCATATAATTGGTCTTCTTAAAGTTAATTGATAGTTTATTTGCGGAACAATAATTCAATACATTCTTAAGTTCACTATTAACTACTGTTTCAAGGTCGTCAATGTTATTTGAAGAATAGAACATATTTGTATCATCAGCAAAAATTCTAAATGCTAATTTCTTGGAAGAGTTTGGGAGATCATTAATGTAGAGAAGGAAAAGCAAGGGTCCAAGAGTGGATCCTTGAGGGATACCACATATTATGGTTTTCAGGGTAGATTCTGCCTCACCAATTTTGACGTATTGTTTACGATCACTTATATAGCTAGAGAACCATGTGAGGGGTAGCCCTCGTATTCCATATTTTTTCATTTTTGCCAAAAGAATACCATGATTAATTGTATCAAAAGCTTTAGAAAAGTCCAGAAATATTCCACAAGTTATCTTATTTTCATCTATAGCAGTTTTTAGGTTTTCTATGCTTTCTAAAATAGCATACTTTGTTGAATATCCTTTCCTAAAGCCAAATTGGTAGTTAAAAAGTATATTTTCTTTTTTCAAGGAAGAATATAAGTTGATCGTAGATAAGCCGTTCCAATACTTTACTAAAGGGAGAAATTATTGCTATAGGTCTATAGTTCTCTAGCTCAGTTACGCTGCCATTCTTAAATATAGGGGTTACTCTTGATATTTTAAAGGCTTCAGGGACTGTCCCTGTTATAATTGATTCATTATAAATCTTTGTGAATGGTATTGACAAGGGTCCACTAGCAAGTTTAATAAGCTTGTTTGGTATATTAATGTATGCCTTATTTTCATTTAGGTTGGCAAATAGTGTAAAGACTTGTAGTTCACTTATTGGGGCTAAATAAAAGCTATTTTGCAGAGAAGGATTTGTGAACTGTGTAGGATTACATGTACCATCAGTTTTAATTTTCTTTGCTAGAGTTGGACCTACATTTACAAAGTAATTATTAAATAGCTCAGCAATATCAGTTTGATTAGTGAATGTCTTGTTATTTTGCACAATTCTTGTGGGGTAGGACTGGCCCTTGGTTTTACGTTTAATAAGGGTACCAATTAGCTTCCAGGTATATTTGAGGTTGTCCTTAAATTTAGAAAATTGTTTACGGTAGTAGTCTTTCTTATTATTATGTTTTAAAAGTGTGAGCATATTTGCATATTGTTTGTATTTTTTTTTTTTTGTGGGTCTTTGCTCAGATAATGTGTGGGGTACATTTTTTGTTTCCGTTTGATTGATTTAAGGATTCCAGTTGTAAGCCATGGCTTATTTAATTGTTTTTTCTTTGATTGAGTTGCCTGTTTTAAAGGTACATGTTTGTCAACAATTTTATTTAAAGCATTAATTGAGTCTTGTGTTTTTTCGTTTAGCGTTTTATCAGGACTAAGAATCTCTTCCCAGTTAATTGCATTTACATCATCAAGAAAAATCTCATTGTTAAATTTGGAGTAGTCTCTATAATATCTTTTACTATTGGTCTTATCCAACTGTGATTTAATGACACAGAAAACTGGCAAGTGATCTGAGATGTCAACTCTAAGAATCCCTGAAGTAATATAGGATGTAGATGAATTGGTATATATGTGATCAATAAGTGTTGATGTATGATCAGTTACTCTAGTAGGTTTAGTAATAATGGGAAGCAGATTGTTAGTAAAAAGCATATCCAAGTACTCTTCAGTTTGGGAATGTGAGTTATATTTTAGAAAATCGATATTCATATCACCAAAGATGTAGATGTCATTTTTATCAGTATCCAGTGTTTTGACTATATCATTTAGCTGGGTATTAAAAACTCCAAGGTTACAAGTGGGGTGTCTGTAAATGCAGCCAACGATTATACCCTTTTTGTTTTTACCAGCATTAATTTGTGCCCAACAAGATTCAACTAATTCCATTTCAAATTTGATATCAGGTCTAGGTATAGATTTTAGGTTGTTGGCTATGTATAAAGCTGCCCCACCAGCATTGGTTGGAGAGTCAGTGTGAAGGAAATTATAGTGCTGAATTTCGACATTGGTTATTGAATGTTCATTTAGTTTTGTTTCAGTAATTCCAAGTATATCAGGTTTGAATTCTAGACAGGTTAATATTTCTTCCAAGAGATTTAATTTTTTGGGTAAACTTCTAATATTACAATGAAGAATCGAGAGAGATTTTGGGCCAGAGTTAGCTAGCACTTTGTTCAATTTGGAAACTGAATAATAATTGGAGCAGGGGGTAGAAAGCATTAAATCAGGATCGGATTCATCAGATTTATCTGGGTTAGAGAAAAGGTCATAGAGATCGAAGTCGTTATTCTCCCAACCAGGCCAGTTACCAAACATTACATTAAATTCTCTGTCAGACAAAGAGTAAAATGGAAAATTACTCACGGTTTCTCGATAACCAGCCATAACTGTGAACTGCAAATATTAGTATATAGATATATATAATTTAATAGTACTGGGTTAATCGGTCAAGGTACTCATCGAATGCCTCATGTGTCAAAATATATATACAGAGGGAGAAGTACAGTAATCTTGAACAGCCCTATAAAACACGACAAAACCTTGTCAGGGCTTTCGTTAGGCAAGCATAACTCGATAGCTGTTAAAATTGACCAGATAAATACTAGTGCATAACCGACGGTCGCTTCCTTTGGCGTAATGTAGAACGCAACTACTAAACAGTGTTTGAGGTGCTCCGAGTCCGTACGTAGGGTCCTTTATAGGCTTTAAAAAAATTGTCACACCTAGGCCATAATTAATTTCCATATGAACACAAGCAACTCACACATGCATTTGGAATGCCAGGATATATATATTTAAAAAGTGGTGAAATGTAGGGAACGTCCTTAGAACTTATAGGTGTAGAGAGAAACAACTCTGAATTCCTGCCGCCCTATACGATGGTAGTCCTGGGGATTACCACTTACCACAGGGTACCCATGCACAACTAGCGGCAGTCTCCAGAGAGGCATAATAATAATAACAACTTTATTTCAGTGTCAGAATCGATAGTAGTTTCCCACTAAACAAATAAATACAGAAATTAAAACTAAAAAATTTACGGAAACGTTAGATATGAACCCTAAAAAGGCCATTGCTGACCAAGACACACGAGCAAAGTCTGGAAATACTGACAGTACAAACGTTTAATGCATTGCTGAATCTTAGAATACTAAAACATTGCCACCCGCGCACGGCCGGCATTGAACAAATGCCGACATGTGTCCTCTACCGAAACGGCTTGGCACACGAGCATAATTATAGGTTATTAACGACACAGCGTATACCCAAACTGTTCGAGCATAATTAAGGTTTTATTAGACACACGGCTGCTCGAAACGAGAGTGTAACTTTTAGCATTTGCCGACACACGGCGTCTTCCGAATTGGCTCGAAACACGAGCAAAATAAAAAATGATAATAATGGTATTTTTAGCTGGGAGCACATACATGTCTCCTGGAAGGTTTAAAATAACATAAGGCATAACACGTAAATACAGGAGTAAACTAATATTGACACCCACGACAAGAGGGCCAAAAGTATGCATATAAAAAACTAAAAACTCGAAACCAAAGTAGGGATTTGATTCCCGCTACGAGCTATAAAACTCATTGCATTAATAAAAACCTAGGTCAATGGAACACACAGGAGAACGATATAGGTTATAGTAAATATACGGAGATAAAAGAACTGCTTGACTCGCAGAAAACTTACGGCTATTGCCGACGCAAACAATCGTACACAACTAGTTTGAAAAGCGGACAGCGAAATAAGCTGGAATGAAACTAAAATAACATAAAAACGGTGAAAGAGAAGGCGAGTGCGCGACTACTGAAGAGTCTGGGCGAAATAGAAACTAAATATAAGGAATCTAAGATGCATGAAGCCTAGAGATATGAAGCACTAAGCGGGTAATGAAAATAGAAAAGGGAATATGTGCTAAAGAGTAAAATGCATACCTCATTGATACCGCTGGTGGCGGGATAGGCGGTGGAATATCTGCCATTGGAGCAGCAGGAGGGACAGCTAAAGCCTATAAATCTTCTGCCACGAGAGCACGAGGGCGGCCATCGAATACAACGATGTAGCAAACATAGTGAATAACGAAACTAGATAGACAGAGCGAGAAGGAAATTAACGGTTAGCTCAGTGGTTAAGCTCTGGTCTGTCGAGCGGGAGGTCGCGGGTTCAAACCCCGGCCGGACCAACACTCAGGGTCTTAAAATAACTGAGTAGAAGGTGCTGCCAGACAGTTTAATATTTCATGCTAGCGGTTGCTAATCAAAGGTAGTAAAGGCATCGATTGTCACTGGAAAAGTATATTATTTTACTGCAATCAGCAATAAATACGGCTTTCGAAAAAAGGTGGCATTTGATCCATTAAAAATCGCGATGACGGCATCACTTGTACCCCCGTCTATACAGTGTTATTGGTTTTCTTTTTGATACATTATCAGGAGTATATTTCGTTCGTTTTTTATTTTATTATTTAGAAATGTGGACTGTTATATAAATCGCCCGTTGGGGACCTGGGACCAGTCTCCACTGATCTGAATAAATCCTTACAATAAACGCTGTTTTACAATCATTATAATGATTGTTTGCAGTACATTGTGACAACTCTCCAAGACTCAGTGCTTTGTTTTCCAATTAGAGAAAGTAATACATTCCTCTTGAAATACAGAAAAACATTACTCAAGTCAGGTGACCTGAATTGGGACAACAAATGTACAAGCTAAATCGGTCAATTGAGAAGAACAAACATTGATTTCACCCTTTCATTTCTGCTTGTGTTATTTGTGCCATAGATATGCGAGTCACTCGTATTCATCTCCATTGTAGAAAAACTATAGCAGCCCAAGAGAGATCACCAAATTGAGGGAACGAGCATACATGAAGCAGAATTAGGCATCTTGACACGACGTAAACTGCAGTTGGCAGATCGCAAGCGGGTCCAAAACCTGGCATTGTTTGACCTGTCAATGCATGTTATTGTTATTGTTAGTTCAACTTCCGCTACATTAGCATGCCTGGTAGATACCAGATTTCAGCTTATAAAAATAGACGCTATCCACTCCGCGTACATACAAACACCAAGTGATATCTCGTAAAAATAAATCGTTGTTTCTAAATTTGTGGCTGCCTTAGTGAATTCTATTCAATGCGCATTATTTATGTCGATGCGGATATCCGAGCTCAAAGTAAACTGAGCGCGTGAGGGTGTGGCGTACGCCTTCAGCTGACACTCACTGCACTGCATGTAGAACAGGAAATGCAAATTTTTCCTCTAGCTTCTGTACCACAGACCAGTCAGACCGCAACATAGCTCCTCTGTGAAGACTGCATGATAAATGGAAAGCACTCCCGGGTTAGTTATAAGCATGTTTTCTTTTGTTGTGTGGTATGTACGTTTCTGTCGCCCATCCCTTTGTCGGGTTTAGTAGATCCCCGCCAAAAGGCCTCTTTCAGGACAATTTACGCTTCGTCTATAATCTGAATACGTGCGTCGTCGATTTACAAACGGTTTAATCTAAAACTTCATTGAATCTTCGTATGACAATCATAATATTTGCCATGTACAGGACTCGGCTAACTCTAAGTACATTTTCTTTTAGTTCTTCGAATAAAAGGCCTTCAAGTGAAGCCGATTATGGGGCAACTGAAGCAAAACAGCCTCGCCGACCTCGTGGTTACTCGGTGAGTAATATTGCCGCCCTGGCGTTACACCTATAACAAGGCACTCTTATAACTGAGGCGTGTTAACATAACTAAACGAGTTCATTGTGAAGTTATTTCATACTCCGCGCGTGGTGTGATTTTTGTGTGCTTTAGCTGAATAGTATTTTCTGTATTTCAGATTTCCATACTGCGGAATCTCTACGGGAAAGTGACGACTCTGACAAAGAAACGGGACTGTTTCTCTCGCTGGCTGTTTGGTCAGTCGTTTGCAAGCATCGCTGAAAAAGTGAATGTGGCTTGCCCTACTGTAGAGGTCTATGTAATCGACCTTATTGCTTCGGGTTTGGGCAGCGAGCGCGAGTACCGAAGGCTATTGCAAGAATTGCATATTAACGCTGACGATTTTGAGGCGGTGGCAGAAGAGATCGAGAGCGACGTCAGATTGCGCGACATCAAAGATAAAACGTCGCTGACTTATAATCAGATACGGGCCACCATAGCCGTCCTTATGCAACGCTTCGAACTATAAAATGGAATGAAGACCAGAAGAAATCTGTGAACTGTCAACTATTCAGAAGTTATTGCGTTCTGTTATTGATATGGTGGGTAAAATAGTAAACCATTTTCACTGCTAAGCCTTGCCGCTCATTGTCTCTGTGTGATTAAGTTATGGGAGAATGATTTTTCCCTCGGCTGACCCCAACTTGCTGCCCACTAACGTGTCCCTTCTTTCTCGCTATATCGCTTAGTTGCTCAAGGGCAATGGCTGCGTAGGAGCCAAATTGCCAAAGGGCGGCGTCAACTGACATAGCGTCGGTAAGCTCTTGCAGGTTCGCGTTTCGAGCTGAAACAAATGAGATAAGACACCCCGTATAAATGCTTGTGCTACAGGCATGCGAGTCATAGGTGGGAAAATTACAGCGCTATGACTATAACATACTACCCAGAACAACGTCCTTTTTAAGTAGTTACTGCGCAATCAAGTTCAAGTTCAAGTTCAATTTATTCACACTTGTTTATGTTACAATTATTGGTTGAATATAACAAGCCATGAGAAAGAGAAAAATAAATAGGAGATAATAATTACAATCTTTAGATAATAGTGTGTAGTGGTCAAAGGAGCGAAAGCTTTCGAGTTAACCACTGCCATTTTGAAAATTAATGAGGGGAGGAATAAACAAACGAATAGGCTTGATTGTATCTTTACAGGGTTTTAAAAAGTATGACTATTGGTTATAATGAGAAAAGAGGAAGAAAATAAAATAAAATAAAATAAAATAAAATAAAATAAAGGCTGCTTACATGTACAAACTAGGTTTGGATATATGGTAATTTTACAATACAGAATAATGTAGACATTTACAGTAAGTATTTATAAATAATAATTGATATATACATATATCATAAATGCAGCTAACATTTTATTTCTGGCTTTCAAGGAGGAAGAGCTTATATTGTTTTTTAAAATTGTTATGAGGCAAACATTTTATCTCGATTGGTACTGTTTCCCATATTTTTGATGACATTACTTTAAATCTTGTAAGTCCATAATTTGTTCCCGAGGCTGGTCTGTAGAGGTTTTGGTTACAGGAGTACCTAGTGTTATAATTGTGAATTTCAGAGGCATACAGAACCAAGTTAGAAAAAGTAGTAGGGATTTCCATTGACACATACTTAATTTTATGTACGAGGGAAGATATTTTAAGATTAAAAACATTATCAAGTTTAAGGATTTCTAGAAGTTTAAAGTAAGGAGCAGCACTCTCTCTGTTATGAGCAAAGAAGATACAACGGAGGCATTTATTTTGTTTTACTTTAATTTTTTCCAGTCTAGATTGGCAGGCAGTTCCCCAACTCATTAGACCATAATTTAAATAGGGATACACAAGAGTGTAGTAGAGCTGTTTTAATGTGTTTATTGAAACAAAATGTCTTAACTTATAACGAATTCCTGTATTTTTTGCCAATTTATCACTGACATGTTTAAGCTGTGCATCCCACTGTAGATGCTGATCAACAAAAACACCTAGATATTTAATTTGAGTTTTTTGCTCTATATTACAAGCTGTTATTCTTATTATAGGATTTTTTCTAGGTGTAGTTATTAGCATATAATTGGTCTTCTTAAAGTTAATTGATAGTTTATTTGCGGAACAATAATTCAATACATTCTTAAGTTCACTATTAACTACTGTTTCAAGGTCGTCAATGTTATTTGAAGAATAGAACATATTTGTATCATCAGCAAAAATTCTAAATGCTAATTTCTTGGAAGAGTTTGGGAGATCATTAATGTAGAGAAGGAAAAGCAAGGGTCCAAGAGGGGATCCTTGAGGGATACCACATATTATGGTTTTCAGGGTAGATTCTGCCTCACCAATTTTGAAGTATTGTTTACGATCACTTATATAGCTAGAGAACCATGTGAGGGGTAGCCCTCGTATTCCATATTTGTTCATTTTTGCCAAAAGAATACCATGATTAATTGTATCAAAAGCTTTAGAAAAGTCCAGAAGTATTCCACAAGTTATCTTATTTTCATCTATAGCAGTTTTTAGGTTTTCTATGGTTTCTAAAATAGCATACTCTGTTGAATATCCTTTTCTAAAGCCAAATTGGTAGTTAAAAAGTATATTTTCTTTTTCAAGGAAGAATATAAGTTGATCGTAGATAAGCTGTTCCAATACTTTACTAAAGGGAGAAATTATTGCTATAGGTCTATAGTTCTCTAGCTCAGTTACGCTGCCATTCTTAAATATAAGGGTTACTCTTGATATTTTAAAGGCTTCAGGGACTGTCCCTGTTATAATTGATTCATTATAAATCTTTGTGAATGGTATTGACAAGGGTCCACTAGCAAGTTTAATAAGCTTGTTTGGTATATTAATGTATGCCTTATTTTCATTTAGGTTGGCAAATAGTGTAAAGACTTGTAGTTCACTTATTGGGGCTAAATAAAAGCTATTTTGCAGAGAAGGATTTGTGAACTGTGTAGGATTACATGTACCATCAGTTTTAATTTTCTGTTGGACCTACATTTACAAAGTAATTATTAAATAGCTCAGCAATATCAGTTTGATTAGTGAATGTCTTGTTATTTTGCACAATTCTTGTGGGGTAGGACTGGCCCTTGGTTTTACGTTTAATAAGGGTACCAATTAGCTTCCAGGTATATTTGAGGTTGTCCTTAAATTTAGAAAATTGTTTACGGTAGTAGTCTTTCTTATTATTATGTTTTAAAAGTGTGAGCATATTTGCATATTGTTTGTATTTATTAATTTTTTGTGGGTCTTTGCTCAGATAATGAGTGTGGTACATTTTTTGTTTCCGTTTGATTGATTTAAGGATTCCAGTTGTAAGCCATGGCTTATTTAATTGTTTTTTCTTTGATTGAGTTGCCTGTTTTAAAGGTACATGTTTGTCAACAATTTTATTTAAAGCATTAATTGAGTCTTGTGTTTTTTCGTTTAGCGTTTTATCAGGACTAAGAATCTCTTCCCAGTTAATTGCATTTACATCATCAAGAAAAATCTCATTGTTAAATTTGGAGTAGTCTCTATAATATCTTTTACTATTGGTCTTATCCAACTGTGATTTAATGACACAGAAAACTGGCAAGTGATCTGAGATGTCAACTCTAAGAATCCCTGAAGTAATATAGGATGTAGATGAATTGGTATATATGTGATCAATAAGTGTTGATGTATGATCAGTTACTCTAGTAGGTTTAGTAATAATGGGAAGCAGATTGTTAGTAAAAAGCATATCCAAGTACTCTTCAGTTTGGGAATGTGAGTTATATTTTAGAAAATCGATATTCATATCACCAAAGATGTAGATGTCATTTTTATCAGTATCCAGTGTTTTGACTATATCATTTAGCTGGGTATTAAAAACTCCAAGGTTACAAGTGGGGTGTCTGTAAATGCAGCCAACGATTATACCCTTTTTGTTTTTACCAGCATTAATTTGTGCCCAACAAGATTCAACTAATTCCATTTCAAATTTGATATCAGGTCTAGGTATAGATTTTAGGTTGTTGGCTATGTATAAAGCTGCCCCACCAGCATTGGTTGGAGAGTCAGTGTGAAGGAAATTATAGTGCTGAATTTCGACATTGGTTATTGAATGTTCATTTAGTTTTGTTTCAGTAATTCCAAGCATATCAGGTTTGAATTCTAGACAGGTTAATATTTCTTCCAAGAGATTTAAATTTTTGGGTAAACTTTTAATATTACAATGAAGGATCGAGAGAGATTTTGGGCCAGAGTTAGCTAGCACTTTGTTCAATTTGGAAACTGAATAATAATTGGAGCAGGGGGTAGAAAGCATTAAATCAGGATCGGATTCATCAGATTTATCTGGGTTAGAGAAAAGGTCATAGAGATCAAAGTCGTTATTCTCCCAACCAGGCCAGTTACCAAACATTACATTAAATTCTCTGTCAGACAAAGAGTAAAATGGAAAATTACTCACGGTTTCTCGATAACCAGCCATAACTGTGAACTGCAAATATTAGTATATAGATATATATAATTTAATAGTACTGGGTTAATCGGTCAAGGTACTCATCGAATGCCTCATGTGTCAAAATATATATACAGAGGGAGAAGTACAGTAATCTTGAACAGCCCTATAAAACACGACAAAACCTTGTCAGGGCTTTCGTTAGGCAAGCATAACTCGATAGCTGTTAAAATTGACCAGATAAATACTAGTGCATAACCGACGGTCGCTTCCTTTGGCGTAATGTAGAACGCAACTACTAAACAGTGTTTGAGGTGCTCCGAGTCCGTACGTAGGGTCCTTTATAGGCTTTAAAAAAATTGTCACACCTAGGCCATAATTAATTTCCATATGAACACAAGCAACTCACACATGCATTTGGAATGCCAGGATATATATATTTAAAAAGTGGTGAAATGTAGGGAACGTCCTTAGAACTTATAGGTGTAGAGAGAAACAACTCTGAATTCCTGCCGCCCTATACGATGGTAGTCCTGGGGATTACCACTTACCACAGGGTACCCATGCACAACTAGCGGCAGTCTCCAGAGAGGCATAATAATAATAACAACTTTATTTCAGTGTCAGAATCGATAGTAGTTTCCCACTAAACAAATAAATACAGAAATTAAAACTAAAAAAATTACGGAAACGTTAGATATGAACCCTAAAAAGGCCATTGCTGACCAAGACACACGAGCAAAGTCTGGAAATACTGACAGTACAAACGTTTAATGCATTGCTGAATCTTAGAATACTAAAACATTGCCACCCGCGCACGGCCGGCATTGAACAAATGCCGACATGTGTCCTCTACCGAAACGGCTTGGCACACGAGCATAATTTATAATATAGGTTATTAACGACACAGCGTATACCCAAACTGTTCGAGCATAATTAAGGTTTTATTAGACACACGGCTGCTCGAAACGAGAGTATAACTTTTAGCATTTGCCGACACACGGCGTCTTCCGAATTGGCTCGAAACACGAGCAAAATAATAAATGATAATAATGGTATTTTTAGCTGGGAGCACATACATGTCTCCTGGAAGGTTTAAAATAACATAAGGCATAACACGTAAATACAGGAGTAAACTAATATTGACACCCACGACAAGAGGGCCAAAAGTATGCATATAAAAAACTAAAAACTCGAAACTAAAGTAGGGATTTGATTCCCGCTACGAGCTATAAAACTCATTGCATTAATAAAAACCTAGGTCAATGGAACACACAGGAGAACGATATAGGTTATAGTAAATATACGGAGATAAAAGAACTGCTTGACTCGCAGAAAACTTACGGCTATTGCCGACGCAAACAATCGTACACAACTAGTTTGAAAAGCGGACAGCGAAATAAGCTGGAATGAAACTAAAATAACATAAAAACGGTGAAAGAGAAGGCGAGTGCGCGACTACTGAAGAGTCTGGGCGAAATAGAAACTAAATATAAGGAACCTAAGATGCATGAAGCCTAGAGATATGAAGCACTAAGCGGGTAATGAAAATAGAAAAGGGAATATGTGCTAAAGAGTAAAATGCATACCTCATTGATACCGCTGGTGGCGGGATAGGCGGTGGAATATCTGCCATTGGAGCAGCAGGAGGGACAGCTAAAGCCTATAAATCTTCTGCCACGGGAGCACGAGGGCGGCCATCGAATACAACGATGTAGCAAACATAGTGAATAACGAAACTAGATAGACAGAGCGAGAAGGAAATTAACGGTTAGCTCAGTGGTTAAGCTCTGGTCTGTCGAGCGGGAGGTCGCGGGTTCAAACCCCGGCCGGACCAACACTCAGGGTCTTCAAATAACTGAGTAGAAGGTGCTGCCAGACAGTTTAATATTTCATGCTAGCGGTTGCTAATCAAAGGTAGTAAAGGCATCGATTGTCACTGGAAACGTATATTATTTTACTGCAATCAGCAATAAATGCGGCTTTCGAAAAAAGGTGGCATTTGATCCATTAAAAATCGCGATGACGGCATCACTTGTACCCCCGTCTATACAGTGTTATTGGTTCTCTTTTTTATACATTATCAGGAGTATATTTCGTTCGTTTTTTATTTTATTATTTAGAAATATGGACTGTTATATAAATCGCCCGTTCACTGATCTGAATGAATCCTTACAATAAAAGCTGTTTTTCAATCATTATAATGATTGTTTGCAGTTCATTGTGACAGCTCTCCAAGACTCAGTGCTTTGTTTTCCAATTAGAGAAAGTAATACATTCCTCTTGAAATACAGAAAAACATTACTCAAGTCAGGTGATCTGAATTGGGACAACAAATGTACAAGCTAAATCGGTCAATTGAGAAGAACAAACATTGATTTCACCCTTTCATTTCTGCTTGTGTTATTTGTGTCATAGATATGCAAGTCACTCGTATTCATCTCCATTGTAGAAAAACTATAGCAGCCCAAGAGAGATCACCAAATTGAGGGAACGAGCATACATGAAGCAGAATTAGGCATCTTGACACGACGTAAACTGCAGTTGGCAGATCGCAAGCGGGTCCAAAACCTGGCATTGTTTGACCTGTCAATGCATGTTATTGTTATTGTTAGTTCAACTTCCGCTACATTAGCATGCCTGGTAGATACCAGATTTCAGCTTATAGAAATAGACGCTGTCCACTCCGCGTACATACAAACACCAAGTGATATCTCGTAAAAATAAATCGTTGTTTCTAAATTTGTGGCTGCCTTATTGAATTCTATTCAATGCGCATTATTTATGTCGATGCGGATATCCGAGCTCAAAGTAAACTGAGCGCGTGAGGGTGTGGCGTACGCCTTCAGCTGACACTCACTGCACTGCATGTAGAACAGGAAATGCAAATTTTTCCTCTAGCTTCTGTACCACAGACCGGTCAGACCCAAGGAGGATTGAAAGGGCTTCCCATGATCCTTTGCAACCAAATATATTATCAACGACAAAAATCACGTGACTTGCTCATTTGAGATGGCTGGCGTTCGGATAAGACCGTTCTCTGCTAGTCCATTTGACACTTGCGAGCTTATTTATGTCTATTTTATCTATTATATGGATCAAAGTACAAAGAAGTTCACCCCAGTACGAAGTTTTCCATGTCTGGAGGTTAATTTTCAGTTTACCAAACGAGTTCACTACCGTCTACCGAGTTTGCTACCGAGTTTTGTGCCGAGAGAGAAGCTAGTGATTTTCCACTTTCAATATGTGGTCTTTACCAATATTATCTTCATGCATTTGCATTTTAACACCTAAGGAAGGATAAATCAAACAGATTCCCCTTCACAAGTAGCAAAGATTTGCAAAATCATTGTGAGTGAATTCGACCGTGAATTTGCAGCGGTGGTTTGAGAATATCCGTTTCGCATCAAATTTTAACGGTTAATGCAGACTTGATTACTCCAGCAGAACGTGAGTACATTAGAATACATTTGAATACTGAGTATTGTTGAACAATTGAATAAGATATCTGATACATAAAATCTCTAAGGTATTCAGTGATTTAGTAAGAAACTTCAATTCATGAGAAGGTCAGTCACCTTGAACTTTGAACAATGGACGCTATTATGAATTCAAGCATAACAAAACGACTTCGCATGAATTAATGCAACAACAGTTGTCTGGAAAAAGAAATTTTGTACCACGTAATATGAATAATAAAGAGACGATTGGTATATAAAAGATTGTCCTTCAATTGCTAAAAGAGAAGAAAAATCGCTTGTAATAGAAGGGAATTTTTGCGCGAACCTCTCCTTTCAATCTCTGTAACTTGTAAAAATACCATGTGAGCGCTCAAAGTACCACGGGAAGCGCTTTCAATCCTCCTTGGGTCAGACCGCAAAATAGCTCCTCTGTGAAGACTGCATGATAAATGGAAAGCACTCCCGGGTTAGTTATAAGCATGTTTTCTTTTGTTGTGTGGTATGTACGTTTCTGTCGCCCATCCCTTTGTCGGGTTTAGTAGATCCCCGCCAAAAGGCCTCTTTCAGGACAATTTACGCTTCGTCTATGATCTGAATACGTGCGTCGTCGATTGACAAACGGTTTGATCTAAAACTTCATTGAATCTTCGTATGACAATCATAATATGGGCCCGGCTAACTCTAAGTACATTTTCTTTTAGTTCTTCGAATAAAAGGCCTTCAAGTGAAGCCGATTATGGCACTGAAGCAAAACAGCCTCGCCGACCTCGTGGTTACTCGGTGAGTAATATTGCCGCCCTGGCGTTACACCTATAACAAGGCACTCTTATAACTAAGGCGTGTTAGCATAACTAAACGAGTTCATTGTGAAGTTATTTCATACTCCGCGCGTGGTGTCATTTTTGTGTGCTTTAGCTGAATAGTATTTTCTGTATTTCAGATTTCCATACTGCGGAATCTCTACGGGAAAGTGACGACTCCGACAAAGAAACGGGACTGTTTCTCTCGCTGGCTGTTTGGGCAGTCGTTTGCAAGCATCGCTGAAAAAGTGAATGTGGCTTGCCCTACTGTAGAGGTCTATGTAATCGACCTTATTGCTTCGGGTTTGGGCAGCGAGCGCGAGTACCGAAGGCTATTGCAAGAATTGCATATTAACGCTGACGATTTTGAGGCGGTGGCAGAAGAGATCGAGAGCGACGTCAGATTGCGCGACATCCAAGATAAAACGTCGCTGACTTATAATCAGATACGGGCCACCATAGCCGTCCTTATGCAACGCTTCGAACTATAAAATGGAATGAAGACCAGAAGAAATCTGTGAACTGTCAACTATTCAGAAGTTATTGCGTTCTGTTATTGATATGGTGGAAAAAATAGTAAACCATTTTTACTGCTAAGCCTTGCCGCTCATTGTCTCTGCGTGATTAAGTTATGGGAGAATGATTTTGTCCTCGGCTGATCCTAACTTGTTGCCCACTAACGTGTCCCTTCTTTCTCGCTATAACGCTTAGTTGCTCAAGGGCAATGGCTGCGTAGGAGTCGAATAAGGGAGACGGGCGGGCAACCAATTGCCAAAGGGCGGCGTCAACTGACATAGCGTCGGTAAGCTCTTGCAGGTTCGCGTTTCGAGCTGAAACAAATGAGATAAGACACCCCGTATAAATGCTTGTGCTACAGGCATGCGAGTCATAGGTGGGAAAATTACAGCGCTATGACTATAACATACTACCCAGAACAACGTCCTTTTTAGGTAGTTACTGCGCAATCAAAATATATATATACAGAGGGAGAAGTACAGTAATCTTGAACAGCCCTATAAAACACGACAAAACCTTGTCAGGGCTTTCGTTAGGCAAGCATAACTCGATAGCTGTTAAAATTGACCAGATAAATACTAGTGCATAACAGACGGTCGCTTCCTTTGGCGTAATGTGGAACGCAACTACGAAACGGTGTTTGAGGTGCTCCGAGTCCGTACGTAGGGTCCTTTAAAAAAATTGTCACACCTAGGCCATAATTAATTTCCATATGAACACAAGCAACTCACACATGCATTTGGAATGCCAGGATATATATATTTAAAAAGTGGTGAAATGTAGGGAACGTCCTTAGAACTTATAGGTGTAGAGAGAAACAACTCTGAATTCCTGCCGCCCTATACGATGGTAGTCCTGGGGATTACCACTTACCACAGGGTACCCATGCACAACTAGCGCCAGTCTCCAGAGAGGCATAATAATAATAACTTTATTTCAGTGTCAGAATCGATAGCAGTTTCCCACTAAACAAATAAATACAGAAATTAAAACTATAAAATTTACGGGAACGTTAGATATGAACCCTAAAAAGGCCATTGCTGACCAAGACACACGAGCGAAGTCTGGAAATACTGACAGTCACAAACGTTTAATGCATTGCTGAATCTTAGATTCATTTCTATACTCCGCAAATGCCGGCACAAAAAATGTAAAACACATGATATGTATAAAACACGCAAAGACTCCGTGGAGTGTGACAGTGCCCGATGCCTGGTGGACAACAGCAAACGGTTTCTTTAATTAACTTCGTTAAATACAAATCATTAAATTGTACTTAAAACTAATTATATTGCAAAATCGTAATATTTAACGTGACATAAAGGAATGCAGCAAACATTCCAAAAACCATATATCCATCCTAAAAGGATGGTTGAACAACCAATAACACTGATAATCACCCGAGAATAACAAATTCTCATGCTAAAATCAAATACAGAAAATCTGAAAAGTAATAGCACAACAACAATGTCTAAAGTAAATTGTGTACGTTGCCCGGTACGAAAAACAATTGAAAAAAACCACGTCTTGCTACGTGGAAAAACTTCTGGAAACGTACTCCTCGACCGAATGCAATCGTACAAAGCTCCGAGGGCTAAAGCCAAAACAAAAAAACTTAAGTTTGGATTATTATGTACTGTCCAACAAGCGAGAGGCAGACAATTAGAGATTCTGCCCTTATATACATAAGGTATGCATATTCAATGCTAGAAATACAAAGGAAGACTAATGAGTTATCACTTAAAGTGACAAAATAGCTACGAGCCGAAACGAAGACAATTTCCGACTACACGTTGTTACGTCGGAAAGCATCTAATACTAAAACATTGCCACCCGCGCACGGCCGGCATTGAACAAATGCCGACATGTGTCCTCTACCGAAACGGCTTGGCACACGAGCATAATTATAGGTTATTAACGACACAGCGTATACCCAAACTGTTCGAGCATAATTAAGGTTTTATTAGACACACGGCGTCTAACAAGGTTGCTCCTAACGCGAGCATAACTTTTAGTATTTGCCGACACACGGCGTCTGCCGAAATTGCTCGAAACACGAGCAAAATAATAAATGATAACAATGGTATTTTTAGCTGGAAGCACATACACATGTCTCCTGGAAGGTTTAAAATAACATAACGCATAACACGTAAATACAGGAGTAAACTAATATTGACACCCACGACAACAGGGCCAAAAGTATGCATATAAAAAACTAAAAACTCGAAACTAAAGTAGGGATTTGATTCCCGCTACGAGCTATAAAACTCATTGCATTAATAAAAACCTTGGTCAATGGAACACACAAGAGAACAATATAGGTTATAGTAAATATACGGAGATAAAAGAACTGCTTGACTCGCAGAACACTTACGGCTATTGCCGACGCAAACGATCGTACACAACTAGTTAGAAAAGCGGACAGCGAAATAAGCTGGAATGAAACTAAAATAACATAAAAACGGTGAAAGAGAAGGCGAGTGCGCGACTACTGAAGAGTCTGGGCGAAATAGAAACTAAATATAAGGAATCTAAGATGCATGAAGCCTTGAGATATGAAGCACTAAGCGGGTAATGAAAATAGAAAAGGGAATATGTGCTAAAGATTAAAATGCATACCTCATTGATACCGCTGGTGGCGGGATAGGCGGTGGAATATCTGCCATTGGAGCAGCAGGAGGGACAGCTAAAGTCTATAAATCTTCTGCCACGGGAGCACGAGGGCGGCCATCGAATACAACGATGTAGCAAACATAGTGAATAACGAAACTAGATAAACAAAAAATATACGAACTTGGAGAATGTCAGCTGAAACTGTAAATGTCAACGACCCAAACCTGTAAATGTCAACGACTTTTGCAAGATATTTAATGTATGTTTTAAGGTAGCGTTTGGGAATTCAAATATTTCCACGGCGAGAATCTGTTCAAGCCTTCAGAAAGAAAAGAGAGCCGAAGTTTGCTGGATAAAGAGAACTAAGATAAAGAGAACTCGTTGCCGCTGAATACAAAGCCGCCCCCAAATCAGAAAAGAACACTGCCTACCACAAAACACCGGAACGAAGTCAAAAGAAGTGCTAAACACCATCCACGCAGCGTTACGAAATCATCTAAACAGCTCGTATTTTCGGAAGCACAAGCCTGTTCCTCGCAAGCCATGCTTGAATAAAATTTAATGATTTCTGTCAATCACGCAATTTAGCCAATAGCAATACGCGGCCTTCTGAGGCCGAGAGTTATCAAAATAACCATGGCTGCCGGCAGGCTTTCTCTTCCTCTCCTCCCAACCCCCTCCCCCTTTTTTCTCTCTCCCCAATCCCCCTAATCTCCGATCGCTGCACTCCGATACTCCAGAGCCGCAACGCAGGCTAAGTACAAGGAAACTGATCGGAGTCTTTCTTAAATAATCTGATATGCTGACGTGGCGAAGCATGGCATCCATAGTAATGCTGGTTGCGTAACAGGTTACGTAATCCACGCACGATGGCATTTCGCGGCATTTCTAGCAGTGAAAATAATGAAAGGAACACAAACAGTACTTTGTCCAAGCTCTCTGTGCGACCAGTCTCGTAAGCGACCAGCTCAAATTTAAAGTAGAATGCCACGGTAAAATTTAGTAAAACCCCCGCAGTCGGTTTCAATATCATTCTTTTATGTCTAGCAAAACAACTCGACGTGAATGCGCGGTCTTATGAAATAGGAATGTTTCGAAGTTTGAATTTGGCGCTTTTGGCCTTTTCCACCAATAGAATTCAATTTTTCTTTGGGTTTGAGAGACTTCTTTGCCCGGGGGTGAGGCTCCGCCCCGAGGTCCAAACCCTTACCCCTTTATATACCATTTTTTGACAGAAAAGGTAACTCTTTCATATATCTTCCATAAAAAATGGTACCCCTTTCACAGACTTTTACTACAATTTTCACTTGAGTAACCCCTTAAAGTACTTTGATGAATCAGCCATTAGATGCGTCTATTCGAGATATTTTGTAAGGCCCTTCTAAATACCTAAATGACAGTTTTCTCTACCCTATTTCTATACCTCAACTCGTGAAATCCCTACCCTTTTATATACCTCCAGCCTGAAAAGGTACCCCTTTCGCGCGGAGCCTCCCTTTATAGTCCATTATAGGGAATACCCCACGGGCTTCAATGTCGATTATTTCGCTTGTTCCAATGACTTGGGCTCATGATATTATCCTGTCTTCACATTATCTTTAGTGAACATTAACATGGCGGCAGACTCGAGCAAACTGACAAACCATCTTATTAAAACTTCGCAGGTAAAGAGTTGAACACCTCAAGAACTGAACCTCCTATTTTGAAGCCTGATTTACATTTCTCCGGCCCTTAATGCCATCAACCATTCTTGCGGTCCTTGCCGTTTCTCCCAAACGGCAGTTCCACTTATTCACAAAAACCTACATAAAAACCTATTAAACAATACAATAAATTTCCATAAGCCTGCCTCAAAACCGTCTTTGGTATATCCTCTTCTGGTAAATGGAGTTAGATGACTGATATTATGAGAATTTATGTGTGGATTAGTTTTTAGTAAATGCGATAGAGTAAAATAGCCGTATGTTTATGCGCCGCCATATTGAAAATCACTGAGCCATTGCGTGACGTCATACTGTCCTACATGACTGGACCCGGGTTTTCCCTAGAGACGCTCCCTCCCCCCGTAGTGCACCTAATAGGCCCTTTGCAGCTAACCAATCACGTGGTTGTACTGGAGAGCAAAAACATCCTGACTTCATTTATTTAAAGGCCTTGTACGAAATCGGTATTGATATTAGCAAAACCTGTTTGTAAATGCTATTTTCCACCTCCAATCGATTGTCGATCTTTCTAAAGCAGCGTTTTTAAAGATAGCTTGCTCTCCAGCATCCATGGCAACGCCTTTCCCATGGGGATCATGAGCTAAATCATTCGTTAACGAAGTATTATATCAGCACGGGACTGTTAGCTGCAAAGGGCCTAATGCACCAAAAAAGCCGCCCAATTATCTTTTGTTTCAATTGCGTTCGGTGCATGAAAAGTTCGACGTTTGAATCGGGCCTTATTAATTGTTCTGATTAACCGAAAAGCGCTCATTCCTTCAACGCTGGAAGAAAATGAATTACGGACTCGGCGTTTAACATTCTATTTCTTTTTCAATATCAGTACTTAAATGTCAGAATATTGAGGCCTATCAAACTGATTAGCTGAAGCACTAGCAATTCTATATCTGCGATCCTTGAAAAAGTCCTGCTTCGAAAAACCATCGTAGTCATGAAATATATTAGATGCTCCATCGAGATTTTGTAATCTATGGATAATACCACTCAGAAAAGTTGCAGATGTATCCCAACGTGCAAACTTGAAATGATTGAGTATGCAAGTATGAATGTTCGTAAACATTTTCAATTCTCTTCAGTATAATAATAATAATAATAATAATAATAATAATAATAATAATAATAATAATAATAATAATAATAGACTTTATTGGGTAAGAAACACAATTACTGGTGACCCAGTAGTTTACATTGCGGCCCATTATAAAAACTAAAACTAGATAAGAATGACAATATAGAAAGTAGATAAGTAATATTAATTGTTAAAGATAATTTGTAAATTTGCAATTTGTCCTAAAAGTAAACTAAATACGGAATTAAAATGTTCTTGTAATGTTAAAATGTTTATGTTTGAAGTTAATGGATAAAATGTTGTTGAATAAATGTTTCTTAAAATTACTTAGTTGGGAAATGTTTTTCGCATCGCTACTAATGGCATTCCATAACCTAGTGCCGCTCGCATGAAATGTGCGAAGCCCTAAATTCGTTCGGCATTTAAATACGACTAACCCAAGGTTAGACGAGGCTCTAGTGCAGTTATTAAAGTACTCCGGGCACTTTCCACTGACAACCTTAAACATCTTACACAGCTTCTTCACGCGCATGACTTTCTTCTCGAAAAAAACACACAGAAAAGCAATAGCTAGAGTCTAACCTGAATAAAGAACAAAAACGTCAAACAGCTGAATTCTTACCAGCACTTGCAAGAGTCGATATCCCAGAAGAAGGTTGCTTGACTTTTTTTGCTTTTTGCCTTCCAACGAACAGGTTACCTTCATTATACCCTGTTCTAAAGCGAACGATCTTTTATAACAATTTATTAGACCGCAATGCATAATTCTCAATATATTTAATGACCCACGCACAGGGGCATGTTGGAGGCCGAAATACGTACCGCCCTTGTCTTTCCTTTTGGTTTACAAATGATTGTATATTCACAGTGAATTTAGTAACGGCTTAGAACCAAATCATGATTGAATTAGTAGAATAAACTGCCTTGTAAAATCGACATAAAGAACTTAGCCACATACAACCTCTATATGTAGTATACCTGGAAGCTACTCTTACGGGGCTAAGAACACTAGTATTCTATTTCACAACTCTCGCATTCATGCTCAGCTGAATTAATGTATGGGGGAAATATTGATAAGCGGACTAAGCCAAACTGGAACGGTTTGGCTTAGGGTGGTGGTGTACGACCCACGCGAATTTTGGAGGGCGGCGGGGGGGTAGGGGGGGGGGGGCGTTCCTGTGCTTACTGATCCGCTGGAACTGAGCAAGAAGTGAGTGGTCTGCTCCTAGAGGGCTGGAATAGCTATCTCTTTTGAGTTTTCGGCACGCTTAAGAACGTCATCCAGGTTAGAATTCCAATTCTAATTAATTTATGTTAAAATAAATTAGACCGCGCTATTAGATTGAGCAACATATAATATCCAAAATTGATATAAGGGATTATATTTAAGTTTCCCTAAACTACTAAATAAATCAGTAAGACAAATGAAGAGTTCCCACTTTCAAACACGCCTTCACGTAGAGCTTGAAAACGGCAAGCCCCAAACGCTGGAAAATCGTGGACACCTTTTGTGCACGCTCCGACGGATTCCCCCAAAGAAATGTGGAGCACAGAGATGCGGCTGCTTTCTCAGGCTATGGTCACTGACCTGCGCCGGTTGCACAAATATTAGCCCAATAACGTTAACACTTGTGTAGTCAACAAAGTTGATTGAGGTATGCTAACTGCCGTTAGAAGCAAGTAGCAGCTGACGAAGGGCTACCGCTCGAAACGTCTGCTGCAACTAGCTTCCACGGCAGTTAGCATAATTACCTCAATCAACTTTGTTGATTACACTAGTGTAAGTTAACGTCATAAAATTCCTAACGCCAGACCAAGCGTTAACGTTTATGCAACCGGCCCCTGGTCATTCCTACCATGCCGGCGCAAGCTGCCGAAGACAAACGGATTGCTTAAACTAATCGCCCCAATTATTGTTATAAATAAAGTAGCAGGCCGTGCCAGTGAAAGAAACAATGGATTACTAGTTCCTGTAAAAACTAGTGTAGGTCTGCGTCGGCGGGGAAGATAAACACTGGTGTAATCAACTAGAAGTTAGCTGACGTTTTGAGCGTTAGCCTTTCGTCAGAGGAAAAGAGTAAGGCTAACGCTTGAAACCAGTCAGCTTCTAAGTGTACACTTCCTGCAGCAGTTTGCATTCCTTTAGTTGATTATAACAGTGAAATCGGAATTAGGAAGTTAAAGTGCATATGAACAATATATTTTTATTTTAGATGTAAATTCTAAATCATGGTAAAATATATTTTGCTTTGAATGCTGTGCTGCTGAGTTAAGGAGGTTTTAATATCCAAAATTATAATTACATGACGTCAAGGGAGGTATCTGCAATCACTTCTTAGTGGTTGTGAATGGGCGTTTCTACTGATATAGAAAAACAAATTTCTAACATCATTTTATTTCAACCATGGGTATAACACTGATAATTTGAAACATTTGTTTAATTGTAACAAAAAAATGTATAATAATTGATTCCTCCCGTGACGTCATGTAATTAGCTTTTCAGTTGAATATCAAAACCTCCTTAACTCAGCGGCACAGCATTCAAGGCAAGATATATTTTACCATTCTACTATTCACTTGACGTAGAATTGATATCTAGAATAGAAAAATAAGGTTCATAGGCACTTTAAATTGCAATAGCAGAATTCATTAATAATAGCCTTTATTAATTTCTCAACAACAGACGTGCGAGATTACATAAATGTGAATAATAAACGGGCTTCTCTCGTTAGTTCCACCATCACGATATTTGTTATTATAATCTCTGGGAATTGATTGAAAGCCAGCAATTTATATATATAAACATATATGTCCTTTTGAATTATATATATTGCATATTTTTACTTGGTGAAACTGCAGAATACCCTGCCATTTCAGTAATGTATATTCATAATTCATTTTTCATTGTTCAAGTTTCTATTGTTTTCATACAATCTTACCCAACCCGGGCATTTTAACAAACCCTAGCCGTACATTTCTGAAGTGGGAGGGTATTCTGCAGTTAAGCCAAAGACCATTTCGTTATAATATTAAAGTGCACCTAACCCCTTTTGCGATGTTTCTACCTATGAATCTTTGAAAGGTTTTGAGTACTTCTGCGAAGAAATTGTTGGCTTACAAAGAATATTTTATGTTCTAGGCTTCTTTGAAATGGTGAAAATTTGACCTTTCCTGACCCATGACCGCGTAAGGAATAGCCTGGATCGATTCTGGATCTTACGTCATCTAATTCATTCGACTTTGTAATAAGTTTAATAAATGTTTAGCATTTTGTCTAAAATAACTGTTTTATTTACTAACAACTCACAGACTGTATAACTTCTCTATATATCGATGTTGTTGTGATAGAAAGGCACCATGGAGAATAATGAATTAATGAGGTGACGTAAGATCCAGAATCGACCCAGGCTTTTTCTTACGCGGTCATGGGTCAGGAAAGGTCAAATTTTCACCATTTCAAACAAGCCTAGAACATAGAATATTCCCTGTAAGCCAAACATTTCTTCGCAGAAGTACTCAAAACCTTTCAAAGATTCATATGTATAAAAATTGCAAAAGGGGTTAGGTGCACTTTAACCGTATTCTTCAGAACCAGCCCGTTCCCAACCTTGACGAGAATGAACAAAACAATAAGGCAACTGATTAAAGTGCCTATAACCCTTTTGCATTTTTTATATCTTATAAACTAACGAGAAGTTTTAAGTACTTCTGTGAAGAAGGTTTTGGTTTTGAGTGAATACTCTATGTTATACGCTTGTTTGAAATCGTGTAAATGTGATCTTTCCTGACCCATGACCGCGTAAGTAAAAGCCTGGGTCGATACCTGTATAGACGTCATCTTGACGTCATATAATTAATTCGGCTTTGCAATAACTTCAATAAATACTTAACATGTTGACTAATATGACTTTTTTCTTTATTAACAACTCACAAACTGTGTATATTTTCTATGCATCGATGTTGTTCCGATAGAAATGCGCCATGGACAGTAATGCATTAATGAGATGACGTCTATACAGGTTTCCACCCAGGCTTTTACTTACGCGGTCATGGGTCAGGAAAGGTCACATTTACACCACTTCAAACAAGCGTAGAACATAAAGTATTCACTTTAAACCAAAACTTTCTTCACAGAAGTACCAGGAGCCCATTACCAGGAGCGTCCATATCCTATACTAGGTCTGTGAGTCAGCGTTTGACCGGATTGAGCTATATTTAGAACAGGTCTCACGGGAGTTCACGTGCCCACACTTTGGGAATCCAATCAAACCATAGTCAGGACAATGCACTGTTAGTAAAATCACCTCAAAGAACAATAGGTCATTCTTAATCTCGATAATTATGGCAAGCATATGCACGATCGCAACAGAATCAGAAGGCAGTTACCCGGGAAGCATGTTCTAAAAATAGCTCAAACCGGTCATACGCTGACTCACGGGTGTAGTATATATGGACGCTCCTGGTAATGGGCTCCTGGAAGTACCCAAAACATTTCGGAGGTTCATAAGCTATCAAAATTGAGTTATAGGCACTTTAAGTAATGGTCCGCGTAAGAGGTAGGCACAATTCTATGGTGAAGATACAATTGATTTCCCCACATTAGAATTTTCTATATTTCATATTGACAACTTATCAACCCTTAAATGATAAATTTCTGAAATCAAATCCACTGAAACTGTGTTTTAAATCTACTTTTCTTTGTGTGAAAATATTTCGTCCAATCAGAAGTCCAAAACAATAACCAAGAAAGCTTTCAATAGACCCTTTCCCGGTTTTTAAAAAACTTTTGATATATACGTATAACAGCAAAACCGTCGATACTGCTGAAAAGAGCAACTCGAAGTTAGTCAAAATCCCAAATTTGAGAGTCATATCTTGAATAGATGGTTTGCACATGACGTCACGGTGGCCATGTTGGTGTACCTTTAACAATAGATTCTTCGTTAGCTTCTTTTGTTAGGTACACCAACATGGCCGCAATGCCCTTTGACATTTGAATCTCTGGGGATTGACTGCAAACCATCTATAGGAGCAAAGATACAGGCCCGCAAGCTTCTAGAAGCCATGACCTTTAAAGGGGTTATGTCATGGTACTGCGCATGTATCGAGTAATCGCTCTGTTGGTGGCTGTTAATTTGATACAAACAGGCTGTGGACTCCGGAACTTAAGTTTAGACTTGCCGCGAACAGTCGAAAATTACCAATCAGAGGGTATATCAGGAGCTGCTATACCGGAACAAGGTTTTGAATAGAATGTCCACAGGCCGTCTTTCCCTTTACTCTTTCTCTCCCATTCCACCTCCCTTCACCTTCTCTACCCAGTCTTCCTCTTCTCTTTTGTCAGATTTTTGTTTCGTTTTTAGTATCCAGGGCCTGTGTACAGGATACTACTGGCCGTGAGATCAAAATATATTTTATTTCAAGATATACAATCTACCTCAAGGCTTGTAAATTTGTAAACACTAATTCTGGCTGTTTTTTATTGTTTTTTCATCAATTTATTTGAAGAATGTTAGAGATAAAAATAAAAGGATATGCTCTTACTTAGACAGTGTGCTGTTGATAACAACCTTGCCGTAAATTAGCACTGGCAGTCTAGCATAATTAGTCTCGTGTCCATGCGTTCACGCGGTCAGGAAATAATAATCTTTTTTTTTTATCGTTTAGTTCGCTCAATTTCTCAGTTGTTATTTATCCCTGGCCGAATATAGCAAAACAATTTGTGAGTAGCATTTGTTTGATGACATGATTTGACATTTGTGTCTATTTATACAGACTGATTCTATAATTTCACGCCGGGCATGTATAGTCACGTCTCTCTTGTGTAAATGTATTTAGCATTAAATAGTACTAATTAGTTAGCAGTATTTAAAGCTTTTAATGTTTGCACTCTACTCTTATTTTCATGGTAAATGAAATTGTTTTTCTTTCCTTTAAAACCAAAACCTCTCAGTCTTCGGCCTTCCAATATTGATGTTTTTTTCTCAATTATCAATATAGGTTAGTTGTAAGGTCAGTACGATTGCCAACACCTCAGAAAATGTTTCATTTTATAATATTCATTACTAATATTTGTTTCCAGCTTAACAACAAAATAGATATATTTTTAAGCCAATGTACTGAATTGCAATGATATGAAAGATTGAATCACCTAATGCAAGGATAAGAAAGGATAAGACCAATACATCAAGAAGATAATACCAAACTCTACGAGAGAACCCCATCCCAAAACATTAAAAAAGGTTTTTAATGAATCATGGCTATACTTTAATTGACTTTTTGCTAAATTTCATACTTAAAATCAGCACAAAGTTACCGCAAAACGAAACAAACCCAACGTGTATACCAAAATGCACAAATAGAACGTATTGACAATCTACTACAGATCTAGAGAATAGTAGATGCGCGCGTAGAGATACAGAGGATATTAGTGTATACCACACCAGTGAATAGTGCTTTTCGCGCGCTCTAACTGGCAATCTCCGAACTCAAGGTGAATATCCTTTGCTATTCACCTCCGAGCGATCACCTTGCGCGAGATTCTGTCTATTTTACAGAAAACAAAATAACTATTTGGTGGTGGCTATTCACTTGTGTGGTATATACCAAATCAATTATTCACCTCAGTGTCGGTGAATAATTGTTCATTATTACATGGGCGCGCGGACAACGGAATTTATCTTCGAGTGTTCAGCATGATAACTCATGGGTCAGCGCAACGAAGGAATGAGTTATCAAGTTAAACACGAGAAGATAAATTCAGTATCTCCAAGCAGCCATGAAATTTGTCTTTTATTACTTGAAAAGCGCCCGGCTAGCATTTTCAATTCTAATTTGGAAGATAAGCAAGAAGAAGATAAATGCCTGTCAGACCAAGTCAAAATTAAACAAATTAAACAAGGTGATGTTGCCGTTTTTAAAAGTAATGTTTTTCGCATTTTAGAAACCATGTAAAATCTGATAACTGGAGGCAGTGTGATATCATTTTGACGATTTTGCTATCAGCCGGTATACCACTGACTATCATCTAATAGAGGAAAATCACATGCCTGACGAGGTAATTCCACGTTAAATTGCACGAGAAAACCGATATCGCCCGAGTCGCTTTGATTTTCCTTGAATCGCATAGTTCGATGAATTACTTGGAGATGTAGTACATTTGTTGATATTTTGCTAAGTTATCAATAGCGCGCGTAAGTCTACAGTGGTGATTCCACTCTGAATCACCACTCCGTCTCAGCCAATCAGCGTCTGATTTCGCAAATGCACCGTGCGATTCAGCTTTGGCTATGCGATTCTATAGGTAAATTCATTGCCTGACGCGCGATGAGTGCGATATCGGTTTTTCAAGTGAAATTTAACGTGGAATTCCCGAGTCAGGCAATGAATTTTCTTTGAATCCCATTGCATCTAGTGATTTACGAAAATAAATAAAGAATATACTCAGTCTGAAAGTTACTGAAATTCCCGCCACGCGCCAGGAACCCATTGCGCGGTAAACTAACGAGCGAATAGGAATCAAGCTAAAATTAGACTGAGACTCACACGATGTCCAACTAAAAGTGCAGTCGTTGCTCACAAAATTTGGTTTTCCGACATCAAAACTGTTTTATGCACGAAAACACCTGTATTTTATTTAGGTACACTTAATTTCGATCTAATCTTTACCAAGAAAGCGAAAGTGCATTAACTGGAGACAAAATTGTGAATGTTTGTGAAAGATTTAGAAAACCGGCGGCCTGTTGAAACCAGTTGTCGCTAAGTGAAAATCTAAAACCTGACAAACCGAAGAGCTGCTGCACAAGCCACAAGTATATATACGCACAAACTTGTAAGTATTAAGTGTTCCTTACTTTTTAAGCAAATTACCAAATGTTAATGCTCAATTCTCACAATAAATAAACCTGTTTTTGAACTGTTGAATGTTACTTGTGTTCAGTCCACTCGTTTCCAAAATTTTCCTTGTACCACGATTTTAGTACCGTTCTGTAGCCGTGCTTTTCGTCCTGCTTTTACTGTTTTCAGTCATTTAGCTTCCTTGTGTGAATATTACATCAATTAAATCAGCAAATCCAGGAAGCCCCAGCTTTTTCGTTCAAAATCACACCTTTTTGCTGCAGTTGTTTTTGTCGATTCCTCGGATGATTAGAGTCGGTTTCTTGTTCAGTCGAGCGCCAAAACATAACATTTCTCGTGAAAAACGGAATAAACGATATCTAATGTTCACGTTCTTTTACTACTGTTAACTTTGTGAATATCCTGGTTTGTAATTTTAACATGATTTGTGTCTCTGTTCGCGATAATAAAAATAAACAAAATATTTACGCGCGGGCTTCCTGTACATCGTTGAATACAGCTTTTCAAGCCGTTGAATACAGCTTTCAGACCATTGAATTCCACAAAATATTAAACGCTACGTTAGCCAATCAGCGCGCGAGTTTGAGTCGTGCTATGGGATTCTAAATGGAATTAAGTTATCTTCAACTGTAATCAACTCGATAACTTAAAATAATTGGCGTGAGACAGGTTAAGGGAATTGAATATTCGATATTCTCTACAATAGTACCATGCAGTATCACGATTCACTGATCATTTTGTTTACTTTTGAGACGCCAATATAACATGGTATTGGCGTCTCAGAATACCAGCCTCTGATTGGCTCTTGCGCGAGTCCTTGCAGTTACATGGGTTCCAGGTCAAGTTCAAAAGTCGTTTGTTCAACAGAAAGATTTCTACAATTTCACCTTCAAAACACTGTAAATTACAAGATACGAATTATTCAATCCTAAAGGTAAGGTTGGCATTGTAGTTTGCGTCAGAAGTCTAACACTCTTATCCGCTAAAAGTACAATTTTCACAATTTTTGAAGAGATTTCAAAACACGTCGCGAAAGTTTTCGCCACTCAAGCCGTGAAACCGTTGCCATAGATATACTAAGGCGCTTTTGAGAATTGAAATTACGATCAGCATAAGTTTGGTGCTTCATTCTCTTCTTTCTTTTAACAATTCACGACTTAATTGTTGAATCGTGATACAAAACTAATTGCGATTTTGAGACGCCAATACCGAATTATATTGCCGGCGTTGGAAGAAAATATATTCTTCGTATTGGGCTTCGTCGCTGCGCGACTCCGCCCAATACGGAATATATTTTCTCCCAACTGGCCGGCAATATAATTCGGTATCGGGGTCTCAAAATCTCAATTAGTTTATAGTACACTAATCATGTAAAAATACAGAATAATACGTTGCGAATTACCAGATATGTTTCTCGAACTTTATTGATCAAAATACAGTTAAGATTAAAGTTTTTTTAACGTTCTATCATTATTGCTACTTCATTTCATTCCAAGGTTGATTGTAATCAGTTCGGTTCAACATTATCTTTAAATTAGTATATTTGTCATGCACTCGAATAATGTTTCGTCCTTTATAAAATACCTACAAATTTTCACACGTATACACTGCTAGTAAAATATTTATTGGTGTATTTTATGATGAAAGCGTTTGAACTTTTCAGATAAACAACGACCTTGATTCTTTTGAATTCTGACTTTTTTTCCTTTTTGGTCGAACATTTGTTTCTTCCATTTAAAGGGGTCGTGTGAAACAAATTGAACCTTCAAGTGACATTAAAGCAAAACTAAAAAAAAATATTCCTGAAATAGAAGAGAAATATACCATGTGAATGTCCTGATATACCTTCTAATAGTTTTCGATAGAGATTAAATTAGATTATACAAAAGTTTATTCTAGAAACGTGATTTCGTTTTACAGTGAATCGATTTCAAGTTGCTCTATATGATCTAAATTTCTCTTAAAACAGTATTTCATTCTTCCACTCGAAGCTTTGACAACCTTCATCAAAATTATCTCATTTTTTTTAAAGTAAACCTGGAAAGCACACTTTGGTAATCTGAGTACTTTCATCATAAGTTAGTTGCAGCAAAGTTAGTTGTAAAATGTAATGGCTTTGTTCAGTGCATTATTTTAAAGAGAAACTAAATACTTCTTGAGCTGTACGTAAAACAGGTTTCGTGAAATGTTCGATTCTATCGAAGTAGAACCAAATAAAGTAGCCTGCGGAAGAGGCGCTTTGAGTAGAGACCCTAGCAAGTAATTACGAGCGAATTAAGCGAGCTCGTTTTGATTCGAGCGGAGCGGAGCCGTTATAGAAAATAAGCGCCTAGCACATCTTACTGAAAGTTGAATTCTGTCCCCTTTTAAAACTTTGCACAGTTCATTGTTTTTATCGTTATTTCTCCTGTCCAAGTCTCTACAGTGTGGGATTTATTGACGATCATGGCCTCTATAAAGTGAACTATTCATGCGAACAGCCTCAACAGAAGCGAAAATTACTTCAGGGATCTCCGTAATTTCTTTCAGTTCTGCATTTACATCGTAGAGGGAGATGCCTTTTAGTCCCATGTATTTAACTTCGATCATGGATCGTTTTACAATCCACGCTTCGATTAACTGGTCTTACATTCTCGCTTTGCAAATAGGACAAATGGCAACTCCCGGAGCGCTACGTCCTGTCTGACTCGACTTCCACGGCAAGCAGTTGGAAAATAAGGCTTTTACCTGTCCTTAAAACTGCCAAAACATCTCGCTTAGCAAGTACAAATGTAGGCTATTCACTGCTTGCTTTTGTTCTTCTAAATTCTTTCCTGAATTATATTAATAACGCTCAGCCACTCTCAAGAAAAGCGTGAAGAAAAAGACGAGCTAAAGGTAAGTCAGGTAAGTTAACAACAGAATGTTAATTTCACTGGAGGTTTTCTTTGTTGAATGTTTGGAGTGAGAAGAGCGCTATATGGTAGAAAGATATAATGACCAAAAGGATGTAACTCGTGGATTTTAAAGCAAGTACACATGGGTCATACTTGAACTAAACTGTGGACACTGGCATTTTGACTGAAATAGTCTGAGAAGCAGTGAGCTATCATAGCACAAAACCACAAATTATAGCTTCGAGTCGGTTTGCTCAATGTCGCTGCGAAGATAAATCACAGGAACTTAAGCTCAAAATATAATAAATATAGCACAAAAAGTGACTACCTGCTGCCAAACGCTGAACCTGAATTTAAATCCAATTGAACTAAACAAGGAGCGAGATCTCAAGTTTCAAATTAATTGCATGTTTTTTTATTTAACAAATAAAGAAGCCTTAGCCATGTTTTATACTATCATAAAACACGATGAGCATTTGAGAACATGAGAGAAATGTTAAAGCACAAGCCGAAGGCGCGTGTTTTCAACATTTCTCGAGTGTTCTCAAATGACCAGAGTGTTTTATGATACGGAGATACGGAATTTATCTTCGAGTGTTCAGCATGATAACTCATGGGTCACCGCAGCGAAGGACTGGGATATCGAGTTAAATACGAGAACATAAATTCAGTATCTCCAATCAGCCATGAAATTTCTCTTTTATTACTTGAAAAGCGCCTGGCTAGCATTTTCAATTCTAGTTTTGAAGATAAGCAAGAAGATAAATGCCAGTAGTAGGAGAGGGACCGAATTAGCCCCTTTTTTGGTGCGCTATGTTAATTTTTGGTGCGCTCTCATTAATTCAATGACGTCACGGTTCTATTGTCTTGGCTCATGAATAAAGTGCTGGCCTCATAAATAAAGTGGTGGGCTCATGAATAAAGTGGTGGGCTCATGAATAAAGTGCGGCGCTCTCATGAATAAAATGAAGTGGAAATTGAAGTGGAATCTCATTAAATGACGTGGTTTCTCATTATCTATTGTTCCTTTGGATGAGGTCATCGATCTATTCGGGCATGTTTGGGCAAAGCCTATTCTTGGTTTTCATGTGACGTCATCAAAAAACTAAAATTTAAACTATAAGTCCTACAAAGCTGTTCTTTGTATATATTCTAGACATCGATAATAAAAGCCTACACAGAAAATTTCACATCGATAGGGTGTATTGTTCCGGAGTAAATAAATTTTGAATTTTATGACAGAACAACCCAGCGTGTTTTCCGTTAGGCATAAAAATCCATGTAATTGAGTCAATTTCTTTTTTTTAACTCGATAAATCTTTAAAAGTTGCATTCAAAGAGTTTTGAAGTGAAACTCAATGATTGTGATGGGAAATTAAGCTTTATATGTATTTTCGTTTTATGGCCGCCATGTTGGTGCCCCAGAGATGGACACCAAGATGGCGGCCGCATACAAAGTACTGTAAAATTGTCGTACTTTCATTGACCCACAGCTCCGTTGAAAAATAAGCTAATGTTCCTATATTCGGTTTATAAGTGTATTTTTGGTAGTTCTACAAGGACCAATATGTTTTATTTGATTTTACTGAATGCAAACCAATTTTGCGATCGCGTGTCATGACGATGAAAACCACCAATTGTTTGGAGGCGCTATAAAGCTAGAACCGATCGACCCTGAATCCATTCAAGAAATTGAGCAGCAACAAGATTGATCGACCCTGAAACCATTCGAAGTTGAATAATAAATAAATAAAACATACCTCGCAATATCTAAACCCCTTTGTAGCGTAAATAGTAAGAACAAACTACTCTAAAACTGAACTATAATTACCATACGAATAAAAATAAACCATCAGATAAATTAAACAAAGTTTATTCAATCTCAAAAACACCAATTTACAGTTCGTTTTCCTTGTAGTCGCGGAGTTGATAACTTTCTTATTTCTCAGTTCTTGGGTTGATATAATGTACCGTGTTACAAGATTACACTGATTTATGTTTCATTGATTTTTTTCTTGTTGACAAATGCTGCTTACTGATTGCTTATATTAAAACGATGACAAGAGGAAGAATATTTTTAAAGACATTTATTATTATAAAATAACCCACAGAAAATACGCGCTCTGATTGGTCGAAAGCCTATAACTCTATAGAAACATGGCAAATTTTGCCGGCATCGTGGCCTTGAACTCAATTTGAAACTCGGCGAAATAATTCCTGCACTGTTCTAAAAACATTGAGCACTAAATTCAATTCGACGAAGAACCAGCTACAGTATTGTAAGAAACGACAATGTGTTGTTAGTTTAGGAACAAGCCGATGTTTTATTCAACTCAAAACAATCTCAAAGTACGAATTACAACATTCATTTTTGTGGACAAAGTTGAGTTGCTCGCAAATTTGTGCGATATTAAACAATCATTTTCGCCAAAACAGTCTATTTTGGCTGACTAAGCTCAATTAAAGACTATTGTTTGGTAGATTAAAGCCGGAGAACTTTAAAGAAATCCAGTCTTAAATATTGCTAACATGATCTAGATGCACAAAATAGAGGTTGAAATAGAAATGGAAATCAAAAATACAGCAATTAAATGTGGAGCACAAACCTGACAAAGTTAATCAACATCCAAGTGTTACAGTCTTGTACAGATGCTAAAACTCCATCCAACGTGAATGTACGGTTCAGTATGACTCTCTACAGGTGCCGTAGAGGATGAGAAGGGCAAGGAAATCTGATCAAGCTTTGAAGTGTCTGATGAAAACAACCTGCCGTCTGTATTCGACCTCATGAGGCATGACACACGGCGAATCGACGAAGAACTATTCTAGTCCTTGGAAGACAGAATGTACAAAACAACTGATGACCCGAGGGATGACTTCCATGATTTGTAGCTCTAGATTTTAAAGAGAAATCCAAAATATCCTCCTTTCTTGCAACACGCCTTGATCTCCTGCAAACTTTGTTTGGTACGAAAACCGGCGCCCGCTTGGTCCACGCCGTGAAGTCCATGAGGCAAAATGAACTGTTGAACATTACGTGCTTCCGTGCATTGTCAATCCAATTTTAGCATTAGTCCATAGAGCTTCTTTTTCTTCATCATTCTCTGTAATTTTGGGCTCCAATTAAAAGGTTTTTCGTAGCTAGGCTGTTTTCAAATTCACTGAATCGGATTGACAAAACTGACTGATTTAGTCATGTGATAAGTTCATGACGTACGACTGCACGAGTTAGGAGAATTTATGTTTTGATGATCACAATAAACGTACGATTTTCCTTTGTTGTACTTATTTTCTGTGGGTTATTTTATAAAGGAAATAGAAAACATTTCCCGTGTTTCTATAGAGTTATAGAAACACTTGTGGAAGTTGGAAGAACTCGAAATAGCTGCGGAAACACTCGCCCTTCGGGCTCGTGTTCCCACTGCCATTTCTCGTTCTCCCATACTCCCACTCGTGTTTCTATAACTCTATAGAAACACGGGAAATGTTTTCTATTTCTTAAATAGAAATCGATTAATAAAACTTATTTCTAAAAGGTACAAATGTATTGTTCATCACGGGAACACTCTGTTCCGGAATAGGTTGTTTTTGGAATTGTTTATTCAACAAGAATTTTCGGTGGTGAATTGCAGCCTCGGTCGCTTCTTGCCATCCATAATCATCCATGTTCATCAAGTTTTGCTTTGTTTCCAAGTTTTTCGAAAATCAGTATCTTTTCTTAAGCTGTGAATCCATTTCATATCTTCGAACAACACTTCTCTTAGGTCTTTTCTATAGGTAGGAACCAAAGCGTTACTGGCTTTGATTTCAGCAACTTCATGACTATCCCCATCGTGTTCAACTTTTGAACCAACGCTTTCCAATCTTCCTGGTGCCGTTCTTTAGCTTCGTTTCGAATTCTTTCCCAAACATCCTCTTCTCCGTCATAACTATCATCAGTGGAGTCCGTGCTCTCCCGAGAATCAGAGCTTTGATAAGAATCTTCAGTCATTTCATCATCTGAGTTGGAACGATTAGCAGCCATCGTTTATATATTTACTCTTCAAGGATCGGGAGTATAATGTCAGACGCTTAAAACTTTCCAACTTTATAGAAAACAAATTGGCGTGGTCACTAAGTTTAACAAATGTAGATTAGCTGATATAGCTTAGGTCTCTCAGTTAGACCAACATTATAAGCAGGATTCCTAACCAACATATTTTCCATTATCAACATCTGGATTTACATTCCTCGACAAAAACTTTCTTTTTTGAAGTTTCGCTTCTTGTAAATATGGTTTACGTTCTTGAGTTGATAACCTATGGACTTGTGCCAAGTGGTTGGATAATTTAACAAGATACTTTGATCCACAATTAGGTACAGGGCAGTTTTTCAAAGTCCGATTTTCCATGGTCACTCGTTGAAAGTTAGTATCAAATAGCATAAATCTACTTGATCGTCCCTTTGATCTCCTTTCATCCCTTTTGTCGCCTTTCGTCCCTCTTTTTTTCGTTTTCAAATAAAAAAAGGGGGATTAAAAAAGAAAAAGCGGGACGAGAGGTGACAAAAGGGATGAAAAGGATGAACGGAGATAACTATATCCGAATGTGGACACGTCTCTTGTCAGTAAACTCTTTCATCCCTTTTGTCGCCTCTCGTCCCGCTTTTTTCTTTTTTTCTCCCTCCTTTTTTTATTTCAAAAAGAAAAAAGCGGGACGAAGGGCGACAAAAGGGATGAAAGGGTTTACTGACAAGAGACGTGTCCACATTCGGATATAGTTATCTCCGTTCATCATATCCCTTTTGTCCTTAAATAACTATCCCTTAAAGTTGGAAAGTTTTAAGGGTCTGACATTATACTCCCGATCCTTGAAGAGTAAATATATAAACGATGGCTGCTAATCGTTCCAACTCAGATGATGAAATGACTGAAGATTCTTATCAAAGCTCTGATTCTCGGGAGAGCACGGACTCCACTGATGATAGTTATGACGGAGAAGGGGATGTTTGGGAAAGAATTCGAAACGAAGCTAAAGAACGGCACCAGGAAGATTGTGAAGCGTTGGTTCAAAAGTATGAACACGATGGGGATAGTCATGAAGTTGCTGAAATCAAAGCCAGTAACGCTTTGGTTCCTACCTATAGAAAAGACCTAAGAGAAGTGTTGTTCGAAGATATGAAATGGATTCACAGCTTAAGAAAAGATACTGATTTCCGAAAAACTTGGAAACAAAGCAAAACTTGATGAACATGGATGATTATGGATGGCAAGAAGCGACCGAGGCTGCAATTCACCACCGAAAATTCTTGCTGAATAAACAATTCCAAAAACAACCTATTCCGGAACAGAGTGTTCCCGTGATGAACAATACATTTGTACCTTTTAGAAATAAGTTTTATTAAGTCGATTTCTATTAATAAATGTCTTTAAAAATATTCTTCCTCTTGTCATCGTTTTAATATAAGCAATCAGTAAGCAGCATTTGTCAACAAGAAAAAAATCAATGAAACATAAATCAGTGTAATCTTGTAACACGGTACATTATATCAACCCAAGAACTGAGAAATAAGAACGTTATCAACTCCGCAACTACAAGGAAAACGAACTGTAAATTGGTGTTTTTGAGATTGAATAAACTTTGTTTAATTTATCTGATGGTTTTGTTTTTATTCGTATGGTAATTATAGTTCAGTTTTAGAGAAGAATTTGCATCTCAAGAGTTTTCCTCAAAACAATAGGCCCTTCAGTTATCGCTAATCCCTAAGAACAATAGCAGAGTTGATCTAATGAACCATACCGGATTTTGTATACAATTATCTTATGAGTTATTAACTGTAAAGGAAAATAATAAAGACAGTTTAGAGCCTATCACGAGTAGTTTGTTCTTACTATTTACGCTACAAAGGGGTTTAGATATTGCGAGGTATGTTTTATTTATTTATTATTCAACTTCGAATGGTTTCAGTGTCGATCGATCTTGTTGCTGCTCAATTTCTTGAATAATAATAATAATAATAATAATAATAATAAAGTCTTTATTTCACGAGGGTAGCACGAAATAGTTAAAAACTAACAAACCTGTGGCCCTCTATAGCTAATAAAATTATATAAATATAGTTATTATAATAAAATATTAATGGTATAAATACATGGATCATAGATGAAAAA
This sequence comes from Actinernus sp. WN-2022, assembly GCA_030867875.1. NCBI lineage: Eukaryota > Metazoa > Cnidaria > Anthozoa > Actiniaria > Actinernidae > Actinernus > Actinernus sp. WN-2022. The sequence continues at coordinate 3,544,776 of JAOWCC010001751.1, read as the reverse complement.
CGTTAAAAATATATAATTACGATAAGCAAAACAATTGTTTAAAATTCAAATTGAAACCCTAACAACAAAATAGTACATGATAAAAAGTTGATAAAATCGAATAAAAATGGTCACACTTAAACTAAAAAATGATGTAAAAACTGCTGTTCCTTAAATAACACGTTCCAATAATGGCTTCTAAATGTAGCATAAGAGTTACTATTTCTAATTTCTAAAGATAAACTGTTCCATAATTGGCAAGTTGTTACTGTAAAAGTACGACCACCTTCAGTCTTGCGAGTAAACTTAGGACAAACTAAGTTAAGTTTACTGTACCGAGTGTTACGTGTGTGCCGTTCACTTTTAAGCTTTAGCATGTCCTTGATGTAAATAGGCACTAGGTCGTTTAAACGTTTATATACTAAACAGCATTTAGCTAATTTAGCTTCTTCATAAAATGGTAACCACTTAAGACTATTAAATAGTTGGACGCTAGGAGCCCGACAGTCAGTGTTCATAATGGACTCTCGCTGCCCTTTTCTGCAGCTTCAGAATCCTACCTAAACTTTCTTTATCACAGTTTATTCAGGATCGATCGGTTCTAGCTTTATAGCGCCTCCAAACAATAGGCTTTGCCCAAACATGCCCGAATAGATCGATGACCTCATCCAAAGGAACAATAGATAATGAGAAACCACTTCATTTAATGAGATTCCACTTCAATTTCCACTTCATTTTATTCATGAGAGCGCCGCACTTTATTCATGAGCCCACCACTTTATTCATGAGCCCAAGACAATAGAACCGTGACGTCATTGAATTAATGAGAGCGCACCAAAAATTAACATAGCGCACCAAAAAAGGGGCTAATTCGGTCCCTCTCCTACTACTCATGTAGGGGTGCAATGCCGCTTTGGAATTCACTTTCATTGAACAGCCTATAAGATCCTAACCACGCTGAACGTTTTATTGATTAGTATAAATGTTATATTAATTAGACATATCATATTATCTTTAAAATGCTTAGCTTAAATTAGGTTATTGTAATTTTTTAAATTATTTTGATATACTTGCCACTGCCCTCTGGAAGAGCATGCTTACGAAGAGATACCGTGGTTAAATAAAGCCGTTTATTACACATACATGCATGTATTACATTGCTATCGATTATTCTTATACTGGCCATCGTACTTACGTGCAACTTTGCACCCTGGTCCAGTACTCCAGAGTAGTGTATCCAGTCCTCCATAGTGTAGTGCATCCATGTCGGCTTTTATCCACTACTTCACAGTGAAATTATCTTAACTGTTTGTTCGGTGTCGGAGAAGAAAGGGAAATCGAAGGACCAAGCCACAACTTGAGAAAAGTTGAACAAACCACACAGCATTTTTTCCAACTCCTTAATTTTAACGAACTCATTGTGAACAACGATATCAGTATTTGAAAACTGATATAAATGAAGTCACTGCGTTTATATACCACTTTGATTTTATATGAACCAGGCCAAGCAAAACAAAGCTAATGAAACACTGATATCAGGCTTCAGTGGTTTTCATTGCTTTCGTCCACTGATTCCCCACAAGTACTTATGATCCAAGTACAGTAGTGCCTCTCCTAAGCGATCACCCTCAATGTCAAACGCAGGTTGTCGCTTACTCATAGACATGGTCGCTTATATACGAGATTAGCCACCACAGGGAGCCCGATCTGCATAGGATCTAATCTTGAGTAGCAAAGTCCCCACCCCTTCCCCCAGAGCTTAATCGATAGTCAGAACAAAGGGACAGCAGTGAACAGCATAGGTGTGAGTGGAGTTGCTCGTGTTAGTGACTTTAGTAGCAAGTCAAACTACAGGTCAAACTCAAACAGCGTGTAACTTTAACTGAATGGAAAACCCAATAGCCTCATTGGCAGTAGTGACTTGTCACCTAACCTGATCGACAATTAACAAAAGCTTTCCCTTTGGTAGCTAGCAGCCTTCACATTATAGTACGGATTGATCTCTCAAATTCAGTAGGTTTTCTCTTGTTAGTCAGGTGCAAGACTAAGCTTTTTGTTTGGTAAGTGCTTTTGCTTTTCTTTCGTCTCAGAATACAGGAAAAACCATTCAGGCGGACCTCGATTTCCAAAATAACTTTTTTAACGCATTTGTAGATGGGAACTTGTCCAAAAAAGTAATAAATTGATGAAACCTCCCCCCCCCAAAAAAAACACACACACACACACACATCGTAACGACACAAGAAAAAGCAAATTTGCTCTTGGAATCAGCCGATTTTCGTTATTTTTCGATGCGCATCATATCTATACAAAGTCACCAGTTCAGCCAACAGTACACATTGTGTAAACCCATCATATCCCACGTCATAAATGTTATTTATTTCGTTTGACTGTGCCATACACTCAGAATCTCTCAACAAAACCAGGCAATGTTGAACAACTATTCTACAACCCTACGCACCGACTATCTTATCCGTCCTTCCCTTTGCGCACATGCAGCTCGAATGTGACAAATCTGGAACCTTCCTGGTAAAGCCCCGCGGCCCATTATCAAACCGTTTTGGCTCTACTAAATTAGGGAGCAGTACTTAGACCTTTTCCTAAGGGGATAAATATGGCCACGGTAGAGGTTAGTCTTAGTCTCGTACCATTACATCTGATACACATCTGATTGTCCCATTGATATACATACATACATATATCTTTATTTATCCACGGAATCCCATTCATTTACGAATTCTCTTCCAGAGAGCCGTGTGTACTAAATCTAAAGTCTGCTTAAAATATGTTAACTCTTAAAGACATTCTTATTATGGTAATAGTAAGTAAAACGTTGATGTTCTGAACGAGCTGTGTCACGTAACAAGGTTCCAAAGACGCCCCCCCCCCCTATATGATAAAACTCTTTTTCAGTGCTTCGCGATCACTATTAGTCCTAGGAATGAAGCAGGTATTGTTTGATTGCCTTAGGTTATGTTGATGGGGTTTTGCCGTAGGGGTAAATAAATCATTAAGGTATTTTGGTACCTTATTTTGAAAAGTCTTATGCATCAAACGTTCAAGCTGGCTGTGTCGTCGCTGTTTCAGATCTTGATATTGAAAGTTTACAAAATAGTAAGAGCCACTTCACAAGACAACACTGCAAACTTGAGATTATTTAGGCCTATAACTTTATTGTTCAAAACTGATGATTTCTAAAGCTAAACAATTTAAATGTACTGACATAGAGGTTTTATATTATAGGGTCTAAATGGGGTTAACTGACTACTGACAAACGGCCTTAAAAATAACTGACAAATGACGATTTTTTTTTACTGACAACCGAAAAATAACTGACAACTGACGAATTTGGTTTACTGGGTCAAGCATTGTAAATTTTCTCTAGTAATGATTAACTAGGGCTAACTAACAACTGAAAATTGGCCAAAATTTTAACTGACAATTGACATGTAGACCCCCCATTCAGGCCCTCATATTAGGAGGCTCTGTCTAGATCTGCAGACATTTCAGACCAGTTTACAAGATATATGGTGATAAACAATGCATAACAGTAAATAATATGTTTATATTTATTCAAGCGACGATATTTAATAGTCTCAAAATCAGCCGTCTCCTCGTAGTGGACCTGAGGAAAACGAGCTGAGAAGGAGGCTGGTTTTCAGGCTACGGTATTTAATAGACTTGGTAGCGAAACATTATTTGTAGTAAAATGATATATTAAGCTCCTCCCGAGTAACGTTGAAACTCCATTATTTTTGTGGTCTGAACATGAAGATCCTGTTAGGTAGAGATACCAGAGATTTGTTTTCTCGCTCGTATGCTATCATGATCTTCAGGGCCGTTAGTACAACTCCGCCTTCTCGTCGCGTCGTAACTTTGGCGCGGGAGAGGTAGTAGAACCTCTGGTACCCATGGTAACAGAGACTCCACGTATAACTCAAAAAAGAGAGTACCTCCCTCGAGGTAACAGGCTGATCACAGACACCAACCGATGTCATCAGCACACAATAATTCACAAGTATATCAGTTTTCTTTAATTGGGCTCATATATATTCTACGGTTTATAACTTCTTTTTGAGCTCAAAGAGTAAATCGAAGCTTCTCTTTACCGTGAGTTACATTGCTATGTTGATTTCTTTTATATCAATATTAATTTATGTTAATGTTATGTCCCTCCCTTCGACGTTAAAGGCGATGCTACACTGTGCCGTTTTCATTGAAACTTGTTTCATAGCGAAATGAACAGTTTTATTGGCTGGTCACACAAACCATTGTGAGACAAGTTACACGAGGGCGCGGTGTCAGGTACACTGTACAACGATTACAATAATATTGCAGCGAAGCCGTTATATTTTATTATATCGTTATATTACATTAAACAATTTCTTGTAACCACAAGTTGCATGAATCGTTGCCTAGTGTAACAGCACCTCAACGGGTAAGTTTGTTTCAAGCCACTGACTACAGAAAACAATTAAATTAAACTCCACTTTGTTAACATCATGAGAACACCTTGAGTCAATTTTTCACAAAATATCTAGAGAAAATAAGAACATATTTATCATGGGAGACTTTAACATGAACCTCCTAAATTATTAGGGCCATATAGAAACCAGGGAATTGTTTAACACAATGACTTCTAATTTCCTTCTATCTTATATCCTCCAACCTACTGGAATTACAGACAGCACTGCTACCCTAATATATAATATCTATGCTAATACATTTAATTATAATGCTATCAGTGGTAATATAATTACTAAAATTGCTGATCACCTTCCACAGTTTCTAATTGTAGACGATTTCAAAATTAATTATAAAAGTTTACATTACTATAAAACTGATTGTTCAAACTTTGATGCAAATGCATTTAGCAACAATTTCTGCCTTCTTGATTGGTCATTCCTGAGCAATAATATTCAAAGTTCTATACATTCTACAACAAAATTTCTTCTTATGTCGACCTTCATGCTACTCGCAGAAAGTTATCAAAGCCAGAAATCAAATCAAATTAATGTCTAAACCCTGGATAACTACAAAAATATTGAGAATGATTAAATATAGGGACAAATTATATTCTAAGTTATTAAAAAAACCGAATGACCTTAACCTCACATACTTATTTAAGAAATGTAGAAATCGAGCTTCTCTTTACTGTGACTATTAAACATTGCTATGTTGATTTCTTTGATACCAATATTAATTTATGTTAATGCTATGTCCCTCCCTTCGACGTTAAAGGCGATGCTACACTGTGCCGTTTTCATTGCAACTTGTTCCATAGCGAAATGAGCAGTTTTATTGGCTGGTCACACAAACCGCTGTGAGACAAGTTATACGAGGGCGCAGTGTTACACTGTACAACTATTACAATAGTGTTGCAGCGTTGCCACAATCGTTGCAATACATAGAACTTGGTTATATTACACTAAACAATTTCTTGTACCCACAAGTTGCATAAATCGTTGCCTTGTGTAACAGCACCTCGACTGGTAAGTTTATGTCAAGCCACTGACTACAGAAAACAGTTAAATTAAACCCCACTTTGTTAACATCATGGACCAACACTATAAAACTAATCGAATATAGTTCTCGATTTTGTTAAAAAAACAGCGTACAATTTATTAAATCCAAGTGCAGGAAAATTGTGAAGGTTTTGGGCTATACATTTCTAACTAATAACGCATACAAACTTGAAAGGAACATAGCTTTCTTTCTTTCAATCAACCAATCAATCAACAATCAGTCAATCAAGCGATCGATCAATCAATCTTTATTTATCCACGGTAGGCCGTGTTACTCGGGGGTGGTAGCGGAATCATGAATCATGGCTATAAAATTTAGAGAATAAAGAGTAACGAGAATTAGCTAAATTGAATAATGAATATCGAAGAAAATTTGTAATTCATGAATAAGTGACAATCATGATTTAGCGAGGTAAAAAAGAAAGGAATCCTGAATATCTAAATTCAAATGATTCCGCTTCCACCCCCGAGTGTCACTAATCAAGCAATAATGTAATTCTGACGACTGAGCGACAGTCAGAAATTGATAGTATCGAATTCTACATCTTTCTCAGTTTAATTTTCGATATGTTTTTCGCAAACATATCCTGTATCCCCATAATAGCAATCCTCATTGTTCCAAGAACCTTTCCTGTATTTGGAGTCACTACGTGAGCGGTGTGTATACATCATGACACATGGCTTACTCGGATCATTCGGCTCACCAGACCGCCAGTTGGAATAGGTGACGGCGGTACCATCTGTCCAGCGGTATGGTGTATCAGAACTGGCCCGATACAAACCGATCCGCACCTTGATGTGATAAGAAGAAATATTTATAATGAAGTAGTTTTATAATGAAGTAGTTTTTTAGTTACAGAGATTTGTATTTTTGCCAAATCATCATGTTCTACTTTGCATCTGTACACCCCACGTTCTGTAATGTTTTAGGGCCTGTACACTCTCTGAATGACTTAGCTGTCTTCTCACTTGTTTCACGTCAGCATATCAAACAATTTATCGAGAAAAGTGTCATTCCGGAGAGTTACCTGCCATATTCATATGTCGTCAATATTTTAATATTTGGAAAGTAGGACGGGTTTTTCAGTCCTCGCAGAATGGCGTCGAGTACGAGAACACGTTCAGCGGCCAGGGAGAGTAATAACCAACTGAACCGTTTAGTCAAGTTGTTAGGTCATAATTGATTTGATAGCTAAATTCGAAAAGGATGAACGCATGCTTTAATAGCGTCCAGTCTCCCAAAAGTTACTCTGGACGAGTAATGAAAAAAAACACGACTGTTGCCTTTCTTACCTTCTCTTCGTGCCAAGAGTTCTAAGTCCCTGTTCATACGGACAAAATATCACCCTTCTACCCTCCCATCCTAAACATCCAGGTTAACCAACTTTTCGTACATTTCTTTACAAATCACAGTCGACCGTTTACACGAAAACTTTAAACTTGGCTGGGGGAGCGGAGATCCCTGGGGGGGGGGGGGGGGTACTCCCATATATGGACTATACGGGGATGATCCGCTGGACAGGGTATGGTTTTTCGAGTTTCTGGTCTTAGACAGGGTATCCATTTTCACATCGACAGAACTTGAACAGGGTATGGTATTTATCTAGTGCTTTATTTAGTCTGATGCTTGATGAAGACTTTTTAGTTATGACACTCATTATACAAGATCACAAACACTGATAATGTGTTATTTATCTTATAGAGGGATATACAATTTTAACACTTTAACACCCTGGCCATATAAACCGATCCTAATACGCATGAAAAGAAGTGCACCCCCGGTTGGAAGTGGTTCAAGAATCGAAAGTTTAGTGACTGACGCCTTAGCCTACTATAGACCCATTCGAAAAATGGCTGCCGCTAATTTGCATAATATTTATATTCAATATTTTCTGAAGAATTAACTAGCCTATATGAAAGAGCGAGTTCATGTTAGCAACATGTAGCTCTTTGATAACAGAATAATATATCCTTACAAAGCAATCAATGTTTGAAACTCTGAAGAAACATGAAAACGAGGCTAGTCAGTACTGACGTCCTAAATCTCGTACAAAACTCTCTTATTTTGAACCTCGGTAACTTCGCAACACTTGGTGCTATGCTCCTTAAATTTTACAAACGTACTCATTTTTTGCATGCTCTCTGAAGTGACAATGTTTATTTTAGTACCAATATTTCATTACAACCAAAGCTTGGTGACACCATTTTTCGAATGGGTCTATACAGACGTATGTTTTTACTCTCATAAATTCGAAGAAAAATGTTATAACGTGTTATTTTTTCTTCGAATTTACGAGTGAAAAATTCGTCTGCATAGCAGGCTAGTGACGTTTAAGAATATGAGAATATGAATATGAGTCTAAGAATATGGGAATCACACATGTATGTAAATGAAGTCAATGAAGGCCTCGAAAGACTACTGACAGATAAACGTGTAAAACCAGTTATGTTTCGACACTCGATAAATTATATTACTTTTAAGGTAATACAACCTATTATCGGACAGTTTACTTTGATCGCTTCCAGTCGTATAACGACAAGGGCTATTGCCAATGTTTTTCTTTCTGCGTCTGCGTGATCTTTAGTAGTTGGTACTACGTTTGCATAACCTAATTCCTTTCGAATTTTTATATTCTCCCTGAAAATCGACTTAAAATAATCCGTTGCTGTCAAACAATTATCGGATTCATCAACCTAATATCGGACAGTCAATATCTGTTATCGGACACTCGATGTTTCTACACTTTGGATTGAGCTAGAGTTATTCAGCGACTATTTAGGCCTGTAAACCGTACTTCATTTCGGGCAAGCGTGGCTGGAATAATAAACACTTATTGACTGGCCCGGAGGGAAACAGTGAGTTTTGTTTCCCTGAGATCGTCGAGGGTCGAGGGGAAACAAAACTCACTGATTCCCGAGGGGACAGTCATTAAGTGATTTGTTATGTAGACATAAGTTTTTCTAGAGGCAAATGTGTGCATAAATACAGGACCTACCTGATACGAGCGAGGTTTGTCGTCTTCTCCTCGGGAAGCTGCTTTTCAACACAAAACGCTGCCATCATTGCTACGGCATTCTTTTAGAATTGTTTTGTGTCTTTACTGCATCCTTTTTTAGCTACCAATTTCTCACTCTCGCGCTTGATAAAGATGTAAATCGTTTCATCGGAGATGGTTCCATTTTGAAAGCTTTCTTTGATGAAAAATGGTCAGCTTTTGATGAAGATCTAGACGTTTTGGTAAACAAATATTTCCCGCCTTTAGCTAGCCAGTGGCGCGTGCTACACATGACACCATCTTCTGTCACGATGTCATCACGTGGCGGGCAACAATTGATGAATTGTTTCCCGCGCGGGAAACATTGAATTTTGATGACTGCCACGTGACCCTGAATCAGCCAATGAGAGCGTACATTTTGTCTGGATAACTTATGGCTATGTAACCACAGGCAACCCAAGCTCTAATTGTGTGTATTTGTCAGTATAATATAGGGGAACTACTAAACGGGGAAAATCACGAATTTTACTACTATTGAAAGAGAAAGGGAGAGGAGATCCGAAAAAGGAAAATAGGCCCAAATCGCTAATAAACGACAAAACACAACAAATAGAGCAAAGGTACGTTTATTTCAGTTGATTTTAACCTATCAATAGTAGTAAAATTCGTGATTTCCCCCGCTTAGTAGTTCCCCTATATTATACTGACAAATACACACAATTAGAGCTTGGGTTGCCTGTGATGTAACAATTTACTTCTTTATCAAGCACGAGAGTGAGAAATTGTTAGCTAAAAAAGGATGCAGTAAAGACACAAAACGATACTGTAAAAATGTCGTAGCGATGATGGCAGCATTTTGTGTTGAAAACCAGCTTCCCGAGGAGAAGACGACAAACCTCGCTCGTATCAGGTATTTATGCACACCTTTGCCTTTAGAAAAACTTGTCTATATAACAAATCACTTAATGACTGTCGCCTCGGGAATCAGTGAGTTTTGTTTCCGTCCGGGGAACATCGACGATCTCAGGGAAACAAAACTCACTGTTTCCCTCGGGGCCAGTCATTAAGTGTTTATTATTGCCTCGTTGTATTTAGTTATTTTATAGCTTCTTCACTGTGCTATAAAGTGTGCCTCGAGTTTTCACATCCTTAATTATAATAAACCATTTATTTCCGATAACTTACCTTTCCTTTGCCTTTTTCACTATAAATTTGTTGGTTTACAATCTGAGCAAAACTGATTTCGCGCCAAAAGGAAGTCACGCGCGCCAGCTCGCCATGCTTCATCGACAGGATAGCAAGGGTTACGGAGATACGTTGAAAATTTACTCTCTCGATCGGCAGTGGAAATTCGCCACAGGATGCGATAAAGTATATTCACGAGATAAAGGTTCGCTGTTAAAGTATTCTGGTAGAATTGTGCTGCTTTCGGGTTTGATTTTATTCATTTGCTTGGGAATCGGGTGGTCACTGCAATGAAGTACAGCAAGAGGAAGGAGCGCCATTTTTGCAACAGGTAGCCTAGTTCACAGGCTCTAGATACTGGGGAGAATGACGAATATAAAATTATCCCTCCCTTCATCTGCTCTACCCAGACCTCCTCTTCTCTTTTGTCCGATTTTTTTAGTATCCAGGGCCTGTCAACAGGCTATGCAATTTGTAAACATAAAGTTTTTTATTACTCGGGTTGCCTGTGGCAGCACCGATTCTTAATCTGCAGGCGGTTAATACTCGGGCTGCCTGTGGCAGCACCGAGTCTTAAAATGCAAGCGTTTTTTGTTCGTTTCATGCAACAAAATTTTGACTTTTGACCCATGCGGTTATTTTTTCTTTGTTCCCATGTATTAAATTTCAAGTTCACCACTAATCAGATCGCACTGTGCTGGTCACGTAACGTTAATTTATTTACAAATTTAATACAGTAAATCAAAATGGTCGACCCGCGAGCAAATTTCTCTCAAATTTGGAGTCCCATCTCTCAAATGTAAGCAGTTTAATGTTATATTTAACTTCACTGGTGCGAAAGCCTTCCAACAGGCTCAGGATATTTCAACTGGCGCTCTTGTCGGAGCCGAAGGTCCGCGTTTTTTACCCAGATGGCCAGTAATTTTAAATACGACACGACGCCGGATCTGAAGGGACTGCATGATCAATCCAGCTAATCCACACACATCGAATTGGAATTTAGCGTGTTGCTTTGCTGCTGAAACCAAGGGTTCTTCGATAGAAATGGCAAGATGTTGTGTTTTTCTAGGAGGACAAAATATATCTCGTTTAACTTAAGCTTCTCTTTCGCCACGGCTTTGTTATTTGAATCTCTGTGGATTGGTATACTCAAATATACTGCACAATACCATACAACTGAATAAGAAGTCTTTAACCTTCAACTCAAGAGCAAAGCTGAGAGGGAAAGTGAAACTGAACAGTGTCTTGTCAGGTCACGAAGGTACGGTGAGGTTGAAATCATATTTGCGTGTTTATATCTGCATTTCTTTGTCGATTTTTTTGCGATAGTGAGTGTACTTTTTTGCCAAATCTATTTATATCCAGTGTTATCTTTCTGATCATGATTATATACGTCAATCTCTGTAAAAATGCAGACATGCCAGTAGAAGATAACTGCAAACATGTACGTACATAATCACATGTACACAGAGACGTGCTGCAAACTCTCCTTGTCATAAAACTAGTCGCAAGCACATCTTAATTACTTAAACGAATTTTAGGAAAAAGCAGAAAAGTGAGGCGGGTTAGAAAACGAAGCCGTAAGGACGGAGAAGAGAGAAATCAGAGATATAAAAAAAAAATGGAGAAATAATTGATTTGTAAAATCACGTCGAAAAGTCTGTAGGGTAACTAAAAGCCAAAGCGAACCAGAGGAAAATGTAAATTTCATGCTACAGTATCTCCAATCATTTCACAGACCCAAGCAGTTCTCTCCAAAAATCTGAATCTTAAAAAGAATCACTGCAAAATCATGCTGTCTTATTCAATGTCTCCGATGTATTTATAATTTTATTTTAATATAATTGGATTAATCTTATCTGAACAAAATTTGGCCCATCACAGAACCAGTAAGCTCAGTGGTTAAAGGAGCAGTGTCACGATTATTATTCATGCCCAAAGCTTTGAAAATGTGTCAGGCGGACAAGAAATCAAAAGATGTGACAGAAGTAGAAGTCCGTGAGTAATCCGCTTGCATCGGCGTATTTGCACGATATCTCGAGCCGAAATTGCTTTAAAACTATACTTTAGTATTATATGGTTAGGTTTGATGTTATATTTTTATAAAGCAGCATTATATTTATTTCAATCGAAAGGGAAATTTGCAGTGCCGCGTGACATAGCGTGATGTTTCCATTGTCTATAACAACCAATCAGAATTGTGACACTGCTCCTTTAAGTGTCAGTCTGTTGTGCAGGAGGTAGTCAGAGTTCAAATCCAGGTACGACCTTAAAATAACTGGGAGAACTGGTACTGCATACCTTTGCTCTGACATCTGCAAATGGTTCTAAAAGCTTTGTGTCTTCTTGGATCACAATGTTAAAGTGCCTATCACCCTTTTGCAATTTTGATAGCTTATGAACCTCCGAAGCGTTTTGAGTACTTTTGTGAAGAAAGTTTTGGTTTAAAGTGAATACTTTATGTTCTACGCTTGTTTGAAATCGTGTAAATGTGACCTTTCCTGACCCATGACCGCGTAAGTAAAAGCCTGGGTCGAAACCTGGGTAGACGTCATCTTGACGTCATATAATTAATTCGGCTTTGCAATCATGTTAAGAAATACTCAACGTGTTGACTAAAATGACTTTTTTCTTTACTAACGACTCAAAAACTGTGTATATTTTCTATGCATCGATGTTGTTGTGATAAAAAGGCGCCATGGAGAATAATGCATTAATGAGATGACGTCTACCCAGGTTTCGACCCAGGCTTTTACTTACGCGGTAATGGATCAGGAAAGGTCACATTTACACGATTTCAAACAAGCGTAGAACATAAAGTATTCACTTTAAACCAATAATTTCTTCACAGAAGTACTCAAAACGTTTCGGAGGTTCATAGGCTATCAAAATTGCAAAAGGGTGATAGGCACTTTAAATTGTAGGCCAACACTGAGAATGCAACCAAATATCTGGTAGTGACCACCCTCAAGTGTAGTGGAATTATATAGTCATGTAGATATAGAGTAAATGAATTTGTCCCCGATTATAGCAATACCATGCTAAATACATTGACTCTCTCCTCTGTTAGTAGTAGTAGTAGTACTAGTTCCCTTGGTGCCAATATATACATTTTAGACATTATAAATACACAGGCTAAATCTAGCTTTTTTTTTGTTTCATGCAGCAAAATTTTTGCCCATATATTAAATTTCAAGTTCACCACCAATCAGATTGCACTGTGCTGGTCACGCAACAACGCCAGGTTAATTTATTTACATAATTTAATACAGTAAAATCAAGATAGTGGTCCCGCGAGGAAATTTCTCATTGAGTCCCATCTCTCAAATTTAAGCAGTTTAATGTTTTATTTAACTTCACTCGTGCGAAAGCCTTCCAACAGGCCTAGGCTCAGGATATTTTAACTGGCGCTCTTGTCGGAGCCGAAGGATCGCGTTTTTTACCCAGATGGCCAGTGAATTTATATACGACTACGAGACGACGACCTGAAAGGGCTGCATGATGAAAGCTAATATTTCTCGTTTAAGCTTCTCTTCCGCCACGGCTTTGTTATTTGAATCTCTGTGGATTGGTATACTCAAATATAATGCACAATACCATACAACTGAATAAGAAGTCTTTAACAAAGCCAAACTCAACTTCAACTCAAGAGCAAAGCTGAGAGGGAAAGTGAAACTGAACAGTGTCTTGTTTGACTTTAAAGTACGTTTCGTAGGTTTTATGCCACATTTCATCGCATTTCATTTTACTCTCGGTCATAATACATACCAGCGCAAACAGCGTGATCGGTAGGCCAACACTAATATACTGGTATACTGAATAACTGATTTATAGCGAAATATACCGATTTACGATTTACTATCAAATATATATACTGTGGTTGAGCAGTTATGGGTTACTATCATCTATCGAAGTCTGAAGACATCTCAACTCCTGAACTGTGAGCTAGAACAATACTGTCGCTCGCCAGCACAGAATTATTTATGATGACCCAAGCAATATTCAACTCTCAAGGTAAACAAACAAGAAACCTCTCACGGCCGAGGTTTTGGTTCGAGAAATAAAAGACTTCCAACAATTCCCTTTATAGTTCTTTAATATAATGAGCAGACTGAAGTTTTGGGAATGAGTGTAAAGCTTTTAATTAGAGATCCAACAGGCATTTCAGTTAATAATCTTCAATCGAACAAATACCAATATGGTTTCGTAATATCGATCGTAATAGCTCATCATGTTTAGCAAGAACAGCAGATAAAGTTACACAGAGGCACACAAAAATATTAAATTACATATATCCTAGGGGAGCAGAGAATGAAAGTCACCGCGCTTAGTACCGGCCACTCCTAAAGACTGCTAAATTCAGCTAATAATTCTTCCCTTTGGTTATTACTAAGAGGATTTCAAATGAAAGTGTATTTCATCTTCAGTCTCATGTGGCCCGAGTTTAAGCCCAGATGGGCTCTTGTTTCATTTAATTTCGAGAGTCAAGAAACAAGATGAAAGGGTTAATATCGATATAAAGTCTTGAGTCTTGAACAGGCGTGAAAACGTTTTTGTGTGTCTTCTGGCTCTAGGGAGATATTCATTTGTCTACATACCTGCCTGAGAAATCGTTATGTCCGATAATAGGTTGTGTTACTTTTTCTTTCAAACGGTTTTCTCACAAAATGAGACAACATGAATTAATATAACAACAGAAATTAAAAGAAAAAAATTGTTTACCTGTTTCCAGTTGGTGGAATTGTTGGTGAGGTCAAGCACGAAATCATTTTCTGCTGTTGAAGTAATCTTCACTAGATCAGCTCCCCAGCTCAAACAGCTAAAGCGAGCCATATTTCGATATATTTCATAACCACTGCTCATGTAGCACGAGCCATTAAACGCCTTCCACCCTGTTGCACAGCGAGTACGTGGATCTAAGGTAAAAGAAAAACTATAGTACTATATTATCTTATTTTCTCTATAATATGAGTTTATTCCAGTAGAACCGACGAAAAACATTCACATTTTAACAAATTGAAGTTAGTTTTTTAAGTGTCTGTCCTAATATTGACAACGATTTTCGTCATAACATTGTCAAAATAGCTGTGGATCAACGAGGCGTCTTAGCTGCGCTAGTTGTTCCACTTGAGTTTTGAACAGTTTATGACGTCATTTCTATGATCAATACGAGTGCGCACAATGGAAAAATGTATGCGATTTGTTTTTTTTACAACAACGAAGCACTTAGCTTCAAATGAGTGCGTAATAAACTGATTTCGAGTCGAAAAAGTCCATTTTACAACAACATCCATTTTTTTCGCTTGCTGATTGGCTCTCCGCTATGTGCAATTTTTAAAGTACGGACAATGAAAACGACGTCACTCGCAAGCCGTGGTAGCTTTGCAAAGTGCTTTTACGGCTGTTAATGGCTGTTAATTTCTCTTCCAAAAAAAACAAGAAATTGAGAATTTTACAAGTATTTCATCACAAGGAGAAGTTAATCGGTGAGTCAAACTTTTTTGTAGGGTGCCATTTGGCAAATATGACTTTTCTCTTGAGTGAAAAAGTTTCGGCGAATTTGGTTCAGACTTTTTGACTAGTTCTCTCAGAGTTCAGAAGTCTTGAATTATAATTATAACTAGGAATTGCTAATAGCAAGTGAAGTGCTGCGATGTTCCTCATCAAATACTAATAATGGTTAAAAGCCTGGATTTTTCTATATTTGTTTAAAAAAAAATATTTTTGGCATCACAGTTTTTATGAACTACTGCATTTCTTGTATTGAAAAATTAATATCTATTTCACGGATATATTGCACTGTAAAATGAATGCAGATCAGTATGTAATTCAACAATACAAGTGAATTGTTTAAATGATAAGCATGAAATTGTGTTTTGTAGTAACTCTCTTGAAGTTCAAATAAGTAACATCAACGACTAACATGATATAAGAAAATCAAGATAACTACATATCTTTGATAATGTCTTCCAATAAATAGGAGTAACTCTCTTTGAGTTCAAATAAGTAACATCAACGACTAACATGATATAAGAAATATTAAAATAAATACAAATCTGTGATAATGTCTTCATCAATAAATGGTACAGCGAGTTCGATCAGGCAGATAGGTCAGGGACAACGTCTCTGTATTTTCCAAGTGCATTCAAGTACATCCTCTCTCATTCGATCAAAATTTGGTCGACTGTACCAGTATTCCAGTGGCAGTGCTGCACTGGACACGACTGACAGGGCTAAAAAACTCATAAAAGAACATTGTCTTCCCCTCGAAATGTCACTAAGTCGTTCGTGACCTTGATGACTACTTCCAGCGATTGATAAAATTGTGTTTGACATGATAACTTTGTGGAAAAAGTAAACTGACCTCACTTCGTCGAGCATGCAAACACAACGCAACAGAGGAAAGGAAGGGACCCATGTGGCCTGAGCACGCACAATTCTACAACGACTGCCGCTGAAGGCTGATTTCCAAATGGGGCGTATGAAAACAGATTCTATATGTTTACAATAAAAATAGAAATGGTAAATTCATTTTGCAATTGTATAAAAATGAGGGCTTAAAAACTGTGCAAAGCCTTTAAAAACAGTAGTCAGCGTAACTCAGCATCAGGTAATGAAGCAACTTTACTTTTAAATTGTCGAAGCGTGCTAGCATTTTATGCCGTTCCCGGAAGATTATTCCAGAGCACGGCACCATGCACTGTACTTAAAGCTACGCTTGACAAAAGTAGTTTTCGGCCTTGGAAGTGCTCAGTCAGTTTGTAAATTTCTAAGGTTATAGTTTATGCCACTATCAGAAAGTCGAAGAAACGAGGTTCTTAGATTTGGGGCAAATTGCTTATTAAGAATTTTATAAATCATTGATGCTTTTATTTCCTGGCGCCTTACATGAAGGATCTTCCAGTTTAGGGAGTCGAGGATATCAGCGGATCGAGTTTTATTATCAACCCCGGTTATATCAATGACAGAAGTTAATCGGTGAATAAACTTTCCTGTTGCCATTTGAATCCTTCCTAACAATGCGCCAACAATCTGTGATCTGTGGAGGAAAGACATCACTGCCTTCCCATGTAACATCAGGGGTACCTCAGGGAACAGTACTGGGACCATTATTATTCCTATTGTATGTAAATGACTTACCAGATGGGCTAAATTCACATATCAGGCTTTTTGCGGATGATGCATTGTCATATGGAATCATCTCAAATGATGCTGATAGTGATAAACTACAAGATGATTTGATACTTCTAGAACAATGGCAGACTAATGGCAAATGAATTTTAATCCATCTAAATGCAAGATCATTTGTTTCTCCATGAAAAAGGACCCACCCCAAAAGACCTATATCCTTTGCAACACCATATTGGAACAAGTTAAATCCATACAATACTTAGGAGTGACCCTAGACCACAAACTGCAATGGTCACAACATATCATTAACATCACAGGAAATGCTAACAAAATACTGGGGATGGCAAAACGCAATCTTTGGAACTGTCCACAAAGGGTAAAGGAAACAGTGTATAGATCCATCATAAGACCAAAACTAGAATATGCTAGTCAATCCTGGAACCCTCACTACAAAAAAGACATAGCCACATTAGAAAGAACCCAAAGGAAAGCTGCACGATTCTGCACACAGAATTATCAACAAACAGCCAGCGTAACCAGCATGTTGGATGAACTAGGCTGGGACACATTAGAGTCAAGAAGAAAGAAAGCCAGACTTGTTATATGTATAAATTGAACCATAACCTCATAGACATCAACACTAACCAATACTTAATACCTCATACGGAAACACGAACACGTGGCAGTCACATTTTTAAGTATTATATTCCCATTGCTGGATCAGATATTTTTAAATTTTCATTTTTTCCAAGGACAATTAAGGAATGGAATTGCCTTCCAATTGATTTAGTAACCCAAGACTCAACTAATCTTTTTAAGACCAAACTTAATTCTTATTTATGATTTTTATTATTTCTGTGGACTGGGCTTAATTAGCTTTAATGACCAAAATTAATTATATTTATGATTTTTATGATTTTTATGGCTAGACTGATTAGTCTTTAGACTTATAACGATTTTTAATTGTGATTAATTTCTAGCAACAATGCATCATTTAAGCCTTACATACATGTACATATGTACATACTGGTACCTATACATATAAATATGAGTGTGTGTGGGTATGTGTGGCTGTGAATGTATGCGTGTATATATGTATATATCAATAGTTATTTAGTTTACAGTTGGTGTGTTGTCGCAGGACTTTTACCGACTCAATAAATGTAGATGTAGATGAAAGAAAGTTTTCTCTCGGCTCCGGTAATTAGAAGTGGCTACGTTTTGACTTTCAATGGCCTTTTTCGACTCGAAAGCAGTTTATTACGCACTAATTTGAAGCTAAGTGCTTCGTCATTTTCCAAGTAAACGAGTCGCATCCATTTTTCCATTGTCTGTACTCGTATTGATCATTGAAATGTCGCCATTTCATTACGAAGCACTTACATGTAGCTTCAAATGAGTGCGTAATAAACTGCTTTCGAGTCGAAAAAGGCCATTTTACAACAACATCCATCGCTTAAAAAGTTTGCCAAAACTTTCACATATACTTGGCGTTCATTCTAGAGCTTTCTCTAGATTCAGTCAAATTCATGATTGTAAATACAATTCAAACAAAACTGTGCAATAGGGGATACAATTGCACTTCGTTCAGCTAATCAGAATCGAAATAAAATGTTGAGGATTACATGATTAAGCGCATTACTTCACAATTTACTATATTTATACCCTGCAATTTCGGTCCCATGTAACAGCCATACACTTCCATTCTCATCCCTATGTGTTTAATCCAGGTCCTTGGAAGTATCCTCAAAAACACCGCCATCACAGAGTCTCTCAGGGTGCGATGTACAATCGTGTTTCTGTCGCTGTTCCCTTTAAACATCTGAGGATAAGAATCGAAAAACACATTAGTTTTAAAATATCAACTTGCGTAAGCTCCTTAGCTGAACATTATAATTTTGCAAATCTAAATTAAGATTAAGCCAATATTATTTCACCTTCAAGGCTGCTACTGACTGGATTATAAACAATGGTTTTCACTGTGACAGAATTCAATCGATTTAAAAAAAATAGGTTATAAAATTGATCCCATTGAAAGAAAAACTGCTATTAAAATGAAAGTATTAGGGATAGTTCAATTTGGTTACTACTGGTCGATCCGTTCATTGACTCCCAAAATTAGGAAATGCTTCCCTAATCGACATGTACGCAGACAAATGTACAAAATTAAGTGTCATGCATTTTTCAATAAATTATTGTAAATGATGAACTATTTCAAACACGAATTTGAGTCTTTTATCATGGTTCACGCAAGTAGAACCCGAGAGGCATAGCTTTGAGGGTTTTATTCAGTTTTTGAGATATTTGGAATCCCCTGATGAAAGATAAACAATGAGTGTTCTCATGTGAATGTGTTCTCATGCGAATGCCTGAACCGAAAATTCACACACGTTTCTTTTCAAACCTCATTAGCAAGTATTGTTTACCGTTTGACTGCAGTTGTATAATTATACCATAGTTGGCTAATGATTCTTTTTTGCTGGCGCATGGCAGTGATTTCAACAAGCACACTCAGTAGTGTTGTGGTCAAGAGTTAGTATGAGCAGTCGGAAGGGTCTTGGTTTGAACTCCAGTGGAGGCACAATTTCTCTTTCTATGTCGTTCTTTACTTCTTACTTGTAGTTTATCAGTATTTCTAAAATTCATTAATAATTCATAAGTGTACTAGCCATCATATGTGCTGCATGACACCACATGATGGTGTCTTTACCCCATTAACAAAACATCAGTATTTTAAAATCAGCAATGTTTCTTTAATCAGTTTTATATCAGTGGTATAAAGACTGATATTTTATCGATCAGTGCTTGCTCCCAAACTAACAGTCGAAAGTGCAATGACCCGGGAAGCATAAACGCAAATGCTCCCGAGCTCACTGTTATGCCAATGCAACCGGACCATCAATGTGGGTCACCATAATGTTTCTCCGTTAGAAGTAACATTTTAGAAGTCAGGCTCGGATCTATATCTACCGCTATAAGACGGCCACTCATTTTATTACTATCGATCAGTTCTAAAACTCTAATATTCAATTAGTGCGACAGCCAATCTGGTGCGATAGATCACGAGTACCACGTGATGACCTCTATAAACGACAATACAACTCTTGATTATCGAACTCGAACACTTATAGAACTACATTACGTCACCAGTTCAATAAGAGTCTAGTTGAATAACCAAGTGTTGTAAGTGTATGTTCCAGTTGAATAACCTGATGGTGTAAGTGTTCCAGTTGAATAACCTAGTGTTGTAAGTGTTCCAGTTCAATAAACAAGAATGTTGTAAGTGTTCTAGTTCCGTAGACACTCATCACCCCGTACTCTCCTGAAATGTTCAAACCAACTCCCAACTTTTAGCCTTCAAATGTAAAAAACATATTATGAATTGAATAAAATCATTCATTATTTGATTTACATTCATTATTTGATTTACATAACCGCGGAGATAACAATGAAAGGAATGAGCAACGATCATAAATACATGTATTGTTTTTCTGGTATTTTGTTAGCCTGAATTTCAGCCGTCTCCTCTGGCTCGTTCCCCCCGAGAGAGACGACTGCAAAATAACCGGCCGGCTGTTCTGTAAACATGTACGTTTTTTTCACGTCGCCAGTCGAGTTCGCGGGGTTGTTGATAATCGACTATTCGTTCACACTCAGTGGTAAAACTGTCGCTACTCCCTTCAAGGAACTGTTCTTTCCCGTAAAAGTGTCTTCGAACTTTTTTGTAAATTCTCCAAATATACTTCGATGCTTTTCTACCTTTCTGCTGCATTATTTACCAATTTAAAAAGGTAATCTCTCCCTGTCTCTAACCGAACGGCCGACCGAGAGACTTTACTAGTAAACGAAAGAGGAAGGTCTCAAATGTTACTGAACGATTTGTTGCTTCAAAAAGATTTTCACAGCATACATGTAAGAGGCACTTGAGAAGCAAATGGAATGTAGATAGGTAAGGTCTTAATTTTGACATAATCTAAAATAATTTCTCAAGGCGAGAGCTTTGTTTTCAGTTGTGACCCAACGAACTCTTCACAGCCGCCGTGGCAGTTTTATCATACACAAATTACAATTTTAATCCGCTTTGACGTCACTGGACGGCATTATCGCCTATTGGATTCAAACGTCTCTCTCGGGAGGAACGAACAGGAGGAGACGACTGAAATTCAGGCTAGTATTTTGTTGCATACAGTTATTCATCACAAGGTTGTGATTGTTATTTTCACACGGTCGTTAAAATAAACGGCATGACAGCTTTGTGGACAAGATCAGTAGAGGATCACCAGTCAGTATATAGCAGCTGTAAGCGATGTTCGAGTCACTCCAAAATGGAGTTTTATTTCGTTCTTTTCCTTACCTTCTCGCCATTTCTTTGAGGTAATTACTCGGGCTGCCTGTGGCAGACATGAGTCTAAATCTGAAAGTTTTTTTTTTCAGTGCAACAAAATTGTCGACTTCCGGTCCCGTTAACCGATCAGCTCACACTGTTCAAGTGCACATACTTGAACACGGAGCCGCCTGAAGCCGCATAATGTATTGTTGATAATGGTAATCGTGAAAGGTCAACTGGAAGCCACAGACTGCTGATATAATTAATTCAAGATTTTTACTTTTAAATCGTACCGGGGCTAGATTATTGTAGCCTGCTATGCAGACGTATTTTTCACTCTCATAAATTCGAAGAAAAAAGTAACGTCTGCTTACCCGAGCGCTTAATTAGTTTCCAATATGCAAGCACGACGTCAGCACGTTAGTTTTATTTTTCTGCCCAATAAAAGCCATTGTTCGAAATTTAGTGAATTGGCATGCTAGTGAACACTCTCCTATAATTGGTCAATGGCAAATGTATTGTCTGAATCCTTTTAAATGCAACATTACAGTTTCCAGGATATGGAAGTCAGTTTCCAGGATATGGAAGGTAAAATCTGATTGGTCCATAACACAATGAGGTGTGCATATTGGAAACTAATTAAGCGCTCGGGTAAGCAGACGTTACTTTTTTCTTCGAATTTATGTGAGTGAAAAAAATCGTCTGCATAGCATACTAAGATTATTGGTACTTTCGTCATATGAAGCGAAAATTAAGTTGAGCTAATTTTAAAACGCTTTCGAAATGAGGAATAATGACATTTTCCGTTTGTCAATATCTCATCTCGTTTCAGAGATATTCAGGTTTTTGTAATATGCAAATGAGTTGATCTATGACGTCATATTGTTTGCACAGCCATGGAGACAAATCACAAACTAAGAATAACTCTACAAATATTGGAATAAAACTATTGAAACTTGGCACATATGTGGTACTATGGAAACTACACATCATTGTGCAAATTATGATGTTGCCATGGAAATACTCTGGCCCCAGGCTTCCACTACAAATAACACAAACTTCCCTAATTTCTCCTTTGTCAAACGCATTTTTTTCGGTGTGGGTCCAAAATAAGATTTGGAACAATGTAGGCATTGTATGTGAGTAGTTTAAGCAACCTATTTTTTGTAACAAGGAACGGAATTGGAATTTTATTTTCAAGGTGAAAGGTGCGTATGGCCATACGAGTTTCCATGGCAACACCATAATTTCCACAATGATGTGTACTTTCCATAGTGTCATACAAAGTTTCAGTAATTTTTATTCAATATTTGCAGAGATATTCTTCATTTTGTGATTTGTCTCCATGCTGTGCAAACAATATGACGTCATAGGTCATCTCATTTGCATATTACACAAACCTGAATTTCTCTGAAACGAGATGAGATGTTGACAAACGGAAAATGTTATTATTCATCATTTCGAAAGCATTTTAACATTAGATCAACTTAATTTTTGCTTCATATGCACTTTAAGCAAGAATGCTCTCACGGGCGAGGTTTTGGTTCGAGAAAGGCTTCCAACAGTTCCCTTTATAGTTCTGTGATATAATGAGCAGACTGAAGTTTTGGGAATGAGGGTAAAGCTAACCAACAGGCATTTCAGTTAATAATCTTTAATCCAACAAATACCAATATGGACTCGTAATGGACTGATCATGTATAGCAAGAACAGCAGTGTAGAAAGAACAGTAGAGAAATATAGTGGTGATAGCTCCATCACAGGATGGACAGGATACAACTTATAATATGGGATAAATATAAATATTGAGGCAATGTGTGTTACATGAATAAGTAGTCTTTACAGTAAAAGGTCAACTTCTTTAATTTACATACGAGAAAATTCAGCTAATAATTATTCCCTTTGGTTATTACTAAGAGGATTTCAAATGAAAGTGTCTTTCATCTTCAATCAGAAATCTGAAGAAGGGTAGTCCAAAATAAAAAATGAAAATCCTGGAACGCAAAATATCAAAGAAAAAAAACTGCCTTGCACAACCAAGGGGCCAAAACAATGTGCATCTTGATCCTGAGGAAGTCCTACTCCCCCCTCCACATTTCTAATGGTGCTTCCCTTGGACACTGAAAACAATTCCTTTTTGGGAGTACCCCTTCCTCCATAAATATAGGACATACACTAGGGGACATGCAAAATGTCTCATGGTGTGTGCCCACCTTTTAAAAAGAGTGTATGGCTGCATTGATGTATAAATAGTAGCCCGAGTGAAAGCCCAGTTGGACTCTTGTTATTAAAATTCAAGTGGCTTTATCAGTGTTTGAAATAGTGGGAGCAACCTTGATCTGGCGTTTCATTGGACATCAAGATTCGTCTGTCATTTGATAACATAAAGATACCTCCTCGCATCTTCATATGGAGTTTCATCGTATATCAAGGTACATGCACCTGACTAAAATAGGATGACCCCATTCGCTGTTGATCTATTTAATTATTCATGAATTTGAGAGGATATCTATCAATTATTTGCCAATGCTTGCCAATTTCAAGTGATCCATAAATTCGCATAAAATGACATCAATTTCTAGCCTAAGGCTCTAATGTGTTTATGTCTAGAATCGCTTTGGTTTCAGACACTGCCTAAATTCATATAGCCTGCGTCACATCCGAACTGAACCCTAGTTAAGTCCGTCTGCGAAACAGTGACAGAAAGCTTGTTCTAGACCCCCAACGACGTACCAGGATATGTGTAGTCGATTGTGATTAGCTTTTTGAAAAGCTCATTCTTACACATCTTCTGTCACTGGCCATTCAACTGTCACCAACCTCGGAGATTGTTTTGACGGGCAGTTTATGTCAGAGTCCGCCCGGTTGAAAGACAAACTGTTCGTTTGCATGTGAGTCAGCTGTTTACTTGAGATTTTTCGCCCTAGACGAGCTCAGTCGTCGTTTCCCTGTGTTTGACTTTCGAAGAAGGTTAGGCTTATTTCAATTTCGGGTCAGGTTTTGAAGTAATGTAACATAATAGGCGCCCGTGGTATTATAGTGCCATATGAAATCCGTTACGACAAAACGCTCGTTCGAGGAACACACAAACAAATCTCCCATGCAACTTGGAAATATCTAGTATGTGCCACATCCGAACTCAACTATGGTCAACTGCTCTTGTTCCAGCAAACGAATCTCGATTTCAAACTGATATTGTACATATATCGTTGCTCTTCTCGACGTGTATTCACTCTTCTTAATATTTATGCACATATCTAATTCACTATTCGAAAACGAGGCTATCGCCGCATCGTGGATGCTGCAACGTGCATCCGAGTTCGAAAGGACAAATTCAGGATTTTTCCTTTTGTCTCCAACGCATAGAGGAACACAGCAATATTTCATCCGCGACGCCATTTCGCTTTTCAGCTAAGCAACGATGCGGGGATAGCCTCGTTTTCGAGTAGCTAGTTATATGCGCATAAATATTATGAAGAGTCAATAAAACCCGCCATATTTTGAAATGTAAATTAGCCGTTTGTCGCACTGGTGACAGTTGAATGGCCAATCAGAAAACATGTAAGAATGAGCATTTTTAAAAGCCAATCAGAATCGACTACACATATCCTGGTACTTCGTTGGGGGTCTAGAACAAGCTTTCTGTTGCTGTTTCGCAGGTGGTCTTAACCAGGGTTTAGTTCGGATGTGACGCAGGCTAAAATTCATATGGAAGTCCAAACTCATAACAGACGAACAACTATGCTATAAACATTCAAAACAATCTAAAATCTATTTCGTGACAAGCTAAATGCAAACCTTAACAGTTCCATTCTCTTTGTAAAGATTCCAGACTTTTCCATCAATCGAGTAGCTCATCTGGTAAGAGGTGACCCATTCGAATACACGACGGTATCCCTGAGTCGCCAGGCCGGTAACCTTGGCTTTCCTTGTGAAAGTAACCTGAAGCCATTGTTTGGTGTTACGGTGTTTAGAATTCCAGCCGTAGTACACATTCGCATTGATACGTGCAAACTGGGCACTACGTGGATAGTAATTGCTTGATGCTGTTAGTTGATAGTTTTTGATGTACCCATTCTGCATTCCCAAGGGTTGACGGCACTCTATAATACAAGATGAACACGATATGGCGAAAATGCCAAAGTTAAGAATCGATGTATTATCAATCCTTATTCATATATAAGTGACGGTTCGTACCTGTATCGTGCTGACATCTGGTTCCATTGTAACCTGCAGCACACGTGCACGTGTATCCAATCACGTGGTTCGTACAGAAGCCACCGTTGAGACATGGGTTACTGGAACAGTCGTTCAGATCTGAGAGAAAAATAAAGAAACTAAAAGTTTATAAGACATAATTAATTCCAGTTGATGATGTCAAAACCGTGTCCGCTGACCTATATGAGCGCAAGCTTTTGGTTTGGCACAACCGATTTTTCAAGGACCGGTCAATAGGTGCTACGCTGAAAAATAAATTGCATTAAGAATAGATTTACTTTAACCTGTTTTTCTATATTTGACAAGAGACTGTAAGTAGCCTGTACTCGGGCCACATATATATGGCATCCCAATAGAAAATGTATTAATAGAATACAGAAGCCAAAATGGTTTCTGAAAGGACGGCTGTGTGACTGGTGCCAGTTGAGTGTCCTTAGCCTGCGAAAATATATTTTTTGGGGTGTGGGTGTGTGGGGTTGGGGGGAGGGGGGGCTACACTATTACAGTATGAACATATTGGAGCTACACCGATATACTTGTATCTAGAAATATCCAGGTCCAATAAAGAAATGCTGTTGCATTTGTTGTAGTGACCACCATAATTTCAGCACAAAATTAATAAAGTAAGTTAATGTAGCGATAACTATATTTTTTTTTTTTAAGATTACAGAATAATTCATACATCAATTATTTTTTTCAATTACAAAGAGTTAACGAACAAAGTTTGTCTGTCTGTCTGTCTACAGATAAAGATAATCTTTATTTAGCACTAACGCCAAGAGGACAGAATGGCTATATACAATAAAGAATTTCAGAACAAAATGCAAGTCCTATTAAAATATAGGTCCTTGAGGGAAAAACAAGAATAAAAAGTCACTTGGGCAAAAAATCGTGATCCGATCGATCCGAGTTCCGAACGACCGGTTCATAATTTTCCAAGGCACTTCATGAAATCACTGACTTTTCTTCGTACTGTTAGACTCAAAATAGATGTAAGACTTTATAAGAAGTCATTAAATCCACCAAACTAAGATCGCTTACTCTAATAACTACTATTAAATTATTTTTTAAATGAGTAATCTCCTCAAATCTGCATTTCTTTAGAGCAAATAAGGAAATAATACAACTAATTAAAGTGGCTTGCGGGTATTAACTGGTACTGTGACAGCCGAATGGGTATCGTAAATATTCGCACTTTTCAGCGGAATGTTTTTGGCCGAACTTTGCGATTTTTGGGACCATATATTTCATGACATCGAAGAATAGTAAACACGAAACAGAAGTCCAAGAAACACAATGTTTTCGAAGATATAAATGTTTCTTTCGACCACTTATTTTGAAGTAAAATGCAAAAATCTTCATACCGACGCTATATATTTTTATAAAAATGATGATAGATTAACTAACCCATGAACTTTGTTGGTAGCGAGTTTCAAGAAAATCCATGGAATGGAAACTTGTACAGCAAAATATATATAAATGTTACCGCAAAATATTATGTTTGGAAATTTCATGCAAAATCTCAGCCAACTATCAGTCACCGCTTCCAATTCTTCTCGGTAATCTAGAATTTAACACCATAGGAAACTACTGTGTAAACTACAAGAAAATTGAGAAAGCGGAATAAGATATACCACTAAATGAAGGAAGTAAGGTTTGTAGTGAATATTTGGTGAAAAGTACCAATTTTTAATTGATGGAAATATTAAAAAATATTTTACATTGATCTTTTCGCTTCGCGCCTAAACTCCAAGGTGGAACGATTTATCTCTTGGCGCTCTGATCCAGAAGCGTTTGCAACAGATGCTATTACAATAACATGGAGTAATACAGTTTATCTTATGCCTTTCCTTCGTTTAGCATCATTCCAAGAGCACTCTCGAAGGTCCAACACGACAAAGCTGATGATGATTGCTCCCGTGTGGACAACCCAAGTTTGGTTCCCGGTCATCCTAGGCCTTCTAACACTCCTTCCGAAGTGGAACAACCTGTTGCCCAACCCCCCGCAAACAGATCCAGCTAGCCGCATGGCTTATCTCAGGAGAGGTCTCCAAAGTCACGGAGTTTCAGAAGGGGCTGCCGAGGTTATCATCAAATCATGGACAGCAGGCACTCAAAAGCAATATAACGGACCATGGGCCAAATGGATTGGCTGGTGTAATAAATTCAAGGTCGGTCCACTTCAGGCTCCTGTGACATTGGTAAATTGATTTTCTGTTAGACGCTTTCCAAGAGGGAAAAGCTTACAGCATAATCAATACCTATCGTTCAGCAGTGTCAGCTACAATAAAGTATATCTCAGGTCGAGAGTTAGCATCGAACCGGCATCTTGTTACAAGGTTCATGTAAGGGCTTTATGTTCCCTCTGCCACGCTACAGCCACACGTGGGACGTCACAGAGGTAACAGCTTACCTCGGGACTTTGGTCCCCTTAGAAACTCTCTCGCTGAAAGATTTGAGTTGTAAATTAGTAATACTTGTTGCCTTACTATCGCCTCAGAGAGGCGAGAGCCTGCAAGCTTTGAATATAGACAATATATATGGCTATTGAAGATTGTAGAGTTGTTTTCGTTATTAATGATATACTATATATTTGCCATCGATCTCATTTAGTAGAGTATGTCAATAGAATCAACCAACTCAGAAAGTTAGCAATACTACTCAATACTACTCAGTTCTTTCTTTCTTTTTGTAAACCCCATAAGGGTGTGTCTACTAGTACGCTAGCGAGACGGGTTAAAGTCATGTTACAGACATCTGGGATTGACATCACACAGTTTAAGCCCCAGAGTACTAGAAGTGCGGCCACCTCTAAGGCATTCTTTAGTGGTGCGTCAGACATACATATACTTAAGTTAGCTTATTGGTCTAATGATAAGACCTTCTCTAAATATTATAAGTGGCGTGTACCCTCCAGTTTACCTGTGGGCGAACTTATCCTTTGGTAATGTATTTAATACGACGGTATTAACACTAGGTATTGTTAAAATACCTAATTCTAGCCTTGATGAATAAATCTAGGCGCTTATTCAGTTCATGTGTCACCTTTTGTCATGTTGCTTTGAACAGCGCATAATGAGGTCATCGTGCAGAGTATATATGTGGATGAGGACAATTTTAAATTAGACAAGAGGTACACTTACCTACAGTACCGCCAAGAAACATATGTACATTTGATCGCGAGCAGATCGCGAGCAGATCGCGATCATGAAGTGCGATCTGCTCGCACTTTGCTCGCGATCTGCTCGCACCTTGCTCGCGATCTGCTCGCACCTCGCCCGCGATCCGCTCGCACCTTGCTCGCGATTTGCTTGCGATCTTTAAAAGCTGATCGCGAGCAAACGTCCGCAAGCAAAAGTCGCGGTAAAATATTTTTCTTTCTACCTTTACATGTGTAAGAATAAGAAGTGTATAAAACATGGTAAGTTGAGCAGAAAACGAAGCAATTCTGATTCCACGTTGCTTAACCATAACTTTGTATATGATCTTGTGAGAATACAGCTTCATATAGTGCCTGTGATTCACCAAATAAATATCAACGTCTCCGCATTTTTAAAAGTGAAATTTCACTTTTATATACAGCAATGGATATCGCTTATTTCACGTCTTACAAATGTATATTAGAAATCAAGCCCAATCTTTTCGCAAACACTCAGGCGCTTGAGTTTTGTTCTTTATTGAGTCCCACCACTGTTCGTGTATTACTGTTGACTAAGACACAAGCGCTTCCGAAAATTAAAACTTCTCGAGACAGTTGTCGAGACACCGTCCAGAATTCGGAAAAAGTGTATTCTCGATAATTTCACACTTGGAAGAGTTGTGTTCTTTTATTCAACACTGCAGTTTGTTTGTTGGGGAAGGCACTTCTATCCATCCTGCTTCACAGCTTGCTTGTAATAATGCGTCCTTGCATTTCTTCTGATAACCTTACTGAAAATCTATACCAAATATTCTAGAACTAGCATAAAATATGTAATCCTGAACTAGCGAAACAAAATAATCACAAAACAACGGCCGCTCGCTTATATTAATTAGTTCCCCGAACAGCGGTGCGGGACCCGCTTAAAGCGCAAAGCAAAACAGCAAATAAACTTTTGCTTCTGTAGTTTCAATCCTTGTGTTGTTAGAGGTTTCGGTTAAAATCATTGCAAATGTTTGCAGTGCTATTTTAAAGGCATGTTTTCGAAATTAAAATCTCAACTTCTCGGAGTCTGAATTCCCACGTGCAATTAGTCTCGATTTTTGACAGGTCTGTCAAAATCGCTGAATTTATGGGAACGTCAAGTTTGAAGTGAGCTTTGAAGCCAGGTTTGAAGCTGTTTCTATAGCCACGTTTCTAATGAAAGACGCGCAAAAACGTCTATTCTTGAATTATTTTAGTTTCCGTTACTACATTGACAAGAACTGGTGCGAAATTATCATATTGCGTTCAACATTCATAATAATAAAGGACAAGTATCACCACAGGCAGCCCAAGCTCTGATTATTTCACAAAATTCTCAGATAAAGAAATTAAACTTACATTAAGAGTTTGTTGTTGTCCTGTTGTTTCTTTGGGGTCTAGAAATGGCGGTTATGGGGCATTTCTCTCACTTTGGATTTTTCTCTCTTCTCTGTCTAAATAAAGGAAAGGCTGCACACTCCAATTCAAACCACGAGGCACTTGAGGCCGATTTTTCCCACGAAAACCCATCCGATAGGCGTAATTTCCTCCGTCAGGTGAAAGGTAGATAGTGTTTCTTACCCCAGAAGTTTACAGACTTGAGAAATCATTATCCTAACTCTTCCAAATGAACTCATTTCTTTGAAAAAGCCCTCTCATTCTTCGTCAGAAACTACGTGTTTGTTGCTATTCGGTCATGACGTGGCAAACTCGGCTTTGTAGCCTGGTCTGCTGACAAAATTCCTCTTTCCGGCAGAGGGACAGTCACCCGTGAACATGACGTTAGGAATTACCTAGTTTCGGGGTGAAGTTTGCGGTTTGTTGGGAACTCGCTAGTGAATGTGGGATTTGGGGGCACTTACGAAAGTGTTTGAAGGTGAGTACTGCATTACTTTCATAAAGAAAAGCGGTGAATGTGGCTTTGAAACGGCGAAGAAATTTGGCGCGTTCGCAATACTTGCCCCGGGGTGGGGCATTTGCATAACTTAGCTGGCCCCACAGTAGGGCATTTGCAACGTTCTGATTCCAAAATGACAAAATCCCCACAAATGCCCCGGGGGGGCATGGGCGGGCTTGGAATTGATAGAGACAAAAGTTTATAGTAAATGAGATATTTATTGCAGGCATTTCGAAGTAAAGGCGGCACGCAAACAATCTTCGACTAAACTCGATCACCCTAAGTGATCGCGATCTGCTCGCGAGCAAATCGCGATAAATGTACATATGTTTCTTGGCGGTACTGTAATTATGACCTAAGTCCCTCCCTTGTATAAACGAGGACCCTCTCATGAATTACTTTATATGCCAAAAGGTAACCTGTTTTCTTTTCTTTTTCTCTGAGACTATACACTCAATAAGAAGAGGTCGATTACGGCAATCGGCGGTGTTATAAGGTGTATTTGCTTTGCATAACAATTAACTTTGAAAAGTGGTTTATTGAGCATGCGCGAATGAGGTTCGATAATTAGGTCATAATTGCAACGCATCAAACTATCCTGCAAGGTAATTGTACCTCTCGTCTAATTAAAAATGTTCGCGACACTCTTAATTTAGCGATTTTTATCAAATCGCGAAATTGAAGTGTCGCGAAAATTTCACGTAGTAAGCTATATCGTATGATTACAGAGTTTTGTCGGCCTAGCCAGTATTTTCCCCTGGTTCCTTTGAGGTTTATCTTGAGGTGTGACCTCTTAGATTTTTGGTAGAATTCTCAGTCGACAAAATAACCGATCACCGGTCTGATTCTTGTCTGATTCAGTGCAGCGTGATATTTAAAGCATAACTCTATCAAGCTCTTTTTATGATGATTTAGAGAAAATACACTACAATATTTAGCTTTTCAGAGAATATGGCAGTGTCAGGGGTTGAAACTGTATGAGATCTATATTTACGCGTATTCCAGGATTTAATAAATCGAACAATTGGGCCCTGAACGAGATGTTAATTATTACGGCATTGAAACCAAACTTTTTGCTGAAAATAGCCTGCTTGCCGGCTCTCCTGTAATTTTTTTCGGTCGTTTCTTTTCGGATTGGGTCACCTGTGGCACGCGGTCAAAATGGGGCGAGGACAAAAATGAAGGGAGGGGGAGGGGAAGGGGAAAGGAGGGGAAGAAAGGAGAGCCTGCACGAATGCCATTGTTTTCGGAGTATTTACCGTTCGTCCACGAACGGAAAATTCCCATTGGCTAGAATGTGACAGGTGTCAAGTTTGACATTAAGCACACACGAAACCGAATCCCGTGTGACATATGTAGTTACATCGGTCGTAACACAAACGGAGACATTTCCATTCGGCTGAAGTATTACTACTTTCACACTGGTCTCCTTCGTTTCTGTAACAACATCAATATTTAAATGTTGAGTGAGCACTTCATCGGCACTTTACTCCTGTTGAACTTTCTCGACGACCGCGAAGAAGTCGTTTTTATTGGTAAATATTCAGACCGTGGTTGTTTTCTTGCCAACGGGCTTCGATCGGGTGTCAAAACTGTTGTTGGTAGCTGGCGTTTGCTTCGAATGGCTTCAGGACTAGGACTACTGCAGCTTTCTCCAGCTCCACTTTATTTACAAAGTTTTTCACGTAAAAGTACAAATCATTGAGAATTCTAATCTTCCTCCCACAGGGATTACAAACTCGACTCGATAAACCAGGAGAATTGACAACACGGCTTCCTTCACGTTTGCATTTGGAAGGAATTAAAAGATTATCCTTAGAAATAACTCCAGAACAACCTGGATCAACACTTGCAAAGGCGACTAAAATCATCCACGGATGTTTCGACCTCTCTTACTGGTAATTACTTTCTTTGGGGTTTCTTCTTGGTCCACATGCACCATTTGTGTTATGATTAATACCGCAAAAAATTTAGAACGTGGAGCGCTGAACCGGAGCGCTGTCATTTTGAATCGTGTTGACATTAAGCGCGATTTTCATTGGCCATTGTTTTACACTTGGAGCGTGACGGGCTGTCAAGCGTGGTCAAGCGTAGAGGGGCGTAATTCTCAAAACAATAGCATTCGTGCAGGCTCTCCTTTCTTCCCCTCCTTTCCCCTTCCCCTCCCTTCATTTTTGTACTCGCCCCATTTTGACCGCGTGCCACAGGTGACCCAATCCGAAAAGAAACGACCGAAAAAAATTACAGGAGAGCCGGCAAGCAGGCTATGCTGAAAATGAAATGTTTGTTTTGATTTTCAGATTTGTATCAAGACAAGGAGACAGAATGCGTTTATTTGCTTCTAAATTACCGTATGGTAAAAATGAAATGTAATAATGAAATAAACTATTGGATTAAATATCTGGTGTGATCGTGTGCATGGAAGATGTAATAAATAAGACTGCATAAGCTTTTCCCGTCCTAAAATATTCTGCTGCTACTTTGTTACCAGGTTTATTAGAAATTATTGCGATTTGCTGGTAAAATATACACCATTACAGTCAGGCCTTTAAAAAGATTGGGGTTAGGTTTTTAGAGAGTTTGTATGGAAAAGTGTAGGAAATGAATTATGAATAATCCGATTTGTGGGTATTTTGCAATCACTCTTCAGTATTAGGCCAAAGCCAAATATGCCAGTAAATATTCTTATGAAATGAAGAAATAAATTAAACATCGTTGCATCATGCTCCCCTGTGTTGGCTAAGCCTCCGCCATCTTGGATGTTTCCATGTAGGTTCGACTATGTTTTGACACGTGACTTACGGGTGATATATTGCCCTGTGATTGGATAATATCACATTAGTAAATGTCGCCATAACATGTAGGGCTAGACACAAATATCCGGATATGTTTTAGATATTTATAAGTTTCTGGGATATTCAACCTCGTCCCCAGGGTCTTCTCGGTCAGATCCAAGATGGCTGCCACTCAGAGAGAAGACCCTGGTAAACGCTGGATCACGTGATCAAATACTCCCAGATTTTGGGAGTTTTGTCATGTGAATTGGCGATCTAAGATGGCGACCAAGCTAAATATGGGAAAAGTTCATGACGTCTACAAACCATAGGTATCCCAATCCTGGGTGAGCGAGAAGCGATTAACGGTATTTCCACGCAGCGAACGATGCAGTGAAAACAGGTCTACTAAATGGCTCGAAATGGAGTTTACTTGGATAAAGAACCAGTGGAAAGGTATCACAAAGCTACCAGGATGTATCTAAGCTAGAAGAGAATCCTAAAAAGCCGTTTATTTTCCGTTAGCGTTGAAGAGAAGCGATCGATAGCGCATGTTCAGGTTTAACGGCTTCTCCTGGCTTTCCCACTGATGAACCTTACCAGAAAACTACCCAGTAATGCACTTCATCTATTGCTCTAGCTACACAACGTATTTTAAGGTTATTTAATATCGTTTTATTGATAAAATCTAAACTATATACAAGTTCATCTCTCTGAACTCGGTCCGTTTGGCCAATAAAAAGCATTATTAGTACAACCCTTGCGTCATAATCGAAGAGCCAATCAGAATACGTGACAGTTCAGCGTTTACCAGGGTCTTCTCTCTGAGTAGCCGCCATCTTGGATCTGACCGAGAAGACCCTGGGGACGAGGTTGTGGGACATTTAGAAAATATGGGGATATGTAGAGAAAATCTCATTTTAGATATGCAAATTTTGGCATAATTGAGTCAAAATGCTTACATTTATAAGAAATATAAGAAGCTATATAGATAGTTTTTCGAGATATTTAGATTTTGGGGGGATATTTAGAACTTTAATCTAGAAATTCCGGATAGATATTTGGGCGATTTTATGTGACATTTGTGTCTAATAGTACTAAGGCCTAAAAACATGAAACTTGAGAACTTGTAGTTGTAGGTGCATTTAAACTACATGTAGAATTTTACTCTCCTTTTATTCCGCAAAATCACTACAGATCGATAGCTCCTACATTGGTACTTCAGTAAAGTGTTTTCGAGTTTTAATATTTCTGTCCTTGCTTGTACGGCTCACGGATCTTGACTGGATTCCCGCTGGTATATATAACTCGTTAGCTAGAGTACAAATCTTCGGCTGGCTGGCTGTTGATCTCCGCGTATTACATATTATAATCACTTGCAGTCACAATCCGCAGGAAAATCAAGCGCACAGAATGAAAACAAAAAACAAAGAAGATTGAACGACTTATCCGGCAACAGCAAATCATGCATCCGGTGCTGTCCGCGGCTCATGGAGGTTTTGGAGTAAAAAACACACTACTCCCAAAACGTCCTGCAGTTGACGTAACGATGGCAATGTAAAAAAAATCCTTGTAAGGGAGCTGATTGGTTAGTAAAGCTCGGCATTGGTTTGACTGGCTTAGTCAAGACTTCCCAGTATACGTAATGTAATCTCAAGGGTATTCCAGGAGAGGACTCTCGGTAAACAGTCAACAATCAATTAATTGAATATAATAAGGAGTAATATGTTCTCGCATAGGAATATAATGATAAACACAGTGTGTGATGATGGTAAGAAGAGCGTTTCAACAATATCAACAACGCAACATTGCAATCCTATGGCACTCAAATGCAGCAGTACAAGCATTTCCTTTCAGTTTCCGTGGATTATTGGAGCAGAAACGAAACCAAATCCTCACTCCCCGCTTCACATTCAATTCGCAGAGCCAGAGAAAATCTTCTCCGCGAGATATGTTACGCGCGTGCAATGCACAATGTGGTTGGTTGATGGGGCGGAAGTCGACACAGAAAAAAATGAACACCTGCGAAACTTGGGGGCGGCCTTCACCTCCTCGGAACGTGGAATAGTACTGGCTATCCAAACAATGCCTAACCCTGAAACAATACCAACCCTAACCCTAAAACAATGCAATTCTTTGTCAGTGCAGTCCAAATGGGGTGCAATAAAATGCAAGGTTTTGAGAGGTGAAGGGCAGCTGGAAACTTGACTCGGGCCCAGCCATGCGAAACTTGACTCGGGCGGCCAAAGGCCTGATACGAGTAATTATACTTTTGGGGTAATAACAGTACTTACTCCCATTACACTATACTGCTTGTTAACAATAGTTCCATGATGTTGAGGCTCGGAGTAGCGATTTTATACAGCACTTGCATTTTATCCCCATTGGCCTCGACATGAGACTGTTCCCCTGAGTATGTAGAGCGTAATTCTAAGTGTCCTACTAACTGTGGGATATATACTTTCATCCTACCTGTCATGTTATGCAGACTTGTGTATGTTGCAATAAAACCGTTGTTAGTATTCGACGCGTGTGACTTGAAGATGATAAACATCTCATTAGATGACGACATTACACCTGTGGGGGGTTGGGTATGGATACCGGTGAATACTCCAAGCGATGATGACATCTCGTTTGATCCGTCAAACACTTGCACAGTATCATTATGGCTACCAGACTGAACAGCAAACGCGACAAACTCCAGAAAGATCCGGAGCCCCGAGGGTACTGAGATCTTCCAGGAGCAATACTGCCCCGACTGGTATCCTTGGGGGAAGTTTGGTGACGTGAAGTTCCCCCAGCTTCTATTAAGGATGAAGTTACAACCTGTACAAAAATAAACGCATTTTCAGAGTTTTTCTTTTATGATTTGATAAACGTTTTAATCCCACACTAAATATATTGAATCTGGCACTTGGTTTTGCTTGGTGCCGTAAATAAGCGATAATTGTCAAACCTGTGTTGTGGTGCAGCTATTTAATTGTGCACTCTGAAAATCTATAACAGCGGTGTGGCAACGCTTACGTAATTGATTTAGAAGTAGATTGGTCTGTAATGCAAGTAGTGAAAGGACTTCGATTGCTACACCTTGAGCATGTTCTGTTTGCACAATCTTTTACTGATCTGAATAATATTTTAGCTTATTTTATGCTTCTGATATATAATCAATTGTATGTACTAATTTTATGTATTTTCAATTTTAGATATTTAATTTTGATAATTTGTAATTGAGGGCCACGAAGAACCCGTACTATAAAAGGGCCTCGTCCAGGCACGTTCACACCTTCAGCTGTCACTCAGCCTTTGTCAAGTGAACATATCTATTGAAAGCTCTGCACGCAACATGTGATGTTCCGCTTGAGCAATCTCTGACTTTTATTATCGCGCGAAATTCAAATCAGATACTCGAATGTTTAATGTCTAAAATAACACTAAAGAGTTTGTAAATGCTTCCAAACCACTACCGACAGGCATAACTGAGCAACTAGCTTTCTACAGTATAATTATTTCGCTTATTTTAATTTTAAGCGTCAGCAATTTAGTATTATAATAGGAGAAAACTAAAAGCCTGCTTACTTTCTTTACTGGTCTGAATTTGAATTTCAAATCCCGAAGGGAGAGAAAGGGGAGGAGCATTCTCTTTTATAGTGCAGGTCCTTCTTTAACACTATTTAGTGTTTAACGTCGTTAAATAAAGGCTTCTTCTTCATCATCATCACCATTATTATTATTAATATTGTCATGAGAGCTTTATTAGAACTTACTGGTGTAATAACAGTAGAACAGCTTGTGATATGGAACTTCAGCCAGGAAAGGACGTTCACTACTGTACGAATTTTTGTTATTTGTATATTCTGTGTTAAAACGCAACCACTCAATGCTTGAAATGGCAAACTTTACCTGTTGAAGGGAAAAAAATGAACAGCCCGTTATAGACATTGTATTAGGAATTGTGAAAAGAGTTGTGTCACAGCATAGTTAATAGAGTGGAATGGTTATGGAACCCGGCAAACTTCAAAGGGGCTAACAAAGGCGCTGCGATTTATGTTGGAAGGGTGCAAGACAAACGATTGTGCAGGGTCATAGTTCATTAGCGTCCCCTGAACGACTGAACTCACACGTTTCTATTGGCTGATTGATTAACATGTTGGAATTTCTATTGTGTTTTGTGCACGGTAGTGGTTGAAAAAAGCTAACAAAGACATATAACAAAGAAGGTCGCTGGCTTTCATAACCATTCCACTCTATTAACTATGGTCACAGCAAGGAAATAATCGAGAATGTATTCAATAAACTATGGTTAAAATAACGATATATATGTGCATTTACCTGTTGACAAGTGTTCGTGCCGTACGCTAAAAGGTAAAACGGATCAGTTGTCGGGAGATTGATTGGTTCGTCTTTCTGTCCGTCAGTCCTGCAGCAAAAATAGATTAGAGTGTCGTTGTCGTATATACCGTCTGGTAGAATTCCTTTTTTGTTGTTGGTGTTATCGGTGTTTTCGTCATCCCATTTAATCCAGCCTGATGATAGGTCCGGAGGACAACTGCCTCCTTTCCTGAAGATGCAGTACTGACCTGTGAATAAAACACGACATTATTGACTTTCAATTCCTTCAAAAAATATAAAATATTGATAAAATCAATGAAACAAATAAAATCATTTCACCACAAATAATCCGATAGCAGAAATCAGATCAAGTTCACATAGCACGATGCAAAATATTTACTAACTTGATTACTATTATGTATCATCTAAATATTTGACAGTCATTTCTAGTGTCTCTTAGTGACATCATGAATGTACTTCAATTTTAAAAACACGATGTGATTGGTCAAGGGCTCTCAAGGACTCTGGTTTTCAAGATGTCTGCTATACTGATGGTGAATATGACTGTGATTTTACAAGTGCATTTACTGATGATAACGTGTGTGATTATTGTGATGAATAGTTGGAACCACGTCGGAAATGTACTAAGTAGGAAGCACAAAATGTCTAGGAGACCAACTAGGCAACTGGAAAAGACGTAAAACAGCAAATAAATTGTCAACCTCTTGGACCTTACTGATATCAGTGTTTTGTTGCAGATATATATGTGATCGATTACAGTGATAGCCTGATGATGGCGTATGTCTGATCATGTCTGACTCAGTCACACACCTCTTGGCCACTTAAGCCTTTTATTGTCGTTCTGCACATTCATTTTAATGCAGAACTGACTCGTGATGTCCTCGTCGTTAAATGTGGCGAGTAGATGAAGATTCGATGAACGTACAATCCGATGTCCAATGGAAAACCTAGGGCCATCCTCCAGGTCTTCATACCGCCAACCTGTCTCCCACGGAAATCCTTTTGTTGATGGACATTCTGTCTTGGCCATGGGTAGACCGTACTTCCCTGCTGGCCAGAGTTTCAGCACTAAAGACAAATTAAAAGTTAGAAATTCATTATTATCATGCTTCTTTTATGTCACGATTCTTCCCATTTATCATTATCGTGCCCACAGTCTTTCCGGTTTCTGCTCAGCAGTTTGTCGCCGGGAAAGACTGGGCAAACAAAAATGTCTTCCGGGCTACAATCGCTGGTCAAAGTTCCCGAAAAGAGTCTGGGAACGAGATTGCCTACTTATATCCTTGTCAAGACCCGACTTGCTGTCTCAAGTTCAGACTGATTAAGAGTTGGGGACTGCCAGAAATTATAGCGGCGAACAGAACATTATTATATCTTTAGTATGGGAATTGTTTTGTATTTTGTACCTCTTTTGCAGTTGCTTCCCGTGTACCCAGCAGCACATATACACGTGTATCCATTTAACTGGTCGGTACACAATGCGCCATTCTTACAAGGGTTGCTAGAACACTCGTTGACATCTAAAAAACAAGTTTTAATGATTCAAATTTTTTTAATATAAAGGAGTTCTGATAGTATGAACTGTTTGTGTTTTGTATTCTGACATCAAAAAAGAAAGTAATCTAAATCCCAAACTTGGAACAGATTAGCAAGTCTCATCTCTGTAAATTTAGGCGTTGACTATGTGAAGATAAAGGATACCTGAACACCTGCGAAGGTGACAAAACTAGAGACTGATAAACGACAGAATAGCATACGGTCTGTATTTTATCCTTGATGGAGTGGTCATTTATATCCTAACTTTATCAAATGCACCATCTAAAAGTAAAAACGAATTTAACTATTAGTATGTCAGAATAGATAATAATATTTATGGTGCGCCATTCTTAAAAAAAATACGAGTTCAGTTTGGTTCGAACTGATAATATTTAATATATCAAATCTACTTTATGAATATGCAAAACTTTGATATGTCAAAATTTTACGTGCTTAACTCTTTGTCGTCCGATCGTGTGTGA
This sequence comes from Actinernus sp. WN-2022, assembly GCA_030867875.1. Classification (NCBI taxonomy): domain Eukaryota; kingdom Metazoa; phylum Cnidaria; class Anthozoa; order Actiniaria; family Actinernidae; genus Actinernus; species Actinernus sp. WN-2022. The sequence goes on along the minus strand of JAOWCC010001751.1, from coordinate 3,505,213 downwards.
GCTCAATTGGTGAAATCCTGAGTGCTAACTCAACCCTCCCCCCTCAGTTCAAATTTGGCTAGCCCGGGGCAGTGAAATACTGCTGACTTTTTAAGCCGAGGGCTCAAACTTTCTCCACAATGCCATTCGGGTGAATTCTACGAACTGGTCGACGGTAGGTATTGCAACTTCTGTAGGGTTTCCAATGAAATGTGCTCTAATTTTGGAGAAAAATGCCACTGTCAGAGAGCTTGAGGACATCATTAAGTCTGAGGACGGTTGAAAATTACTTGGTTTGCTTTTAGTAGGCCTTGTGAGGGGATTTAACAGGGTTTTTCCGTTGTGTTTGTGCTTTCAGACACGGGAAAAAATTCTTCAATGAAATCCTTGAAATCCTGCAGTTGGCATTCTTTTACCCCTGCTCAACCTATTAGGATGTGTTTTTGTCACTTTAAAGCAACGGCTTGAGTCCAAATCACCGCTCTTGGCTGTAGGGGTAAAAGACATCGGCGTGGTTCACCGTCGCTTGGTGTGTTTTGTGAAAACAAACCTGCTGGTTGGAAAGATTAAACAAGGTACTGCAACGACTGAGTAGTTATTTTGTGTTTGCTCTTGATTTCAAGTGCGAATGGGAAGGTGTTTTTGAGCCGATTTTCAGCTCCTCGAAATTCGTGAAAATCGAAGAAACGAAACAATCGCCAAAACAAATGGGCTTTTCTCCATAGTGAAAGAGTTGAGCGATCCCTGTTATAGCTCTGACTTTGAATCCATACATCCCTTCGCATAATATCGCAACATCGTCTTTCCAGCATGTCTAGACGTGATGCAATAATGTTTCTAGTAACGGACTCGTGCGTCTCCTATTTACAGGCTCGGACGGTAAAGAGTTAAATTTAGCAACTAAATAGGTACTAGTTATAATATGCTGAAAATGTTACAGAATTCATCATTTTGCCCCTAAGTTTACCTCAATTTTGGGGACCTCCCTACGCCACTGATAATAGTGTTACTGTATGACAAATTAGTTAGTCACTTGCACGCTAGAAATAAACCAGTTCAAACTTTCAAAATATATGTATCTCTTGAGTTCATTCATAGAGGTAATCGGCTAACGCTGTTGCCACCCAATTCAGATCATGTGATGTAAACAGATGCATGATCTGAAAGCCATTTCGACCTTATAGCTTCATATTGGAATCAATGGCAAGTAAATATTGTCCAATATTCAAAAAAAGCTATGACAGGTGGCTCCAGACCCCCATTTATAAAGCCCACGCTAAAGTGACAGAAGAAGTCCTAGCCCATTCACAAGTGGGAAATGAAGCTTGTTCTCTGTCACAATTACACTGGCACATACTCGGTTCTTTGAGAAAGTGCTGATTGAAGCTCTCATCAGACTTAATGATGTCCTCCAGCACTCTATAAATGGAGAAAAAGGCTTTAAAAAGCCTGTAATTCTGTATTCCCCCAAACAAACTTCCCTCCAGCTCCGTAGAGATCTGACGTCAACATATCCAAAATGGCTGACAAAAAACCTTGAGCCCCCAGTAGTATAGGTCAGTTGAAAATTCCATGGTAACAGTGACTACAGTTTTCTGAGGGGGGGAGGGTTTGTTGCAGTCTAGAATGAGCCAAAAATCAGTTAAAAGCCCTTGGGGCTTAAAGGGTTAAACCATTTAGTAAAGTAATTCACACAAATGCGACAATTTTATGTAATCTGACACAAATGCATCGCTTTATATATATATATTTTTATTAAAAAAGAGTTTACTGTGAAGTTAATCTTCCCGAAACCAGTTGTTATAAATATGACCAAGAAATAACCCGTCACGTTATGCCGAATTTTGGTACAAATACAATCCAATGTGCATGCATTGAAAATCACTGTTACTGCACGTGAAATGATATGATGCGAGTGTCTCTGTACATGATCTCAATGTTCATTAACACTTATCTGACGTACATATCATTACGTGTGTAAGTGATCCTATCAGGGGCTCATTATAATTAAGACCCATTACTGACTGTTTTTTTATCCTTTCAAAACTAGTGTTTGTTAAAAAAAATATTTGAATTGCTGATTCAACGCACTCAGGAAAATGCAATTTAACGTTAACCTGAGACACCAACAGCTTGTTTGCTAAATGCCTTTAAAATACTCATCACAAGTTACACGATTAAAACACTGATGTTTTTTTTGTTTAGCAAGCAGGGATGAATATAATATTTCTTACCCTTGCAGTAAGTGCCATTTCCAACAAAGCCAGTATTGCACGTGCAGTTATATGTTCCAGCAATGTTTGTACACGTAGCATTCGTATGACAAGAATGTTTCCCCAATGCGCATCTCTCCACATCTTTAGGAAACAATAGAACAGCTATTAAAGAAAGGCTTGCTATATAACTCAAATCGATTTCTCTTTGCTATAACTAGTTCTCCTTTCTAACATTATATACTGTAAGTAATATATTTAGCTCCCCTCTCTTTTAAGCCCCCTTTTAGAAATAAGAATTAATTAACCCCCTCTCTATTCTCTATTAACCCCACCCCCTGCCCCGTCGTCGCCTATCTCCGGCTCGAGATTGTATTGCTGGTTTGCACGTGACCTCATACCCGCCATGTTGGTGCCTTTCAACAATAGATTCTTCGTTAGCTTCTTTTGTTGGAGCACCAACATGGCCGCCATGTTCTTTGTCATTTGAATCTCTGGGGATTGAGTGAAAACCAACAATAGGTCGATACAACACTCCTGCTCATGTTGTAAACACTACATACATTTCGTCCGCATTCAACTAATTATATAAATCCAGATTCGGTGAGGTTTTACAGCAAGCTCCGGCTCTAGATTGTAATTTTATGCCGACACAACACTCCTGCTCATGTTGTATAACAGTTCGTCAGCTAATATTACATACAAAGTATTCAACTAAATCCAGCCGGATTCGTTTAGGTTTTACAGCTTTTAATTCAACAGAAAAAGCGTATAACTGTCATCTTTCTCTAAAGAAAAAATAATTACATATTAAATGATTATTTGAAAAGAACAAAAAGTTAAAACTGAAATAGAGGAATGGATTGAAGTATGGCTTACAAGCTGGTGTACTTAACATGCAACTGAAATAATTATTTTAAACAGAAATTCGTATATAATATAATTAGAAGCTGACACACAGACCGACGGTACTTGTTTTTACACCCTGTTATATTTTTAATGCCGGATGTACTGCAGCCTCAGAAGTGAGTAAAACAATTAACTAGCTGCATCAGTACGCTTTCCGGTCCCATTTCTCAACAGAAAAACAGCCTGTATGCATAAATAAGGCAGTATGTAATTTTCTTCAATTTATTAGAAGTTGGATTAGTTTATGAATAATTATCTCCTAGCAAAATTACCGAATTTGTACAATTTATCATATCGTTTCCATGTTATTGCCATATTTTCGAATTTGCTATGAACTGTGTTAAGTATACTTCAAAACGGTTCAAAAATTGACTTACCTGATAGTGGTGGTACATAATCATTCGTTGTAGTTAGTAGCACAGAGAGTACTATAGCAATTCCCACGATACAGACACCAGAGAGAACTGATCCTAAAATTCTTCTTCTAGTACAACAGGAATGTACAACGTGTTCACCTCCAGACGGACAATCAGCAGGAGAAGGAAGAATTGTTAAATACTCTGGCTCGGAGGGTTCAGGAATTTTTTCATAAATCGCTTCTTCCTGTTCCTCAGTAGATGTATCCTCTTCTATCTCGCATGTGTTGTTAGTAGACCGTGACACAGGATTGTCAACCCCTTGCTCTACCCTCGCACCTCCATCTTTGTCAGTGTCTAGTATAACTGTGTTTACAGAGATTAGTTCAATCTCGTGTTTTGGCCTCACACTGCTATCACATACTGTGTTACCAGCAGGCGTCATACACTGTTGTAAGGCTTCAACGGCCTCTTGTTTATTCATTCCTCTTCGTTCCTCACTTTCACTGTCAACAAGTGTTTCCTTGTATTGCAGATGACAGGAGTCCTTCACAGCTTTTCCAACCCTTTTATCAGAGTTTAATTCGACGAGTGAGTCTTCATGTCTAGTTGGCATTGCGCTTTGACTTGCTCTTGTGTTGTCACCATACCCCTCGCAGTTCAGTAGCATAGCGGCACTAGACAAGATTTCTTGTTTGACGTTTATGTTGTCGACAGGTATTTCATACTGTTGTTCAACATCACAGACCTGTTCCCTTGGTATAAAAGCGGAATTTTCGCTATGCCCATTCGCATCGTCAGACAAGCCATCTGGTACTTCAACTTTGCTCCTGTTTATATCTTCCAATTCAACTGAAGACACTTGATCTCGCACAGAGCCCCCTAAATCCTGGAGACCTTGAGATAGTCGTTCCTTATTTTGTTCTTTACTTTGACTGGTAGTTTCCATTTCCTCTCTCGACCCGTTCATCTCAGATTGCTCCTGTTCTTTTGAGTCCAACTTAGTGTGTGGATCATGACTATGAACGTTATTGGCCATTTTTAGAAAATTGCTTAAATAGAGCGTGTTGCTCCTAAAACGTTACACAAAAAAGACCGATAAACAATATTTCATACAACTATTGCCTTTCAATAAACACCCTAGCCTTCAAAGAGTATATAAGGAATAATATTTATATGTCTTTAACGATTCGCCATAATTGAAAATGTGAGCATTAATAAGAAGAGACAAAAAGAAAGGCTAAACAGAAGGTTGGGTTCGTATTAAATTTAATCAGGAAAGGCCAGTAGCTGAGGTGCAATTTACAGACTCCAGACAGCTTGTCCATTAGGGTCTTGTTGTTCAAACGGTGGATAATTTTATCCAGTGGATAAGTGTTAACCAAACTATCTTATTTTATCCACTGGATAAAGGGTGGATAAAGATATCCACCCTTTGAACAACCGGGCCCAGTGGGACCATTTAGAGTTGAGAGAATACTAGCAATTAACATTTCTGGCAGTTATAAATATCTAACGGTTCATCTGTGATCATGTAATTGCTGTTACTTTGAGTATAATGATGAGTTTCAAACAAGAAGTGAATAATAATAATAGTTTTTGTTGAACTATAAATTCACCACTTTGCCTTTACTTAGTTGACTTTCTAATGTGTAACACCATATGACAAAGCTATATAGACCAGTTCGCGGTTAATTCTGACATTTTGAAAGAGGTGCAAACATGGCGCGAAATACAGTGTTTGTATGGGAAACCGATGGCAAATAAAATCCTTAAAATCGAATTTCTGAAATATTCTTCAGATACAAACTTAAAATACCAGGTAAAAGATTAACTGATCGAAATTTGAGGGATGTAGCTGTGCTGGGAAGCGCTGAATCGTGTTTTCAGTTTGCCATACATTGTCTATATATAGGGATTTTAGGTAGGAGTATGCCGTGGAGACTTCAAAACTCTGACGTCCTTATCCCAGACCTAAAAATGCCGTTTACCATGCATACCCTATCCCAGACGTGAAGCACAAAATCTATACCCTATCCCAGACCCAAACCATAGATTCACTCATGCATCAATTTTTTACAGTAAAGTAAGAACAAAATATCAATAAATTCAACGTGTTTTGGGGCATAGTTTATTAGATATGACATTAGATATGAAAGAGTCCAGATACCGAACAGTTTTTAATTAAAATTACGCTACGAAAGCCGTTGTTTTGTTTTAATATGGTATTTTAAGCTGTAGTGTGGTCGATAGAGTGCTAAGCATGGCGTCAATGACAAATATATCAAAATACATACCCTTTCTAGACCTAAACCGTAAAAAGGATACCCTATCCCAGACTTCGGCAGCTCAAAAACTATACCGTATCCCGCGGCACATACCCGTATAGCTCATATAAGGGAGTATTCCACTCTCCCCTCCCCGCATTAAATAAAATGAGACAAAAAGGAAGGCTAAACAGCAGGTTGGATTCTTAATAAATGGGAACAGACTCCAGACAGCTTGTCCATCAGTGTTACAATATAGGGTTTTGAGAGAACATTAGCAATTAACAATTATGGCAGTTATGAATATCTAACGGTTCATTACTTAATTGATTTTCTTGTGTATAGTACCATCTGGCAATACTACAATTTTTTTGATCGACATTACAACCGTTATACTGAGGGTTGTTGTGTTTGCTTTTAGTTACTAACATTATTCTAATAAGTCTTCAATTTTTATTACCGTTTTCATTGAAATGCACCCTGATAGTTTCAAGTACTGTTTAAAACACGAACAGCAGTGTTTTATCAAGTTTAAAAATTCGAGGGCGAAGCCCGAGAATTTTTAGACTTGATAAAACACGTGCTGTGAGTGTTTTAAACGGCTTCAAAAACGCTTTAAGAATGCAATGAAAGAAAGACGCACATCTCAAGGGAATGGTTACTTAATGAACCATTGAACCTTTGTATTCACAACGCCATGCAAAATATTCGAGTAATCACCGCCTGCAATTACGAACATCTCAAGGGAATGACATGAAGAAATTGTTTGAAGGGGCGTTTCGCAATGTAAGAAGAATCTGCATTTGAAGGATTTGGTGTCGTGGTTTACCTCGATAAAGTTCAAGACTTGGAAAGCGATGTGACTGACATGACGGCAGACTCTAAATGTTTGACTACGGCACAAAATATGTAAGTTTAATGCACGTTTTTATAATTTTACGGCTTTGAGTTTGGTTTAATAATTGGAACTAAACAGTGGCTCGGTAAACAAGTAATGGTAGTTGGATAACTTCATTTTAAAAATATTATCTGTGTATCTCGGTAGTCTGCTGATATTAGTAAATTTAGTGCAAAATTTATTATCTAGGTACCTTATGTTCCGTGTACTTTTTGCTATCTTTGGGTCTTTATCAGTGAATTCTTAATTAGGATGAAACTTTATATAAAATTTCATGTTCATTAATATTCTTTATATAAAACGTTCATCCTAATTAGCAATTCAGTGAGAAAGCTGAAACATCAATAGAAATTCCATTGTCTCAATCATTAACCCCGTTTCCCTCTGGGACAGAATTCAAATCCCTCCGCGGGCCTTTTAGAATGATGAGATTTTATCAGGCATAAAGGAGCATGCACGTGACTGATTTGCTTCATCTGATTGGACAAAATGCTCATTAATTATTCATGAGTTTTTGAAGTCGCGTTTCAAAAAATGCTCTCATACAAAGCTTTCAAACGTGTACAGCCTAGTCTTAATTAAATCTAGGCGTTACTATACTCGTTTGATCGACGTTCGGCTGAAAGCAATTTTCCAAACGAGACTTTCAACTTTCACAGTCGCACTTCAATGAAAACGGTAATAAATCCATTTTTCAATTACTTTTGGTGTATTAATATTCTTCTACCTCTTGTATCAACCAAACAACAAAATCCTTAGCCAGAATAGAGCAGCTAATAGTAAACTATACATGTACTCTAATCATAGTTAATAGAGTGGAATGGTTAGGAAACCCGGCAAACTTCAAAAGGGCTAACAAAGGCGCTGCGATTTAGGTTGGAAGGGGTAAGACAAAAGATTGTGCACGATCATAGTTCATTAGCGTTCCCTGGACGACTGAACTCACACGTTTCTATTGGCTGATTGAGTAACATGTTGGAATTTCTATTGTGTTTTGTGCACGGTAGTGGTTGAAAAAAGCTAACAAAGACATATAACAAAGAAGGTCCCTGAGTTTCCTAACCATTCCACTCTATTAACTATGCTCTATTGGACTAGTGCCTTACTGACACATACATGTATATACGGAAAGTGCTATTACTTCAAGAACTTTGGGGAATTTATCTTCAAAAACCGACAGAAGTTATTTCCGCTTTAATGTATCAACATCATTTTTAAGCTAAATAAATGTTCTCGATCTCGATCACGTTCATGTTTTTCTATTTAAGGTTAGGGACAAATACAGGTACGCTCTGACTGTACGATGAACTAAAAATAATGAATACTGCAGTACCCAGTATGAGGAAATGTCGACTTCATCGGACAGTTGGCAAGTGCCTGTATTTGTCAATAAAACACAAACAAAGCCCTTTTAATATTCCAACCATAGTTAATAGAAACCGAGCGACCTTCTTTGTTATAGGTCTTTGTTCGCTTTTTTTCAACAGTGACCGTGCACAACACACAATATAGATATTAGAATATGTTAATCAAACAGCCAATAGAAGCGTGTGGGTTCAGTCGTTTACGGGACGCTAATGAACTATGACCGTGCACACTATTGTGTCTTACCCACTTCCAACCTAAATCGATGCGCCTTTGTTAACTCCTTTAACATTTGCCGGGTGTCCTCTATTCCCCTCTGTTAACAATGTTCCAACTGAGCATACAATGTGCTGTGGTCGTCAGAGAATCGAATTTGGTATCAGTGCCCACAGTTGTAGGATAGGCATGGAATTCCCCCCCTTTTTGGTGCGCTATGTTAATTTTTGGTGCGCTATGCTAATTTTTGGTGCGCTCTCATTAATTCGGATGACGTAACAATTCTATTGTCCATTGGATTAATTAAGGAATTATTTTTTAGAGCGTACGCCCCATTTTTAGGGCGTATGCATTAATTCGAAATACTAATTTATAGGGCGCTCTCATTAATTCGGGCATGTTTGGGCAAAGCCTATTGTTTGGGGTCGTCTGTAAAACCAGAAGCGATCGGCTCTGAATACATTCGAAGTTGAATGAAAAAAGTAATAAATATCTCGCAATATCTAAACCCCTTTGTGGCGTAAATAGTAAGAACAAACTACTCTAAACTGTCTTTATTATTTTCCTTTACAGTTAATAACTCATAAGATAATTGTATACAAGGCTCTAAACTGTCTTTATTATTTTCCTTTACAGTTAATAACTGATAAGATAATTGTATAAAAATCCGGTATGGTTCATTAGATCAACTCTGCTATTGTTCTTAGGGATTAGCGATAACTGAAGGGCCTATTGTTTTGAGAAAAACTCTTGAGATGCAAATTTTTCTACCACGTTCTCTGTATTTTTTTCTCTTAGGAGGCCACCCCAGAAGCCCAACAGACAAATCTCCCATTTATGCTAACAGTTCTGCCGCCACCCTGAACGCCCGCCGCTCGCAACGCTCGCCAACGCCCGCCGCCCGTCAACGCACGCCGCCCGCCAACGCCCGCCGCCCGTCAACGCCCGTCAACAGAACTGTTAGCATAAATGGGAGTTGTCTTTTGGGCTTCTGGCGAGAAAAAAATACAGAGAACGTGGTAAGAATAATACGGTGTATGAACAGAACTAGATCATCGACTTACTTACCAAGTCAAAGTCACTCCAGAGCTCGAATATCTCGGGTGGAATATCCTGGACTTCGACAAAATGATTCTGAATGGATAGAAAAGAATTCAAATAAATTTATAGCTTCAATCTCGGACAACTTATATAAATTTCATAGCACTTACCTCCGTTTCCAACTCTGTTTCCCAGTCAGTCCAGGACTCAAACATTTCGGCGGGAATTTCCGGCATGGTAAAACACTCTCAAAACCTGCACACAAACAAAAAGATTGTGGTCTAAATACAATCCAAAAATATTTACCTCAAAGTCAACTGCTGCGATCTCATAAGGAAAACGAACTGTAAATTGGTGTTTTTCAGATTCAATAAACTTTGTTTTATTTATCTGGTGGTTTGTTTTTACTCGTATGGTAATTATAGTTCAGTTTTAGAGAAGAAGATTATTAAGAATGCCATCACCACATGTACCATTTGCGAGAATGAGTTTCCATTGACAACCAAGTCGGTTAAGAACATTTTGGTACGATGCCAACATTGTCAAACAATACGGCATATTCATCCCAACAAGTGACGATGAGGAATGATTGTAAACAAACCTTAAATGCTAAAATACTCTTTATTTTTTATGCTTCATCGTAAATCTTATCGCTTAACATGGTTTGAATCAATAAAATCCTGGTCCGAGTAGTTTGTTTTGTTGATTATGGTAATTATAGTTCAGTTTGCATCTCAAGAGTTTGTCTCAAAACAATAGGCCCTACAGTTATCGCTAATCCCTAAGAACAATAGCAGAGTTGATCTAATGAACCATACCGGATTTTGTATACAATTATCTTATGAGTTATTAACTGTAAAGGAAAATAATAAAGACAGTTTAGAGCCTTGTATACAATAATCTTATGAGTTATTAACTGTAAAGGAAAATAATAAAGACAGTTTAGAGCCTATCACGAGTAGTTTGTTCTTACTATTTACGCTACAAAGGGGTTTAGATATTGCGAGATATTTATTACTTTTTTCATTCAACTTCGAATGTATTCAGGGCCGATCGCTCCTGGTTTTACAGACGACAAACAATAGGCTTTGCCCAAACATGTCCGAATTAATGAGAGCGCCCTAAAAATTAGTATTCCGCATTAATGCATACGCCCTAAAAATGGGGCGTACGCCCTAAAAATAATTCCTTAATTAATTCAATGGACAATAGGATTGTGATGTCATCCTAATTAATGCATACGCCCTAAAAATTGGGGCGGACGCTCTAAAAATATAATTCCTTAATTAATTCAATGGACAATAGGATTGTGACATCATCCGAAGTAATGAGAGCGCGCCAAAAATTAGCATAGCGCACCAAAAATTAGCATAGCGCACCAAAAATGAACATAGCGCACGAAAAAGGGGGGTAATTACATGCCTCTCCTACTACTGCCCACCCATAAAGCAGTCATTAGTCAATCACCGGATTTTGTACTGTTCACGAAGCTTGAATATTAATCAACGATAATGCAGCCTCATCTTCTCTAACTGATGACCACATTAAAATTAAAATAACAAGTAATAATAACTATTATAATAATAAAAATCCTGACCCACCCACCCATTACTGTCCAGACCACACTAAAGACATTACGTCACGGGGCGTGAATTGTGTTCTAAATGCGTTTCATAAGACATTCACCAGGTTATTACATTTCATCCAATCTCGGGAATTCGTCATGTTAAGACAGAGACTACTTTACCTACAATATGAGAAAGGGACACTGTCAACCCCTAAATGATAAACGTTCTCATGACGAAAAACAAACATAACTACTCAGATTAGCAGAGTATACTTTCCAGGTATACTGGAGAAAATTTGAGATAATTTTGATGAAGGATGGCAAAGATTCGAGTGGATGAAAAATACTACTTTTAAGAGAAATTTAGAGCAACTTTAATTCGGTGCCGGCACTGTAACCGAAATCAAGTTTCTAAAATAAGCTTTTACAAGTAACCACTTTCATCTTTTCCATCCTCTATCAAAAAAGTTTGATGAGCATTCCAGGTCATTCACATGGTATTTCTCTTCTATATCAATGTGTTATTTCATTTGTAGTTTTGTGTTAAAGAAACTTGAAGGTTCAATTCGATTGGCAGTGCTCCTTTAAAGCCCTCTTCCACTGCAATGTCTTTCTACTGCTTGAACGTTTCCAATGTAACCCAGTTTAGTCTTACTTCTTATGAACGATTGAAAAGCCAGGACAGTTCATTTACTGTCGAAATATGTATATGATTCTAAACAATACGATATCACCATCCAACTTCCCTTATTACCTGGTTAACTTTATGGTTAAAGGAGCTCATTCAACCAAGATGCATTGCGAGTCACTGTTATTGTTTTCATACGGGAACTACTTGACATCGGACAGCTGCCAATCCGAAAATGTGATATCGGGATGTTTATAAATAGAGTTTACGGCCGTTGAACTGAATTACCGAGATCGGCGGGGAGATCGGTTGCCTATATACTTGAAGAAATACAATAGAATGAGCAGAATTACTACGGTTCTCCAATCAAAATTCCCCAACGTGATGCTACCAATCGATCTCATGCCCGATTTAGCGAACCAATTACTTGTCCAACTTCTGGACCAAGTTCCAGCGATGCAGATCGTGTGGCAAGGAAATTAATCAATTCTACGATAGCGTTATACGTTTAGAGTTATTTTCTTTCTAGGCTTGTGCATGCAAGAACACGTGTAGTCGAAAGAAAGGAGCTAGGTTGTCCCTGCCAAACTGCTGGTTTGAAATGTTGAATAACTGTTTCCCACATTCTATTTGTGTTCAAGGTCTATGCGTTCTCCACACCACATTTTGACTCGCCAATGCAATATGCAAATTTGAAATCAAATTTGAAGAATCGAATCCGTATAATGTTATTGTTTGTTAGCCTGAATTTCAGCCGGTTTGTGTCATTTTAAAAGCCCGTTTATGCAGATATCAACACAACATTTCACTTTTACTTACTTTAATTGTCTCAGCGTTGTCCATGTACATTGAGCGAAAACCAAGACTATAAGATTAAGAGAGCAACTGCGAGATTTGTAATCTTGCATGTACCGCGCGTGTACCGCGTACTCGAGTCTTCAGTCAAAGCAATTTGCTTTAAATGTTGTACGTGTCCGATGATGATTAGAAAAAGGCTCAGCTCTTCTGACCTTTAAATTTCATGCCATTTAGGTCAAGCGGTCCGATCAAACCAATGTAAAAAGGCCCTGGTTTGGATAAACACTGCATGAAATGGCCTGTATACGAGCCCTTATTCACATCTTATACAGTCCGTATACACACATGTGTAAGGCAGATATACGAGGATGGCAGGATGTGTAATGTGTGGATACGGTCCTTATATTTTCAGGGTATGCTTAGAAAATGGCAGGATCTGGTACACTTGTGGCAGGTTTCCTGATATGTCCGTATACGCACCAGTATACGTGTTGTGTACTGTGTGTAACAGGGCGTATAAGAAAGGTTGCCATCGCCAGAAATAAGCGACATTTAGCAATTGTCAGCGGCGTTACAAGTAGGTCGGCTCTATAGTCAAGTGGTTAGAGCGTCGGCCTTAAAATCCCGCGACCGGAGTTCGACTCCTACGCGGGACACGAATTTTTTTTTTAAACTTCTTTTTCTCCTTTCTCAGTTTTATTTAAACTTTTCCTCTATTTTTAAGCTATTAGAGCCGCCTTCCATACTGAAATATTGTTGTTTACTGTCTCTCAAGCCTCACAACGGGCACGAATGGGAGATATCGCTGACCACAATTAGTATCGCAGACTCTTCTCTATAGGTCCGGCTAGGGCCTATTTTTAAAAAGGGACAATTCATTTGAAAACTGCTGGTCAGTTACAAATACACTGCAGTTTCATAAGGAGAGAACAAGTTGTCCATTGGTATGTGTTCGTGGTGTTTTAGACGCTCGTGGCCAGAGATATGATGGTCTCAAGACAGCCAAATTTACAGGATTTAGCGTACAAAGATGGCGGATTCTGCCTGTTTATCCAAGATCGAAATATTCAACTGCAAAAACGAAACCGCAAAGGAATCCACAGCTGCTCGAATGGCATTTAGTGACGACGATGAACCCTTCGTTCAGAAGGCCTGCTATAGACATTTTGCAAAATGCAGTATATTCCACCTCAGAATCCAAGTTATAAGCAGTAAGTAAGCTCTTTTCTCGCCAATTCTCACTCTAGCTCTGTAATAATTTGAGTCAAAACATTCGTTTATGTTTGAAAAAAAACGACACCTAAAATTCACGAGCTGATTATAGAAATGTAGGTAGAACTATTTAATTCATATAGTAGATTGAGATCCTGGTTAGACATTTTTTAAATCGTACTCAGGAAAGTGAGAAATCGAGATTAAGCGTTTTCCCCCCATAGTTTGCTTGTAATTTTATATGAACTGTGCTTGCTGACCTCTGAGCCGAAATTGATATTGCACAATCGGCCGTGTCGCGTTTTTCTGGCGATCTTGTATAAGGCATGTAACACTTGTGGCAGGTTTCCTGATATGTCCGTATACGCACCAGTATACGTGTTGTGTACTGTGTGTAACAGGCGTATAAGAATGGTAGTGTATAAGGCATGTAACACTTGTGGCAGGTTTCCTGATATGTCCGTATACGCACCAGTATACGTGTTGTGTACTGTGTGTAACAGGGCGTATAAGAAAGGTTGTGTATAAGGCGGGTAACACTTGTGGCAGGTTTCCTGTTATGTCCGTATACGCACCAGTATATAATTGTATACTGTGTGAAACAGGATATACAAGGTTGTATATAAGGAAAATAGGATACTTACAGGTGATGTATGTATGATGACCATACTGTTTGGTATAAAAGGAGCTACAATGCTCCGTAGAAGTTTAATTTGAAATCAGTTTTAATTTGCGGTATAAATTATTACGCGATAGTATGACGCTTATTAATCGATAGATTCCAGCCACTAAATCAGATCTTATGAAGAAAAATGATAACGTAAATTCATTTTAACCGTATAGTTCCTTTATTTAAACTTTAAAGGGACAATATTTTTACTTTTTTTACATCATTTCACATGCAGTATTCATGCATGCAGCCCAAGGCATCGGTAATTGTTCTTTATAGTTCAGTGGTTCGATAGAACCCCATTCATCTCAATTCACCTTTTCGATCTGACACCCCTTCTCTCTCTAAAAAACTGAATTAAATAATGAGTTTAGAACATATTTGCTCCTAATACATCTCGATCTAAACTAGATTCAAAACTGATCATCATCAAAGTCCAAGCTATCATCATTTGTTTCATGCACCAGTTCATCATTAATGGTGCTTCTTGGCGCACTGTGACCGATACCACCATTGCCGATTCCAGATAAATTTTCTGAGTCACCATCACTGCAAAAAATAAAATAGAAATATTAGTTTAATTATTCACGAAGCTGGTAACAAACACATTTATATGCCCTTTCCGAAATCAGCCTCTGGGTAAACGTTTGAATTGTCACTTCGTGGCATCCAACTGCGCTAATGCTACTAATGTAAACATGCCCCACAAAGTTGAAATTGTCTCAAGTGGATTGACAGCAATTTAAAGCTAAATGCGTGTCGATCGAAACTCGAAAGTCACTTTGCGAATTTATACCGGAGGTTTTTCCCCCCAAAAAAAACAAGATAATTTTATACCAACAATACACCAAATCCTATCTCTGAAATATGTCTACAATTTGAGATATGATTTTTCAAAGAGAACCACACCAGAGCCGAGTTTTTGGAGAGTGCTTTGTTTACATCGAGAGCGGCCAGAGCTGACTGGCCATGGCGGAATATGCACTATACTTACTCAATGAAAGTTCTTTCCAAGAAATAAAGAAAACAAAGAGGTTGACTCGTGGCAAGCCTAAATATCCACGTGCATTAAGCTGCTGGTTGCGAAATTACTGAAATGACCAAGAGCTAGCTAGTTTCTGTAACAACACAGCTAGTTTATGTAACAACCTACACGGCATATCTTTACAGTGTTTAGTTCATTACCCCCTGGTTATGATACTATTTGTCAACATTTGAATGCAAGTACATGTACATACCGTTACGCCCGTTCATGGGGGTGTGAACATGATCTGACGTATGAAGATATGCTTCACCGGTTAGGATGGAAATCTCTACAAGCACGCTACGCTATGTACTGTGTTATCTTTGTATTTAAATGTCTTAATTGTAATGGTCCAGTTTTTTTAGTCAATATTACGATAAGACCTCTCATGCCCAAATGGCCTGGATCTCATAATTCCTAAAGTTAAGATAGAAACTGCAAAGAAAGGCTGTTTTTTACTCAGGGGCAAAATATTTTAATGATCTACCAACATACATTAAAGAAGCATCATCATTGTTAGTTTTTAAAACAAAATGAGATATTTTTTAGATTTTTGAAATTTAAATAATATTGTAGACATTAGTTATAGGATAACTTTGTACATATCTTCACTGCAATATTGTCTGATATTTTTATACTTTTTTTTTTTTTTTTTTTTTGATTTCCCAGGGCACCCACTGATAACAGCTTTGGCTGAAGGGTTCACCCTGGTTAAAGAAGATATTATTGTCATTATTACTACTACTTGCCAAATCCTCTTCTCACTTAGTGTCCTTTCAGTAAAAAAACATGTAGATTCCCCTTCCTAAAAAGAATGATGCATAATCGTAAGGTATGATTCCAACCATATAACTTTGCAAGAGTACCATAAAAGCCGCATGCAAAACTACGATGCCTTTCTGGGAAAAAAAGGTTCATGAGTGTTCCTACTTAAATTTGAAGCAAAACCTCTTCAGAAGAGATTGGTGTCATTCCAAGTCATTCCAATTAGCCACTTTAGAAACGACTAGGGATTAGGACGAGTTCAATCTCGCAAAGGCGTTTGGGATCGTTACTGGGGACATGCATCATACAGAATACAAACAAACATGGTGAATAACTCATCGAATACTAGCAGAGTAAGCAAAATAAGCTTGAAAGAAGACGCTTTACCAGAAGTGAAGCTTGAGATTGGACTTGCCCCAATCCCATACTCGTCTTTAAGTGGCTAATTGATACTGCAACATCAAATGAAGGGCTGTGTGCAAAAAGGGTGTAAGTAATTGTTGATCACGTTCTAAATTCTCCCTTAGAAAACAAAGAAATTGAAGGAGAATTTAGAATGTGATCAAGAGTCACTTATGCCCTTTTTGCACACAGCCCTTCAAATATGTTTAGAACTTTCGTTGTCATTTATTCTGTATATAGTCTTTAAATCACTCCAAATTATTCTGCCAATTCTTCTCCAGAATTCTTCTGCTAATTCTATTCAAGAATTCTTCTCCAGTTAACTCAAAACATTTTCAAGGGACCTCATTCCATTATGTACAAGACAAAGCTAGATTCTCTGGCAAAACTATACGAGTGCGAGGTCTGAAATTGTTTGTACCCGCGTATAAGCCACACTCTCAATGTTGGCCCTTGCTTTTCTCCAAAACAGTGCGGCATACATGTAGGTATTTATGGTAAGTTAAAGTTAATTCCCCATAAAAACAACTTGAAATCAATAACAAGTTAAAACCTTTATTCCAGAGTGATATCAACAAAACTAAAAAAGAGAAATAAATGAGTGCTGGATATGAACAAAATGCTTTCTTTCATGTTTTCAATTGTCTTATTTAACTGGGAAGTAAAATTTCACCTGAACAAGTGAAATTTCCATTGTCTTTTAGGTGAAATTTCACTTATAAAGGTGAAGTTTCACTTCTTCTGTTGTATATTTTCCAACAGTACTGTACATTATTACCAGTTTTACAAATTTATATTCATAAAATATGTTGTGAGGGAATAAGAAAAAAAGACTGGCATTTACAACTTACACAAAGCTTTCAAGCCTCCGAGACAGCAAAATTGCACACTTGAATTTGTTTTTATTCTTTCATTTAAAAGGTTAAGGTGCTTAAAATTAAATGGAAAGGGAAAAAAGAATTTGTTCAGCCATATCACAAGAGGCAAAGACTAGTATGATAAAGTCCCTCTGTTAAATCAATGTTCAATATCCCTGTTCTGGGCCTGGTTTGAAGCAAGTGTAAGAGCTACCCCAGGGTTAAATTGCTAACCCAAGATTAAACTGAACAGATTTAGCACTATCCTAGGGATAAAGTTACTCTTGCTTCAAACAACCAGGCCCTGGAAATCAATAGTCAATCCCAAAGACAAAGAACAGATTTATAAATTACTGCAATGAGCATGAATCCATGAAGTTCATTCAACCGGTGCTTTACAAATATTAAATCAACTGTACAACAACTTGATTTTCTTTCTGTTCACTGGACCAATTCTTACCAAATAGTTTAGTTTTTTAGGGTGAAATCCCATTTTGTTCATTTCCAGCACTCATTTTTTTTTTAGTTTTCTTGATATCACTCAGGAATAAGGTTTTAACTTAATTGTCATTGATTTCATGTTGTCTTTATGGGGGATTAACTTTAACTTATCATAAATACCTACATGTGCAGGTATGCTGCACTGTTTTGGAGAAAAACAAGGGCCAAAGTTGGGGGTGTGGCTTATACGTGGGTACAAGCACTTTCAGGCCTTGGACTTGTGTGCATATAGTTTTGCCAGAAAGCCTTGCTTTCTCTTGTACATGCATGTACATAATGGAATGAGGTTCCTTGAAAATGTTGTCAGTTAATTGGAGAAGAATTCTGGAGAAGAATTGGCAGAAGAATTTGGAGTGATTTACAGAAGAAATGACAACGAAAGTTGTAACCATATTCAATGTTGCGGTATCAATAGTCCAGCTTTGTATTCGAAAATTACTGCTGAATGCGATGAATATAGACGCATGTACACAGGGTTAGCCTCATTCTGAAGTTAAACATTCTTAAATACCAGCGAGAAGGTGCAAAGCGTGAAACTACAACAACACACAGCATTGTGAATAGCCCACCTTTTCGCTGGTATTTATGAATGTTTAACTTCAGAATGAGGCTAACCCTGCGTACATGCATCTGTACTCATTGCATTCAGTGGTAATTTTTGAATACGAAACTGGACTATTGGCACAAGTCATTTGGAATGACACCAATCTCTTCTGCAGAGGTTTTGCTTCAAATTTAAGTAGGAGCACTTATGGCCCTTCAACCTTTTTTTTCAAAAAAAGGCATCCTAGTTTGGCATGTGGCCTTTATGGTATTCTAGCAAAGTTATAAATGGTTGGAATCATACCTTTCGCTTATGCATCATTCTTTTCAGGGATGAGAATATACATATTTTTTTTACTGATAGGACACTAAGTTTTGAATCCAGAGAAAATCATAGGGCAAGCGAGTAGAGGATTTGGGCAAATACAATTTTGAATCACTTGCCCAAGTGGGTGTTGATTTTTTTTTCTAACCTTGCATATCAGAATATAAGTCTATCCATGTACAATGTGTCCATACCAAGTCTACCTACATGTATATACTACCATTTGCAAGCTACTGTTAAGCATGAACCTTTTTCCGCGTTCGTTTTTGTTTGAAACCTAGACGTCTGGCGGCACAAACCTTTGCAATTTAACCACGATAATGGCAACCTTTGACATGTCCCGCCTTCATATTTCAGCGAGTGGGATTCAGGTTTGGAAACTTTTCAGCTAGATTTTCCTTCACGCAACGCACTAAATCATATAAATGTCGGTTCAAGTTAAAGTTTTGGACGCTCAGAATTATGTGAGTTGCAAGACATAACGAGCCAGACGCTCTTAGCAACCAATGTTTGACTAGGCACCCCGGAGAGATCGCAGAACTGAATTCTGCGATCTCTGTGGGGTCCTAGTCAACTCTCTACATTCCCATCAATTAAACGCAGCTCGAGTTATCTCTAATCCCTTTAACTATGACAGCCTTCGACGACCACTAACTTAAGTTGAAATCAATCTTATTTTGGTAAACTTGCCGGAGTCGCTAGAAACAAATGAGTTCTATATCCCTGAAGCGCTCAGGCAGACTAAGCTGCCAGGACTTCCCGCTGGATGAACCAACTGGGGATATAGAACTAACTTGAAACCTCTCTTATTTTGGTAAACTTGCCCGAGACGCTAGAAAGAAATGACTGAATTCTATATCCCTGAAGCGCTCAGGCAGACTAAGCTGCCAGGACTTCCCGCTGGATGAACCAACTGGGGATATAGAACTAACTTGAAACCTCTCTTATTTTGGTAATTTAAAACTTGCCCGAGACGCTAGAAAAAAAAGAGTTCTATATCCCTGAAACGCCCAGGCAGACTAAGCTGCCAGGACTTCCCGTTGGATGAACCAACTGGCGATATAGAACTAACTTGAAATCAATCTTATTTTAGTAAACTTGCCGTAGACGCTAGAAAAAAATGCCGAGTTCTATATCCCTGAAGCGCTCAGGCAGACTAAGCTGCCAGGACTTCCCGCTGGATGAACCAACTGGCGATATAGAACTAACTTGAAATCAATCTTATTTTAGTAAACTTGCCGTAGACGCTAGAAAAAAATGAGTCAGTTCTATATCCCTGAAGCGCTCAGGCAGACTAAGCTGCCAGGACTTCCCTCCCGCTGGATGAACCAACTGGGGATATAGAACTAGCTTGAAATCAATCTTATTTTGGTAAACTTGCCCGAGACGCTAGAAAAAAAAAGAGTTATATATCCCTGAAGCGCTCAGCCAGACTAAGCTGCCAGGACTTCCCGCTGGATGAACCAACTGGGGATATAGAACTAACTTGAAACCTCTCTTATTTTGGTAATTTAAAACTTGCCAGAGTCGCTAGAAAAAAATGAGTTCTATATCCCTGAAACGCTCAGGCAGACTAAGCTGCCAGGACTTCCCGCTGGTACATGTCTTTATGATCCAATATTATTAATATGGAGACTATCCAAGGTAGTACCATTGTATTTTTGGACAACACAGTCTTAGATTCTGTTGCCATTAAAGAGACACTGTCAAGGGTCTCACTATATCCCAGGCAGAGATGGGAAATGCACTTATATTATGTCAGCAGTGTGTTGTTTCCTATTTGCTGTCAAGTCTTGTAGACACTGCAGTAATTATTGTAAAGGCACATCAAATAAAGGAGACACCGTGGTAAAATAGTGTATAATGAAAATGTTTGAAAGTTATTTGAAATTCACTGTTTGAGAAAGAATTCATAGTTTCACTTCATCCTCAGATACCCAAGGGCAGTTAGTTGGCAATGGGCAAAAAAGGGTGTTTTTTTTGGGTGACTCCAAGGGTAAAGACTTGTAGTCTGATGATGACATCACGTGATGTCACAATGACATCATCAAAATAAAAATAAATCTAAATTCTCCATGGATTTTTTAGCTACATGTACGTTAATACTATTAATTTATAAATATTTGCTGAACCTACAGGTGCATAAAACCGAGCATGTGTTTGCCATTACAACAAAAATGGAAGATTTTAGAACACTTTTCAGTCCAATTTTAAGCTTTTTTGGCATTTATTGTCGGTCTCCAAAATCCATGCTCAGTATTGGAGAATTTTTTTATTTTATTTACAAGCTCTGAAATGCTATTTCCAGCATTTTCGATGCAATGTTTTAGTAAGGTTGGGGGTCAGTTGAATAGACTGCAGTAAATAGCATATTCACAATGCTCACTCAAGGGTTAGAGTTGAGTTTCTAATCAAAGTTATACAAAACAGAACAAAATCACTGCCACAGCATAAAAATCACCAAAATTCTTGTTAAGCCAGGTCTTTATGGCTAAAAGGCAGCTACGCCCCTGACAGTAGAAGAGACAATCTATTTTAGAATGGTAGGTGCATGTTTTTTTACCAAAACTAAGTTTAGTATTAGTATCTGGTTAAGCAGATATTTCCAAATGTTGTGCTCATTAAAGTAGTATATTGGCATGTAATAATTAATTACAGTATGTTGTTGATACTGAATTGAACCGAACTGAGCTGCCAAACAGTGCTGAACCAAACAGAACATTTATACACTGCATCAGCTAAGTTTTTCCCTTATCTGAGATGTGGTGTTAGACTTGTCATCTAACTATATCATGTTTAGCTTACATACTCGGATAAGGGAAAATTTACATGTAGCTGACGCAGTATATAAAGTTCCTGTTTGCTCTGTGCAGTTTGGTGGCTCAATTCAGTATCAACAACACAATCTAATTAATTATTACGAGTCAATATATACAATGTAGTTCTTGAAAGAGGTCGTCTTTAGTATATTTCTTCAACCAGAAAACGAGCACAACATTCGTATGCACTGAAAACATTTGCTTAACTAGATACTAATACTAAACTTAGTTTTGGTAATAAAAAAAACATGCCTGTATGATTTTCATCTGCATTTTCTCGCCTCCTTTGGACTCTGAAGCTTCGAAATATGGTACAAAAGGGCAATATTGAATTGGATTTTAACCATCAAATCCTAAACTAGAGACTTGTACACTAAATGTCAAGAAAAAGTCGCTTTACTGCACTTCACTTTCAGTATCGAAATTCACATCTGCCATGTTGAGAGAGAAATAGTGTTCTGGTTCAGTAACGTCACAAGCCACCACAAGCACAGTTGAGAAATAGGATTAAAGGTTTCCTGTAGGCAAATTGAATCACTGAAATCATTTAAAGGGGAACTGGACCCTAAAATCAACTGTTTTTGAATAAAATCCTTAAGTATATTAAAACAACAATTCAAGGGTAGTTTTTGCACAGTGTGTAAATCCCCCCCCCCCCCCCCCCCCCCTCCAAAAAAATATATATTTTAAACACAGAATTTTCAGCTTTGACTGGTGGCTCAGAATATGTTGTCAGTGAAGTATATGAGAAGGTATGACATCACATACGGGAAGAAAGTTTACTTTCAGAATGACAGAAGAAAGTAATTTGGTTTATCATATGTATGGCTTTCAGCTACTCTAATGACAGTTATCATCGACTTCCAGGTTTGAAGAAGCAGAGACAAATGTTGCTGAGAAGATTTCGACAGAAAATCCAAGGATTTCCAAGAATTTGTTCCTGTGCTCCAAGCCGATCTTGAACCATGTAATACAGTGTTGATATGGGAATCTGATGCCAAATAATGTTTGTAAAATATTTTTTTAACTATTCACTGCTGGCAAGTGTAAATAATTACAGTTAATTTCACAAAACTTTGGCCGCGTGGATTGCCAAGTTCGTTTGGAACTTGGGAACTATGTTCCGAAGTACGCAAATTACGTTTGTACCTGTCAATGAAATTGTGATCTTCCAACTGAACTTTGGAACTTAAGTTCAATCCCATTTTATTATGGAATATTCTTTGTAACCCGGCTCACAAGCACTACTGTAGTACTGAGTGAGACAGACGAACTAAAAGGCTGGATGGGAAATTAGACGATGATACATTTTTGCTTAAAATATAAAATGGGATCGAACTTCACCGCCAACTTCTCAACTTCGTGAGCAACTTTGTTGTGAAGTTCTGACCGAAGTTCCAAAGTTCAGTTGGAAGATCACAATTTGATTGACAGGTACAAACGTAATTTGCGTACTTCGGAACATAGTTCCCAAGTTCCAAACGAACTTGGCAATCCACGCGGCCAAAGTTTTGTGAAATTAACTGTAAAGCCTGGTTTTCACTAGTGATGGAAGCCGAAACGGATGTGTAAGCATAAGAGATTTACGTTCTTGTGAAAATCAACATGACGGAAGCACAAGCCTTGTCCAGAAGAGAAAATCTTGCTTGAATGCTATATTTACATTGCCAGGGGCCTGAGAATGAGCATTCTGATTGGCTAAATTATTCTGCTTCTGCTTACGTTTGATTAGTAAGCGATAGAAGCAGAAACGTAAGAATTAGGAAGCCTTACGTTCCTTCCACTTCTGCTTCTGTTGAGCTTCCACTTCCATCTCTGTTTCTTTAATTTCACTAGAACGTAAGGCTCCTTATGCTTCCACTTCTGTCGCTAGTGAAAACTAGCCTTAACTGATCAAAATTTGAGGGATGCAGCATGCAATCATGTTTTCAGTTTACTATACATTTGTCTGTAAATTTTCCCGCAGACTTTGACCCGTTGTTTAATAATATATAGATAAATGTATTATTGGTAAACTGAAAACAAGATTGCATGCTTCCCAGCACAGCCACAGCACTCAATTTTTTATCAGTTAATCTTTTACCTGGTACCTTAAGCTTGCAGACAGTAATAGTTCAAAAATTTGATTTTTACGAAAATTATTTGGCATCAGATTCCCATACGAACACTGTATTTCATGGTTCAAAATCAGCTCAGAGCACAGGAACAAATTATTGGAAATTTTTAGATTTTCTGTTGAAATCTTTGCTAGCAACATTTGTCTCTGCTTCTTCTCACTTGGAAGTCAATGATAACTGATATTTGTAGTATCTTGAGTCATTAGAGCAGCCGAAAGCTATACACATGTACAATAAACCAAATTACTTTCTTCTGGCATTCTGAAAGTAAATGTTCTTCCCATATGTAACAAAAAAAATCATTGTGAAATGTGAAATAAAGTATTGTATTGCATATAATTTATTCTCATAAACTCTGCTAACACTGCATTTCTGAGTCTCACCAGTCAAAGTTGAAAATGCTGCATTTTATACTATTTTTTCTGGAAAATTTACACACTGGAAAAACTACCCTTGAAATATTGTTTTAATACACTTAAGGATTGTATTAAAAAATGGTTGATTTTAGGGTTCAGTTCCCATTCAAAGTAGTAGCGTAGATGTAGTAATAAATAATTCGAAATAAATAAGTTCTGCTATATTATTTTTTTGTGTACAGATGACACAAGCCCTGTAATTTGTGAAGTCAGGTACAGGAAATAAATTAGTTTTGCCATGCTGTCCACAACATTGAGAATATGGAATAACAGCTTCTAATTGCGGACCATTGTGTTTTCTTTGTGCTGGAGGTGATTGTTTTTCCTTGGTATGTTGACATATGATACTGGGAAATTTGCACTGAATTGAGCCACCACACAATCTACAGTTATCAGCAGAGAATCGAACTTGAAAACAAATTTTCTCTTCATAGATGTGCAACACAGATAAATAAAATAGCAGAAATATTCTTTCAAATACATCTTTGTATAATCGTTGGGTTAACTTTAGGGTTCAGTTTCAGTTCCCCTTTAAAAAACTTCAACATTGAAGGTCTGGAGTTGACAGGGAAAAATGTGTTTGTTCACATAAACATCACAACAGTTCTTGAAAAAAAATCCATAAAAATATTTTGTCCTAATAATTTAACCAAAGAAATGCAGGAAAATGATGTGAACTTTGCTTGTTATTGTGTAGTACTTTGACTCAACTGTTCTTTCATTCAATATCATTGTTCCAGTAAATATTGGGTTCTTAGCAATGTTGTTTTTTCACCAAGTTATTTTTTTATTGTATATTTCACTGTGCCGTGGTGTCTAATAGAGAAATTGACAACAAATAGGAAACAATACAGCGTTGACATAATATATGTGCATTTCCCAGGCCCACCTCTGCCTGGAATATAGTGAGACCCCACTGCCAACAAATGACAAATTTTATCATGATGAAAGACAAAAATAACTGCTCAGATTAGCAGAGTATGCTTTCCAGGTATACTGGAGAAAATGTGGGACAATTTTGATGAAGGATGGCAAAGATTCGAGTGGATGAAAATTATTGCTTTTGAGCTTGAAATCGGTTCACTGTAATCGAAATCAATTTTGTAATGCACTTTAATCGTTGCCATCCTCTATCGAAAATGTTTAAAAAGCATACCAGGACATTCACATTGTATTTCTCTTCTATCTTACGGTGTTATTTAGGTAGTTTTGTAAGAAGCTCTGTCGGCGTAAATGAAACGTGCACGTGTTTAAATTGTCGGTCTAAATTATTTTGGGCAGCTAGAAACTTCTTCTAAAAGAATCACTCTAAATAAACTCTGGGGAAAATCCACGAATGATTAATTGACAATAACAGATGAAGCATTAGTTTTCTATGAAAGATTCCGTATTGAAACAAAGTCTTCTTAGTGAACAACATGACCGTATGCCGTATGGGATAATATTTCGAAGCCGAAGGTTTGGTGTGATAATTTCTAACTAGAGTAAAATTCATATTTTTCGGCTAAACCACACAAATTGGACCTTCAAATTCGTATATAATCTTACCTGGGTATTCTTCTGATGTTCAGAGTTGTTTGGAGTCTGTTTTGCTTTGTCCTTGAAGTCATCTGCACAGATATTGTAAGTCAGCTCCAAGATAACAGCTTCAAGATGACAAAATGGCCGACGCAAACTGGAATGTTTCGTATTGCATTGTGGTCTATACACAAACCACAGGCGGCCCAGACTCTGATTATTCCCCAACTCGTGAATACCGTTGGGCGAAAACTTATCAGTTGTAAAAACGGCTAGAATTCGTCCATATTTTCCGACTGGCAATAAGAGAGGTTGTTAGTTGGCTAAGCAGCTAATACGGCTGTGTATTTTTACGAGTCATTTGATTTTGGACAGCGTTTAGGCTACACTGGTTCCAGAGGTTTTCAGAGAGAGCCGCGGAGATAGAGGGCTGCGAAGAGCTCGCTGATCGCGGCTATTTTTCCGCGGCTGTTCTCTCTAGAAAACCTCTGGAAACCAGGGTACGTTTAGGTGAGCCTGTTCCCAGTAAAACTTCAGACATCGGAGTAAACCCGGTGTAGCCAAAGTAGCCAGTTGTTGTTGTTGAGCCATTCCCGGTCTCGAAGACATTTCGGAGGCCTACTCTGGGATCTAAACTCGCCTTAACTCGCCTTAACTCGCCCTAACTCGCAAAGCCAAAAAATGAAAATTTCCTTAAATCGCCTTAACTCGCCTTAACCCGCCTTAACTCGCAAAGCCAGAAAATGGAAATTTTCCTAAAATCACCTTAACCGACCCTAAATCGCCTTAACCCACCCTAACTCACAAAGCCAGAAAATGGACATTCTCCTTAAATCGCCTTAACCCACCCTAAATCTTAACCCGCCCTAACTCCCAAAGTCCCCCACCCCCCAAGTTTTCCTTAAATTGCCTTCATTGGCAAAGCTAAAAATGATAATCACTAAACATGACTTACAATTTGAGCCCCATTCACTGAAATTCATGTCTACAAAGATGTCGATACATGTGATTTGTGTTCACACGTGTCAAAAATACACTAGTACTGTAGTCTGTGGCTGAAGTCAATGTACACTTTGTCACAACTGTAGTAACACCTAATTGTTTTATGATGTCCAACTATTGGATTTATCTGAGTCCAGTATGGCAAAATGTTTAAGTATAGAGATGGCGGGACAGAAGGTTGAAATTTATGCACCAGTCAATGTAAATCCCCACCTTCCCCAGGCTACAGATTAGTGGGACTTGGATTTTGAACCTGGCAAAATATGTTTTAGCCCTTACCCACCAGGGTGTTTATATGAAGAAAATCCCTACTTTTGCTGTAAAATGCCTTGAACACATACTATCATACAATTTTGAGCCCCAGTACTGAGGGGCAGAGATGATAAAACATAGATGATACTCAACACCGCAGGGTGTTACATTGGTTCTGAAGTAGAAAATTATCCCTCGCAACCGGCAATGTCTTTGCTATGCCCCACTAATCCAAGGCCTTCATGGTAGTGTTTCGTTCCATATAGTCTAGCTCCCTGCATAATTATTTTCTCTACTGTTTTACAGTATTATGCAGGGAGACTATATGGAACGAAACACTACCATGAAGTATATACTGCCTGGGGTCATGAGGAGGTATTTATATTATTGACTAATGCATAACGAACAAATATTATCATCCAATCAATAAACACAATAATATAAACAGCTTCGGGGAATTATATTGGGCTTGCACGTGGCCCTAATACATACATCGATTATCTGATTGAATGATTATTTGCAAGGACTAATTAACAATTAGACCCGCAGCCCGAATGGGCTACGAGTCAATAGCCCATGAGGCGCAGCCGAATGGGCTATTTAACTCGTAGCCCATGAGGGAGAGAGGTCTAATTGTTTTAGTATAAACTAACTAGTCGGACAGTAGAAAATAATAGAAAGAAACAAATTGAAGTTGAAAAAATGTCATTATTTCGTGAAAATGCGTGCGGTTTTTCTCTACCATAGGCTATCACAAATAGACCTATACTAGGGTAGCCAATCAGAATGCAGGATTTGTAATAGTCCACTAGTTGGTTTATACTAATAGTCCTTAGTCACTATAATAAAAATAAATAAATAAAACGTTGGTTATCTTCTCGTGTCAAAATCAACATTTATTTTTGCACTGTTCAATTGTGGTCACGTCACTCGGGAAATAAGTGACCAAAGATCAGCAATAACTTTTCGGTTTAAATGTTTAAGTTTTTATAAACATATCATATATCGTCGAGCCAAATCCATTGTTTGCTAAAATCCCCGAGTAAACTAGTTGATGCTAATCAAAACAATGTTTCTTTAAATTGCTTACTTACCAGAAATGATGCATATTTTCTGTTCCTTTTCGTATAAAACCAAAACCAAGCATGCATGTACGTGACACGCGCTTCACGTTCACCCGCCATCTTGAATACACGAAGCTGATCTAATTATCGATTTTATATTGATTGGAGTTTGATTGATTATTGATTGCCCGGATCCAAGATGGCTGCTATCGAAGTAGGAAGCGATAAAATTGTTTGTTCTCATATAAACGTTTCGGAAGAAAGGTTAGTCAATATACACGTAACAATATAACCTAGCTAATCTGCATAAAATAGTAGAGGGAAGAGGGGACACTTAATCTGGCCTCTGGGCAACACCAGCACATGCAAAACTATGTTTTTGTATGGTCCACAAATGTTAAGAATTTGTTTACAATTTTATACATGGAATTAATGATTGTGAATGAAAGTTAGTTGAAGTTAATTGGTTAAAAAATGTGAATCACAAGCAGCTGTTATTTTATTTGTTATTTTGCTTTGAAATTACGTAATCTGTTTCATGATTCTATAACAATAATTTATTACCTATGCTTGTTGAAACCAAACTGTCATGCAATGTCAAAGCTATTTTAATTGAAATAATTGTTGAGCTATTGATTTGTCATTTCCTTTAAAGCTAAAGGTGTGCTTCTTTATTATTAGCATGTGAGTGAGTTGATCGAGTCACTGATAGTTCTTTAACTGAGCCATCATTTTGAATATAAATGTGTTAAGTTTATGCATGTGTGTATGTTAATGTTGTATATATGTATGGCTTGATTGGTGGAATTGGATGATTATGGATGGCTGCATGGATTGAATGATGAACACAGTTATGTATTCACTGAGTATGTGTTATATATTGTGTATTATGTATGCACATATATTTACTAGTATATGTCATTAGAATGTATATATGCAGGTAGCTATGCAGTGTGCGCAAGTAGGATAGGTGTATGTCTATTAATCAATAATAAATATTGACTGACTATTTCAATATTAACCACTCAATTGTCTGACAGATAAATGACAAGGATATTTTTCTGACTAACCCTTAATTTTATAATTCATATAATAGTTAATATATATATTCATAAATATGTAGATATATACATGGGATGTCAATACATGCAGATGTATATGTTTGCAGATGAGTTTTGCAGATGTTTTTGTAGATGTTACAGAAAATTGTTGGCTAGGTCATATATCATTTCTGTATTCCCTAACACAAATGAATTGTACATGTATTTATGATTTGGAGACCAATATGGCAATGGTGTAAAACAATAGATTGTGTTGGGGAATGCAGAATTAACCAGACAGCTTTTTTAAATTGCTGCTGTATAGGGTATTTATTTATAATGACTATACTGACTTACCATATAAGTTTAATAATTATTTAATTGGATCTGTATTTCATGTATATATTAATTATAATTGCAATTTTTATATTATTATGGCAGTGGTGAATTTCCTAAACCTGCCTTAACTCACCTTAGCTCACCACATACACTAAATCTTGTAAGGAGTTTCCCTAAACACTCTTAACCCACCCTAACTCGCCACATACAAATTTAAGTATTTTTCCTTATACTGCCTTAAATCGCCTTAACTCGCCTTAACTCGCCACATACAAATTTAAGTATTTTTCCTTAAATCGCCTTAACTCGCCTTAACTCGCCTTAACTTGCACAACCTCGCCTTAACTCGCTGCGAGTTTAGATCCCAGAGTAGGCCTTTTCGGCTAGCTAGTGGCTAGCATGTATGCGCTACTTTTCAATTCGAGTTTAAATAAAGGTTATTGTGTTGTATTTGTATTATTTAAATATGAAATATATGTAGCGTACTGATAAAAAATAAAAACTCCCCTAGACCACAGCGCATGAATCCGACTCCCACCTACAATGTGAGACGCGACCCCAACATTGCAAAGCTTTCATCTTCAAACATGGCCTTCCCTTGAATGTCGGGGCCCCCGAAGGTCTTTGAATTCCAAGGAATCTCTCGGTGCATTTACTCGACTGCATGGGAGGAGAACTACCGGGACCCAAAGCCACAGAACACACCGCCGTGTATTGATAGTTACCTAATTACTATTGCCAAGTACAGCTACCAATTTAGCGCATTACTGACTATTTATATGGCAGATATGGCAAACCCGTAAAGTTGCTCTCGCATGTGGGAGGCAGTCAGTTACACCATCTCGAACTCGGTTATTTCGAACCTCTCGCTATCTCGAACTGAAATAAACCATAGCCGTAGCTTTAGTTTGGTGTTACTTTTGTATAGATCAGTCCTTCACAAACAACAAGTTAATTGACGGCACGCAGCTGGCGATTGAAGAAAAATCATAGTATTCGACATCAGCTCGTTTTCTACGGGGCTCGCACAGTGAAGTGAAAAAGATACCTTGTTTAAAGTAGCCGGTGAATACTTTCGATGATAATGATGTTCGCGATGCGAAACAACTTTTAAAATAAACTGTGAGGTTTAAAATGGCGTGCTTGAGTTCTTTTACTAACCGGAGTTGAACTTATTTAAATTAAGTTTGATCGTGAATAGACCTTTTCCACGCGGCGGCCAAGATTGTTCATGACTATGGGGGAACTTATATCCTCCTTCCCCCTCCTCTCTCTCCCACCACAGGAATCCCAAATTAACCAGAGCCTGCAAGCAGGCTAGGGGGAACTAGGCTACTGGTATTCTGAGGTTCAGTTCGAGGCACAAACGTTATTTATACAGGGAAATGAAGACCACACAGTCAAAGAATCAGCTATCATAGCATGAAACTCGGACAACTTTACGCTTCTTTATTGAATACGTAAAGTTGCGTAAAGTTGGTTGCCATCTTAACGTAGATTTTCGTAAGCGTAAAGATGCGTAAAGTAATTAAGTTGCTATCTTTATGCAGATTTACTTGGAAGCTAAAAGTAGAGTTATGTGCTATCTTTACGTAGATTGACGGAAGCATACTGAAGATGCGTAAACACAGGGCCGGTATAAAGTTTCTCAGCCTGACTGTGTAAAATCCCAGAAAGGATCGTTAAGACCCATGGCCATGCATAAAATTTGAAGACGGTTAGAGAAGTGTTTAATTAATAAAATAAACGGAAAACAACAATGTTGCGTGCATATTGATATATTTTAATGTTAACACATCACATTTCCCAATTTGAGCGTCAAGAAAATATCTGAAGGATAATAAAGACAATTAACGATATTGAATACGAGTGTAGTTTACCGTGAGACGTATAAAACAAGTCTATCCGTGATTTATAGAAATAATTGAGCTATATATATTCCCTTGTACTTGTCAGTTTGTAAATTGTTGAAGACGTGAAGAATGACTCCTGTGAACAGCACACTTTTTTTAACTGGTCATTATACAGTCCGTATACATCAAGATCAGTACACGTCAGTATACCGGCCCGTGTACGGTAACTCGTACACAGCGTATAATGAATCAGATGTATACTGGTCATTATACAGTCCGTATACATCAATATCAGTACACGTCAGTATACCGGTCCGTATACGGTAACTCGTACACAGCGTATAATGAATCAGATGTATACTGATCATTATACAGTCCGTATACATCAAGATCAGTATACGTCAGTATACCGGTCCGTACACAAGGTGTATACGGACTCAGCATACTTCATTATACATGACATTTCATGCAGTGAAACTGTAGGAATTACGATGAAACAGTCGGCTAACTCCAGTACATGCTCTATTAATAATTTCACTGACCATTAAGGCGACTCCAGAGTACGTTAAATACTTCCCCTGACAGGTGAAAATTCGGAAATATATGACCGAACACAAAATATAATAAATAAGGAACATTTTCCCCTATAACTAATCAACTAGTATGCCCCTGTGAGACCGATAGAATAGGATTTGTTTCAAGAAGCTCTCCAGAGCCATTATCGGGGGCCCCGAAAATGGCGGATCGAGAACTTTGAGCTCGCAATGCTCTTGATAGAATGAGCTTATTTCAGTAATGATTCGTCTAAGAACTATAGCATCAAGACAATAGGATGCGGCAATGAACAGTGTTCATTCTAGGTCGTGATTTTGCGATATTTTCACGCTTCGACTGCCAACTTTCCCAAAAACTCAGTTTACTTGTTCGCATCTGTACTCTAAGTCCGGCACGTTCATTCATTATATTTGTAAACTCCATTATCTGCCATACTTTTTCGATTGTTGTAGAAGGAATACACACACTATTGGTGTGTTTATATATTAGACATATATATTTCGTGCTCTTTTTCAACAAATTTAGGGGAAAAGGTCTCCTATATATGACATGACAAATGTCACCAAATTTAAAACGCAATCCACTTCGTTGGATTTCTAGAATTAAAATTGAATGAGCAAATCCCTTATACACAACTTGAATATGCCTTTTGTCCACGGTCAAAGTTACAAATAATAAAAAATTGCAAAAACCGTATACGACAATTCTGTCGGTGGTACGTTGGATCTTGCGGAGAGATCTGATCAGCCAAAAATACTAATAAGTAAACAAGTCCAAGGTCTACAGAAAAGCTGATCGAACAACGTATATATTGAGAATGCTAAACTAAAAGGGATAGCTTTTTTAGTGTGTAAAGGATGACATGAAGAGTAGAGAAGGTGTTGGTGTTTATCAGTAGGTTTGGTGTAGAGATCAGTCTCGATGTTACCGTCTTTAAAGATGACTGTGACATCGAGAAAAGAGATGTCGGTGAAACTGTAAGACGAAGTGAATTTAATAGTAGGATGAAGAGCGTTGAGATAATCGATGAATACTTTTAAACGATCTTGTCCCTCCGTCCAAATCATAAAATTATCATCGATATATCTCAACCAAGTATGTGGTTTGTAAGGGGCTTTGAAAAGAGCGTTAGTTTCAAAATTACCAAGGAATAAATTAGCAAAAGAGGGGGCCATACGGGTCCCCATAGCTGTACCGTGGATCTGGAGATAGTGATTAAATGAGAAGTTGTTCATAGTAAGGATCATGCGTATTAAATCACAGAGCGTTTCAGTAGGAATGTGTTTGTTGTTACGAGTTTGAAGGAAGTGACGGCATGCATCAATACCTTCGTTGTGAGGTATGTTAGTATACAACGAGGAAACGTCAAGAGTGACAAGCATAGCGTCAGCTGGAGGTTTAGCAAGTATGCGAAGTTTGTTAAGGAAATCGTTAGTGTCTTTAACGTAAGAAGAAAGAGAAGATACTAAAGGTTTAAGTTGATGAGTCAACAAATTCAGAGATGCGTTCTGTGGGATGGCTATTAGATGAAACTATGGGACGGCCAGGGTTACCAGGTTTGTGTATTTTGGGCAGTATGTAAAATCGTCCAGGTTTGACGTTGGTGTGTATGAGGTATTGTTTGGTTTTGTCATTGATAGTCCCGTTCTTAAGCATGCGTTGAACATAAAATATGATGCGTTTTTGTATGTCGTTAGTGATGTCTGCGTCGAGTTGTTTATAAAATTTATGGTTATTGAGTTGTCGATTACATTCGTCTATGTACCATGTACTGTCCATTACCACCGTACCAGACCCCTTGTCTGCGGGTTTGATGTCTTGTCGTTGGTTAAGTCGGTGAATGCTTTTACGTTCACTATTAGATAAATTATCAGAGATGCGATTAGGTTTATTAGTGGTAATTTCAGTTTTAATAGCATCTAAAAAAAAACATTTAAAGCAGTGTCTCTATCAGCGGGAGGCGTCCAAGTGCTCTTAAGGTGAAAGGGATTAACAGGTTGGTTTGAATTAGAAGTGTTATAATCGTGAAAATATTTTGTTAAACGCATACGTCGAGAAAAGTCATGTATGTCAGCTGTAACTTCCGGCCAATTAATGTGTCGCGGTGTGGGGCAGAAGGTTAAACCACGAGCAAGTATTAGGGTTTCGTCCTGAGAAAGTGGTGTCTGAGTTAAATTAATAACTACGGTAGTGTCGAGTTTATTATAAATGTTCTTTATAGCAGAAAGGTTGGGTGGTTTATTTTTACGTCTATTACGTTTCTTATTAGGGTTAGTCGTAGGAGGTGGAGCATTATCGTTAGCGTGAATATGATTATTAGTGGTATTGGATGCGGTATTGTGCCGATTAGTTCTGTATTTTAAAAGGATTTCTCCTTTTTTGCGTCTTCTATTAGAAAGTACGGACTCAAGAGATAAAGCCATAGAGTCAATCTTACCTATAAAATAAGTGTAATGTTCACGAGTACAAGTTCTGAGTAATTGTTCCTTATGGTCAGAGAGTTCCTGTTTAAGTGATTTAATGTTTTTACAGCATTCTGAGGATAGCAGTTTCAGGTGTCGTCGGGCAGCATAACACAAAATGTTTTTCCATTGTTTATAAAACCAGAAGTTGTTAGGTGTAAAGGCTGGTGTGCATCTAGGCATAAGTCCATTTGGTATGAGGTTATTGTCGGAGTAGAATTTTTAGTTGATGAGATGGTGTTGGTAACGGACGAGTTTTAACTGGATGCGTTTAGTGGCGTTGAAAAGCACAGTAAATTTAGGTATCAGCAGGTTATAATCAGTTGCAGTGTTCATTAAAATGAGACCGGCGTTAATTCGAGACCTGTCATCTAATCGAGTAAATATGGTACATGTACTGTAACTCCTCTATTAAACCCCCTTCGATTCTTCTAAAAAGTCCCCTTTTTAAGGCACAACATTTATTAAGCCCTTCCTCTCTTTTAAACCCCTCCCCCTCCCACCTCAAAATAGACACAATAACTGACAGTATTACCAGTACATCACTACTGTGCATACTGTATCATGGTGATAATTAATTAATGTTTAATTCGATGTACATGTACAAGTAGTTAATTTGGCCATTTTGATTATGGGAAGGTACTCATGGCTTGCAATAAAATGAGTAAACTGATAACCTATTGAAATTAAATAAGCCACTCCCCCGTCTCTCCCCTCAAATGTGCCTGGAATTAAATAAGCACCAGGTGGCTTAATAGAGGAATTACGGTACCTATATGTAAGATACTTACTGCTAAGAGAGTGAAAACCTCTTCCTGTAAGCCCTTCTTCCCACATTTTTGTTTCAGCAGTTTGTCGAGTTGAGTTTGCTGTTCTTTATTTCTAGAAGAGAAATGATATTATAATTTATTCATGATAGACAAAGAATAGCTGAGACTCAACATTTTTAATACAGGCACTGAAACGACAGGATTGTGGTGTCTGCATTACAGTTGAGCCTCTAGATAATCAAAACCTTCACAACATATATTCTATTAAAATATGGAGCTAGCTCTGCTAAAAAAATTGCATATTACCGGTACATGAACATACATCGTGCAAAGCTTTAGACATGGTAAGAGAATGTCTCTGCCCTTCAGAAATTTCACAAAACTCTAAAACTAACATATGGCTATTCAATACAACACCAAAAACAAAAGGAAATGCTGGATGCGAGAGTTGAGTTAGGAAAGAAGCTTCCCCTAATTAACAACCTCTTTTGGAGTGGAATTGTTGATTGCTTAACTGCAACTAGGAATGCTTCTCCTGATCATAAGATATCCAAACTCATAAGCTTACAAAGTCCAAACCTCCCTTCACAAAGAAGAGTATTGCTTAACTGCAACTAGGAATGCTTCTCCTGATCATGAGATATCCAAACTCATAAGCTTACAAAGTCCAAACCTCCCTTTACCAGGAAGAGTATCATTATTGTATTTGTCCTTTATATGTCTAAGCTGTTCAATCCTAATTGAATGCACTAGCTTTGACTTAATGGTTATTAGTTTTCAGATTTCATCAAATCTAACAAGTGCTTCTGATCAACTTTTCATGCTTGTTATATATGTACATAATTTTCAAATTTTCACTTGTGTTACATCGATTCCTCAACAGCACTTTTATCGGCTTTTAATTTAGTTATGATGTTGTGAAGCTTAGAAATTCCATTTGCTGCAATATTCTGCTTAATATTTCTGTTTTTTACGTCTATCTTTTTTTCTTCCTTTTGCAGACAGACAAACGTTTCTAATAAAAAAAATTAAAAAGAAACATCCAACCAACTGTATTTTATTCCAACAATGCATATTAAGGTCTCAATCACTTTCAGTCATTTACATGCAACACAGATAAATGCAAAGCCTTTACTCAGTCAAAGTCCAAACATACAGACCCATTTTAGGGGTATCAGACCCAAAAATGCTTAATGTCCTATTCAAACATGTAATTCAGAGTTTGAAAAAACCACTCGTCCGGACGAGTGCTAAACAACATTGGGCAAGTGCTAGAAAATCACACTTGTACAGCAGGCAAGTGGAACCACTGAGTCCCTTACTGAATGCAAGATTTCTAAAGGGTAGATTTATTGCTTGAAACATTATTTTCAGAGAGCGATAAATCTACATGTTTTTATGGCTACATGTACTGTACATGTTTTTACAGATAAGACAATACTTTTTGAATCCCAAGAAAATGGTTTGGGCAACTGAGAAGAGGAATCGTGCAAGTACAATTTGGAATCACTTGCCCAGATGTCTCATAATGCATATTCCTCAGTCACACATTAATAGAATATTAATTATGTACAGACACATTTAATAAATATGAAGCAAATAACAGCATTAGATATGTGACGAGCAATGCATGTTAATAATGAGATTCCAAAACACAAGGCTTTGCACTCATAATGCATATTCCTCAGTCACATAAAAAAAATATTCATACAATTATATGCAGACAGATTTAACAAAATTAATATGAAGCAAATAAGAGCATTAGATATGCGACGAGCAATGCATGTAACTAATAAGATTCCAAAACACAAGGCTTCGCACTCATAATGGTTATTCCTCAGTCAACATTAACATAATAATATTAATTATGTAGACACGTTTAAAATAAATATGGAGCAAATATCAGCATTAGATGTGACGAGCAATGCATGTTAGTAATGAGATTCCAAAACACAAGGATTTGCACTCATAATGCATATTCCTCAGTCGCACATTCATACAATAATTATATGTAGACATATTTAACAAATATGAAGCAAATATCAGCATTAGATATGTGACGAGCAATGCATGTTGGTAATGAGATTCCAAAACACAAGGCTTTGCACTCATAATGCATATTCCTCAGTCAACATTAACATAATAATATTAATTATATATGTAGACACATTTAACAAATATGAAGCAAATATCAGCATTAGATGTGACGAGCAATGCATGTTAGTAATGAGATTCCAAAACACAAGGCTTTGCACTCATAATGCATATTCCTCAGTCACACATTAATAGAATATTAATTATGTACAGACACATTTAATAAATATGAAGCAAATAACAGCATTATATATGTGACGAGCAATGCATGTTAATAATGAGATTCCAAAACACAGGGCTTTGCACTCATAATGCATATTCCTCAGTCACATAAAAAAAATATTCATACAATTATATGCAGACAGATTTAACAAAATTAATATGAAGCAAATAACAGCATTAGATATGCGACGAGCAATGCATGTAACTAATAAGATTCCAAAACACAAGGCTTCGCACTCATAATGGTTATTCCTCAGTCAACATTAACATAATAATATTAATTATGTAGACACATTTAAAATAAATATGGAGCAAATATCAGCATTAGATGTGACGAGCAATGCATGTTAGTAATGAGATTCCAA
Organism: Actinernus sp. WN-2022; assembly: GCA_030867875.1. Classification (NCBI taxonomy): domain Eukaryota; kingdom Metazoa; phylum Cnidaria; class Anthozoa; order Actiniaria; family Actinernidae; genus Actinernus; species Actinernus sp. WN-2022. The sequence continues at coordinate 3,467,789 of JAOWCC010001751.1, read as the reverse complement.
AACACAAGGCTTTGCACTCATAATGCATATTCCTCAGTCAACATTAACATAATAATATTAATTATATATGTAGACACATTTAACAAATATGAAGCAAATATCAGCATTAGATATGTGACGAGCAATGCATGTTAGTAATGAGATTCCAAAACACAAGGCTTTGCACTCATAATGCATATTCCTGAGTCACATATTCATACAATAATAATATGTAGACACATTTAACAAATATGAAGCAAATATCAGCATTAGATATGTGACGAGCAATGCATGTTAGTAATGAGATTCCAAAACGCAAGGCTTTGCACTCATAATGCATATTCCTCAGTCAACATTAACATAATAATATTAATTATATATGTAGACACATTTAACAAATATGAAGCAAATATCAGCATTAGATATGTGACGAGCAATGCATGTTAGTAATGAGATTCCAAAACACAAGGCTTTGCACTCATAATGCATATTCCTCAGTCAACATTAACATAATAATATTAATTATATATGTAGACACATTTAACAAATATGAAGCAAATATCAGCATTAGATGTGACGAGCAATGCATGTTAGTAATGAGATTCCAAAACACAAGGCTTTGCACTCATAATGCATATTCCTCAGTCACATATTCATACAATAATTATATGTAGACACATTTAACAAATATGAAGCAAATATCAGCATTAGATGTAACGAGCAATGCATGTTAGTAATGAGATTCCAAAACACAAGGCTTTGCACTCATAATGCATATTCCTCAGACACACATTAATAGAATATTAATTATGTACAGACACATTTAATAAATACGAAGCAAATAACAGCATTAGATACGTGACGAGCAATGCATGTAACTAATAATATTTTATTGGGCTATTCCGTTTAATATCCGTAACCATTCCCCCCCCTCTCCCCCTCTCTCGAGGTATCTGGCGAATAAGTGTGGAATAAATATTATATATAGCTATAGCGGATGATGTGTAGATTGTGACTACTAGTGAAAATATCCAGGTTAATTTTAAACAATATGCTAAAACATTTTGGTAATTCAAACGTCATGCTACCGCCGTGTAATAGTTCGACACGGCGGTAGCACGACGTTTGAACGTACAATATAATACGCGGAAAACAGTAGTATTTTACCGACTTTACAACCATACCTTGTGAACCGGATAGACTGTCTTGATCAGAATTGGAAGAGTTATCAATGACCTGGGAGTCGGCAGAGAGATCGCCATATTAATCCCATCATCAGTCGTAGGATTCTTCTTGAAATGATTTATTGATCCATTTCTAATGGGCGAGAGTATGGTTGTTAATAGGGACTCCACCCCTCCCCCCTGGCAGATCTTACCCAAACTTTGCAAACAACATGCTGTGTTCGTTGTGCTTAGTACCAAAACCATGATTTTAACACTGCAACTTAATTTAATCCAGTTCTGGACTGGGGAATAGAAAATGAAACTGTCCCAGCATGCTTTGCGGCCAAAACGAAAAGGGCGACGGATTTTCATGAGGTTTTCACCAAAATGTTACCCATAAAACACTGCAGGGGTTCCTCTTAATTTGCTTGCCGTTAATGTTCAGGGGGAGAAATGATAGCGAAAACAAAAATTCAAAACGCTTAACCCCCCTGAACTTCATTTACTTGAGTAATAACACAAATATTTCATCTAGCTGGTCGAAATTACATAAGATAGATTGGTTTTGATTCCTTTAGCTATTTGCTACATACCAAACATTAAACCCTCTAATTTATGAATTACAAATATTTCCTACCCCACCCCCGCTGGGAATGGTATACCCATCTATGTTAGACAAAATGTTTTCCCAATGACATTCATGACATTCATGACATTCATGACCAAACTGATCGGTTTCTAAGTTTTCAAGTTCAACACGGAACCACATAATTAAAGTTAAACGATTACCCAGGCCCCGCTCGGACAAGCAAAATGCGAGAAAAAACGCATTAGCCCCTGGACTTCATTTGCACCAGTAACTATTTCATCTAGTTGGACGAACTTACTTAAGATAGGCTGTTTTTTATTCCTTTGACTATGCGCTACATACCGAACATTGATTAATTAATTAATTATTTAATGATTGTATTATTTCTATGACGACAATAACAAGTTCGAAGACTACTGCAAAGCTGATAGGGTGTGATACTCTACGGCTAGCTAGACCTGACACAAAAAGGTGCTCGTACTAGAATGCAGTCATGGACAGCTGTTTCGACCTCATTTGTACTCATCAGCATGACATAACAAGCAAAATGAGCTTCGGTGAGAACCTACTACTCATAAGGCCAACAGTACTCTAGCGTGGAGCTCAGAGAATAAGCTTGGTTATCCGGTGTCACACAAAGAGACGCGTGTGTGAAAGAGCCAGAAAATCAAGCAAAACTCAACCTTAATGTGTCAGTACCAAAGATAAACACTGGCCAGACCAGCTTAATAAAATGATGACAAAACAGGAAGACCCTCGATTGGATTTAGTCCTCCCTCTAAGAAAAAGGTAAGCCATGCAGGACACGTCGACCATACTTCCCTCGAGGACGTTTTTCAGTTTCCTTTCTTAGTTTTAGGTCGATGATTCTTCTTCCATCAGAAGTGTTCAGATTTCAAAATACTCATCCAAACCCTTCGAAATAAAGTCACTAATTCGTTCTGATCGAAATCCATCGCCTTCGTCGGCGTCGGATGCGTCTCCAATAGGCCTTTTGCAGGAAACAGTCACGTGTTGATATATCACTTCAATAACCAATGAATTTCGCAAGTGAAAGGCTTTACAAAATTGGCAAACAAACTTCAAAACGCTGTTTTAGAAAGATCAACAATCGATTGGATGTGGAAAATAACATTTACAAACAGGTTTTGCTAATAACACAACCGATCTCGTACAAGTGCCTCTAAATAGATGAAGTCAGGCCGTACAACCACGGCCTGCCTGCAAAAGGACCATTCAATTCGGACACGGCCGTTAGAAGAACGGCTTAGTGACCTGTCCTGTTACCTGGCAAATCGACTTCTCTTCAGCTGGTGGAGGGACAGTCGATTAAAGTCTAACAGTTTCTCCCGTCTCCACTTGAATCAAACGCGCCACCTATTCAGTAATAAACAGCCTAAACTATGATCAATAAAATTAATTGTCCTTTAAACTTTGCGTTGTTGCCTTTTGTCTCCTTGGGGTATAGAAATAGCAACTATTTCGGGGTGATACATAGATACATACATCCTTCATTTGTCCATACACGTAAACGCCTAGGAGTACGAAGACTCCTAAAAACGACGTCCACGTACCAGTAAGGGACACGGCCAGCATTTTGCCTTTGTAGCACCATTTGTGGCCCGAGCGTAGCAAGGGATGAAAAACACAATATGACCCGACAAAAGACATGTTCAGTTGATATTAGTAATAGTAATAGCATGGTTTACATAAATGCCACGAGAGATTTCAAAATTCCATGTAATTACAAGGAATTTTCAAATCTCACGAATGGTATTTATGCCAAATATCACGTACAAACCATACTATTAAATGTTTATACCACGAGCTAAGTTACCGCACACGCTTGCAAGGGTACGCACTCATATGACATGAGGACAAAAGCTTTATAAGGCCCATAAAATTGAATCGAAATCAGTATTGTAGAATATGTAGGGTCCATATAAAAGCCTGCAGAAAATAGACCATTTTCTCAGGTATGCGCACGCAATATTGGCCGGCCAAATCGCTTTTTGAACAATAGCCGCCAATTTTTGAACAATAGCCGATAATTTGAATAGCAAAGGCTGTCGCATCAGAACGAGTCTAACAAAAGCTAACAAAACTCACGGCCCGCCAAGAAATACTTCATGTAGGCAGCTTGGATTAAGACTGGTATGTAATCAACTAAAGTCGATTGAGGTATGCTAACCGCCGTGGAAAGCGAGTAGCAGCTGACGTTTCGAGCGGCGTTAGCCCTTCGTCATAGCAAAAAAGCTTGGATTTAGTATTGGTTGAAATAATACGGAGGGTTATAGGAAACCACTACGTGATTCCCACGTGAAGTATTTACCGGCCCGTCAAGCCTGTTGCGTGCGCATACTTGAGCAAATGGTCTATTAGCCTGCGAATACAGCCGTCTCGCATCGGGAGCCACAATCAAAACGCGTCCCCCGAGAGAGACGTCTGCGAAGCCAAAAATTCCATACTGATGACGTTTGCGGCCAGGATCTGGTCCCGTCATTTGATTGGTTTGTATATGATAATTAAACATACTAGCCAATCAAATGACGCGACCAGATCCTGGCCGCATAACGTCATCAGTATGGAATTTATGGCCTCGAATCGCAGACGTCTCTCTCGGGGGACGCGTTTTGATTGTGGCTCTCGATACGAGACGGCTGTATTCGCAGGCTAGCCAAAAATCGTCCATGAATATTATTTTACGACTACCTATTTTCCTTTCCTACTACCCCAAGACCAAAACATCACGTGGGAGATGTGTTGTGATTGGTTGCTTGTTAACTGATCTTGTGATGTTAATTGACACCTTCGTTAGCATGATAGTGAGATTCGTACCACCCGCTACCAGATGTTTTCTCTCTCTTCACTCCTCGCCGCTTCACGGCTCTCTCTAAGAAACGGAGAACACAACTGGACCAGGGTGCGGAGTTTGTGAATGCAAGAAGCTTAACTGGCTCTCGTGATTAGTATAGCTGATACTTTCTTAAACAGGAAGTTCCGGTTTACAAGGGCCATGGCCAGGCCACTGACACCTTCAGTTTGTCGAGTGAACATCTCTGTGATTCTCCGCTTTACTGCTCCCTACTCGATTGCTTATCGCGCAAATAAAACAGATAAATTAAATTATATATAAATGTAAAACGATCCATGATCAAAGTTAAATACATGGGACTAAAAACCAACTCCCTCTACGATGTAAATGTAGAACTGAAAGAAATTACGGAGATCCCTGAAGTAATTGTCGCTTCTGCTGAGGCTGTTCGAATGAATAGTTCACTTTATAGAGGCCATGATCGTCAATAAATCCCACACTGTAGAGACTTGGACAGGAGAAATAAAGGTAAAAACAATGAACTGTGCAAAGTTTTGAGTAGATATGTTAGATACCGACAAAGTTACGAGCTCACAAAGTTCGATTGACATGTTTTAATAATCATGTCAATCCATGCGGAAAAGGAGGCAGAATTCAATTTTCAGTAAGATGTCGGTAGGTGCTTATTTTCTATAAAGGCTCACTCTGTTCGCATCACTACGAACTCGCTTCACTCGCAAGTACTTTCTAGGGTGCGTTCGATTGACCGTATTCCGGAATAAGAATAGACGGTATAGACTCTGTAAATCACTGGTTCGGGCACATTTTACACTGTAAGCTGCAAATTCTTGCTGATATATGATATCCAGGATACAATTAGTATTTCAGTGGTTAAAAGATCTCACTATAAGCGATTTATAGTGATCATTCTGTTTATTCTTATTCCGGAATACGGTCAATCGAACGCACCCCTAGTGTCTCTCCTCAAAGCGCCTCTTCTGCAACTAACTCATAATGAAAGTACACAGATTACCAATGTGTGCTTTCCAGGTTTACTGCAGAACATTTGAGATAATTTTGATGAAGGATGTCAAAGCTTCGAGTGGAAGAAAAAACACTGTTTTGAAGAGAAATTTTGATCATATAGAGCAACTTGAAATCGGTTCACTGTAAAACGAAATCACGTTTCTAGAATAAGCTTTTGTATAATCCAATTTAATCTCTATCGAAAACTATTAGAAAGCACATCAGGACATTCACATGGTATATTTCTCTTCTATTTCAGGATGTTATGTATTTAGCATTAAATAGCACTAATTAGTTAGTAGTATTTAAAGCGTTTAATGTTTGCACTCTACTCCTATTTTCATGGTAAAGGAAATTGTTTTTCTTTCCTTTGGAAACAAAAACCGCTAAGTCTTCGGCATTCCAATATTGCTGTTTCTCCAATTATCAATATCCCTATAGGTTAGCTGTAACGTTAGTGCGATTGCAACACCTGAGAAAATGTTTCATTTTAAAATATTCATTCTACGGGAGAACCTTATCCCAAAACGTTAAAACATTTTTTTTAACGAATCATGGCTATACTTTAATTTACTTTTTGCTAAATTTCATACTTAAAATCAGCACAAAGTTACCGCAAAACGAAACAAACCCAACGTGTATACCAAAATGCACAAATAGAACGTATTCACAATCTAGAGAATAGTAGATGCGCGCGTAGAGATACAGAGGATATTAGTGTATACCACACCAGTGAATAGTGCTTTTCGCGCGCTTTAACTGGCAATCTCCGAACTCAAGGTGAATATCCTTTGATATTCACCTCCGAGCGATCACCTTGCGCGAGATTCTGTCTATTTTACAGAAAACAAAATAACTATTTGGTGGTGGCTATTCACTTGTGTGGTATATACTAAAACAATTATTCACCTCAGTGTCGTTGAATAATTGTTCATTATTACATGGGCGCGCGGACGTACGTAATTTATCTTCGAGTGTTCAGCATGATAACTCATCGGTCAGCGCAGCGAAGGAATGGGATATCAAATTAAGAACGAGAAGAAAATTTCAGTATCTCCAAGTAGCCATGAAATTAGTCTTTTATTACTTGAAAAGCGCCCGGCTAGCATTTTCAATTCTAATTTGGAAGATAAGCAAGAAGAACAATTAAATGCCTGTCAAACCAAGTCAAAATTAAACAAATTTGCACAAGGTGATGTTGCCGTTTTTACAAGTAATGTTTTTCGCATTTTAAAAACCATGTAAAATCTGATAACTGGAGGCAGTGTGATATCATTTTGACGATTTTGCTATCAGCCGGTATACCACTGACTATCATGTAATAAATGGAATTAAGTTATCTTCAACTGTAATCAATTCGATAATTTAAAATAATTGGCGTGAGCAAGGTTAAGGGAATTGAATATTCGATATTCTCTACGATAGTACCAGTACAATAATCATGTAAAAATACAGAACAATACGTTGTGAATTACCAGTTATGTTTCTCGAACTTTATTGATCAAAATACAGTAAGGATTAAAGTTATATATACGTTCTATCATTATTCCTACTTAATTTCAGTGCAGGGTTGATTGTATAGTGTAATCAGTTCGCTTCAACATTATCTTTAAATCAGTATATTTGTCAAGCACTCGAATATTTTACGTCCTTTATAAAATACCTACAAATTTTCACATGTATACACTGCTAGTAAAATATTTATTGGTGTCTTTTATGATGAAAGCGTTTGAACTTTTGAGGTAAACAACGACCTTGATTCTTTTGAATTCTGTCTTCCTTTCCTTTTTAGTCGAACAATTGGTTCTTCCATTTAAAGGGGCCGTGTGAAACAAATTACATTAAAACAAAACTACAAAAATAACATCCTGAAATAGAAGAGAAATATACCATGTGAATGTCCTGATGTGCTTTCTAATAGTTTTCGATAGAGATTAAATTGGATTGTACAAAAGCTTATTCTAGAAACGTGATTTCGTTTTACAGTGAACCGATTTCAAGTTGCTCTATATGATCAAAATTTCTCTTCAAAACAGTGTTTTTTCTTCACTCGAAGCTTTGACATCCTTCATCAAAATTATCTCAAATGTTCTGCAGTAAACCTGGAAAGCACACATTGGTAATCTGTGTACTTTCATTATGAGTTAGTTGCAGAAGAGGCGCTTTGAGGAGAGACACTAGAAAGTACTTGCGAGTGAAGCGAGTTTGTAGTGATGCGAACGGAGTGAGCCTTTATAGAAAATAAGCACCTACCGACATCTTACTGAAAATTGAATTCTGCCTCCCATGATTATTAAAACATGTCAATCGAACTTTGCCGTGAGCTCGTAACTTTGTCGGTATCCAACATATCTACTCAAAACTTTGCACAGTTCATTGTTTTTACCTTTATTTCTTCTGTCCAAGTCTCTACAGTGTGGGATTTATTGACGATCATGGCCTCTATAAAGTGAACTATTCATTCGAACAGCCTCAGCAGAAGCGACAATTACTTCAGGGATCTCCGTAATTTCTTTCAGTTCTACATTTACATCGTAGAGGGAGTTGGTTTTTAGTCCCATGTATTTAACTTTGATCATGGATCGTTTTACGATCCACGCTTCGATTAACTGGTCTTCACATTCCCGCTTTGCAAATAGGACAAAATAAGGCTTTTTAATACCTGTCGCTAAAACCACCAAAACATCTCGCTTACCAAGTACAAATGTAGACTATTCACTGCTTGGTTTTGTTCTTCTAAATTCTTTCCTGAATTAACGCTCAGCCACTCGATTGCTTCCCTCTTCTCAAGAAAAGCGTGAAAGAAACGACGAGCTAAAGGTAAGTCAGATAAGTTAACAACAGAATGCTAATTTCACTCGAGGTTTTCTTCGTTGAATGTTTGGAGTGAGAAGAGTACTATATGGTAGAAAGGTATAATGACCGAAAGGATGTAACTCGTGGAATTTAAAGCAAGTACACATGGCCCAGACCTGAACTAAACTGTGGACACTGGCATTTTAACTGAAATACTCTGAGAAGCAGTGAACTATCATAGCACAAAACCACAAATTATAGCTTTTAGTCGGTGTTGCTCTAGCCTGCGAATCAGGCCCTCGGTCAGTGTTATTTCAACGCAAAGGAAGTGATAAAATGATTTGGCCGCGTGAAAAATGGAAAAAGGAGACTGGCACGAGAGAGAAGAAGGAGGGCCTGCTGCCATCCCTTATACATTTTCATTTCCCGTCCAGATCTGTACGGGAAATACTGATTGGTCAATTAGCTGTCATCGCTGTTATGTGTCACGAAATGTCGCACATTCCTCCTGCGAACTGACTGAAATGGCGGCGACAAGAGAGAAGTGATCGAGCTGTTGAGCGTTAATCCAGGAAAGTATTTAGAAGAAAAAAGCAAGCAGTGAATAGTCTACATTTGTACTTTCTAGACGAGATATTTTGGCAGTTTTATCAACAGGTGAAATCCTTATTTTGCAACTGTTTGCCGTGGAAGTCGAGTCAGACAGGACGTAGCGCTTCGGCATTGTCCTATCACAGGAAGCCCAAGCTCTGTTTATGTAAATGTCATTTATAAGGGTTTTTATGGGAATTTTTTAATCTGGTTTTTCGATAAATATACTGTAATAAAGTGAATAAAACTTACCTGGTGTCTATGATCTGTGTCTTGGCTGTGTCTGCACGTAGTTTCAGCGAATTTGGGCGAATTTTGAATCCCTTACTCTTCATACTATAGAAGAAATGAAAGGTAGGAGACGAACTTAAAATCTCGGGTTCAAAGCCACTCACGTTTGGGTCGATTTTTTCACGAAAATCGCATCGATTTTACATTCTATCCCCATTAGCATACGCAGTGATAAATTTCCAGTCTATCTGTGCCAACCAAACGAAGATATCTGTATTTGCCGAGCTACAATCCAGTATTGAGTCCGCCAAAATCTCGCCATAAGCAGCCATCTATGCCCGTGACTCGCCAAAGTGGTGCCAAAACCGTTAACACAGGACAATTTTGGAAAATTCCTCTCAGATAAACTACAATTTTTTCAAAACAGAGCCGCTAGACTTATGCTTAGAGCAGACTATAATACGAGCTCCAGGTTACTTTTAGATACCCTAGGATGGGATAAACTAGATGAACGAAGGGCTAAACGCAAAGCAGTCACTATGCACAAAATCCGAAATAATTTCGCGCCAACTGGCCTTACCGAGTTATTTACAACAGTTGGAAACTCGACTCATTATAATTTAAGAGGATCTGACACAAACTTTGCCTCCCTCAACCAAGAACTGAATTCCTGAAAAAAAGTTTATCATACAATGGTGCAAAAATATGGAATGGGCTTCCAGCCAAACTAGCTACGCGAAACAAAGTCTCTTGTTTCTTTTAAGAAACAAGTTGCGACCACCACTCTCCTTAGTGACTAATGTAATTATTTATATTTATCTAGTAGTTATCATTTGATAGGATACCTTTTATAATTACTTAAATCCTTTATGACCCAGAAAAATTGTAAATAAAAATAATTTTAATATATTAGCTTAGCCTAGATATATCGCAATTTTGTAATTAGAATATTTTTTACCACACGGCTTCTATGGAAATCAGATTGTATCTGTTAGAATTCTCCGTGTTTTAAATAAAGTTGCTACAGGAAGCTCAAGCTATGGAATTTTTAAATCTAGCTTTCGTTAGTTGCAGAGTAAAGGATTTAAAATTCGCCTAAATTCACTGCAGCTGCATACAAACATAGTCAAGACACAGGCTATAAACACCAGGTAAGTTTTATTCATTTTATTGCAATATATTTATCGCCGGAAAAGCTAGATTTAAAAATTACCAACAGCCATAAACAGAGCTTGGGTTTCCTGTGTTGGCACCACTTTGGCGAGTCACGGGCATAGATGGCTGCTTATGGCGAGATTTTGGCGGACTCAATAGTGGATTGTAGCTCGGCAAATACAGATAACTTCGTTTGGTTGGCACAGATAGACTGGAGATTTATCACTGCGTATGCTGATGGGGATAGAATGTAAAATCGATGCGATTTTCGTGAAACAAATCGACCCAAACGTGAGTGGCTTTGAACCCGAGATTTGAAGTTCGTCTCCTACCTTTCATTTCTTCTATAGTATGAAGAGTAAGGGATTCAAAATTCGCCCAAATTCGTTGAAACTACGTACAGACACAGCCAAGACACAGGTCATAGACACCAGGTAAGTTTTATTCACTTTATTACAGTATATTTATCGAAAAACCAGATTAAAAAATTCCCATACAAACCCTGATAAATGACATTTACACAAACAGAGCTTGGGCTTCCTGTGGTCCTATATTTTGCAAAGCATTGTGAAGGATCAGTTAATCGAAACTAAATACACTGGGACTTAAAAGCCATCTCCCTCTACGATCTAGACCTGAAGGAAATTACGAAGTTCCCTAAAGTAATTTTCGCTTCTGCTGTCAGAGGCTGTTCGATTGAAAGAGTCAGTCAGGGTCGAGTAAATGAACCGATGAAGGAAAAACTGAGCGGGGACTATAGAGGCCGTGGTCGTGAATATATAGAGGCCGTGGTCGTGAATATATCCCACACTGTAGAGACTTGGACAGGAGAAATAAAGGTAACAACAATGAACTGTGCAATGTTTTAACTACACATCTTAGATACCGACAAAGTTACGAACACACAAAGTTTGATTGATATCTTTAATAATCATGTTAATCCATGCGGAAAAGGGACAGAATTCAAATTTCCGTAAGATGACGGCAGGCGCTTATTTCGCTCGGATCGGTATCAGAACTTGCTCCGCTCGTATCGGCAGAACTCGCTCCGCTCGTACCGGAAAAGCGCCTGTTCTGCAGGTTAGTGTTGCTCTGTTGCTGCAAAGATAAATGACCGGAACTTAAGCTGCAAATGTAGCACAAAAAGTGGCTACCTGTTGCTAAACGCTGAACCTGAATCTAAATTCAATTGAAATAAACAAGGAGGGAGATTTCAAGTTTCAAATTAATTGCATGTTTTTTTAATTTAACAAATAAACTGAGGAGCCTTAGCCTTATTTTATACTATCATAAAACACGATGGGCATTTGAAAACATGAGAGAAATGTTAAAGCACAACATTTCTCGAGTGTGCTCAAATGACCAGAGTGTTTTATGATACGGAGATACGTAATTTATCTTCGAGTGTTCAGCATGATAACTCATGGGTCAGCGCAGCGAAGGACTGGGATATCAAGTTAAACACGAGAAGATAAATTCAGTATCTCCAAGCAGCCGCGAAATTTGTCTTTTATTACTTGAAAAGCGCCCGGCTAGCATTTTCAATTCTAAATTTTGAAGATAAGCAAGAAAAAGATAAATGCCTGTCAAACCAAGTCAAAATTAAACAAATTTGCACAAGGTGATGGTGCCGTTTTTACAAGTAATGTTTTTCGCATTTTAGAAACCATGTAAAATCTGATAACTGGAGGCTGAGTGTGAAATCATTTTGATTATTTTACTATCAGCCAGTATACCACTGACTATCATGTAATAAATGGAATTAAGTTATCTTCAACTGTTCAACTCGATAATTTAAAATGATTTATACCTAAGTAGAGAAAACAAGTACGAAAAAATAACATCAGAAAACAGATTAAAGTTTGGATGTTTAACACGTTCATAGATATTATTCACCGACACTGAGGTGAATGATTGTTTTAGTGTATACCACACAAGTGAATAGCCACCACCAAATAGTTATTTTATTTTCTGTCAAATGAACAAAAGCTCGCGCGAGGTGATCGCTGCTTCGCTCGGAGATGAAAAGCAAAGGATATTCACCTTGAGTTCCGAGATTGCCAGTCAGAGCGCGCGAAAAGCACTATTCACTGGTGTGGTATACACTAATATCCTCTGTATCTCCACGCGCGCATCTTCCTGATTTATTGGTATTATCCTTTCTTATCCTTGCATTAGGTGATTGAATCTTTCATATCATTGCAATACAGTACATAGGCTTAAAAATATATCTATGTTGTTGATAAGCTGGAAACAAATATTAATAATGAATATTTTAAAATGAAACATTTTCTGTGGTGTGGCAATCGCACTGACGTTACAGCTAACCTATAGGGATATTGATAATTGGAGAAACAGCAATATTGGAATGCCGAAGACTTAGCGGTTTTTGTTTCCAAAGGAAAGAAAAACAATTTCCTTTACCATGAAAATAGGAGTAGAGTGCAAACATTTAAAGCTTTAAATACTACTAACTAATTAGTACTATTCTTACTTTATTCTTACGTACAAGTGCAACATGAGGTAAGTTTACGTTTCTGCTTCTTTTATAAATGGGAATTAGCTTAGCATTATATCGGGCAGCTATTGGGACTTTTAATCGGCTCAGAATTTCAATCTCTAACTTCGTTATTAATATATCATGGTTAAGTATTTTTTTGCCCGGTCTGTTTATGTGCTTCTTAAAGGAGCTCATTCAACCAAGATGCATTGCGAGCTCAAATTTCTCCAACCGCCATTTTCGGGGCCCCCGATCATGGCTCTGGAGAGCTTCTTGAAACAAATCCTATTCCATCGGTCTCACAGGGGCATACCAGTTGATTACTTATAGGGGAAAATGTTCCTTATTTATTAGCTTTTGTGTTCAGTCATATATTTCCGAATTTTCACCTGCCAGGGGAAGTATTGAACGTACTCTGGAGTCGCCTTTGGTCAGAGAAATTATTACTAGAGCCTGTACTGGAGTTAGCCAACTGTTTGATCGTAATTCCTACAGTTTATCCAAACCAGGGCCTTTCTACATTGGCTTGATCGGCCCGCAGACCTAAATGACAAGAAATTTAAAGGTCAGAAGAGCTGAGCGTTTTGCTTATCATTATCGGACGCTTACAACATTTAAAGCAAATTGCTTTGACTGAAGACTCGAGTACGCGGTACACGCACGGTACATGCAAGAATACAAATCTCGCAGTTTCCAAGGGCGCCCAACGAAGTTTTCGGTTAAAAAGCTGTTCGGGAGAGTAAGTTAGCCTAAAACTTTCGGATTTGAAAAAAATTGTCCCTAGAAAACTGTTTTCTGAAATACTGGCTAGAAAATTTGTTTTCAATCCCTAGAAAATTATAGAAGAAAAGGGAGACTAAAAGGTTTCCCCTAAAATATTCGTACGTCCCAATTCGTCAGATCAATAGAGTCAGAACAACACATTTTCATTCCCTAAGAATTGCCCAAAGTAAAAAAGAATCCCTAAAAAATTCGTACCTCCACAAAACTTTGCAACATGAAGTTACTTGGGCTAGAAAATTATTGTTTCTGTTCTAGACTACTAACAAATTCGTAGGTCGGGAATATTTTGCCATAGTATTTTCGGTTGACGCGATTTCCACCTAGAAAATCCGAACAGCTAATAGCTTTCTAGAATATGTCAAAAGACATAGTAGGCGCCTTAAAATGGCTAGATAAGCTGCAGACAACTGGTTCCAAACGAATTTCAAAAAGTACTCGTTGGGTGCCCTTGAGTGTCTCTCTTAGTCTTATAGTCTTGGTTTTCGCTCAATGTACATGGACAACGCTGAGACAATTAAAGTAAGTACAAGTGAAATGTTGTGTTGATATCTGCATGAGCGGCTGTAAAGTGGAAACCTATTTTATAAATGTTTCTTTGCTGATGAATAAACTTCAAGTTCAATCAAGTGCCGCTGGGCGCTCAGAAAACTGATTGATCGATATTTTTTTACCCAGCATATCCAATGTACGATTAACGGAAGTCAAGGGACTTTTAAAATGACACAAACCGGCTGAAATTCAGGCTAACAAACAATAACATACGCGGATTCGATTCCTCAATTGCATATTGCATTGGCGAGTCAAAATGTGGTATGGAGAACGCACGGACCGGTTGAACACAAATAGAATGTGGCAAACAGTACTTCAACATTTCAAACCAGCATTTTGGCAGGAACAACCTAGCTCCTTTCTTTCGACTACACGTCTTGCATGCACAAGCCTAGAAAGGAAAGAACTCTAAATGTATAACGCTATCGTAGAATTGATTAATTTCCTTGCCACACGATCTGCATCGCTGGAACTTGGTTCAGAAGTTGGACAAGTTGGTTCGCTAGATCGAGCATGAGATCGATTGCTAGCATCACGTCGAGGATTTTTTATCGGAGAACCGTAGTAATTCCGCTCATTCTATTATATTTCTCCAAGTATAAAGGCAACCGATCTCTCCGCCGATCTCGGCCATTCAGTTCAACTCGTAAACTCTATTTATAAAAAGCCCGATATCACATTTTCTGATTGGCAGCTGTCCGATTTCAAGTAGTTTCCCGTATGAAAACAATAACAGTGACTCGCAATGCATCTTGGTTGAATGAGCTCCTTTAATATTTCATTTGCTCCTCATAATTGCTGGGCCTTGCTTATCGTCATTATTGTTAGGTCATTTAAACGCTCGAAGTTTGAGTATGGAAGATAAATTTGATGAAATTTATGAAAATAAGTTTGACATATTTGCATTTACTGAAACATGGCTTGACGCTAGTGTTCCTAACGATTCAATTGTTATTCCGGGATTCAGTTTACCTTTTCGCTTGGATAGACATAGATACGGGGGAGGCGTTGCCTTATATTTATCTGAATCGCTTTTTGTTAAACGTAGATATGATCTTGAAAGAGCCGGGCTGGAATTATTATCGGTCGAGATTAAGCTCGTTACTCGCAATATGTTATGCGGCGTTTGCTACAGACCTCCTAAAAATGATAGTCAGTCTATAGACCATTTTGACGATGTTGTGCGCGCAGCTAGAACAATGGCTATCTGTTTTAAATAACAAAAGGCTGTTGAACCAGAACGAGTCTTAGCAGCTCGCGTCTATTGTTCTACTGATGCGTGCGCAACATCGTCAAAATGGTCTATTGAATATTTCTTTGAGAATTTACAACACATTTTTGACCAAGTACGTAGGTTGAATAACCATGAGTTAATTGTATTACTTGGCGATTTTAATGCAAATTACAATCCTTTTAATCCTTTAGATAGTTGCGATTTAGGTGTTCGTCTTTACAGTTGGCTTGACTCAAACAATCTATTTCAATTAATTATGGATCCTACAAGAGTAACTGAAAATGGCTCTACGTTTTTAGATCTAGTTATTTCTGACTCGCCTGCTTATTTTGTTAATTCCGGATCACTGAGCCCACCGTCAAACTGTGATCACTCGGTCATTTACGCGAAAATGTCAATTTTAACACCAAAACAACGTGCTTTTACTCGACTGATTTGGAATTCTAATTCTGTTGTTCCTAATGATTTGGTTACTGAATTAGAGGAGGCCGACTGGGAATTCATTACTAACTCCAATGAAAATATCGATATTTTTTATGAAAATTGGTTCAATCAGTTTCGAAATATAGTCGAAAAACATATTCCATGTGTTAAAGTAACAATAAGACCAAAAGATAAACCATGGATGACCAGCGAGAGCCGCAGAGAAATATTATTCAGTAACATCGTGTTTTCAAACATGATTTGAATTTTGTATCTATTTATACAGACTGATTTTATAATTTCACGCCGGGCATGTATAGTCACGTCTCTCTTGTGTAAATGTATTTAGCATTAAATAGTACTAATTAGTTAGTAGTATTTAAAGCGTTTAATGTTTGCACTCTACTCCTATTTTCATGGTAAAGGAAATTGTTTTTCTTTCCTTTGGAAACAAAAACCTCTAAGTCTTCGGCATTCCAATATTGCTGTTTCTCCAATTATCAATATCCCTATAGGTTAGCTGTAACGTCAGTGCGAAAATGTTTCATTTAAAAAAATGTTTCATTTTAAAATATTCATTCTACGGGAGAACCTCCCAAAACGTTAAAACATTTTTTTTAACGAATCATGGCTATACTTTAATTGACGTTTTGCTAAATTTCATACTTAAAATCAGCACAAAGTTACCGCAAAACGAAACAAACCCAACGTGTATACCAAAATGCACAAATAGAACGTATTCACAATCTAGAGAATAGTAGATGCGCGCGTAGAGATACAGAGGATATTAGTGTATACCACACCAGTGAATAGTGCTTTTCGCGCGCTTTAACTGGCAATCTCCGAACTCAAGGTGAATATCCTTTGCTATTCACCTCCGAGCGATCACCTTGCGCGAGATTCTGTCTATTTTACAGAAAACAAAATAACTATTTGGTGGTGGCTATTCACTTGTGTGGTATATAGTAAAACAATTATTCACCTCAGTGTCGTTGAATAATTGTTCATTATTACATGGGCGCGCGGACGTACGTAATTTATCTTCGAGTGTTTCAGCATGATAACTCATGGGTCAGCGCAGCGAAGGAATGCGATATCAAATTAAGAACGAGTAGCCATTAGTCTTTTATTACTTGAAAAGCGCCCGGCTAGCATTTTCAATTCTAAATTTTGAAGATAAGCAAGAAAAAGATAAATGCCTGTCAAACCAAGTCAAAATTAAACAAATTTGCACAAGGTGATGTTGCCGTTTTTACAAGTAATGTTTTTCGCATTTTAGAAACCATGAAAAATCTGATAACTGGAGGCAGTGTGAAATCATTTTGACTATTTTACTATCAGCTAGTATACCACTGACTATCATGTAATAAATGGAATTAAGTTATCTTCAACTGTTCAACTCGATAATTTAAAATGATTGGCGATTGAATATTCGATATTCTCTACAATAGTGCCAGTACAATAATTATGTAAAAAATACAGAATAATACGTTGCGAATTCCCAGATATGTTTCTCGAACTTTATTGATCAAAATACAGTTAAGATTAAAGTTATAACGTTCTATCATTATTGTTACTTGATTTCAGTCTAAGGTTGATTGTAATCAGTTCGCTTCAACATTATCTTTAAATTAGTATATTTTTCGTCCTTAACAAAATACCTAAAGAGTTTCTCATGCATACTCTGCTAGTAAAATAGTTGTTGATGTATGATAAGATGAAAGCGTGTGAACGTTTTGTGTCTTGAAAATTATTTGCGTCTTCTGTCCTCATTTTATTCAGTAACATTGTATTTTCAAAAATGATTTGAGTTTTGTGTCTATTTATACAGACTGATTTTATAATTTCACGCTGGGCATGTATAGTCACGTCTCTCTTGTGTAAATGTATTTAGCACTAAACAGTACTGATAATATAAAGGACATAAAAGAGAGACGCATAATAAAGAACGCTAAGTTAATACCTAAGTAGAGAAAACAAGTACGAAAAAATAACGTCAGAAAACAGATTAAAGTTTGGATGTTTAACACGTTCATAGATATTATTCACCGACACTGAGGTGAATGATTGTTTTAGTGTATACCACACAAGTGAATAGCCACCACCAAACAGTTATTTTATTTTCTGTCAAATGAACAAAACTCGCGCGAGGTGATCGCTGCTTCGCTCGGAGATGAATAGCAAAGGATATTCACCTTGAGTTCCGCGATTGCCAGTCAGAGCGCTCGAAAAGCACTATTCACTGGTGTGGTATACACTATTATCCTATAAATATTATATTTCAGCCAATCAGAGCTCAGCTTTACTATGAAATACAGGGCGGTATTTCATGGTTTTTCTATGAAATACAGAGCGGTATTTCATGGCTAGGTCAAGGCCAATCAAAATGCAGGAAATTTCGTGCCATTTCTTTATCAGCCAATAAGAATTAACCATTTTGAATACATAATAAGTCTGCAGACGTGCGCGGCCGCCACTCGAAATTTGTGTTTTCCGGCAAGAAAATTTGCAGTCTATTGTCCGGTAAGTTACTTTGTTTTCGTGATAAATCGTTTTGTAAATTTGTTATTTATAGGATAATATAAAGGCGAGTTTTATACCAAAATAATATGAATTTCGAGTTAAATGTTCGCCAGTATTCCATAGAAAACCATGAAATAACCAGTAAATATCCTCTGTATCTCCACGCGCGCATCTTCCTGATTTATTGGTATTATCCTTTCTTATCCTTGCATTAGGTGATTGAATCTTTCATATCATTGCAATACAGTACATAGGCTTAAAAATATATCTATGTTGTTGATAAGCTGGAAACAAATATTAATAATGAATATTTTAAAATGAAACATTTTCTGTGGTGTGGCAATCGCACTGACGTTACAGCTAACCTATAGGGATATTGATAATTGGAGAAACAGCAATATTGGAATGCCGAAGACTTAGCGGTTTTTGTTTCCAAAGGAAAGAAAAACAATTTCCTTTACCATAAAAATAGGAGTAGAGTGCAAACATTAAAAGCTTTAAATACCACTAACTAATTAGTACTATTCTTACTTTATTCTTACGTACAAGTGCAACATGAGGTAAGTTTACGTTTCTGCTTCTTTTATAAATGGGAATTAGCTTAGCATTATATCGGGCAGCTATTGGGACTTTTAATCGGCTCAGAATTTCAATCTCTAACTTCGTTATTAGTATATCATGGTTAAGTACTGTTTTGCCCGGTCTGTTTATGTGCTTCTTAATATTTCATTTGCTCCTCATAATTTCTGGGTCTTGCTTATCGTCATTGTTGTTAGGTCATTTAAACGCTCGATTTAGCTTGAAAGGCGTCTTCTTGGAGGATTTTTTGTTCGTTTCCTCGAAAGCTTGTTTTTCACAATAACCTTGCGTGCAGAAGCTAAATACTTCTTCAGGCTAAACTGTGATTCCCAGACAGTAATTCATATATATCCAGGAAACCAATGTTTCACGAATGTTCTTAATATCTACTAGCTGTGCCTCAAGGCTGGTCGATACTTTGGAACATTAATGATACTAACTCTCGTTTTATCACGTTCATATTAAAGTGAAAGGGAAAGATGCATGCTTTTTATTGTTTTTCGCAAATTTATTGGAATTATGATCAACATAAAAAGAAAAGGATATACCGTAGAGTTCCGATAGTAACGACTCCCCGAAAGTAGCGACCCCCCGAAAGTAACGTCAATTTGTTGTGGCTGCTAGTAAATCCCGAAAGTAGCGACCCCCCCAAAGTAGCGACCCCCCGAAAGTAACGACCTCCCGAAAGCGAGACCAAGTTTTTTTTAATTGTATATACCTTTAATTTGTCAATCAATAGTCAAAATTCTAATGTACAATAATATGTTCGTGCAGTGTCACAAATTGTTCACGATAAGGCACTTTCATTTACAACAAGGGGAAGCTTTATGCCACCATTCGTCCTTGACATCAGTTCACTGATGTAGCGATGTAAGAACTACCGGTATAATTTCGTATTAACAACAGGAACGTTTCTTCAAATTGAAATTGAAAACTCTATATAGTTTTCGTCGATTAACATGAACGTGTTTCTTCCAATTAAATGACACTGAGATACCGGTTTGGGGTACAGACTAAAACGCAGCGGAGCCCACCCATGTCGCAGTTAAAACATGAAACTGGATAGACGAATTTTGTCTCATTTGTTTATTGGTGTTGATATTGATTTATTTTATTATTGCTGTATTTATCATTGTTACCTTCTTTTTATGAAACACAATCTATACATATGGAATGCAAATAAAATGTTGGTCTTTTTTTAATTTTATGTTGTTCATTTTTTATTTCGGAAAATAAGCTCGCGCCAGCTTTATTTGTAAACGATTTTTGTTCCCCGAAAGTAACGACCCCCCGAAAGTAGCGACCCCCCGAAAGTAGCGACCCCCAAAGGCTGCTAATTCCGAAAGTAACGAGGGTCGCTACTATCGGAACTCTACGGTAGTCTCACTTAGACAGTGTGTCGTTGATAACAACCTTGCGTACAGATGGTAAATACTTAGTCTTCAGACTAAACTGTGACTCCCAGACAGTAATATCATCTATATCTAGGAAACCAATTTTCACGAATTTTCTTAGTTTCAGCCGGCCGTGAGATCAAAATATATTTTATTTCGACAATGCAATATGCCTCTATGCTGGTCTATATTTGTAATAAATATTGATACTCGGCTTCTTTCAAGCTGATCGTGAAAGAAAAGAGGTTTTAGAAAACGTTTGCCGCGTGCCGACATAGGGCCTCCCTTGTTCAACTTAAAGCATTCCAGACAAAGCGTTAGCTATCCATGACAATGGCATGTCATTAATAAATTAAGGACATAAATAGGGACAGTTAAGGCCTTTCTATTTCACTTCGAGAAGCTTTCTCAAGAATAGCGTGAAGAAAAAGACGAGCTAAAGGTAAGTCAGATAAGTTGACAAAAATATGTTAATTTAACTCGAGCTTTTCTTCGTTAAATGTTTGGAGTGAGAAGAGTACTATATGGTAGAAAATATTAAATTAAATTAATTTTTTATTCACACTTTTTCGGGATTACAATTACAATGTACATGAAGAGTTAAGTAAGGTTAGTAGAAGAAAATAAATAAAGATCGTATTTCGACAAGTAGAAGTGTGCAGAAGCCAAAGTAGCAGAGCTTTCGAGCTGGCCTCTGCATTTTAATACTCGGGTATAATAAGGCCTGGGTCAAATATTGAAAAATACCCCCAACGAAGACTTGAAATCAACGATCTTGAAATCGAGGCTCTAATTTGCATTGTGCAAACTATTATTTGTTTTATGATGTCCCGGCTTGTTTAAAGATTGTGAAAAAGCGTTATATTACATGAAAATGGCGGACTTGGGAGCTATCTTAAGGTGAGTTTTGATATAGATTATGGTATAATTTAAACACAGGCACGTTTGTCATTATTCACGAAAATAATACTACGCAAACGTACTGGTATGGCTTTATAGGCTTCCATCACAATGTGGGAATTTAAATCATTTATATACTAAATAAATAAATAACACTAAATGTATATACAATATTGTGCATTCGTGACCCGGGATTCGTGATTGTTAATTTTTGCTAGCCTGTGTCAATTATAGGGTCTCTCAACTGCATTGCGTGCCAAAATCCTAGTTGTTTCTTTCGAAGATTCGTACGAATGGTACGGCATTTCGGCGGGCAGATATTTGAAAGGTTCTGGATAATAATAACAGATTCTTTCAATGCACACTGGTTGAGAGAGGACAACTCTTTAAGAGTTTAAAAAATCATAATACATGTACAACTTTCATGCATTGGTTGTGGGCTATCAACATGAAATCTATTTAAATAAAATAGATAATTATTAAGTCACCTGTAGCTACAGGTAAAACTACAGTGTAATTCTCCATTCCTTGAGGAGTGCATCTGCATACCGTATCTGCTTAAGAAATAGAGAGGCTACAGGATTATTTTTCATTTGATCTAGTGACAGCATTTCAAAGTTATTATCAAGGTAGTAATTGCTTTCCCAGTTTTTCAGTTGTTTCCTGGCAGTTGTTCTCTGTGCAAGAACCCTTGTCTGATTTAGAGCAAGGATGTTGTTATAGGTGGTTAAAAGGTCTGCACGATTTGGTGACAGTTTTAAGGCACAGCGAGCAGAGTCTAGCTTCAGTTCATCCGTCTTTCCCAAAACAATTTCTACAGCCCTTCCAAGACTTGCCTTTAGCTTGTGTGGATTTCCCTGTGTTGTTGATACTCCAGATGAAGATGGTTGAGTAGAATCAACAGAAATAAGTATTTCATTATCAGTCAGAGTCAGAGGTGGGGGTACAATTAGAGGCATGGTTAGCATCTCAGTGTCTTGCTGAGGTTCAGGATCTGCAGTGCTGAGAGCAGCATCTGTTTCATCAACTAGTAAATTAACATCTAAGACTTGCTCCTCTTCCTCATCATTTATTTCATTGTCAACCTGTTCTTGTTCAAGGGAAGCAAATGAAACATCAGGCATCCTGATGCCAGAAGGATTATCACAACAAATATCATTGTTATGTACATTATCCATATGTACATGTATAACTAGGTCTTACCTGATATAATTTGTAGTGATTTGTTGAACTTTACCATTGGCATTTGGCAGGAAGAGAACATGTGCAGGTAGTTTGATTTCATCTCTTAATTCTAAACACTTGCTCCAACATTCAGATAGATATGACTCTTCATTTTTAAACGTATGTGATCTAAAGTGATGCAATGTTGGGCCCTGGTCCCTCACATCTGGCTCAGTTGTTGAATCCATGAATTCCACACTTTCTCCATCAGTCCGCCACCAGACACCCTCTCCAGGTAGAAGAAAATCACTGATTCTTTCTAAATGTGCCTGGTACCACCTTGAATATTTTGGGCTTTCTAAAATGTGACCTGGGATTACTGTATTTGGAAACTTGGGCAAAGCAGATGAAAACTTTGATATTCTGGAGGATTGATGTGCTGTTGTTTTACAATCATCATAGTTTCCAAGTTTCTCTTCGGCTTGCATTCTAATTAGGATGTTGCCAATGATGTGACCTGGTCTGTTGCAAGATGTTGTCTGTGTGATGCTCTTAATTGTACTGAACATTCTTTCTTCATCTTCAGCATTTGAGGACGGTCCTGAAATAAGGCGAAGTTGAATTGGAGCATGAGAGATGAGATTATGTAGGTACTTTCCATATAGTTTTCTAGCATTTAATGTGATGGGTGTGGGGCCAAATTCAATTGCACACATTACAAAGTGAAGAAAGCTACAGTTGTGATATCGGAGTACAAGGCGAGGGCATCTCTTGTCGTCACTGGTATATAATATTCTTTGCATTTCTATAAGAGTATCCAACAGAGTCTGTGTTGTTTCTGTGACTTTTCCCCTCAGCTGTTGTGCAAAAATGATTAGGGCAGACCTGTAATCTGTTGCTCTTTTTATTTCCTTTTCTCCAATAGTTAGCTGAAGAGTGTTGTTGAATACTTGTTTCTGTTCCTTACTGAAGTGGCTTGGGAGTTCTTCTAGTAAGTTTGCAATGTGGTTAGAAATGTCGTGCATAGGCTCACGTGGAAGGGCTTCATAGGATGTGAGATTTAAATTTTCAATGTTCTCAGCTGGGTGTAGATAAAGGAGTGCAGGGACCCTCTGTATACCTTTTAGTTCACTTTTCAATTCTTTCTCATAATCAGATTTAATTTTATGATTGCTGAAAAGGAGTCTCCTTCCCCTCAACTCCACTTTCAACTCATCTTTTTTCATCCCTTGGAATGGCTTTGGATTCATTTTGATCGACCTCTGTCTTCCTAAAGGCCCTCCCAGGACGAGGCTCTGACGTTCTGTTAATGTTCTACACTTGCATCTGAAAAAGTGGTCGAGCTCATATCCCTGGACAGCATGCATACCACAGGTTGAGCAGAAGTAGTGGCCGCCTTTCTGCTGTCCAACCTCAAAAGCAACAGCTGGGCCATCACCTTTAAAAAATCTCATTGTGTCAGTAATAGCAATCCCAGGGCTGACTTCTAAGTTATGAGCCAGTCCTTTCAAGCATTCACATCTGGTCTCACAATAGGCCAACTGCTCTACATCTGTACTTCTACACCTGCCAACAATATAGATCTCTGGTCTTTCTATCTCTGCTTGCACATCCACTCTCTTTCTGGTTTCTTTCGATAATTCCTCAGATGTTAGATACAGGGCTGGATCATACACACATGAAACCATAAATACCAAATGGCCATGGTTGGCCACTGTTGAGTGATCATGCCATACAAGAAGATTTCTTGATCGTTCAAATCGCTTTAGCTTTTGTCTCATGGAAGTGATGCCTTCACCATCCTCATACTCTCCTAACTCTTCAAGCCTTTGTATGACTTCAATTCTTGGCATGTTGTCATAATGAACATCTTGATGTTGCCGCATGTACATTTGGTGTTTCGATAACAACTTCTTTCTGATTTCGTCAAGAGGCTGCTTTCTTCCCTCAACAACAAATTCAGTTTTGATGATATTTCCATCTTTGTCTAAAACAAGCTTTTCATATTTACGTGGAACAATGAGCTCACCAACTGTGTACTCTCCCTTCTGAATTTTTAACTTTAGCATGTCCTGAAGGTGAAAATTAGTCTCTGGCACTGGCACTGATATTTCACCTGAAATATTAAATGTTACTTATTAATCTTTATGTATGAACTTGTTTTCAGAAGAAACAAATTATGGAACAATTTCTGCAGCTACATGTAATTAAATATTAACAATAATTAATTATGCAGAGGACCTGCATAAAAAATGTCTAACAGTGAGGCACATCATTTTCCTTCTTACTACATATGTACATATTAAAAACTATAATAATAATGTTACTATTATTTTATTATTTTTATTAATAATAATTCTTAATTGGCACATATATGAATTATTTCATATAATCATGCCTGCATTTTCTGACTGTTGAAAATATTACATGGTTATTGTACAGATTAAAATGTTGCTAACTATGAAAATTGGCAATAATTTAAAAACGTACCTCCCATTCCACGAAGCTTTTTCCTTCGAGTTCTTTTGTCGTCAATTTCCTGCCGTGGGCGTTTAAAGCGGTGAATGTTGACTCCCTCCTTTATGAGATACTCTTGTGCAATTTGTCCACCATTTTTTGCAATCTGTCCAGCTTTGTTTTTTATCTGATATCGTCTAGCCAATTCTGCCCAGTTCACTTTTATGCCATCTGCATATTCATGAACTTCTTTCTTGAGGCCATCCTTATCCCATTGCATTTCTTGAAAATTGCCTGCATGGCTTTTTCTCTTTTTTGTTGCACTTTCTGTCACTTCTCTGTCTTTGACTGCTTGTTTGGTTTCATAACAAGTGGTTATTCTTTCTCTCTGTCTTGCAGCAAAAGATTGTCGAGATCCAAAACATCTGTATACATGTACAATAATAGATTACATGGTTACTAATTAAAAATAACTATTGTTTGTTATTTAAACTGTTTATATTTAAATTTCACAATGTTATGAAATTATTTTGTAAATTCAGAATCAGATATAATTATGGGGATATTAATTAATGCTGTAAAATAAACAGTTAGTCATTGAGCCTGACATTGTAGCTTTCTCCCTTTCTAGCTATTGTCACCAGGGCTGTCAGTAGAAATTGAATCAAGAGGCTACATAGTGTTACTTTTAACCTACAGCCGGCAGAAGTCTGACGGTTACTGGCTTCCACTGACCACCCTGCTGCATTTTGTACACTGCAGATATGATTTACTTACAGTAATATGATTTTTATGAAGCTATATAAACATACATGTAGGCTAAATATAATTAGTATACTACCACACAAGTGAATTAGTGTTTTTTGTGTACTACAATTAATTGGCTTCAGTGTTTTCTGTATCACATGCAAATAATTCACTTGTTAATGGCTTTTTTTAAGTTTGAACTAAATTTGAGGCTGGCTATTAAAATCACTTTTGTGGTACTGTATATGTTGTAGTTTAATTTTCATGTCAGTTAATTTTTGCTTTGAAGTAGGGAAATGTTTTGGAACTAGGGAATTTGTTTTTGAACCAGGGAATGTTTTAATTTGGACCTAGGGAAATTATGTTTGAAGTAGGGAATGTTTTGGATTCACTTGTAGTCAGCTAGTGCCCACCCAACCATCTGGCAGTGCTTGCCAGATTGTATTATTTCACTTCTATTTTATGTTCAATGCGGAGAGGGGGAGGCTGGATTTATTTTTCCAACACAACAATGTAGCCTATAATTTTAAAAAATCATAGTGTAAAGAAACATTCCCTACTAGTTAATTTTTTCCTTAGCTCAATTCAAAAAAACCTGAGATGTAATTTGAACTACAACATATCAGTGGATTATTACCTGGCCACTTTTGTGGTTCGGTATAAATATCTACCACTAGTGACCTCCACTTCATGGAATAATTATTGTTACATGTAAATATAGTCTTTATTAAGCTTTAAGCACTTTGTGCATCACAGAACAGAATGGCTTAAGAACAGAATGACTTAATTATCTCACTTAACTACCACAGTTCCTCTCTTACATGTAAGCACCCAGGCACGTATTTCAAATTTCATGTTCAAAAGGGGCACTTAATTGAGAGGGGGAGGGCTTAATTGAGAAAATGTAGGGTATTGTTTGTAAACATGATGGTCAGCCAGCAGCCCTCTTATCCAGCCAGATGGGCTCATTTCTCTTAATTTAAATCTCATTCCATACCTTTCAACAGATGTTTCCATCCATTTAGCCTCAATGTTTTCTTTGTTCTTCCTAAGGATATTTCTCCGAGATGCCTTTTTTTCAACTGCACTACTTGCAGATTTGTCTCGGGTACTTTAGTGAGGGCCTCACCAAAGGACATCCCACAGACACTTTCAAAGGCTGGATTAATTTGGTCATACAACTCCTTCACCATCTCTTTGATAAATGTTTTATTTGGAGTATTAAGCACTCGTTTTGCTGTTGATTTTGTAAGAGCTTTTATGTCCTTCCCTGAATTGTGATTATATATGATGGACCTGCTATCAATGTTGAGCTCGGTTTGCGGGACAGAAACACAAAACTACTGAGTTGGATTAATCTGGCTATTTGCAAATGTTGAGCACATAGCCGCTTTAATAACTCATTAATATTTATATCATTACAGATCTTATTTTTAGAAAAATATAATTTGCCCAGCAAAGGTGGGGACTTAAAAGCGACTTAGCACCCTTAGCACAAGTAAGAAGGTGGCACAGACCATGGGGAGGAGGAGGGATGAAAATGACAAAGCTGTTAGGTCGAGCGTAAGCAGCAGACTGATCTCACAAGAGTTGGACCTCGTGCTGTATTGTAAGCCCCTGTAGGGGGTGTGAATAATTGACTCCCACTCCGCATGCATTGTGCACGTGCTTACCATGTGCTTTGTATAGTATTACATTACCAATACGGGTATGACATAAAACGTTTATTGTCAAGCCAATAACCTCTTTATGTCCTTCCCTGAATTGTGATTATATATGATGGACCTGCTGTCAATGTTGAACTCGGTTTGAGGGACAGAAACACAAAACTACTGAGTTGGATTAATCTGGCTATGTGCAAATGTTGAGCACATAGCCGCATTAATAACTCATTAATATTTATATCATTACAGATCTTATTTTTAGAAAAATATAATTTGCCCAGCAAAGGTGGGGACTTAAAAGCGCCAAGGACCTTCTTGGGATAAAGGAGGTAACCCCACCCCAACATGACAGCAGTTCCACCAGGCAGAATAGCATGCTTGCTAGCTATTGTCACGCTATGAATTTGAACAGCAACTCCATAATGATGTAGAACAGTGCCCCTGCTACTGTCCAACTATAAATTAATGTACATCGATGTACTGATATATACATGTATGTAGAGCATACTTTATGAAGTTAACAAAACAATGGTGCAGAACAGTGCCCCTGCTACTGTCTGACCATAAATAAATGTACATTGATGTACTGATATATATGTACAGCATACTTTATACTTAACATCATAGTGGTGTCGAACAGTACCCCTGCTACTGTCCGACTATAAATTAATGTACTTCGATGTACTGATATACAAGTACGGCATACTTTATAAAGTTAACAACACAATGGTGCTGAACAGTGCCCTTGCTACTGTCCGACTATAAATTAATGTACATCGATGTACTGATACTTATATACAGCATATATACTTTATAAAGTTAACAACACAATGGTGCAGAACAGTGCCCCTGCTACTGTCTGACTATGAACTGACAAACTGACTGTGTCACTACATTTTGGTGCAGAACAGATCCCATGTTACTGTTTTATTATAAATGTTACTCTACTCCTACACGTCATATGGGAGAATGTCAGGGAGGCCAGAAAAACCTATCAAAAACCCTTTGGGATAAAAGGACAGGAAATCTGGGTGGAGCCAAGACAATAAATTTCTCCAGTCCCTCCACAGGACACAAAACTTAATTATTTATTGTAAGTTGACTGAGAAATATAAGAAACAGCCCCTGCGATGACCCAGGATTCATCTTGCTTGTAAACTGGCAGTGCAGGAAGACCAGAAGCTAGTACTGACAGGGAAGACTTAGCACGTACAACTGCCTGTGAAACCACAGCTACCATGCCAGTTGCTGACCATCAAATGATTGTACAATGGGTTGTTGGTAGTTACCAGTAGTAGGGATTGCTCACTTTCCCTGGACACCAAGGTTCTTCGTTGTCACACGTGTAACCAATTTACAGCAGAAACAAAGGCACAGCTTCACCCTCACACCATGTGTTGATGGGGCCTGGCAGAACGTGACACTGTGGAGGAAAATAAAAAGAAGCAACCACGAGGGCAAGCCCTCTAAAAGGCTTAGTACAAGGGTGAAGTGACCTTGATAACAAAAGCCAATATTAATAACAACAATACATTTTACCAATAACAATTTACTGGTATAGTGTTGATGGCAATAATGAAAATAGTAATAATAATAACAACTAATAATAATAATGAGTGATAATTATAACAGTGTTATGAACATGTCTTTCAGCTGAATTGCAACAGCACCAATAAATTCACAGTAAGCACTAAATTATATGACAACACCAAAATCACTGAGGGATTAATATTGCACTCAAGTTTGAAATAAATGCAATCGTCTTCAAACTGATTGCAAATGTTGCTGGCAATGATAAAATTATTCCTTACATCCCTTAGGTTTCCTACAATGTATGTCTAAGTAAATTATAATGATAGTGGTAGCTAGTACGACTTATAAATAACTGTAAGAACAGCAAGAGTAATAATTGTCTTATTAATATTAATAATAACATTAAGTATATGTTCATATTCAAGGATAATCGTCATTGACGATTGCTCATTCCTGCACCCTATTGGTATTTGCTCCTGTTCTTTGGCAATTAAACCACCACTTAATAATAATATTTGCAATAAAATAATAATAAAATCAATCATAATAATAACTATAATAATAACACTAACAGGCATCCCAGCCACTTTTTGGACAAATTTGATAGGAAATATAAGCTGTGCAAGTTCTAAATATAGGAAAATATTTTATTTTTTCCAAAATATAGGCACTTTATAGGAGCTAAAATAGCTTTCAAACAATAAATAGTAAACAATAAACACACAATTTTTAAAACGTGAACTTTTAATGTGTTTGATCAAACCTGTTTTTTTTTTTATTGATAGGAAATAATTTTGCTTTTGTTAATTCACAACAAAAATGCTAAAAAATGCAAAATATAAATGTATCACTCAGCATACATCCTATTTATAGGAAATATAGGAGGATTTCTTGAAATATAGGCTCTTTATAGGACCTATACAAATTATAGGATATATAGCAAATATAGGAGGTCTGGGATGCCTGCACTAACAATATTGATAAGAATAATGGCTGGCACCTAGCCCTGGTACCACATACAGCATGGCAGCTGGGAATTGGAAGTAGCACGGCATTAACATCCAGGAGGCATTCTACAAAATAAAAATAAAAAGAGGGAGTACCCGGTCCTCCAAGAATTAGTTAAAATCGAGTATTGTAAGCTATAGACAGGCACAATACATGTAACAAAACATAACCACAATGCACATACATTCACAATTACAATATGAGCGCAGCAGGGTAAGCATGGCAGACAGTACAACACAATGTCGCCGCAAATTGCAAACCCCATTTGCTGCAAAATAATATCTAGGCATACTGAAAACAACATGTGGTTGGCAATGTAACAACACACAAGTTGCTCTAGCCTAGTTAGGCCTACTGAAAACACTGGCAGTTGGCAATGCAACAACATGCACTGTGCTCTAGCCTAGGTGGACACATACATGTTGACCTATTGACAAATTAAAGACATACATGCACCTCACATTATTAAACAATAATACACCACATGACACAAGGCACAAAGTATGAAAGGAATGTGGTATGATCAAACCAGGAACATAGATAGATTGCCTTTATTTAAACACGATTATGATTAAAGCACAAGGCTTATGGGATCGTGTGTGTACTACTAAGAATAATATAACTGTACATCTATTTACATAGTAGCAGTAGTAGTTTATTTATCCACGTATCACATATTTGAGCAAGAAAGCTCTTTTAAACGTGAACATGCAATATTATAAGATTAAATTATATACAAATAACATTTAAGATAATAAAAGGAGAAATATAGAGAAAGACATATACACATAAGTAGAATAGGAAAAATAGTTACATGCTTGATACTAATTAATCATCACTCTACAAAGGTATTGAATGGATACTTGTTATAATAATAGTCATATTGATAATATAGTGAATGTAAGATCTTAATAATCATTAGGCTAACTGTATATAATAAGAGTAATAAAACAACAATAGTATAGTGTAGTGTCTTAATTATAGCAATGACCTATTATAATCCACGGAAACGAAGGTATGCATGCGCCCTGATCAATACGAGCGATAAAAGAAACAAAATGCAGTAGACGGCCCATTGGATTTATAAACTATCGCTGGAAGCCGATTTTAGTTTGCGAAGGGCCTGTAAAATTGCCCCACGATAACTGCGATATAATTAAGAATAGTGTCCAGCACTATTCAGATAAACGCCATCGCCGTGAAAGTGATGGAATGTCTCTGTGTTTCCAAGTAAAGGCCCATGTACTTAGTATAATCGCCCAAAACGACCGGTAAATATCGGTTAAGAATAAGCGCTTGATCGTGAAACTCAACATTGGGATAGCCGCTACCTAGATGCCGGCCTGATATACTTGACAAACGCCAAATATAACGCGAACATTGAATATATTAGCTCGCACGTGCGAACTGAAACCGCGAAACTAGTTCTCCGATCGAAGAACTGATCTCCTCGGGTCTAGCAGCCTTCAAATCATTAGTTTCAATTTCCAGAATCAAATACCAGGCGCTATTACCGAAATCACATCGAGATCGCGAGGCTTTAGTCTAAAACTGTCCTACCGCCGAAGCCATGCAAGTAAACAAATTATGCTAGAATCGCGCGATCGTCAAAAACAGCTTGAAGATCTCGCTGCAGGCGCTTCACGAAAGAATGTCCTAGGATGAGTACCGTAGGCAATTGACTATTCATGATTACACAAGTCTGCAGAGAATAAACAAGGGGATTGTTACATACCTTTAAAATGACAAAGCTGTTAGGTCGAGCGTAAGCAGCAGACTGATCTCACAAGAGTTGGACCTCGTGCTGTATTGTAAGCCCCTGTAGGGGGTGTGAATAATTGACTCCCACTCCGCATGCATTGTGCACGTGCTTACCATGTGCTTTGTATAGTATACATTACCAATACGGGTATGACATAAAACTTTTATTGTCAAGCCAATAACCTCTTTGCAAGGGAGAATGGATTATCTTTTACCTTGTTCTTCAGTAGTGGCGACTTCACAGGAAATAGTGCTTGAACTTGGCTGTAGTTTTGATGACAGCTCTTGCAATCAAATAACGTATGTTCGCGCTTCTTTGCCTCTGTCAGGGTAGCCCAATTTTCTGGAGAGAATTTATCTAAGTAATTATTCATTTCGTGCCGTTTACTGCCACAGTGGCTCCATTTGTTTATAGCAGCCTGCAGTGCAGTGCATTTCTTGTTGAACTCTCCACAGGGTATTTCGAAGGCTGCAGCGTGAGTTGAAAATGTTGCCTTAAACAATCTATATCGTTCTTGAAGTACTCGAGCGCCAAATTTTGCATTTCCTTCATTCGGGTCTTTCCTAAGAAGTTTAGCTTTCCTAGCGGCATGAACAGCAGCAATTTTTCCAAAGCCACAAGTCTTCGGGTTGAGAAAGGTTCTACACATGATTTTATGTTCCTATACACGTAGCTGAACGCGACTGTAAACTGATCTATATTTTGTATTTTGCGCCAAAATGTGAAATATGTACAGGCATCGAGTTTACTTCTGATTGCATAAGAAACTGAACAAAACGGATCCCGCGCTGTAAGGTGTGTGGTTCTTATTCACTTCCTCGAAGCTAAACGAATTAAACAAAGTCATAATTTGCGAAGTAAAGTGTGGTTGATTTTATGTTAGTGTTGATAATATATGCCCAAGCATGAGGTTTCTTCAGTACAGGTTCGAGGGAAACTTAAATCAAATCTCATTTTTTGAGAATGCCAAAATAATAATGTAGAAAACACCAAACTTAACTTCAAAATATTCTCCAGCAACTTCGTCCGCCATGTTTGTTGTTTAATATGCATGGGTCCTGATTGGTTAAGTGGCTCACTACAATGCAACAAACCGCTGAGCTGATCAAATGAAACGCAGTCTCAGCTATGCTCAGTTAAAAATGGCGGCCACATAAATACGACTTAAAAATCGACGCGGGAGGAAGGTATAGTCTGCAGAAATCAGGCTAAATATGAAACTTAAATCATCTTTGACTTACGTAGGATACAGAACGAACTGGAACGGGTGCAATTTTCGATCACAAGCTTTTCAAATAGGCAATAAATTCGGAAAATTCGTCAGAATAGTATTGAAATTGACCTTAAATTGTGTTTAAACGAAAAATGTCATCCGTTCTAGTTGGACTCGGGCTCTCCTGTATAGGCTTAAGAATACCTTGCCTGTTGTTTAACTGAAATAATCCATTTGGCCTTCCTCCCGAAGCGCCTATTTTGGCGCCATTATTTAATTAATTAAAACGGTCATTGGATAAAAATTCATGATATTTGTGAAGAATTTTAAAGTTAAACCTAAGATCTAAGATCTCTCCAAATTGTATCTGTGTTCACCTTTCGTACGATTTACTGTAATTTGTAAAAGTCTTTTTCGGTATTTTAGCCCTTTTGACCCAGGCCTTAACTCTTTACCGTCCGAGCCTGTAAATAGGAGACGTATATGTCCGTTACTAGAAAAATTATTGCATCACATCTAGACATGCAGGAAAGACGATGTTGCGATATTATGCGAAGGGATGTATGGGTTCAAAGTCCGAGCTATAACAGGGATCACTCGACCCTTTCACTATGGAGAAAAGCTCATTTGTTTTAGCGATTGTTTTGTTTCTTCGATTTTCACGAATTTTGAGGAGCTAAAAATCGGCTCAAAAAAACCTTCCCATTCGCACTTGAAATCAAGAGCAAACACAAAATAACCACTTAGTCGTTACAGTACCTTGTTTAATCTTTCCAACCAGCAGGTTTGTTTTCACAAAACACACCAAGCGACGGTGAACCACGCCGATGTTTGCACTGCACTTCACTCGACTACATTTTCCTGCTCCCACCTCCAATTGCATGCTGGGTAATGGACAAAAAATCACAAGGGGTCTCCCCCTCTGGGACTCCGGTAGGATTTTTTTTATAAGTCTTTTACCCCTACAACCAAGAGCGGTGATTTGGACTCAAGCCGTTGCTTTAAAGTGACAAAAACACATCCTAATAGGTTGAGCAGGGGTAAAAGAATGCCATAAAAGGATTCCAAGGATTTCATTGAATATTTTTTTCCTGTGTCTCAAAGCACAAACACAACGGAAAAACCCTGTGAAATCCCCTCACAAAGCCTACTAGAAGCAAACCAAGTACTTTTCAGCCATCCTCAGACTTAATGATGTCTTCAAGCTCTCTGACAGTGGCATATTTATCCAAAATTAGAGCTCATTTCATTAGAAACCCTACCGAAGCAGCCATACCTACCGTCGACCAGTTCGTAGAATTTACCCGAATGGCATTGTGGAGAGAGAAAGTTTGAGCCCTCGGCTTAAAAAGTCAGCAGTATTTAACTAGCCCGGGCTAGCTAAACTTGAACTGAGGGGGGAGGGTTGAGTTAGCACTCAGGATTTCACCAATTGAGCTCACACACGATCGGACGACAAAGAGTTAATATACCTGAGTAGGAACGTTTTGGATTATGTGAAACTTTATCTTATGCAATATAAAGAATTATAAAATAACCCACAGAAAATACGCGCTCTGATTGGTTGAAAGCCGTGTTTCTATAACTCTATAGAAACATGGCAAATTATGCCGGCATCGTGGCCTTGAACTCAATTTGAAACTCGGCGAAATAATTCCTACACTTTTCTAAAAACATTGAGCACTAAATTCAATTCGACGAAGAACCAGCTACAGTATTGTAAGAAACGACAATGTGTTGTTAGTTTAGGAACAAGCCGATGTTTTATTGAACTCAAAACAATCTCAAAGTACGAATTACAACATTCATTTCTGTGGACAAAGTTGAGTTGCTCGCAATTTGTGCGATATTAAACAATCATTTTCGCCAAAACAGTCTATTTTGGCTGACTAAGCTCAATTAAAAACTATTGTTTGGTAGATTTAAGCCGGAGAACTTAAAAAAAAAAATGTCTTAAATATTTCTAACATGATCTAGATGCATAAAATAGAGGTTAAAATAGAAATGGAAATCAAAAGTACAGCAAAATGTGGAGCACAAACCTGACAAAGTTAATCAACATCCAAGTGCTACAGTCTTGTACAACTCCATCCCTTTCGACTACTCTTGGTTAATTGAGGAATGTACGGTTCAGTTGACTCTCTACAGGTGCCGTAGAGGATGAGAATGGCAAGGAAATCTGATCAAGCCTGAAGTGTCTGATGAAAACAACCTGCCGTCCGTATGCGACGCATGAGGCATGACACACGGCGAATCGACGAAGAACTATTCTAGTCCTTGGAAGACAGAATGTACAAAACAACTGATGACCCGAGGGATGACTTCCATGCTTTGTATCTCTAGATTTTAAAGAGATATCCAAAATATCCTCCTTTCTTGCAACACGTCTTGATCTCCTGCAAACTTTGTTCGGTACGAAAATCGGCGCCCGCTTGATCCACGCCGTAAAGTCCAAGAGGCAAAATGAACTGTTGAACATTACGTGCTTCCGTGTATTGTCAGTCCAGTTTTAGCATTAGTCCACAGAGCTTATTTTTCTTCATCATTCTGTGTAATTTTGGGCTCCAATTAAAAGGTTTTTCTTAGCTAGGGAACTGTTTTCAAACTCACTGAATCAGATTGACAAAACTGACTGATTTAGTCATGTGATAAGTTCATGACGTACGACTGCACAGTTAGGAGAATTTATGTTTTGATGATCATAATAAACGCGCGATTTTCCTTTGTTGTACTTATTTTCTGTGGATTATTTTATAAAGGAAATAGAAAACATTTCCCCTTGTTTCTATAGAGTTATAGAAACACTTGTGGAAGTTTGGAAGAACTCGAAATAGCTGTGGAAACACTCGCCCTTCGGGCTCGTGTTCCCACTGCCATTTCTCGTTCTCCCAAACTCCCACTCGTGTTTCTATAACTCTATAGAAACACGGGAAATATTTTCTATTTCTTAAAAAGAATGAAGAAGAAAGGCAAGATGAAGCAGTCGGTAAAGACCTGTCTAGATAATAATATGTTTTGTTTTACTTTCTTGAAAGTCCTAGCTGTTTTATTTGAGATGGTATTTCTTCCCATACTTTTGTAACAAAATAAAGAAAAGAGAATAAACCATACTTAGTTCTAATATTTGGTCTATATAAATTATTACCTGAGGAATATCTAGTCTTGTAACTGTGCATCTGAGCGACTGGCACAATAACATCTTGTAAGATTAGGGGAACATCATGTTTATTATAGAGAATTTGATGAGCTAGAAGAGCAGTTCTCAGTTTGACTATATTACAGAGTTCAGTATAAAACTAATATATAGCAGATTGTAATAAGGCCTAGAGCTTTCCCGACACGGAACAAAGAATGCTTCTAATACATTTGTTTTGTTTAGTTGAGAGCTTAGTTAATCGGGTGGTATAGGTTAGGGTTAGGATTAGCTAATTACTCCATAGCTTAGAAAAGGATATATCAAAGTGTGGTATAGGTAATGACGTAGCTTGTTAATTATGCCAATATTTTTTTTGCAATCCTGTTACTAACATGTTTTATTTAGGGTTCCCAGTTATGTTTTTCATCAATAAAGACTCCAAGATATTTAATGTGTCATTTACGTTCTATGCCTCTGATATTTATGTCAACCTTTTTGTTATGCAGAGCTTTGAACTATCGGTGGTCTAAGTAATGGTTTGTCTTAGCACATCACAACGGTGATATTTTTTAAATTTGCAGCTTTTGTGAAAACCGAACAAGATGTTGAGGCTGGTTTTGCTTCTGTGCTTGGGTACTGTAGTAATTCAAGGTAAGTCCCATAACATAAAGCCTAGTAAATTCCCAGTTTGACATCACCTCATTAGGATATTGGAAATATAAACCTTAAAAACGCATAGACGAAACACTCAAATTAAGAAGAGAACAGAGGATGTTTACGTGTTATCTTGACTGTGTTAGTTTCGCAAGGGATTGTGGTCAAATGTCTTTTTCCATGTGGTGGATTGACAGAAGCCTATGTTATAACTCTAGACTAAAAACCTTTCCTTTACTGATCGCGTATCAAAATACATTTTCAGTTATAAAAAGATGGTTCATCGCTAAATCATTTAATTTCTATTTCCCTAGCATCAAACCCAGATTTGGTCTTACTCAGACCCAGGACGACGGGACAGTGCAGCTGTGAGGACCTGGCAAAGAGAATTGATGACATCCAAGAAAGCATCAGTAAGTTCTCTACATCATAACATTAACCTAATAGAGCGGTGTTCAGTTGAGTGTAGTAAAACCAAACGCAAATTACCCACAGCCAGCCAATCATAGGAGCGAGTAATCACAAGTAACTCATCGATGGCTTCCCTGTGAGCCAATGACAAACCAAAGCAAAACCAAAAGCAATTTTCGTTTGGTTTTACTTTGGATTCTGATTGGTTGGTTTACTTTCTCAGCCAATAGGAGAGCTTAGTAGTTGAGAAGTAGCATCAAGATAATAAGATCAGACAGTACCGTAGGTCATTGTGTACATCGGTTATTATTATTATCATCCAATCACAACTCGAATTTCCAATTTACTGATCAATTGTCATAATAGTACAATCTATAAATAGAAAGCCGTGGGGACTTAAGATGAGGAAGACAACATCAGCTAGTGTTATTTATATGTAATAGCATGACATAAGGGAAATTAGTGATTTAATTTCCCCGAGAGCCGAGGGAGGATTTGCGGCGTCCGGACTTCTACAGATCCTCCCGAGGCTCAAGGGGAAATTTAATCACTAATTTTCCGAAATGTTATGCTATCACTTTGTAATACTATTATCACCGAGGAACGGAACAAATCTCTGAGCAGTTTATTTTTCTCTGCCTAAACTAAAGGCGTCACAGTTCAGTTGCTTTCGAAAATGTTTTGTTATTATGCTTGATTGAGCTCCATTGATTGAATGACCCTGGCTTCCCATGGGGACAAGGGCGTTGCTTTTGAGAAGAATAACACAAAATACAATGTGTGAAGATGTGGTTGACTAAAGATTCAAAGCGCATGCATGGAGTTTAATTACGTCATGTTTATGGTTTTAAGTATCCCACATGGAAGCAGCGGGTTTGAGAAATGAATAGTAGAACTTTCTTGAGCCATAACATCGGTAGGGTTTGGGGTTAACTTGCATGCTATGCAGACGTATTTTTTCACTCTCATAAATTCGAAGAAAAAAGTAACGTCTGCTTACCCGAGCGCTTAAAGTGCATATAAGCCCTGGCTAATTATATTTCTTACGAAGAGACTAGAGGCCATAGACAAAGGATTCCGGAATAAAAAGTTGATTTGATTTATTTGTTATGGTGTATTGGCCGTTCAAAGTTGCCCCAAAACGTGTTTTGGGTAGCCTGTCGACGAAAATTAAGCGCACGAGCGCGCTTTACAAAATTGGCACTGGATCTAGTTTTGACGTCATCAACAGAACACGCTCGATGCGCCATTGCATCAAAGGCTTGCCTAATAAAGCTCTCCGAAACGTTTAGCGCGATATTATCATCTTTCTCGGTTATCTATTCAATTATTTTGCATATAAGCCAACGCTTTATACCCACGAAGAGACGAGTTCTGTTGATGACGTCACGTTTTATTC
The DNA here is from genome assembly GCA_030867875.1 of Actinernus sp. WN-2022. Lineage (NCBI taxonomy): Eukaryota > Metazoa > Cnidaria > Anthozoa > Actiniaria > Actinernidae > Actinernus > Actinernus sp. WN-2022. The sequence continues at coordinate 3,429,408 of JAOWCC010001751.1, read as the reverse complement.
TCGTCCCAGTCCCTGAACATGCGCGGAAATTATTCTACATTTGGAAGTTCAGTCGCTAAAAAAAATAATGAAAACCGCATTTTTATTTCAAAATTGTGAAATTTTTCCCTACTTTTTAAGGTCTTAGCTGTCAAAAAAGCATAACTGGTCAGGACTTATATGCACTTATATCATACTTGACACGGTTTTCTTTGTTCGTCATAGGGGTGAAACTCTGGTATAAACCCGTTCAACAATAGATTAATTAAACCATCAATCTGAGGTTTATAACTGTTACAGGGAGGTTTATAGCTCAGTTTTAAACCTCCTTTCTATTTGAGAAAACCTCGCCAAATGCGATATAAGTCAGTTTCATACCTCGAACCTTCAGTTCTAATCCCTAAACATTCCTCGGGACTTCGGCCCTCGGGATGTTTAGGGCTTAGAACCTTGGTTCTCGGTATGAAACTCTTACTTTAATTAGTTTCCAATATGCACACCTCATTGTGTTATGGACCAATCAGATTTTACCTTCCATATCCTGGAAAGTAACGGAGTGTTACATTTAAAAGGAATTCAGACAATACATTTGCCATTGACCAATCATATGAGAGTATTCACTGGCGCACCAATTCACTAAAATTCTAACAATGGCTTTGATTGGGCAGAAGAAAAAAAAAATGCTTACGTCATGCTTGCATATTGGAAACTAATTAAGCGCTCGAGTAAGCAGACGTTACTTTTTTCTTCGAATTTATGAGAACTTTAAACTTAAATTATGCTTTCGAAATTATACGAATATGGAACTTAATTTAAGTATTATATTTTTTGTGTTGGTCACGATGTAGATGTCCAACAATATGAAGTTGAATACTACATCTTGTTGTTAATGTAGACCATCGGCATTGCCCTAGTGGCTGGCAAGATTTTAGAGGATCATGTTACATGGTCAGCGGCAAGGCGACATCATGGAAGACGGCGCGCGCCGACTGTCAGAGACAGTTCGCTGACCTGGTTTCCATCTCGTCGGCTGAAGAGAACGCATTCGTCACAGAACTGGCGACGAAGCAAAGTCCAACCAGTAAACAGGTAATACACTCATCAGCAGTAGTATTATATGCGTAATCGGATCCTGGAAAAGGATGAGCTTAATTTAAGATGAGATCGAGGATGACAAAGGGTGAGCATAAAGAATATTAATAAATTAAGATGAGGAGGAGCAATGAATATAAATAAGTAATGGTGAGCAAGGATGAGGATACATTACCATGATAATTATTAAAAGTTTCACTGACTCTTCATAAGTAACTAGTACAATGTTCAGGGAGGGGAGTGGTAGTCCGTCAATGTCATGAATCATTAATAAGCTACTTATTCTCTGGGTTCATGATAAGCTAGGGTATAAGTCTGGGAAAGTCTGGGTAGGCCAATTGTGTGTTAGCAATATTGATGTACCAAATTGTGAAAATTATGGACTGATTTAAAACACACAATCTGTCATTAAACGTATCTAAAACAAATTATATGGCTTTTCATCCAAAATAGAAGAAAATAAAGGTTTGTAATTCGATAATCATGGAAAATATACAAATTAAGCTAGTAGAAGTAACCAGGTTTATGCGTGTTTCTCGTGGAAGTCTCATACTAATAATGTGTCAAAGAAGATGTCCAAATCTATCGGTATCATTAACAAATCAGGCGTCAAAATCGTTGCTGTTTCTTTACTATATACCCTTGTATATCCCTATATTAACTACTGCAATATCGTTTGGTCTACTACGTATCCCTCAACTTAAACTCCATTTTTCTCTTACAAAAACGTATAGTGCGAATGATTGCAAAAGCGAGTTATCTGGATCACACTGCCCCATTCTTCAAGCAATTTAAGATTATATATATTTATACTGTCAATACTCTTGCTACTGTTAATTTTATGTATTCATATCACAATCATTCCTTCCTTCGACATTCCAAAATATCTTCCTGACCAACCAGCAAGTCCATGATTACAACACTAGGCATGCCACTGATTATCGACCCCATCTCTGTAGGACAAATATGAAACAATTTACTATTCTTCATCAAGGGCCTAAATTGTGGAATTATTTACCAGTCTCATTAATAAACTCTTCTTCTTTCATAAGCTCTGGTTCAATTGTATTTGAAATGACAAATCAGTGAAGGAAAGGACTCCTTATGAATGTACATATTTTTAATTGTTTCTCTCCCTTCTAAAATTATGCAGCATGCATCAGGCTTGCAAATTGGCACCTGTGCATGCATTCATGCATGCAGAATGCATGCATATTCATGCATGCAGAATGCATGCATAGTTTGCATGTGTCATGGATGCATGCAGCTTGCATGAGTCATGCATGCATGTAGCATGCATGTGGCGTGCATGCAAATTGGCACCTCTGCATGCAGTGCATGCATGTGTGATGCATGCAAATCTTATTTGTTGCATGCATGGATACTTATGCAGGCAATTGCATGCAAGTATATGTGATACATTGCAACTGTTATCATGCATGAATTGAAGAACTGCAACCATACTTTAACAGCAAATTTGTTGTATCTAAGTTAGTGGGGTTTTAAATTAATCTAGACATTCCAGCATACAATACAATACATGTATGTAATATATACAGAAAAGGTCCTGAGTGGCTTTAACTCAGGCCACCTATAGGAATAGGTAAATACATGGAGTTCATGGAGTTCTAGCAAATTTTTGCATCGTAAATGCATGATCAGTACGTACATCTACCTGCTGACCACCTATTTGGGTTCCCTGTGGCCTCGGGGGTTTAGCTCAGATGGTAAATCCCAGTCTCGTCTGATCAGAAAATTTAAGCCCGATCGGGCGAGGTTAGTAACTGGATGGGTGACCACTTGGGAATAGCTCGTGTCATAGCCTGTAGGCATTTGCTTTAGTTATATCTTTTTTTTGCCGGTTTTTCTTTCGGATATCGTGTACCAACACATTTAAGGGAATTAAAAGTCCTCAATTTTCTTTAGTTAGGATAATTTAAATTTAAATCATAATCCCCAGGTCTTGCGAGGACAAAGCCAGATCCAGCAATCACCGGCCGGTCTAGTTCGAGTATAGAGAAACACAGGTTAAATTAGAATACATAAAACTCTAAAATAATATCATAGCGAACATATTTTAACTCCTGTCATTGATAGCTTTGTACAGTATCAAAGCGCTTTTCGATCATGCCGGAGTGCGAGTTCTGCATGTAGACTTGTAGCTGCATAGGGTTGTAGCACTCGGTACTTGATTTAGAAAAACAATCGACAAGTAAATCAAAGCAACAAAATAATACCTTCTCAATGATCCCTAAAGAAGTACAGGAGTAAAAGAGGACATGCACAGAAGCTTGTGCTCTCAGATGTCGCATCGATCGGTGTTAATATTAAAAAGCAGCTTTAGTTGTATTCTGTCGGCTTTTATTTGGCCTTGTTGTTCGACCTTGCTGAGTGCGAGGCTTGTAGCAATCGGTACTTGACATAGAATAAAACATTCATTAAGCTGTTTACATTTGAGAGAAATCACGACTAGTACTCGGGTCTCAGCCATCTCGAGTCTTACGTATGTAAATTAAGTGACCCGCAGTGTCCCGAGCGATATTGAATCTGATTGGTAGACTCTGTCACGTGTTGAGTAATTCTGGCGACACACACAAAAAAAAAAAACGTCTGGCCTGAGTAATGAGTAGCCGTGCTTTATCGGATTTACAAACTCAAGCTGGAAGTGAGAGTTTGTAAATCTGATAAAGCACAGACACAACATACTGGCTTATCAAACATCTAGGTGATTAGAGCCCTTTTTCAGTTATTTTGGCGATTTAACAACCTATTTCAGCCGAGAAAATCAAAAGGTTTTGAAAATCAGGACAAAATATGTATCAAATTTACAGATCACTTATCGCTCATTGAATTCCTTTGTTTATTGCTTCATGGATTATTAATGAGATTTGATAATAATAAATACAGAGCAATTAATGCAAGTCTCAAGTTTAAAGTTTAAGCACTGTGAGTATTTAGCAATAAATTAAATATAGATAATTGAACAAACCATACATGTACATGTATGTCTGCAAAAGCAGCTGCTGCTTTGAGCTCATATCAGCAGGTTATTTAATCTAACCTCAAAAGGGTTACATGGTGACCAAAAAGTATGTACACAGTGTTTGTACAATGTATACAAATATATTCAGCTGACTGCCCTACACGACTATTTTAGGCCATAATGTAAAGTTTTCTACAGATTTGAAATTTAAATAAGTTGAGTAAATTACATACTAAAGCAGGACAAGGGATATCTCTTTTAAAAAGATATTGTATGTATTGTAGCACTCCAGTTGCAACCTTAAATCTTACCATGCAAGTTTGCAGTGTACACAAAGGTGGCAAAATGACATTTTACTATGATGTAAAAATATGTCACTTACAAAAAGATGTTGTACCATAGTTCTCAGAGACATTATTGACCTTGTAGGGTGGGTGGGTAGGCCTAAAAACAGAGCTTGTTAGAATTTACAATGTATATCACCTGGATAAGCCTGATTCTTTCACAGACCCCACTTGGTCGCTGCACTTTTCCTATGCAAAGGGTATGTTACAGTACAATGCTGGGTCCAGAAAATCCTGAATCGCATGCTGCCACTGTAGGAACGGCTTCATTACTTGCTTATTCCTTTACAATTGCAGGTATGGGTGTACTATCTTAAATGGCAAGGGAAAATTGACATGTTTTCTTAATCTATAAGCGGGAAAAAATTCAAATCGTCACTGGATCCCATGTTGCATACAACCCTTCAATTGTATTCTAAATATAAATACAATAATTAAAAATTCATGAACTAATAATGATTAATTTTTAATTATCAATTGAAACTAAAACTCACCTCAAATCCACTCCAACTCACCCCCAAACCTGTTCATGTAATTAAAATTAAAAATGGTTATTATAATTGTGATTATGTAATTAAGGGCTCAATTACATGAGGCCTGCTAGTCCGGTTGCCAACCTTTTTCCAACAAAATTTAAATTAAAAGCTTGACATTAAGAATTGCTAAAAGTTCATGTATGTTTTTCTTGAAATCTTCAGAACATTAAAGGCCAACTGCTGAAAGTTTGACAAAATATAAAATTACATATAGTGCATGTACTTGCAATGTACCTACTGTATCTACATTACATTTTCTTTTTCAAAGTGTTAAATTGGAACCACATTTCCTTTTTGGCCTAATAAATAACTTATTATCCATCTAATCACCCAATACAGCTGTGTATTTATCCTCATTCGCAATTTGGCTGGTAAAAATACATGAGTTATTAATTTACGGTTTGAGAAATCTGTATAGAGAAAAACTGTGCCTGTCCGAGATCTTGAAATCTACTGACCGAGACCACAGGCAGAGGTCAATACTTTCAAGACTGCACACACAGTTTTCCTCTATAGTAAGACCAACCCTAAGCCGGTATATAACATTATTTTTTTATCTATTTTCTGTTTACTTCATGAGACAAATATTATTATTGAACAAACTTCAGTGAATTGAGACTGTGACTATGACTGTGGTCATATCTGAGAAATGCAAAAAAGCTGCCTGCTCCCAGAACCAAACCAACATCTGTGAACTGGGAACTCTTAAGCACGACGTGCTGGCTGAGTGAGGCTCAACTCGTCAAATATGTCTCATGGATCCACAGCTATTTTAACCGTGTTATAATGAAAATCATCATATTTAATGCATGGCGCATTAATATTGTAATATCCCAGTACATACATGTAATACCTCCTTACAATGTTTGACAATACTATTCACATCCCCTAAACTATCTAGAAAATATCTGGTAGGTCCTAATCTATGGTAGCTCTGCATTTATTAAATGTTGGGCTACATAATTGGTTCAGTTTTATTATAGTCATTCCCCGAGTTCAACTGTAAACACTAACAGCTACAACTCCCGAAGGAATTAAGTCTGTTGACGATATCACAGGTTCTCTAGACTCTACTCTATAGAGACATTTAATCAACGCAGAGCTACCATAGATTAGGACCTACCGGATCTTTTCTAGATAGTTTAGGGGATGTGAATAGTATTGGAAGGAGGTATTATGTACGGGGCTATTACAATATTTATGTATACAAGTTCATAAAACTGTCAAAGCTCTGATCTCAATTGATCACCTCCTTTACTAAAAGTATCAGTCAATCCATATAAATTTAAACTAGGGGAAATTAATGTGTGGATTTGATTGTATATTTCAGAGAACATTCCGGAAATTAATGTGTGGATTTGAGTGTACATTTCAGAGAACATTCAGGAATTTGCATGTTGATTGTACATTTCAGAACAGCTTCCTCCCTGAACAAACTGTATTTAAATACTAGTATTCGGTGAGCTAGAAATATGAAAAATATATGAACACAAATGCCTTACCTTGCTATTTGTTCGGTCATCGAGCTGATATAAGGTAATTTCAGCGAGTTTTCGTTTCCTATGACTTGTCGTCTTGTAAAGCACAAGGAAGCACACGCCAATTCAACACTCCCTTCGGCTTCGGTTTGCCACTCGATGCGAATTATAATTAAACTACCTTGGCGGCCACAAGTCCTCCACATAATCCCAGGAAAAAGGTTGTTCTTTCTTGTGAGTACGCTTTTCCCCGGGGCTTTTCCCTCAAATCCAGCCTTGCAACAGGCACAACAATGCATTTTCTTTCCGCCACGAACTCAACCGTTAAAATCCTGCTGGGTAACCAAGCCTGCGCCCTCAAACACCCCTCATATTTACTTGACAAGAGAGCATTGTTTTAATCTCGCCGGTGTTGCGTTCACAAAGCAAGCGTTGTTGTTTTTTTGGCAAAAAATGGAGGCAGGGAGGATTGGAGGAGGGAAAAAGTGTAGTGCAGACGTCTTCACGACTACACTAAGCCGTTCTACCACCGTTGGGAAAGTAACATTTATCCTTGACTGGTATTAAGAATGTCATTATTATCATTATTCCAAGCGTGTTTTCCATTTAAGGATAGTTGTTAATTCAACGGGGAGGATGTGTTGAAGAGGCAGGCTACTTGTAATAAGTTTGGTTAGGAATTAATTAGGTTCAGACGTCATGTCCGGCCGTCTTTTAATATTAAAGTAATCTCTAATAGAGGTAATCGGCTAACTCTGTTGCCACCCACATTACTCTGGAGAATTGACTCTTTGAAAATTAATTCAGATAGGCATGACGTCTGCATTATGATTAGAATGAAAAAGGAATATTTCCCCAGAGTAGCATCTGTTTACATCACATGATCTGAATTGGGTGGCAACAGCCGATTACCTCTATTGAATGTTGTCAGTGTCTACCACAGGAAGCTCATGCGCTGTTTAAGTGTTTGCACAGGAAGCCCAAGCTCTGTTTATGTAAATGTCATTTTATAAGCAGGATAATGGATGTAAAATACGCCCAAATTCGCTTAAACTACGCACAGACACAGCCAAGACACAGATTATGGATACCAGGTAAGTTTTATTCATTTTATTACAGTATATTTATCGAAAAGCTAGATTTAAAAATTCCCATACAAACCCTTATAAAATGAAATTTACATAAACAGAGCTTGGGCTTCCATGTGGTGTTTATATATTTTCTTTAAATATACAATAATAACATGAATATACTTACTTGGTGAGTTTCAGCAAATTTAATTGGGTGAATTTTAAACCCCTTGCAGATACCAGGTAAGTTTCTTTCATTTTTGTATATATAGTATATTTATCGCAAAGCTATATTTAATCATTTCCATTCAAAAAGTCATTAATGATTAATGAGGAAAAAACAAAAAAATGAATGTTTAATAGAGTTTTATCAGATCTACAAACAATCGGGCAGCCCCCTCGTGTTTGTAAATCTGATAAAACACTGCTGCAAGTTTTTGAAACAGTACTACAGACCCTTATCAAATTGACATAAACAGAATTGGGCTTCCTGTGGTGTCTACGTGAAGCGTACTGTGCAGGACCGGTAACCTTAATTGTATGATCAGCATTAGGTTATATGAACCGGCGAAAGGGGTAAATTCCACTCTTGTGATTTAGTTGTTGTAACGTTCATTCCATTATAGGGATTATATTCTTTATACACGTATCAAAAATAGAAATACGTGTGTTGTTGGTCTACGGTGTAAAGACCTTGGTATTTTCAGGGGTCATCGACAAATCAAAACAAATTTCTTTAACGTCCTTTGGACATTATTGGCCTGGAAGGTAAGTAAATATTTTTTGAACCGTCAGGAATAACTTTATTGTACAATTGTATAAGAAGTGGACGTGGGGAGGGGGGGGGGGGGGTCATAGCTTGAACGTCTTTTTCATAATTGTCGACGACCCCTAACCTGTTGTTTTATCATTTTGTAAGCCTAAGTAACTTCTTCCTGCACTTTTTACATGATTTCATCAACGACATAAAGTCCATAAAGTAAGAAAATAATGTTGGAGTCTTAGTACAAAGAAACATATGGTATACATGTGTAATTTGACCTTTCTCGTAACTCTTCAGGAATGGGGTTATCTCTGAGGCGAAGATGAGAGAGCCTGTGGCGGGTAAGGGAAGTGAAGGGGAGGGGAGGGGAATATTCTCCTCTTCTTCGCCGATAGGGACACAGGAAACCCAAACCCTTTTATAAAACTCTGGACATTTAAGTAAGGTAATACTAGATAGGAAATAAAAATTGTATTGATCGCGTATCAGAAATATTTTTTAGAGATCACGATAGACAAATAGTGAACAAATCGGCCTATTTAATTATGCAGTACTAATTGCTAACTGTAATGTAAATCGTAAGATCCAAATTAGACCAGTAATTAAATTGTTATCTAATTGTGTAACTACAAAGTGGCAGCGTTTTAAAATAGCTATCATTAATGTGCATATTTCTTAATTATTCAAGGTTTAATCCAATTAAAATATATGTCTGCAGTGTAAAATAGTCTTCTGTAGGTATTTCAGTATCCATACATGCACTTAGATTTCCATGCATGCATTTTCAATCTGCATGCATGCACTTGAGCTTTCATGCATGCACTTTCAAAATGCATTCATGAACTGGAGTTTGCATGCATGCACTCGAGGTTGCATGCATGCACATTCAGATTGCATGCATGCAGGCATGCATATTTGCATGTATGCAAATCTACTGCATGCATGCGCGTATGCATGCATGTTGTTGTGAATGCATGCTGCAGGCATGCTGCAGGCATGCGGCATGCATGCACTTTTTGGAAGGGCAGTCTCTGAATAATTGGAAACCTGGTGGCGAATTGGTTAAATAAAATACGAAATGTTACGTTCTCTTTTGCTACGACAATTGGCTATTGTTAATAAACAATAGGCTTCCTCAGACTTGCCCAGACTTGTACTATAGCTGATCATGAACCTAGAGAACTAGGAACTTATTAATAATGCACGACATGGATGGACTACACCTCTCCTCCCTAAAAATTATACTAGTTACTTAATTGTGTAAGTTGTGGACTACCCCGGCCTTCCCCCTAAAAAATAAAATTATGCTTGTTAATAATTATCATGGTAATGTATCCTTATCCTTGCTCATCGTTACTTATTAATATTCATTACTCCTCCTCATCTTAGCTTATTAATATTCATTATGCTCACCCTTCCTCTTCGTCCTCATCCTCATCCTTTTTCAGGATCCGATCATGCATCAGTAATACTACTATCAGCCATCCACTTACTTTTGATAAACTTTGAGATGTAACGTCACACAATAATGCTTAAAACTCATTAACAACTAAAACTGTCCGTCATTGAAAATAATCCGCGAATAATGCGTCAGTCAGTAAGTCAGTGAGTCAGCAAATCAATCAGTCAATCAATTGCAATCAATCAACTGCAACCAGTCAGTAAGTAATGATTCGTATCGAGCCGGCCTCAGTTCTTGTTATTCTAACCCTCTAAGAAATTAAAGATTATAAAGCTAACAGATTTGATATTCCTGCTTTCAGCTTTATTTATGTTCGACTATCAACCAAATAGCATTCCATTTCCTTTTGCATAATTCTTTGTTCCTGTCAATAAAATTCATCGGCATAATAGTAGATTAGCTTCAGTCGAAATCATCGTATTATATTTCAGCTGTTCGAACTAATTATGGTAAATTTAGTTTAAGAAATTATAAAGGTGCTGTAATCTGATCTGGAACTCGCTTTGCGAAGAAAGGAAGAAAATTCAGTCAATAAAACTATTCAAATCTAGACTACAGGCACAACGTTTAGATACATTTTTTTATATTTCTATACCGATCTCTTCCTCAAATCTTGCATGTGTCATGCTTCATCTTTCATGTTGCATGTGTCTTCTGGCATGTGTCGTCTTGCAAGTGTCATGTTGCATTGTGTTTTCAAAGCCAGGTCAAGTAAATGCGAAAGCAGTGTCGAGAAAATACTACATTCCTAATATTCGATATGAATCAAATACCTATTAGACGCATGTTCCTTGACTAACCATACATCCATGAAATTAATGACATTTCTTGAACGGGCAATGCAAAGACTCTAAGCAACAAGAACGCCGCCGATGGTTTTGACGAAGGGACGTGAACAAATGTTTTCTCGACACATCTTGTGTTATTTAATTTTGCCTCTTATTGCTATTCAGCTTGCTCAAATAGCATGCCCAAAAAATCATTTAGTCCGAACTAGAATAAACAAAATAAACAGAATACCGGTAATTTACTTGTTTATATTCACGTTCGTTACTGAAATGTGTGAGACTGCATGAATTTTACGTGCAGTTATTGTGCTGTGTAATTAACCCTATTGTTTTTGTCGTGACATGACACATGCAACAAGACACATGCAATAAGACACATGCAACATGACACGTGCAACAAGACACATGCAATATGACACATGAGAAATGCACGAGACAACCTTTATAGAAATACCTGATTGTATACACACCAAGTTCGTCACTTCTTACACTGCTTTTTATTAGGTTTGGATCGGTTTATATGCGCTCAGGGCAGGCGCTCCCTTTGCTTGGGTAGATGGCTCGACGTCTAGTTACACCAGCTGGGAAAAGGGAGAGCCAAACTATTCCAATTCCGAGCTTTGCGCCTGGACGTATATTGCTTCTGGTCGCCGTGGTCGCTCGCCGGGGAACTGGAATGATTACACCTGTGGTCGTTCCTACTCGTGGCCAGCTGGTTACGTGTGCGAGCTGCGTCACAGCTATGGTGAACAGTAGATCAAGACTTTATCATGATGACTCAAGTAAAGAACATATAACGTGCATAGACCCCATTCAATAATGACCGCTCTGCGCCATCGTTTTAAGTACAATTTACTATGTATTAGGGCAATCAAAGTAATATCAAGCAATGAGGATTTTTTTCTTTAATCGCTTTAACGATATTGACATACAAAATATCAGGGAATTTATGAAACCGAAGCTAGTTCGTTTCACCAGGCTTTATTATTCATTTAAAGCTCTGTAAATTGAAATCTCAATAACTTAGCTAAATTTAGTACTATTTTACTGTATCGATGACACTCACTACTAATCTCGGTATACTCTTAAACTCCTGAATACCGTAGGATTCAACAGTGATGCCATTCAACTGAAGTAAGATTCACCATTATTGAATAAGGTCTATACGCGTATAGTTCTCTTCTGTTATCTAGTAGTACGTCCATGAGTCATTATATGAGCCTAGGTTAATAAGCTCCTGAATACCGTAGGATTCAACAGTGATCCCATTCAACAGAAGTAAGGTTCACAATTATTAAATAAGGTACGCATAACGTAGTTCTCTTCTGGTCTCTAGTAGTACGTCCATGAGTCATTATGTGAGCCTTAAGTTTTAGTGAATACAGCAAAAAAGAATAACCACCTGTATATTTCGATATATCTGAAATAAAGGACGGTTAAACTTGACCCTGTGATGCATCCATGTTATTCGGCTTGACATCTACAATCGTTACCAAAGCTGTTGGAACGGAACCAGAATAACAATGGTTTTCTTTGTAATATGCAAAGAATCAACTGATTGCAATGTTGAGAGTGCAGATTAAAGCTCAGAGCAAAAACATTGCTTGTGTGTAATCCCTATTAATCAAACAACATCGATTTTACAACAACATCCAATTTTCTCGCTTTCTGATTGGCTCTCCGCTATGTGCAATTTAGGTATGGACAATGAAAATGACGTCACTCGCAAGCCGTGGCAGCTTTGCAAAGTGCTTTCACGGCGAGGTTTGTGAATTCAAATGGCTGTTAACTTCTCTTCCAAAAACAAGAAAATGAGGATTTCACAAGCATTTCATCACTAGAAGTTAATCAGTGAGTCAAACTTCTTTGTAGTGTGCCATTTGGCAAAATGTGAGTTTTCCCTTGAGTGGAGAAAGTTGCGGCGAATTTGTGGTTCAGACTTTGTGACTAGTTCTCTCAGAGCTCAGAAGTCTTGAATTATAACAAGAACTTTTCTGATCCAGAAAAACTCAAGAAAGGATTCCACAAGCTTTCCATCAATGACAGAAGTTAATCAGTGAACTAAATTCCCTTTGTTGTGACGTAGACGTAGTACCTATTTTGTTACCCGTAACACAACAAGTTAATAACCGTTTTGGTTTGCTGTAGAGCGATCAATATACGTCTACGTAATTACCGTGTACGTAATGGTAATATGTCTACGTCACAACACCTTGTATGCTGCCATTTGTCAAAGAAAGCTATATATCGGCGCCGGTAATTAGAAGTGTTTATGTTTTTACTTTCAATGGCCTTTTTCGACTCGAAAGCAGTATATTACGCACACATTTGAAGCCAAGTGTTTCGTCGTTGTAAAAATCAAATCGCATACATTGTTCCATTGTCCGTGCTCGTATTGATCATAGAAATGACGCCATAAAATCTCCAAAACTCGCTGCGCTGGTTGTTCCACTTGAGATTTGAACATTTTATGACGTCATTGGTATGATCAATACGAGTACGGCCATTGGAAAAATGTATGCGATTTGTTAAATGGAGTAAAGGGAGGGGGTGGGGAGTATGTTTTAATTATTAGAGCGGAGTGTCGGAAGTGTTTTGGTTTTGCGTTTACTAAGCTCTCCTATTGGCTGAGAAAGTAAACCAACCAATCAGAATCCAAAGTAAAACCAAACGCAAATTGGTTTTGGTTTCGCTTTGGTTTGTCGTTGGCTCACAGGGAATCCATTTATGAGTTACTTGAAAACCACTCTAACTATGCAAGTTAGAGTATGTTGAGATCATGACTATTCCAACTACTTTTGGCAACGATTGTAGATCTTACTGTATTGCGTTCCATAAGCATCACTAGAACAGAAACTTTTATCAGATAAAATATAATTATCGCGGGTTCGTTGATCAATTTTACTGACACATTAAACAAGATACCTTGCTGTAGTTCAGACGTTCCTGCAGGGTACACAATGTAATTCCAGGGATTTACTTCCTGTAATGGCCTAAAGGGAAGCCCCACCCAAATGACGTAGCCATTTTAAAAGGCCAGTTCCAAACTGATATGTGTTGCCTAACTAATCCATCTTTTATACACCGCCTCCTTTGGTAATCTGAGTTTAACCACAGGCAGCCCAAGCTCTTCGTATGTGTCAGTGGTATTGTTTTGCGGGAAAATTATAAGACTGTTTATGATATAAATCCACGTCTAGAGAAATAGCCGTTTTTAACCACTTATTTCCTAAATCAAGAAAATAAACTCTTCTTTAAAGTATTTCTTGTCCTTTATAACTAGTTGATGCACGCATGTATCCTTTTCCCAATATGTATGTTAGCAAAATGTTAGCTCGTACCATGTTCAGAATACGAGAATTTCATCTGCGCATGTGCATGTTCGGGTGGCTAACTCGCTTCATATTACCGGCAGGTGGCTCAAACCTAGACAGACATGGTAGTGGGTCCTTATCAGTCACTTAATGGTGATGACGTAATGATGACGTCATCGATCACCAATTTGTAGGGTTAGGTGGATTTTTATTTCCGAATGTTGTATTCTTTTCCGAAGATGTATGTTAGTTCGTACCATGTTCGAAATATGAGAATTTCTCCTGCGCATATGCAGAACTGCAGACGAATAATTCCTAGATATTTAAATGGTGGTTACTCACGGTGTTCAGACATTGAGGTCGTGAGAAGGCTAAGAGCCAGTAGTAGACACAAGCGTTAAACTTACTTTTCAGAAGGAGTGCATAGTTATATAGCAGATTTGTATTCTCGGACGTGAATGATGAATTCTCGATCTACGCGACGGTAGTGTTCAACGTGCTGCAGTTGTGTTCAATGATTTGTCGATCTAACTATGCGAGAGTAAGCAATAATATATTTCTAGAAAACATGAGTAGAGTAGATAGAGTTCAATAATATATATTTTGTTAGTTATATATCTTGTGAGCAGGGGTTGAACCCGTGAAAACAATTCGCGCGACGTTAACTAACATCGAAATGAAAACTCTCACAAAGCGAAGGAAACACAAGCGAAAAACGATCTTGAAATTGACGGCCGTCTTTGGTCGCTATGACTGTGAGGAAACAAACTTTGATCGGAGAAGACGCGTCGAAGCTTTCGAAAGAATTTGGTCATGCTGTAGATAAGTCGCTTTCTAACGTAAATATTCCGAAATGACTTATAATTTACTACTGTGTAGTTTCTATGCTGTCTCTGTGTCTATCTTGGTACACTAATTCAAACCGCTTGACATTATAGTTATGTTTAATCTTCTAAGTCGGATCCCAGCTAATATATGTTGCTGTGAATCGAATTATTTGCGACTATCCGTTTACCAAATTGAAATCTTGCTAGCGGCTGGATGAGCCATCTAATTTCCTAAAATAACACCAATTAAAATCGCTTGACATTATAGAAATTATGTTTATGATTTTGAAAGTAAGATTCCGGTTAAGTTCGGTTTCCCAGGCCAACAATTAGACGCAACTTGTACCGGCCATCTAGCTAGATGAGGGTGCATAACTAAAATTATTTCTAGTAGTTATACTACAACTACAGATTCCTCACTTGGAATTCAGTGAAGGAAATGTGCCATTTCAGCCGTTTATCGCTAGTAACATAATCCCGCATGATCCCAATTTGACATTTAATAGCATATATATTTTTATTATATAAACATATTTTCTCACTACGTTCACCCCAAGAACAGTAGAGTTTTCAAAATTCTTCAGGCATTGTATGCTGACGTGTCAAGTCAGTCGACTGTGGATGTGGTATTTACAATTTGAGTGTGCTCAGAAAGAGTTTTTAAAAGGCGCGAAATGTAAGCTCCGTTCCTGTAACGTGTTTTCGCACCAAAACATAATCCCCCGATTCAATTTCCTGCATGTGAAACAAGTCGAACTCGCCTCTCGCTTCGATTCTCGCGCTCCCTTTTTGACCCAGTAATCGCTTACCCAGTGTGCTTGTCAAAGGGGGTTACATAGAAATTTGAGAATGGCCTGACAGTATAGAAAAAGGAAGAGTATACGTAACAAGAATTAGGTTGAAGCGTCAATAATGAAACTTTGACCTCTACGAAAAAACTGAGATTTAGTTTTAAAATTCACTGAAATATCACTAGGCCCATAAATAAGAAGAGCATACATTTGAGAGTGAGTAGCTTCAACCCAAGTATTACCTAAAAGGCGAGCAGCAGAGGCAAAGAGCGAAACTCTCAGAGCAGCATGGTTGGGACAGACTAAAAAGAAATGTTTTGCTGTTTCAATACCAGAACCACAATGACACAGAAGAGAATTAGAACAGTTAATACGGTATAAATAATCTTTCAAACCGTGGGCACCTAGCCTTAAACGTGAATGAAGCATAGACGCATACCTTGTAAAAGAAACATCATACGGTTTGTTATATTTATGATCAAAAACAGAATTCTTAAGTTTATGTTTGAAGTCAAGGAGGCTACCAAGGTTTCTCAAGACTGTAGAAATTCAGTGTTTTTTTGTGTTTTTATCAAGATTGTTCCAACATTTCATAGTAGAAGGAAAAAAGAATTTACAAATCTATTTGTTCTCATGGGCATTAGACAAAAACCATTACCAGACCTCAGAGGATATCGAGATTATGTACACACTAAAGGGGGAAGAAGACCATGTAGAAAAGAAGGAGTTAAACCATTTACTATTTCGTAAAATAAAACTAATTTATGTTGATATCTTCTAGAGCTCAGGCTCTCCCAAGCAAGTTCTTGCAATAGACTTTGACGACTGGTTCCTTTCATTGCGCCTGTGATTATTTTTGCTGCTTCGTATTGAATGTCTTCTAACACCTGACAATTTGATTCAGTGCAACTGTCCCAAATTACGTCGGCATATTCCAAGTTAGATCTAACAAGGCATTTGTACAAAATGTTAAAAGTTGCCCTGTTTAATTTAAATTTGATAGATTCGAGAATATTTATTTTCTTAAATGCTTTTGAATGGATAACTGAAATGTCTTGCTCCAAGAAAGGTCGGAAGTGAAAGTGAGACCCAAATGTGTATGGCTATTAACCTCTTAAAAAATTCCCCGTCCATGATACAAGGGGGATGAATTTGTTTAACACGCTTTGAAGAAAAAACAATAGACGTAGACTTGGAAGCGTTCATGGTCACTAGCCACTTAGATGACCAAGAAGAAATTTTGGCAAGATCAGATTTAACTTATGATTATAACCTAAATGAGAACTTACTCTATCAAGCAAAGAAGTGTCGTCAGCATATAAAAACGATTGACAGGATATAGTCCGCGTAATATCATTGATGTAAATTGAAAACAAAAGAGGGCCTAGAACGTATCTTGTGGAACACCAGCTTTGATCCTTGTCCAGTCAGAGCACTGACCCTCAATAACAACGCGCTGTTGTCTATCAGACAAATAAGACTTAATCCAGCTTAATAACGGGTCACGAACACCGATGGATTCTAATTTATAAAGCAAGCCTTTATGCCACACTTCGTCAAAAGCCTTGCTGACGTCTAAAAAGACCATTCTATCCTCTAGACCTTTTTTCAAAGCGTTATATATTTGATGACAAATATAAATTAACTGATTAATGGTAGAGTTGCCAGGACGAAAACCAGACTGAAAATAATGAAGAAAACCAATGTCAATAAGAAAGTTGTAAAGACGAATAAATACTTTTTTTTCACAAAGCTTCGATAAACATGCCAACAAGGAGACTGGACGATAATTAGTTTTTAACTCGCGATTGTCTTTTTTAAACAGTGGTAGGACATTCGCGAGTTTCCACTGACGCGGAAATTGTCCAAATGAAAATGATTCTGTTATCGATTCCATCATAACCGCAGGCTTTAGCGGGATCATAGCATATTAATAGCGACTATAAATAAGCATTTCCGGTTTCGGCCAGTTGAATTTTAGAATTGAAAACAGACAGAACATATGGCAGTAGACTAATGCCCTGACATATACGAAGACTGCAAGGCTGTCTCTGTATGTTACCTTTAACTGCTGCACAGGCATTCAGCGAAACTAATCTCGTCACACACTACACAAATATAGGCTCTGCCAACAACGTCCACAATAACACAACACAAAATAGCTCACTGACCATCCGCGAGTTGCCCGTAGGTGTCCTATCGCTATTTAAGTTCAAACTCAATTTATGTAATTAATCGTTTAATACTCTGACCATACACGCGTATATCTTTCTTTTTAACCTAAAGACTTCACAGTTTTATACTTAATGTTCAACCATCAGCCTATGTGTAACTTTTGTATTTACTTACTTATCCATTTAGCTTGTTAGTTTTCTGTTTTTCGTTTTACAGGGCCTCTCTGAAAAACACTTCCGTGATGAGAGCACCCTGTTTAAACATTATTATCATTATTACTACTAGTAGACACCGCAAACGATGGTAATGGGCTCCTGGTCTATGGTTATTTTCCACCTACTAAGGATAAAATGGAATTTTGGGCCATTTCTTGTCAACATAAATTCCCTAAACTCAGATTAAAAAACAGTTCTCGTTGAAATGATTTTTATTTACCATTCCTGAATTTCATCACAACCTCGCGAACCGACGGCCTTTCGCAGTTCATACCGCATTGCAGTCGTCGCGTCGACTACAAAAACCATGGTTTTAATTCTGCCACATCACTTGATCCATTTCTAATGGGCGAGAGTATGGTCATTAATAGGGACTGCATGTTGATCCCCACCCCTTCCCCCTGGCAGATCGTACCCAAAATTTGCAAATAACATGCTGTGTTCGTTGTGCTTAGTACCAAAACCATGATTTTAACACTGCAACTTAATTTAATCCAGTTCTGGACTGGGGAATAGAAAATGAAACTGTCCCAGCATGCTTTGCGGCCAAAACGAAAAGGGCGACGGATTTTCATGGGGTTTTCACCGAAATGTTACCCATAAAACACTGCAGGGGTTCCTCTTAATTTGCTTGCCGTTAATATTCAGGGGGAGAAATGATAGCGAAAATAAAAATTCAAAACGCTTAACACCCCTGAACTTCATTTACGCGAGTAATAACACAAATATTTCATCTAGCTGGTCGAAATTACATAAGATAGGCTGGTTTTGATTCCTTTAGCTATTTGCTACATACCAAACATTAATTAATTAATTATTTAACCACCTGGGCCCGGTTGTTCAAAGCCCGATTAGTGCTAATCCAGGGTTAATTTCCATGACAACCAATAGGTTCCGTGCAGAGTTAATCTAGGATTAACACTAATCGGGCTTTGAACAACCCGGCCCAGTACTCTAGTGTGGAGCTCAGAGAATAAGCTTGGTTATCCGGTGTCACACAAAGAGACGCGCGTGGCAAAGAGCCAGAAAATCAAGCAAAACTCAACCTTAATGTGCCAGTACCAAAGATAAACACTGGCCAGACCAGCTTAATAAATAATAAACACTGGCCAGACCAGCTTAATAAAATGATGACAAAACAGGAAGACCCTCGATTGGATTTAGTCCTCCCTCTAAGAAAAAGGTAGGCCATGCAGGACACGTCGACCATACTTCCCTCGAGGACGTTTTTCAGTTTTCCTTTCTTAGTTTTAGGTCGATAATTCTTCTTCCATCAGAAGTGTTCAGATTTCAAAATACCCATCCAAACCCTTCGAAATAAAGTCACTAATTCGATCTGATCGAAATCCATCGCCTTCGTCGGCGTCGGATGCGTGTCCAATAGGCCTTTTGCAGGAAACAGTCACGTGTTGATATATCACTTCAATAACCAATGAATTGCGCAAGTGAAAGGCTTTACAAAATTGGCAAACAAACTTCAAAACGCTGTTTTAGAAAGATCAACAATCGATTGGAGGTGGAAAATCTCATTTACAAACAGGTTTTGCTAATAACACAACCGATCTCGTACAAGTGCCTCTAAATAAATGAAGTCAGGCCGTACAACTACGGCCTGCCTGCAAAAGGACCATTCAATTCGGACACGGCCGAGTGACCTGTCCTGCTACCTTGCAAATCGACTTCTCTTCAGCTGGTGGAGGGACAGTCGATTAATGTCTGACAGTTTCCCCCGTCTCCACTTGAATCAAACAGCATAAATTATGATCAATAAAATTAAATGTCCTTTAAACTATTCCGTTGTCCTTTTGTCTCCTTGGAGTATAGAAATGGCAACTATTTCGGGGTGATACATAGATACATACGTCCTTCATTTGTCCATATACGTAAAAGCCTAGGAGTACGAAGACTCCTTAAAACGACGTGCACGTGCCAATAAGGGACACGGCCAGCATTCTGTTATTTTTTTAGCCCTTGTAGCCCTTGGGCCGAGCGTAGCAAGGGATGAAAAAAACACAATATGACCCAACAAAAGACATGTTCAGTTGGTATTAGTAATAGTAATAGCATGGGTTGTAGTGGTATTTGGCATAAATGCTACGAGAGAGATTTCAAATTCCTTGTAATTTCACGAGCCGCATAGCGGTGAGTGAAGTTACAAGGAGTTTTTAAATCTCACGAATGGTATTTATGCCAAATATCACGTACAAGCCATGCTATTACACGAGCTAAGTTACCGCACACGCTCGCAAGGGTACGCACTCATATGACATGAGGACAAAAGCTTTATAAAGCCTGTAACGTTGAATCGAAATCAGTATTGTAGAATATGTAAGGTCCATATGAAAGCCTGCAGAAAAGTAGCTTGCGAATACAGCCGTCTCGCATCGGGAGCCACACTCAAAACGCGTCCCAAAAGAGAGACCTCTGCGAGGCCAAAAACTCCATACTGATGACATTTGCGGCCAGGATCTGGTCGCGTTATTTGATTGGTTTGTATATGATAATTAGACATACTAGCCAATCAAATGACGCGACCAGATTCCTTTCCTACTACCCCTAGACCAAAACATCACGTGGGAGATGTGTTGTGATTGGTTGCTTGTTAACTGATCTTGTGATGTTAATTGACCCCTTCGTTAGCGTGATAGTGAGATTCGTTCGACCCGCTACCAGATGTTTTCTCTTTCTTCTCTCCTCGCCGCTTCACGGCCCTCTCTAAGAAACGGAGAACACATCTGGACCAGGGTGCGGAGTTTGTGAATGCAAGAAGTTTAAGTGGCTCTCGTGATTAGGACAGCTGATACTTTCTTAAACAGGAAGTTCCGGTATACAAGGGCCATGGCCAGGCCATGGACACCTTCAGTTTGTCGAGTGAACATCTCTGTGATGTTCCGCTTTACTGCTCCCTACTCGATTGCTTATCGCGCAAATCAAACAGATACATTAAATTATAAATGTTATACTTTAGAGTAAGGGCTACAGAGTTTTTAACAGTCATAAAATGGCGCCTAAAGTCTTTAATAAACACTTATCTATCCTCTGTTCACTTTGTGATGGCTTGTTTGATTTTAAACCCTCAAAATTTCGCATGTTAAAGGGGCTGTGTCACGGTAATAGGCTTCGCGTTCCGGGTCGGAATCGAAACAACTATTTCCACCGATTTTTATATGAACTACCGAACCTCTCGGCCATGTGGGATGCTTAAAATCAAAGCAAATATGCAAAAATGACTAACATACAGTGTATATGAACAGTCTCCCGGGAAAATATTGAAAATCCTTTCAATCAAGCAAGAAGGAGGAAAGTTTAACTGTTTCTACCCAATTAAAGCCACCAACCGAGCGATTACTCGATACATGCGCATTACCATGACATAGCCCTTTGAACAGAGGCTGATAGACTCACCTACGTTCTTCACTGCTCTGTAATTGAATTTCAAACTTCGAGTTCGCTATGCGTGAAAAGAGGAGGGGCTTTCCCTTTTATTCTGGAACTTGTTGTTTAAAATATTAGATATAAAAATAAACAAATCCTCAACCAAATGAATAGACATTTATTTATAACACATATAATTGTGTTGTACAAATTGATTTCAAATCTTCTTAATTCAACTTGAACACTTCAAGTGCTTGAAGAAGATATCACATTCCCTATCAAGCGACTATCAATATTTTATTAAAGACCGAAATGTTCCTTGTTGTGTAATATTGACGTCACCATTTTCATCAGCAGTGACGTCACCATTGGATTTGGTGTCAAGTGATTGGATGACTGCATTTCCCTGCAGCAACTGCTGGCCGCAGTCTTTACATTCACAAACTGGAATGGGCTGGAAAAACAGCTGAGTTTTTCGTCCTAAGCCTGACGAGGTATGCTAGAAAACAAACACGGATACATGTCAGTTCATAAGCAGTGATTGGCAACTAAGAGATAAGTTACTAAGGAGGCTTTAAAAATGCTCATATCGATAGGGCAAGTGGGTGGCGCAGTGGTTAAGCACTTTATCTCTCACCTCTGTGGCAACGCGGCGCCATTATGTGAGCTGAGTTTGTTGGTATCTCATCCTTGCTCCGAGGGTTTTTCTACAGATTCTCCGATTTTTCTCCCTCCACAAAAACAGCCCAAATTTCAATTCGACTGAGGAATCCGTGTCCCGATTAGTAGACCGTTTATTTGTATTTACTTGAAAAAGAGTTGCAGTTACAGTGATGTTCTGTTATGGAATCAATTACAACTACGGTTTCCCTAGACTCTTTTAAGGACTCTCTAAACAGCTTTATATAATGACCATTCATTACTTCACTTCAAACTATATTCATTTATTATTACTATATTGATATTTGTACTAGCATTTAACCCGTAATTTTATCGTAGTACTAATAATTGTAACAACGTTTTTATTTTTCTTATGTACATAGCTATATAAATAATGATATTAGTTAACTTCAGTTAGTTTATCGTTGTTGAGTCTGTATTGCCTCGACTAAATAACGATTCAGTCGCACGATAGCCCCAAAAGTACAAAATATATTCATCTAACATCTTTCCATTTTTATCACCCAGTAATATATTTGGCCTGCAGAAGAGCTACTACTGTAGGTTTACTTCCTGAATACACTTCCTTAACTGAGCGGCAGCATTCACTACCTATTAGGTATACTAGTTTATCATTAGTAACAATTTTAATTTCAAGAAGGCCAAAACTGTTTTGAACAGTTGCAGTAATTGTATAATGAAAGCAAGCAGGATATCTTCGCGTTTTTTTAACATTTTCTTTTCCCGTTTCGTACCTTTATAAACAATCGTCCCTTGTCTGCCACCAGTGCAAATGTAGCGTTGTTGGTCCATGTGACTTTTTCCCAGCAAATGCTTTCGGCGTCATTTAGAAATCCTTTGTGAATGGTGAATTCTAACAAATAAAACTACACTTACAATGGAATTTCAACATAAACAATTTAATGGATCTCAATACGTTGGTCCTCTTTATTTAAAGTGCCACTACGTTAGTTCCTATCATAGGTGATGCTGCAGTGAAACAGAAATTCGGTGATATTAAGAGAAACCCTTAAAGTATGTGTGCTCTCTTAAATATTGTGGTATGGATTTGTGTCTTGGTAGATATAAATCCTTCTTGAAATCCCTGTTAAATAAGAGCTGATCAATTTCAGATAGCCTACATATAGTTTCTTTGACCGTGACATGAGTTCACATGCCTTCGTGCTCATCTTCAAATGTTGCTTCTGAGGTTTGGAATCAATGGCGAAAACCAAGAGAACATTAGTAAGAGAGAGAATCTCGTAGTGTGTGGCGTGCGATGATAATATCGAATAAAATCTAGTTTTAGTAACCGCAAGTTGGTCGCGCGCGCGACAACTAAAAAAGTAGCGCGGAAATGTTGGCCCTCAAAGGCCGCCAAAATATATTCGCGCCATTTTTTTAGTTGTCGCGCGCGCCCACTTTGCGTTAAATGCTTCCGGTTACTAAAAATAGATTTTATTCGGCGTTATCATCGCACAGGCACGCGTATTGGTTATGCTCTCTTGCGAACACTAATTTCAATGCTGGGAGAAATAATCTTCAGTCGATCGAAGTTGTTTATTTGATGGTGTCTAATGCCAAATTAAACGGTTACAGATCAATAGCCTTTATAGTGGCCCAAGGGGAAGTGCCATAGACAGGGGAGGGGAGGGGAGAGGAGGGGAGGGGAGGGGAGAGGAGGGGAGTGGGGAAGAACTAGCAAGGTGACCTATTAATACTAGTGTGAATAAAACATTTACTACTTCTTAGTACTTACGTTTGTAAATAATGTCAGTTGTTTCATTAGCAGTGAATGAGACACCAGTAGGAGTGCTGTTACTATCGACAAGGACACGGACAAACGATGGCTTTCCTAGCAACTTCAAATAGCTTGACTGAATTGTTATATTAATAAGTTGTTCAGTCTGAACGTCACATATCGGTTGGACGTCACGTTTAGATACTGATAGACTACCACATGGTTTAGGAAGAAGCATTGTTGTATGGAAGAGTACGACCTAAACACAGAAAGAGAAATAATGTTCTCAAACAAATGCAAAATACATTACACATCCTACAAAAAAAATAACGTTTTAATAGATCCTTGCTTCACTTCTTTAACTTATTATGTTGATCTTCATGTCTCGTGAATGATAAAATCTCATTAGTTATAAAATCAAGTATTCAGCGAGATGACCGTTTCATACTGACCCGAAGTTATTCTTTTTATTCACTGCCATGTTGGTGTATAATTTTGGAATACCAAGATTGTGGGCGACAAACTGTAGTACAAATAAAGCTTTCTATTCAACACAATTTAGATATCACTTTTTAAATGTTTATCAAGTTTACAATTTTAAACTGGCCAAAATATATCGATTTTCGTGACATTTAGGAAACACGCTGAGCTGGGCTGTCACAAAATTAAAAAATCTGTAACTCAGAAGCGACGTGAGTACACCGATCTCTAAATCATATAAAAAGAACAGCTTTCTATAGGTATCATAATTTAGTTTTTGAAAACACACGAAGGCCTGATCGGATATAATTACATGTTCTTAATTCCCTAAAAACAAAGTAACGCAATAGGGAACGAAGATGAAGAATGCTATAAAACGTCACCACAGAATGTAATAATATCCGCATTCGGTTTATCGGCTAGATGTTTCCTTTCAATTCCTAAAATTTGCATCTCTGACATGTCAATTGAGATCGTTAATTAAAAGAGTTTACAGATCTTTTGTGAACTATTTTTACAACTTTTAGAGCTGATGAAGACGGGAACTCTAAACAAAATAAATCTAAAGACCTGATTCACTTTCTAAAGTCAGGTCACGTCACACATTCTTAAATAAGAAAAAAAAAGATGCAAACCCGGGTTTTCTGTGGAAACGACAGACCTCTCGTATTCTATCACTTCCCTTTCCCGACTGTTCTTTTGCAGCAATCGTTAGAAGTGTTTGAACAAACTAACAACCAAAATCCTTGTGATAAAATGTAAACAGCAATTGTTTTGCGTTTTACCATGGGATTATGGTCAATAATGATTTGGTTAACAATGGTTATGATTGATATCATTGTATACCGAGGCATTTCATCGAATGAAATCAATCGAACTAAAAAAACTTCAAGGATGATAATACAAAATATGAGACCCTATTTAAGGTCCGGGACCTCGAAAACCATACCCTATCCCGCGGCGCATACCGATATGGCTTATATATGGGATTACCCCCTTCCCCCGGGAATCGAACGTTCAATTGTGTGCGATTGGCAAAAGTTCGATAATCGAACGTTCGATTGTGTTCGATTGGCAACATTTTTTGGTGAGTTCGATTACGTTCGATTACCGAACTCAATTTAGTTCGATTATCGAACGTTCGATTTCATACGCCGGGTTGTATTCATTCCGCATTTTGTTTATATAAACTTCCTAACAATGAGGTTCCGGTTCGGTTGGATACGAATAATGCCGAGATTCTGCTTGCAACCAGCCAGGTGAAACAGCAATTAAACTAAAGTGATTATCTTTGTAAATGCAGTAATTATACACACAAATCTGTCAAATCTTGCCGTTATCTAACAGAGAACGAAGTGTGGATAGCAATTAAACTAAAGTGATTATGTTTGTAAATGCAGTAATTATACACACAAATCCGTCAAATCTTGCCGTTATCTAACAGAGAACGAAGTGTGGATAGCAATTAAACTAAAGTGATTATGTTTGTAAATGCAGTAATTATACACACAAATCCGTCAAATCTTGCCGTTATCTACAGAGAACGAAGTGTGGATAGCAATTAACCTCAACCATGCGTCTACGTATATCTGAAGAGAGAGATGATCCACTATTAAACTCTATTTCATCTTAGCCATGCATTCATATGAAGTACTTGAACCAATATTCAAGAACGTTAAAACACGTCCGCTGCACTCCACTGACTCAGTCATCTGACTCTTACAGTTTCTTGTTTTCCTCTTATAATTTCCAGTTATTCATCAAATTCAGAGTACTAAATTGGATTCTTTATTAAAACTGGACCATAATTTGTAGGTTTCCATTGTCAGTTTCGAGCATAATTTCGAGCAATTTGGTGTCATACTTATGACCTGACACAAATGTGTCTTTTTTAACTTAAAAATCAGTTGTATGGCCATTTTACTGTATAACTTAGGCTCGATTCAAACGTCGAACTTTTCATGCGCTGAACCCAGGAGGGAGGGGCGTCTCAATTGCTTGGCCAATCAGCATTCCGGGAGAGTCATGCAGGACAGTATGACGTCACATAACAACGCAGTGTGCCCTTTCTCAGTTCGGCGTGAATGTTATTTAGTTAAGTACAAAGTTGATCTGACATTTAATTTCCTTTGAAAGCAGACAAAGCGAGACAATTTGACCGTTATCGTATTTTTTCAAGGGACAGATGTTTTAAAGCGGGAATGCCACAGCCTGGCTCGTTCCCTGGTGTAATCATGATTGCCCCATATTCCTTTAAATATCTCTTGAATAATATTAATTAATAATAATAATTATATATGCTTGAGATTGCTTTATATGATAACTTTGTGGGTTAAGCCTGCATTGCTGGCTCTAGACACAGTTCGGTGGGACAGAACAAAAAATTGTGTGCTGCCCGGGGCCAAAAACCCTACCTTTCCCTATTTCAGACCATAAAATGTGATTTCCTATACCCTTTTCAGACCTGGGTCCAGTTGTTCAAAGGGTGAATAACAGTATACACTGGATAAATCCCTACCGTATCTAGTGGATGAAAGGTTAACACTTATCCACTGGATAAGGATTTATCCAGTGGATAGCATTATCACCCTTTGAACCGACCGGACCCAGACCATGAGAATGTGTACTCTTGCAATGACTCAACTACACTGTACCACATTGTGAGTGACTTGATTATTTTCAACCTAATTATTTCACTGAACTTAAAAAACAGCAGGAAGAAAAGCTGTTAAAATTAGGAAGTATACAGTATTGCTGGTTTGCAATCAATCCCCAGAGATTCATATAACAAAGACGTGGCGGCTATGTTGGTTGAATCAAACAAAGAAATCGTTTGTTTTCATGGTTGATCGAACGAGGAATCTTTTGTTAAAAAGAACCAAGATAGCGGCGATGACGTTACGTGCAATCCAGCAATTGTATCTATCAGAAAATGTGGATTATTCTTTTGATTTTCACATTAAACTCACAAGAACTATGGTAATTCCATGAATTTGATAGGTCCGTCAGCCCAAAAATATCAAAACAATCTGTCTCATTACACGCAGAGGTCAGGACAGAAGATATATTTTGAAGTATGGGTTTGAAGAGCCTCTTATAATCTCTTGTGATGTGGATATTGGCAGGGCCAGCATACCTTACAGATTATGCATTGCATTTGTGCTTTGTCATATTACATCACACTCGTTGGACCAAATGGCACATAGAAATATGTCAGTATAAAATCGAGGGAGGAGGGGAGACTTCGGGTTAAAATTTTGGGGGTGCTTGTAGGTAATGCTGGAAAATACCCTAAAAATACTTCACCTATAGAAAATGTAATACTCTAAATATGAAATACCTAGTTTCCTGCAGGGCTTTGTGTTATTGAGCAAACAATCGATTTGTGTCTATTTTAATTAGAAGGATAATTCGTTTTAATAAAACTCAGAGAGCTAAATTGCTAAAAGACCCCCTAAAAATTGAAGTGCCAATTTCAACCCCTAAAATGACAAGCACCCCCAAATATCGATGCTGCTTTATAAATATTAAGAAAGCTCCAGTTGTATTTCTTATTATATTAGTTCTTCCCAGGCCTTTAGTTGCTCACCAGAAGCTTTACTATTGTATAAACAGAGCTTCTAGATAGAGTTGTCAGGCCTGTGGTCAACTAAAAGTGCCTTGAGTTCATGATCAAGTCAAATATTACATCACTCATCAGGCCAAAGTCTGGTCACATGCAGCTCGTTCAAGTTTTCAATGGTAAGGAAAGTACATGTACATTCTATATGTCTCCCAGTTGACTGCAGAATACCCTGGCACCCCTTCTAAACTGTGCACAATTTCTCCATTATAGCTAGCTCAGGTGTATTTAGACTCATTCTATTCATGAATGATTTTGGGGTGGTTACGGTTTTTGATTTTTTGGGGTAGTTTTTAGAAGGTTTATATGACGTTTGAGAACATGCATTGTTCTTGCAGGGAAATATGCATTGTTCTTGCAGGGAAATTTCGAAATTTCCCTGTTGAAGACAATGCATATTTCTACATTTCCCTTGCATTTGTAATGAGCCGGGGAATTTAGAGATTAAATGTGCGTGAACAAACAAAGGAATCCGAGGCGATCATGGTATTATCATAATTATGACCTGTAAGCTAAGGGTCTCTGCATGATTTCCTTTCAAAACCATTTACAAAAGTCATGTGATGGGGGCTTTACATATTTGATGTGAGCCCAACCCCTGCTAGATTTTTGCTTGTTGTTTTGTAATTTGAAAGTGGTCACGTGATAAAAAACATTGACTCATTGGGGCCATTCGCTATTATCGCACTTCGGCCATCTTGGATTGAAAGCGAGGCTTCCGGGTTGTCGGTTACGTAGCGCTTACTATTTGCTCTGTTGTTGGTCGCGAGTTTGGATGAAAAAACTACTTCATCTCCACTTCTGTAATTCCAATTGTACAAATAATAGTCAGAAAAGAAGATCTAGGGATTCTTTCACATATTTGATTCCAATGGACAGCTCTAAAAGCGATGGAGTTTGAAAATACGCGGAGATGTCGACCCACACTTCAGACTTCGATAAATATCCAGAGGTAGAGTGAGGAAAAAAGTGTCACAGGTTCCCTCAGACTCACAGCTAGCACCGGTCTCTACAGGTAAAATAAGAAGAGAGAAACCTCACCTAGCAGGGCGAATGGAACATGTTAAGTTATTGTTCTCAATAAATATATATACACGTGCACCAGCCACCCTCTATTATTATATTTTGATAATTTTTAGTGCACATGGGACTATTTTCACGTTGATCGTTATTTTTCATTTTACGAATAAGACTTGTGTACTTTGCACACCACTAATAATAAATTGGCACTAATTTTGAAAGTGTCATGACCATCATATTAATGTTTTAATGTGTGAATAATAATTTTTATGTAAAATATATTATATATCATATGTATTTGTACTGAATCAAAGGGAAATATTTTGGGAGGTTTTATTAGAATGGTCATGGGTGTTATGCAATGATATTTATCACTGTCAAATTTCTGGTATGAAATGAAGGTTTATTTATTAGTTAATCTGGGATTTTCATGTGTGATTTTCTTAGTAATACCACAATCACCTCAGCTTTCTTTGTTTGTTCAGGGACATTTAAAGTGCCTATGAAGCTTATTTTTTTATTTTAGATATCAATTCTACATCAAGTGAATAGTAGAATGGTACAATATATCTTGTTTTGCATGCTGTGCCGCTGAGTTAAGGAGGTTTTAATATCCAAAATGCTAATTACATGACGTCAGGGGAGGCATTAATTATTATACAATTTTTTTTGTTACAATTAAACAAATTTTTAAAATTACCAGTGTTATACCCATGGTTGAAATAAAATGATTTTAGAAATTTGTTTTCCTATATCAGTAGAAACGCCCATTCACAGCCACTAAGAAGTGATTGCAGATACCTCCCCTGACGTCATGTAATTATCATTTTGGATATTAAAACCTCCTTAACTCAGCGGCACAGCATTCAAAGCAAGATATATTGTACCATTCTACTATTCACTTGATGTAGAATTGATATCTAAAATAAAAAAATAAGCTTCATAGGCACTTTAAACTCTAAATTCCCTCATCAGCATGGATACTAATTTTCTAATTTTCTCTCGTTGACATGCAAGAATGAAAATTAGAAGGGCATGCATGCTGATGAGGGTTATGGCAGGTCATTATAAAAATTAGTCCCTAGCAGAGTGCATGAATGCCTGTCAACCCTGTACCCTACCTATTTTATGGCTCAAGAAAGGTCTTCTCTTCATTTGTCAAACCCGCTTCTTCCATACATGTGAGATAATTATACTTAAAACCACAAACATGACATGATTAAACTCTATGCGTGCTCCTGGAATATTTAGTCAGCCACATATTACATTTTATTTTTACATTTTACTTGACATTTTATCTATTCTTCACAAAATCAACACACTTGCAGGGCCCAGTTCAACCAATGGTGCTCAATCAAGCATAACAAAACGTTAAAAAAAAACTATGGTAACTTTAGTTTAGGCAGAGAAAAACTAAAGTCCTCTGAGATTAGTTTCATTAGTCAGTGATAATAGTATATATTACAAAGTAATAGCATGAAATTAGCTAGTGATTAAATTTCCCCTTGACCCTTGGGAGGATTTATGCAAATTCTCCCTTATCCCCCTCAGCCATAAATCCTCCCTCAGCTCTCTCGGAAAATTTGATAACTAATGTACCTTATGCCATGCCATTACTTATAATAATACTATTTTGGAGTTTGGACTGATTTGACTTACCAGTAACCTGACTGTTAGGTCTATTCGATTTTATTAAACAGGGTTAAAAAAATCTGCTCTATCTGTGAATAAATTCAAATTAAGCTATCCTCCATAATTTCTGTGGCTTGGCTTGGGAAAGAAATAATATTAATTATAATAAATTGATAAAAATGATATAAATGATGCTGGAGTACCCATCCAGCTAGCAGCTACATGTAGGTTAGAAAAAAACATAGTTGAATCATTGCAATGATTATGGCAGAAGAAAATATATTGTACAAAATGTTGTAATATACCAAAACAGACGACTGAGACAGTGTTGGGGTCTGGCAGTATTTAACATAATATAAATTATTATTACAATATATTTTAATATGTTACAATTTATTTACATGATTGAAATATAATATTAATAGTGATACAAAAGCTGGATGGTATATTATTAGTATGGCTGCTCCCCTAAAGCACGAGATAGTTGGTTTACAAAATAGTTACTACCGAGACATACAAGGCCTAACCCATTGGCTATATCCAGCCTGATGATAATTTTACAGTATTGCTCAACTAAAAGTAGGCTGTACCCTGCCAGACTCCAACCTGATCAGCTGATTCAGAATATCTAGATTAATATTCACTTCAATAATATTATAAATTATTGTACAAAGTTTGAAAACTAAAGTTAGGTGATTTAAAAACAATTAGGTAGTCATTGTTGCAATTTTTATTGCCATTATTAGCACTGTCATCAACATCAATATTGTTTTGCATTAATACCATCACCAGTACCATTTCCACTATCATCATTGTACATGGTCAAATGACCCATATCTCAGTTTCTCTACAGGTAATTTTGGTCAATTTCCAAGTAGCCATTTGTTGATAATGGCCCAACATTGCAAGTCAGTAATACTGTCATTATCATCATCTTAACATACACTACCTGGTATACATATGATATATGTATCAGGAGCCATATTATGTATATGTGATATAGTTACAGTACCAATGCAATGTTATCAGCCATCCATGCAAGTGAACCATTTTGGTTCATTGATAATGCATTTTCTCAAATCCTCATACAAACCTTCTAAAAACCTAACCCAAAATTTGCCAAAAACCCTAACCATTTCCAACACAAATCATTCCTAGAACGAGTACACCCAAGGCCAAGCTATACAATTATGAAGGATTTTTCACAGGTTTTCAAGTGATCATTTGAAGTGGCAGGGTACACTGCAGTGAGGTTTCTCTCTTGTTTTTACGTGTAGAAAATGGACTTCTGCTATCTGTTAGTCTGGGGGAACCTGTCACACTTATTTAAGCGAAGAAGTATTTTATAATCAGTTTTTTTTGTACTCACTGGATATTTTATCGATGTCTGAAGTGTGGGTCGACATCTCCGCGTATTTTCAAACTCCATCGCTTTTAGAGCTGTTCATTGGAATCAAATATGTGAAAAGAATCCCTAGATCTTCTTTTCTGACTATTATTTGTACAATTGGAATTACAGAAGTGGAGATGAAATAGCTTTTTCATCCAAACTCGCGACCAACAACAGAGCAAATAGTAAGCGCTACGTAACCGACAACCCGGAAGCCTCGCTTTCAATCCAAGATGGCCGAAGTGCGATAATAGCCCATTGACTGAGTATAAAGGTCGTTTAGCTGCTTCCCTTAATTTCCAGGACCAATCAGTAAATCATAGTTTACTAGGGCGCAGGCAGCTTTTTGTACATGGGGCTTTCAAAATGTTTTTGAGTAAGATGTCAACATTGGAAAGTAGGCATCCAAAATGAAATGAAATGAGGAAAGTTTATTAAAATGTCTATTGATAAAGAGAAAATAGCCAATGTTGTACCTCGAAGCACAGGGAGTTCTAACTTAATACACATACCGTTTATATGCTGTCCTTTTTAACAGAGCTTGAGAAGCTTCAGTCTTCTGGCCGAATGAATCTCCTAACACCCTAATCTCAGGCTTAGACTCCGCATGGGCAGAGGAACTCGGACTCGGATCCCTCACGGGCTAGTGGCCTAATCCCCTGACTAGTTTCTAATATGAGAAGGGAGGAAACTAAAGTCACGTGATAGCGTGATGATCGCCACACGATACACGGAACGGAAGTAAAATTACAGAAAATCGAAAACATGAAAATCAGAAACAGAAGTACAGAATTCAATTCCACGATTACAGAATTCAAACGTTTTCAGTTCGGTTATGATTAAAATATTAAAAAGCAATATCTATGTGTTTGTTTCTTTGAGTCGGATTTTCATTATATACCGGTATGTAATATATAAAACAGACTTTGCTGTAAAAGCCTTTATACATCTCAACGAATAAATTCTGTCAGTTATGAAAACTGAAAGAAACTATCGAAGCTGAAAATCAAATTCCAGTTCTAGAAGCATTATATTCAAATTAGTATATTAGCAAGAATTCTTCAGGCAACTTTGAGAACGATTTCAAATGCCAATGGCTCACATGAGTTTGCAAGGTTTCTTGTCAAGAGATTGTAAACAAGACAATTAAAAGAACTGATTCAAAAGTAAACATTGCTTACTTTGCAGGTTTTTTGTCCTTGTATAATTTCAGCTATTCCTGGGCAGCTGTATGAGCGAGATGAATGTGAATTTTTGGTTCTGTTTTCCTGATTCAAAATTTCCTCATCGCCAGTCAACTGGACTCTTGAAGACTTGAAAATCATATTAAACTTTCCCAAATCACTCTGAGATTCCACTAGCAGAGGCACAGATGATCAGTCTATACACAATAGTACAATAATTGGAATTTGGCTTCCAAAAATGCAGTAAATACAATTTTGCTTTTGTCTCTTCTCCCAAGCCTTGCATCATCGAAATGCTGTTAATCCAACCCTACTGACGTCACTAATCGATTGTTCAAGGTTGTCAGTCATCTCAGCGAAATTACTTCCGTTCCATGTATCGTGCGGTGAACATCGAGCCATTTGTCGAAAAATCTTGTACTCTTGTTTTAGTGTTTTGAAAAGAATAATTTCACTAAAACATTGGCTAGCACCCCTCTTCTGAAAAGGAAAAGAATTGTTGTTAAAAAAAATAATCTAATTTGTCGAAACTGGACCTGGTTATTTCTTACTCAAATTATACACTTGAATTTAGTTTCCTCCCTTGCTACTTTCTAACTAGTTACCGTACGAGATCTGAGTCTGAGTTCTTTTGCCCGCGCGGACTAAGCCCGAAATTAGGGGTGCTAGGTTACACTGCCAGTGTTCAGATTCGTTTGGCTGTAAGACTGAAGCTTCTCTGTTAAAAAGGACAGCATATAAACGGTATGTGTATTAAATTAGAACTCCCTGTGCTCGAAGCAGCCGCCACGCTCTAGCAGCTGCTGGCTTGTTTTGAAATCCCTGAGTTATCAAATTCAAGTATACTTAGTTGCACTAATAGCCCACTTCCGCGATATGCTTTACTTGTCATGATCACGCACAAAGGTTTCAATACGAGGCCCCGTGCTAAATTAAATTTATTCTTTTCACAGAGAAAAGAATAAATTTAATTTAGCACGGAGCCTCGTATTGAAACCTTTGTGCGTGACGAGTAAAGCATATCGCGGAAGTGGGCTATTACATTGTAGGTAGCAGCAGGGTTCTCATTATATTATGAGCCAGTAAACTGGTAAACATTACTGCTGCATGGTTGTTAGGACCATGCAGTAATATTATTGTTTGCTGCACCATTCTTCATTTCCCTCATGTTGCCATATTTCAGTAGCATTAAACCCCCCTGAAGGTGATTGTTAAACAAAACGTTTAGATTTTCAGTTTCTTTCAGGTCGAGAAAGTTTACTGGAAGCGCTGGAACCATTTGAGTTTATAAGAAGTCATAACCAAATAAAACGATTCAAAGGTGATCTTCAAAGTCATCTCACAAATTGAATTAGTGAGTTAAGACCTGATCAAAGCCTTGCATGTATATATTTTTATTAATTAAGCTATGAAGCACTATTTGTCGTTATTGTTCATCACAAAATTGTCTTCCGCTCTCATTGGGCACACTATTATACAAATAGAGTGTGTCGATCGAGGAAGTATCGGCTGTTATAGTTCACCACAAAATTTTGGCGCGCGCTCATTGGCTAAAAGCGATCACGTGACATGATAGTTGTTGTCGGCGGAGGCAAACTATCAGGCGATAGTGCCCGCTGAGCACGAAAGACAATTTTGTGTTGAACAATAACGCAAATAGACTGTGTCTGTCTCGGACCTATCGGCTGATAGTTTCTCATGGAAATTTTATGTTCTTAAAACTAGCATATAAGCTATTTGTTTTAAGAACATCAAATTTCCGCGGGCAACTATCAGCCGATAGTTCCTCGACGGACACAGTCTATTTCTATAATAGTTGCATGTGGAAATTTGATGTTCTTAAAACAAATATAAGCCAGAAGACGAAGTTCGAGGGCTTATATGCTAGTTTTAAGAACATCAAGGTTCCAAGGGAAACTATCAGCCGATAGTTCCAAGACAAACCCAGTCTGTTTGTCGTTATTGTTCATCACAAAATAGTCTTCCGCTCTCAGCGAGCACTGATAGTTTGCATCCGCGGACGACAACTATCACGTCACATTATCACTTTTAGCTTATAGTGAGCGCATGCCAAAATTTTGTGGTGAACTATAACGCCTTATAGTTTGCATCCATGGACGACAACTATCACGTCTAGTGATCGGTTTTAGACAATGAGTGTGCACCAAAATGTTGTGGTGAACTATGACATAGCGCCCTGAGGGCGGAATAGAATTTTGTAATGAACAATAACGACAAATAGAGTGTGTCTGTCTCCAAACTATTGGCTGATAGTTTCTCTTGGAAATTAGATGTTCTTAAAACTAGCATAAATTTATAAGCCCTCGAACTGCTTCTTCAGACTTATATTTGGTTTCAGAACATGGACTTTCCATGGGCAACTATTTAACAATTATTCACCAAAGTGAGCCACTTGTTTTAGTATATACCACACATTAGTGAATACTCACACCAAATAGTTATTATTTTCTGTCAATTGGACAAAAACTTGTGTAAGGTGATCACTGCTTCGCTCGGAGCTGAATATGAAATATTATTCACTGTTTGATTTGCCAATCAGAGCGTGCGAAGAGCACTATTCAGTGGTGTGGTATACATCAATAGCCGATAGTTCCTTGACAGACACACTACTTAATTGTACATGTATAAAGGTTCCTTGATGGCCACACTCTATTTGTATAATAGTGCCTGTCCGTCATTTGATCAATATCCAATCAGAATTGGAGATAAATTCCTGGTGAACTATAATAACTTATTATCTCGTACAAGCGGCTTAATTCATAAATTAAACACATTTTAAAGTAACTGCCTGCATGCTTATGATCACGGAAAATGGCACATGCAACTTGTGCATTAAATACCAACGAAAATAATGCTTGGTACAAGATTATAACAGTGTTTAGAACAACAGTACTTTGTATATTTGCTGTTGAGAATATAAAACGTACTGTACATGTATGTCACAAGCTTTAAATATAGTAGTTTGATGCACTCATGTAAATTTATAATAATTATCTTCTGTGTAGTACATAGACATCTACATGTATGTGTTTATACCATGGCATCAATGAACATAAATACATTGTTAATTGAATTATGGTTGAGAGTTCTAATATTTATATGAATTATGACATGGCTACTGCATGTACATGTATAGCAAAGGATTAGGTATACAGCCTGGATGTATGTTAACACATTTTGCGTGTAACGCGCGCGGAATTCCGAGCGTGTACTGCACTCAACTGAGTGTAATTACACTGTTGTACTATTACACGCACTATTACACTATTACATGCACTATTATTAGTTGCACAGCATCTTTGGAAATCAGTGTAAACTGAAAGATTTCTGTGGATAACAAAGTCTATTATTATTATTACTACACGCACGGAACTACACGCGCCTCAGTGGCTTATTACCTCGTTCAACTCCAGAGAATACATTTGTAACTGCTAAAGAATATTAGCTAAACAATACCGGGTTCACAAATGAAAGTTTTCGATACTTAGCCGTACTAGAATTAGACTAGAGTAAGTGTAGAATCCTCAGCTAAAAACTTACAACAATTCTTCCTAAATGTTTTTTCAAAATAAGCTCGTAGCAAGGAACCAAAGCGCTATGTTTATGTATATAAAAATACTGGGGATGCGAATCAAAACAAAATTTATGGATATCAAAAACGAGTAGAATTCAGCGTGAAAATTTACAGACAATGTATGGAAAACTGAAAACACGATTGCACGCTTTCCAGCACAGTTACATCCCTCAAATTTCGATATGTTAATCTTTTACCTGGTACCTTAAGTTTGTATCTGAAGAATATTTCAGAAATTCGATTTTACGGATTTTATTTGGCATCGGATTCGCGGTATTTCGCGCCATATTCGCACCCTTTTCAAAATGTCGGAATTTACGGCGGTTTATGCGCCGCCATATTGGAAATCACTGAGCCATTGCGTGACGTCATACTGTCCTACATGACTTGACCCGAGTTTTCCCTAGAGACGCTCCCTCCCCCTGACCGAACGAACTTAACTACATCAAAAAAGCCGCCCAATTATCTTTTGTTTCAATTGCGTTGTTCACTTGCTTTCGGCGCATGAAAAGTTCTACGTTTGAATCGAGCCTTATTATTTGTTCTGATCAACCGAAAAGCGCTCATTCGTACAACGCTGGAAGAAAATGAATTACGGACTCGGCGTTTAACATTCTATTTCTTTTTCAATACCAGTATTTAAATGTCAGAATATTGAGGCCTATCAAACGGATTAGTTGAAGCACTAGCAATTATATATCTGCGATCCTTGAAAAAGTCCTGCTTCGAAAAACCATCGTAGTCAACAAATATATTTGATGCTCCGTCGATATGTGGTCATCTATCGTTAGTATAGCAGAAAAGTTGCAGATTTATCCCAACGTGCAAACTTGAAATGATTGAGTATGCAAGTATGAATGTTCATAAACATTTTCAGTTCTCTCATAACTTTCTTCTCTAAAAAAAAAACACAGAAAAGCAATAGCTGGAGTCTAACCTGCATATAGAACAAAAACGTGAAACAGCTGAATTCTTACCAGCACTTGCAAGATTTGACGGTTCATGTTCTTCAGTCGATATCCCAGAAGAAGGTTGCTTGACTTTCTTTGCTATATCTTCCTTCCAGCAAACAGGTCACCTTCGTTATACCCTGTTCTAAAGCGAACGATCTTTTATAACAATTTCAGCGACAGGGTTTGTAAGACCGCAATGCATAATTATCAATATATTTAGACCCACGCATAAGGGGCAGGTTGGAGGCCGAATTACGTACCGCCCTTGTATTGCCTTTTGGTTTACACATGATTGAATATTCACAGTGAATTTAGCAACGGCTTAAAACCAAATCATGATTGAATTAGTAAAATAAACTGCCTTCTAAAATCGACATAAAGAACTTAGCCGCATACAATAGGGTCAAAAAGTTAAGTATCTCTATATATATTATACCTGGAACTACTCTCACGGGGCTAAGAACAATAGTATTCTATTTCACAACACTCGCATTCATGCTCAGCTGAATTAAGGTATGGGGAAAATTAAGGTATCGATTAGCGGACTAAGCCAAACTGGAACGGTTTGGCTTAGGGTGGTGATGTACGACCCCGCGAATTTTGGAGGGTGGGTGGGTGGGCCGTTCCCGTGCTCACCGATTGATCCGCTGGAACTGAGCAAGAAGTGAGTGGTCTGCTTTTGTCCTCTATTTATTGCCACCCTGCTACGTATTACACGTGCATATGTGCCCTAGTCCCTTAGAGTTATAAATATACCGTATTTCAACTTTGCATCTCATTACGAGTGTTATGAAATGAATAGTATTCTATTTCACAAACTCGCATTCATGCTCAGCTGAATTAAGGTATGGGGAAAAATATTGATCAGCGCTCCTACGCCTATCTGTTACTCCCCATGTTCTTGTAGGTACCACAAGCTTTTAACCAAACTCTCTTTCTCAAGCCTTATCTAATAACAAAATTATATCCCCAATCCTCATAAAAATCTCACCGAAATCTACAAATAAAGTGAGCAGTAGCCTTTAGGAGTAAGGTATTACGTTATTAGTCTGATTGGGGTCGTTTACGCGCATTATCCCTGGGAAATGCACAGACTCACCGTGTTAGTTCGTTAATGTCCTGCCAAGGATTCGTGACAGCTATCGCTGCACTCGAAGCAACTTTGGCAGAGGCACCTGCCGGATTTAACACTTTTCCCAACTGCAGGTAATAAAGGGCGGTGTCTCGGCGTGCCCAACCTACATGGTCCATGATCTCGGACAAATCAGCACCAGTAAGTGCAAGGATGATCGCCCATCCAGACCTAAAGCCATGTAACGTCTTCCCTTCATCGGCACCCATATCCTTCAGATAGATTTTCAAGGGAGCCTCTGCAGCCGCAGAACTAATCATATGCCAATTTGTTCAAAGAAGGC
This sequence comes from Actinernus sp. WN-2022, assembly GCA_030867875.1. NCBI lineage: Eukaryota > Metazoa > Cnidaria > Anthozoa > Actiniaria > Actinernidae > Actinernus > Actinernus sp. WN-2022. The sequence goes on along the minus strand of JAOWCC010001751.1, from coordinate 3,390,524 downwards.
TTATTTTAGAATTTTTGCTGATGATACAACTTTAATGTATTCCTGTGATACTTCAAATGAACTAGGAACTGTTATAAACGGAGAATTTCAATGTCTTCTAGATTATTGCGCTGCCAATAAGTTGTCTGTCAATTTTAAAAAAACTCACTTTGTACTCATCTCATCCACTCGTAAAAAAGCAAAAGTTGAAATACCTAACATAGAACAAAAAGAACACATTAAATATCTAGGTATATATATTGATAAAAATCTTAACTGGGAACCTCAAATCCAACATATTAACTGTAAAATGTCTAAAAATTTAGGAATTCTTTACAAACTTCGACACTATCTGAGTTTGCAGATGTTAAAGCAAATGTATTATTCCCTAATATATTTTTATCTTCAGTATGGAATTATGAGCTGGGGCAATACTTACAAAAGCAGACTAACAAAAATCAAAACAAAACAAAATAAATGCATACGTTGTATATTCTTCGCTCGCAGCAGGGAAAAGGCCACTCCCTATTTTAATCTCCTCGAACTACTAACCCTAGAGGATATTTTTAAATTAAAAATCTCATCATTTTCTTATAAAATCTCAACTGATAGAACTAATACTCCTAAGATATTTACCCAGTATCTTATAAGGGCATCTGATGTACATTCTTACAATACCAGGTATGCAAAAATTGAATTTTTATGGGCCTAAGGTGAGAACGGACTATGGTGTACATACATTTAAATTTTCTGTCTCAAAAATCTGGGAAGATATCCCTGTTGATATAAAAAATCAGCTCTAAATTAATGTGTGCCTTTCACCAATTAATTATTGAATTGCTGTTGTCGTTACTGTTTTCTCTTCTGCACTGTTTATGTCATTCTTGCAAAAAAAAACTCGCAGCCTTGACGCTAGCCTGATTTTCAGACGGTACGAGGTAGTCCGCTCACTTCCTCCCCCTCCCCGTCTGATGGACTTCATAGACTTTCATGTTCCTGTCGTCATCAACCTTTGTTTTTTACAATAAGCCAATACGAACACGCGTAAGAATTGAAGCGTGGAGTGTAGAACAGTCGTGCAGTGGCGGCTTTTACTAGTTGTATCTTCAGCTTTTATGCACTGGAAAAAACATTCTACAGCTTCAAACTTCTGTCGATTTCTCAGAATGGTATCCTGTTTGAGCTGCTGTGGTTCTTTGGAGAGCAGGAACATTTTAAACGGAAGTTTGCGTGCAGTATTTGCAGGACGGTGTATGAGAATGCATACAAGAAATATCAGCCTCGATAATTCCTGTGAGTGATGCCGTAAAGTTTAGGAGTGATCTTAGAACTTTTACGCTTTTACTTTTATTTTTAAAACGTTTTGAAGCTTGATATGTATGCCGATTAGTCACACGAGACTCTAAAGTTGTCCTAGTGTAGTTTTAACCGGATATTTTGTGCAAAGTTTAGATGCCTTTGGCATTGCCGTACATGAACTTACGGAAGTGTGTTCATGATTCTGAAAAGAAAAGTATTCACCCAAGTGCCATGAAACTTTTCCCATAACATACTTAGTATGTGTGTTCACTCCTGCAGAAAAATCATAATATTCTATGAAATATTTGGTCTTCTACAAGCCCAAAACTTAGGAGAATGTTTCAGAGCGAATGCATGAGATTTGTAAGCGGAGGAAGATTAGTGATTTACCAAAGCCCGTACGTAGATTCACAAACACTTCGTTTCGATGAATGAACGATTCCAATGCTTTCTTCTGCTTTGGATATAGCTTCGAAATCCTGAAAACTTTTCAACTTCGGTCGACACACTGCTCAAGTTCTTCCCCAACGCCATTTAGAAAAATATGCGACCACATTCCTTAAATTCCAGACTTTGCCAAAAGTGTAAAGTTCGCTCTGATTGGTTAAAATTATGACGTCAGGAACATGAAAGTCTGTGAAGTCCATCAGACGGGGAGGGGGAGGAAGTGAGCGGACGACCTCGTACCGTCTGAAAATCAGGCTACCTTGACGCCGGATAGATTTATCTTTTCAACTTTTCATGTGGCGGTGGTCAGCTCGAAAGCTTATTGCTCCTCTGGCCACCGCACACTTCATTATCTAATTTATTTTTCATATATAATCTTGTAATTCTCTTATTGTAATATTATTTGTACACTATCCTGTATAACCTGCTCCTGAAGTGTAAATAAAGTGAAACTGAACTGAACTGAGTCTTGGATACCCCCATTAGGGGTCGTCGGACGGAATAGAAAACCACGTGTGAGGTAAATTTTTATTTGTCGCGCTATATTCAGGTACTACTCAATGTCTCGAATGGGGCAAATGGCCGTTTGCGGGTTCCGCCTGATCCCAAAGACATTCTCGTCACCATTCCTCAGTGTCTTGCCCCAAACATGATTGAACAAAAAAACATCATCTTTGGGGAAGCGCAGAATCTCAGGCACCTTGAGTCGCCCAAGATCTCCTGGTCGGTCCCCACTAAAGAACACTGTCTTAAAAAAGGTCTGCTCACCAGCCACGACGAATCGCTGGGCTGCCGCATCAGACGTTTCCAATGTCCGTTGAAGGTGCAACGATAACTGAGTCCGTTTGTCCACAAAAACAAAAACAAAAAAAGGAGTAGCTTGTTTGGGCATAATCCCAGCTTGTAATTGTTCAACCGTCACTAGGCGCAGGTAATCCTTAACGGAATTATCATCAGCAGGATTACTTAATCCTAAGCGTTTGTCCCACTCGCCATCTCTACCATTAGCATGAAATATGGAGCGTAGCTTTCCTATATACGACTTCACAGTCTTATAGGACAATCGTAGGGGGCAGCCGCACGGGCGCCTACCACGCTGGCCCAGAAACTTACAGCTATTATAATGAACCTGAGTTTTCCCATTTTTGACCTTGAAGATAAGAAAACGGCACAAATCCCGAGGTGTCACCGTTGCCAAGGTTATCCGTCCTGGCAGAGCAGACAGGAAGGCCTCAAGTTCCTTAAACAGAGGGTCTTTCTGCTTTGAGTAACTAGTTGCCTTTTTAAGATTCAGTAACTGTTGCAGCCGTTTATCTATGTGGTCAAGATCTACGTTCACACTCCCAACTCGGTTCGGGTGATAACCTTTCTGTTATAGCCACAGCTTTGGCAATATCGAAAGTCGTCGTCATTCGCGTGCCCACAGTCTAGACACCTTACTGATGGGACAAAGAGTTTAGCTATTACAGGGAGTTCCTATGGAAGAAAACTAGAGACTATGAATTATTCGTTTATTACGTATTTATTCATATCAAGAAAACAAGAAAACAAAACAGAGCAAGGCGCACAGTTACAACCTTCATCAACTATATCAGAGCGGCTAAGTTAAAGTCTAATGTACTGGCTTGAGCAATACATGATTAGAATAAAACAGAGAAAACCCATAGGTCTCCCAGAATCCCCGTGTGGGGGACTCAGCCTCATCACGACGGAATGAGGAGAGTGCTAGAGTCACCCTAAGGAACTATCTTGCGCGACTTGCTCGCCCAGTACTGAAGTAGGGGCCACCAATATTTCCGGGAGTAGATGTCCAGAACAATCATGATATAGGGTTGCCTATAGCTTTCTAAAAAATGTAGAACTGGGCCAACTAATACCAATGGTGGAAAGGCGTATTGGCGTTGCATAATGGAGCTGTGCTGCACAAGATCCTGTGCGAAGAGGTTTACGCCCGACGATCCCGGAAAGGGCCATGGCGTGAGGTTGCCCAAATTTTGAACATTCCCGGGAGGCCTTACTGGACTTCTATGCTCCTCCCCCATGAACAATAGCACATACGCCACCTAATGGACCCTTTCCACTTTACGTCACAATAATATTAATAATAATAATATTATACATATCAGATGTTACAAATATGTAAATGAGGTAAAAAGATAATATTAAAAGTTATCATAAAATCATACATGGATATATAAAATAGGGCAAAACTTGAATTAAGAAACCAGATTATACTTAAAAATTAATCTATTTACAAAACTTCCTTTAAAACGCTCTGTATTAACTTTAGGATATATGGCGGTTTGTTTTCTAAGCCTTCGAGAGGACTGCTTAACAGTAGGCAGCAGTGATCGTAATGGTGATTAGAAATAGAGTTAACTTTATTAAAACTGTGTCGGTCACTTTTCTCTAAAAGATTACGAATGCTAATAAGCTCTGAAGAATACTTTCTCTTATGGCATCTTTTAAGAAAGCGCTGTAATGTGGTAAGGTCGGATTCACTAGAGCCATAGACAGATAAACCGTAAGTTGATTTAGGTAAGAGGAGTGATTTTAAGAGATGGTCGAGTTCCTTTTGACTACACCCTTCCTTTCGAAGAGTTCTAATAATATAAAGGCACTTGTTTGCTTCTTTGAGTTTAACAGTGACATGCTTTGAAATTTACTGTCTGACTCAAAGATTACTCCAAGTATCTTCAATGCATCATATTGTACAATGTTAGGAATATTATTAAAGTGAGATAAGTGTCCTTTCTTATTAAAAATGAGTTATTTACATTTAGTTAGATTACAAGACATAGCATTTGAATTTGTCCAGTTCATAAAGTGATTGATCGCGAGAACTTATACATCTGGCGCAGTCTTACTTATGAAAATCTGTAAGTTCGAATCATCTGCATATTTATCTAGCGCTGTCGTTTTGTTGTCATTACTTGTTTCCAGATCATTCATAAACAAGATACGGACCACTAACGCTACCCTGGTTGTGCCTTTGTTGATGTATTTCCATAGCCGCCATGTTGGTGTACAATTAACAATTGATTCCTCGTTAGCTTCGTTTGCTCTGTTCACCAAATGGCGGCCATGCCCTTTGTCATTTGAATCTCTGGGGATTGAGTGCAAACCATCTATTAACCAATGAAATTGACAACATTAGAACCTATAAGGCCTTTCAAAACGAGAACAATTGTCACACGAGCCTTTGTAACTTTAATTGGAAAAGTATTCTATTCGCATCATTCCCTTTCAGCTCGTGCAATAAGAATGGGCATTGTCGCCCGAGTTCAGGTAGAAGGAGAGCAGAATAAGCAGCAGGGAGGGGGGAAGGGACAGAAAAACTGAACTCGGTCGAAAGGAAGGGGAGCGAAAGGGAATGATCGAACGCAATAATGGAGGGAGGTTATCCCGGTACTAGAGGCGATAGTGATCCTGACGCGAACTGTGCGACGAACCTTGGTGGAGTTCTTATTTATACTCGCTTTGTAAGGGACTGGTGCGAATAGTATCCTATTCGCATCATTCCCTTTCAGCTCGTGCAATAAGAATGGGCATTGTCGCCCGCGCGAGATCAGGGAACTCCATGACTCATACCCCCGGCCAGCTAGGGAGAACACCCATACTCAAAGCAGCCATACTCAAAACACCTACTCACCACACCTAGACTTATACGGGATAAGCGGTTTATGCGAGTATCAAACGAATTTAAACTGAATTCGAGGCCGGGGAAGGAAAGGCATTGACGTAGTCCTTCAAGGTGTTAAGTCGGAGTAGATAGAAGAGGAGCCAGCGGTAAGGGTACCCAAACGGAAAGCAACTCAGTCGTACCTCCAGGGCGTAGGAATTGGGCCAGCATCAAGTAATAGGATGTGGTGTGGGTATTGTGCCAGCCCACGTGACTCATCATTGTTGCCCAACAAACTAATAACTAGCAGGTATATTCTGTAGGTCAATACAGTGGCTGCACCATCCAGAGTAAAAGACAGACAAACCGGCAGGGAGTAAGGCTGGAAACTGGGAAGGGGAAGGGAGAGAGGGTGCCATTCCCCTGGGAAGCACGACCACAATAGCGGCCAGAGGCAAGCCTGGTTAATTGCAGTGGAATGTGGGGACGCGAAAAACCCAGGGGATGGCAGCCTGAGCGTCAGTAATCCGACTAGGGAATTAGTATCCCTTTCACGCTGCCATGGGGAATAGGGCGGGGTGGGGGAGGGGTGGGGAGGTGATGGGGAAGGGGTGGTCGGCGGAGGGGTACTAGACAGAATAAACGCTACAATGCGTATACTCCCAAAATGAATTAAATAAAACAAATAGAACATAAAGACTAACCCATCGAATAAAAACAGCACGGCACAAATGGAGCACATGTACGCGAATTACTCTGGCAACTGATTCCAAACGTACGGATGAATGGGGAATAAAAACTAAATCATGAAAGGCGAACCAACTAGTAATACCAATGGCGTAATATAAACCCGTATGAGCGTTAAGCGAGAAAAAATGCGTGAGGAACAATAGACTCATGGCAAACTACATGCTAAACGTATGATGACAATAACACTTAGCCCCAAACTCCTTATGGTAAGTTAAGCACGAGCACGAAATGGTCGTAACTACACATACAACGTGCACTGCAAATAGAGTTATAATGGAACAGAGAAAGCTAACTTATGTAAATTGAAACAATGCTCCACAAAAACACACTTGTACTCGAGAAACAAGCACCCATGCTAAACTCACAAAAACCCATACTAAAAAGGTAGTGTGCAAAGAAATAACAAGTCGAACGACCAGGAGAAAGCACTAACCGAGGAACATCAATAATATCGTAGGAATCCTTGACCGTGAGGCAAACCCGTATAACGACCATGTATCAACTTCCGAGCACTACGTTAGTGCATAACAGTGATGCCCATATATCAAAGCAAATATATAGATATAAAATCCAAAAGGAAAAGATATGGCAACACAAGTACCAAACTCACGGCAGAGCATGCCAAAATGTGGAAAAATAGAATACTAAAGCGAAGAATAGAAAAACGAATCAGAACATTACGGCACTGCACAACTCTGTATTTGTGAGGCCAGCACGGAAGCTCACGGCAACACATGTGCCAAACACACGGCAGTACATGCCATGCAACGTGCAAAAATAAAGGACTAAACGAAGAATATATAATTAACTAAAACATTTATACCGCACTGCGCGACTCCGTATTTGTGAGGCCAGCACGTAAACGTATGCCAACACAAGTGGCAACGGTAAAATATGCCAAACGTGCAAAATAAAGGGCTAAAAACGAAGAATAGAAATTTAACTAGAACACTTATACCGCACTGCACAAATCCGTATTTGTGAGGCCAGCCCATAAACTTATGCCAACACAAGTGGCAACGGCAAAACATACCGAACGTGCAAAATAAAGGACTAAAAACAAAGAATGGAAAATTAACTAGAACATTTACACCGCACTACACAAATCCGAGTCCAGATACATATAGTAGTAACGAAGGAATAAAGCATTATAGGCCAAAGTTGAATTACAACGAAGGCCGGCAAATACACCGGCGAAACTATCAAAGGAGACTAAAACGGTGATGCAACGCAAACCATGATAGACCAAAACAAAATAATTACACAAGCGTAAGTGACCACGAGGACAAAAAGGCAAACACCAACCTGAACCACATAGTGAGAAAAAGGATGAAACTGCCTCTAGTTCTGGCGGCTGAGCGATGGCTTGATGTCGGAGGAGCAGCTGGTGGAAGATCTTGACCACCTGGGGCATTCTGTTGAGCTGCCGGGACTCTCGCGGCTTGGGGTGCTTGTCCTTCCATTTTCTTAGTACGATACTGAAGCAGCAAGGAACGAGGTGTAGGTGTTCTGACGCGAAATGTGCGACGAACCTTGGTGGAGTTCTTATTTATACTCGCTTTGTAAGGGACTGGTGCGAATAGTGACTGACCTGAAAAACTAACAGAACAGCGTCAAAAGCGCTAGCTCGTCATAAACCAACACTCCAGCAGATGTTGTAAATCTTCAGCTTTAAAATGAGACATTTCTCGTGTTTATGTGTGCAGTAGAAGTCAACAAATAAAAATAGGAATCTAGTTGTTGTCTTTACTCAGAACCGGCTAAGTGTGAAAAATTAGCGGCATTTTGATTTCAAACCAAAACGCTTGAACCGACATGAAAAACTACCAGAACAACGTAGAAAGCGTCTCACATCATAAACAAATGTTCCAGCAGATGTTTTAAACCTTCAGCTTTAAAATAAGCGATTCCCCATGCTTCTGTTTCCTCTAGAAGTCAAACTACCAAAGAACTGATGAAACCAGTTTTGTCTTAAACGGCGGAAGTATGAAGGAAAGTCGGCTCTATTTCTTACGAAACAACCCAGATTGTGCGCAAGCTACTCTAAAAACAAAAATATTCTGAAACGACGGAAAAGGATTTAAAAGTCACTTGAAAGTTCATAACATAGCTTAAGATTAAAATATTATGTTTTACAAGTTTCGCAGTTGACAAACTTCGTAATCAATTGAATCAGAATAAACTCTGAAAGTGGCTTCGCGCTCGGTAACATCGTTTCATAACCCTTTACCGCATCCAACAACAATACAACTGTATAGAGTGTGTTATTGTACTGTCGCCGAGGTGTGCAACGACAATAGCAGATTTATTATAACGTAACTTACAGACAAACAAGTACTATAACTTCCATAAAGAGTTCCCACTCTTTACGTGTGCCACAATGACTTTACACTTCACACGTGTTAAAATAGATTACACTTCGTGCTATAAAAGCTTAGGCTTCACGTCTGTCGCAATGACTTACGCTTCACGTATGTCAGAATGACTTACGCTTCATGTGTGTCAGAATGACTTACACTTCGTGTTATAATATGTTACAATTCACGTGTGTCACAATGACTTAACACTTCACGTGTGTCACAATGACTTTCACTCACGTGCTATAATAGCTTACAATTACAATTCACGTGTGTCACAATGACTTACACTCACGTGATATAATAGCTTGCACTTCTCGTGCTATAATAGCTTACACTTCACGTGTGTCACAAAGACTTACACTTCACGTGTGTCACAGTGACTTACACTTCACATGTGTCAATGACTTATACTTCACGTGTATTACAACAGCTTACACTTCACGTGTTTTACAACAGCTTACACTCCACGTGTGTCCAAAGACTTACACTTCACGTGTATCCTAACATCTTTACGCTATTCGTGTGTCCAACGACACTTACACTTTGTATCTATATTAGTTTAATACCTTGTGTGTCCAATGAGGTTACATTTCACCTATGTCTACAATAACTATGCACTTCACGTGTGTCCACAATGACTTGTTCACAATGACTTACGTGTCCACAATGATTTTAATTACGTGTATGTGTATCTACAATAGCTGTACATTTAAGTGTGAACACAAGACTTAACATTCACCTGTATCTACATGTATAATAGCTTTATAACCTTACGTATGTCTATGCAGAATGACTTACATTTGCGTATACATGTATCGACGATAATAGCTGTACATAACGTGTCTACAAAGACTTGCACTCCACGTCTATCTAAACCAGCTTTACACTTAGCACTAGGACCTACATGTGCCCACAAAGACTTACACTCACATGGATATATAATACCTTTACAACGTTACGTATATCTACGCCCAATGACTTACGTGTCCACAAAGACTTACACTTACGTATACATACACGTATAATAGCTGTACATAACGGGTGTCTACAAAGACTTGCACTCCACGTGTATCTAAAACAGCTTTACACTTACATGTGTCTAAGCACTATGACTTACATGTGTCCACAAAGACTTACACTCACATGGATATATAATAGCATAACACCTTAATGTGTGTCTATGCACAATGATTTACATGTGTCCAGAATTACTTTACGCGTGTACACAATGATTATTACTTACGTATGTTTCTATAATAGCTGTACACGGCTTACGTGTGTCCACAACGATTTACACACCACGTGTATCTATAATAGCTTACCACCTGCGTGTGTCTGTGCACAATGACTGTATGTGTGCCACACTGACTTACACTCTGATGTATCTATAATAGCTTTACACCTTACGAGTGTATCTATGCACAATGAATATACGTGTGTCTACAATAACTTTACGGCACTCCAGATGTATCTATAATAGCTCTACACCTTAGGTGTGTCTGCACAAAGACTTAATCGTGTCGATAATGACTTTACATGCATCACAATAGCTTACAGTGCACATGTGTCCATGACTTCACGGTTTACAGGTGACAAAACTTCACATGTAACTGTATAATAGCAAGTTTTACAGTCCTAGAGTGTCCAATAACTTAACACTAATGAATTCACACTTACGTGTTTTATACTATAATAAGTTTACATCAGTAAGATTGTCTAATGGAAATAACATAATCTAAAAACGTGCTCCGCCCGATACGAAAAATTAGGGATAAAAACCTTCTTTAGGCAAAAAACCTCTGGGAAACGTATTCCCCGATCGAATGCAGTAGCACAGGGTCAAGGGGATTAAGACCTTAAAGTCCCTATGAACCTTATTTTTTTTATTTTAGATATCAATTCTACATCAAGTGAATAGTAGAATGGTACAATATACCTTGCTTTGAATGCTGTGCCGCTGAGTTAAGGAGGTTTTAATATCCAAAATGCTAATTACATGACGTCAGGGGAGGCATCAATTATTATACAAAATGTTTTGTTACAATTAAACAAAATGTTCAAATTATCAGTGTTATACCCATGGTTGAAATAAAAAGATGTTAGAAATTTGTTTTCCTATATTAGTAGAAACGCCCATTCACAACCACTAGGAAATGATTGCAGATACTCCCCTGACGTCATGTAATTAGAATTTTGGATATTAAAACCTCCTTAACTCAGCGGCACAGCATTCAAAGCAAAATATATTTTACCATTCTACTATTCACTTGATTTAGAATTGATATCTAAAATAAAAATGTATTGTTCATATACACTTTAAAATAATTCTCTAGTAAATAATTACAAGTTGAATAAAATTTGCCTTCCGAATGCTGCACGAACTGCGAGAGATGAACTACTCTCTCAAGTTGCCCATTATATGCATGCACCATTGCATGCCGGCCTCTTGTCACCAATGACATGCCAAATATAAACAAAACTACGACACCTTACTACAATGATGCTCTTATTAAAGCCGTTATGAATACGCTTTCCGACTTCACTTGTTCCGTCGGAAAGCTTCAATAACTTAAGAGATATTGCTTTATTGGCGGTTCATTTGAAGAAAATTTGTATTGTTACTAAACTTATACTCAATTAGCGCCATAAAGATAATTCTGGCATTGATTGACATATGCCTTACCAGATATGGGACGTTTGTATTCCCATAACGATTAATTAACAACCAATAAGGTATCGCTAAAGAGAACTGCTTTGCATAAGATTATAATTATTCCGCTTTAGAATAGGATTCTATCTGGGCGATGATAAGTATGAGACCAAATTGCTCTAAATTATGTTCGAACCACAATGGAAACCGATAAATTATGGTCCAGTTTTAATAAAGAATGCATTTTATCTAAATTTGATCAGAATATGAAAAACTATGAAAGGAAAACAAAAAACTGTAAGAGTCAGATAAGAGTTAGTGTAGACTTGCTCCAAGTCGAACTCGCTGAGTCACTGAGTAAGCGATTACTGAGTCAAAAAGCGAGCGCGAGAGTCGACGGGGAGCTAAGAAGGACTTTGAGAAAGTCTAGAGTCAGTGGTGCGCGGCGTTCTTGAAAATTAATTCAAATACGTTATATGAATGGCAAAGATGAAAAAGACAGTGACGAGAAACCCTTTTTAACTGTTTTCCTTTTCAGTGTAAATGCCTGCATGCGCACTTCGTTTGCCGAAGATAACGCCAACATTTGACAGATTTTTGTTTTGGAATAATTTATAATTTAGTAACGACTGTGACAATTTATAACGTTGTTCAATTTACAAAGATAATCACTTTAGATCACTTGTGCCTTCAGCGACTGAGCTCAAAGATGGAGAAAAAGGCCCAACTGGAAGTGTCATCACATCATATAAATACACTGAATGCGTGGAAACATTTTTACCAGTTCACTCTTGAAAGGTTGAAAAGGAATGGGGAAGATCTCTTCTCCGCCATACCTTGTATAAATACCAGTAACTTGTTTTGTACTAATGGTAAAATTAATAAGCTACTGACGTATTCGGCTAGAAAACACGATGAACAACACCTGCTGTTAGTAGGTCCGAGTTGATAATAATCAGATCAATTTCCTGTCTTCAGACCACCTATTTGAACACTACAAATATAATTAATGATGTAATCGTAACCTTTTCCAGCTCTCAGTTTATTAAGCGTTTTCATCTGCAGGTCTTGGATATTCCCTCTATGAGCAGAGGACACTAGCTCCTGAAATTAATCACAATGTTTACCCAAAACAAGAGCAAAATCACCTCAATACATAATATATAACACTTTTTACAATGTTTCACCATTTCCTTATTGTCATATACTATTTCACCTGACTGGTTGCAAGCAGAATCTCGGTATCATTCGTATCCTGCTGAACCGGAACCAAGTTACACTGTGCATTTAGTTATCACTATTAGATCTAATTATGTGGGCAGCACGAGGTCACTTCAGTTGGCTGCATTTGATATGTTTGAGTGTTATCTAACATGACCGCATAATCTCAGAACAAATGTACGATATTGAGAACAGATTCAAATGTTGGCTTTCTGGCATGATGGTTCCTTCCTAGCAGTGATTCATCGTTAATAATAAAGATACGTACTTTATAAAGCAATCGACAAAAAGGGAGGTATCTGAGTGTTATATGAGCACGTGATCTGGTGCTGCCTAGAGCAATGGTTTGAAAAAGAAGGAGAATTTGAAGAATTATTTCGAGACAACGGATTGTATGAAGAGGTCATCCCGCTGAATGATACTTGATTTAAAAGATGTGAAACTAACGAGATCAATTAGATTAAGACTTATTTTATCATTCACGGGATATGAAGATAAACGTCAGATAATTCAAAGAAATAAAATGTCAGAATTAAGCACAGCCTTCGCAGACGTTCGGAGGGTCGTCTCTAGTAGGGATAGCGCTGCAGGAGACAACGCTAAGAACGGCTGCGAAGGAGGATGTATTACTAGGGAAACTGACAGTTAGGAAGTGCGTTCGATCGTGATGGGAAAGTAGTTGCTTTGATGTTTTTGGTCTGTCTGTGTGTAGGGGATCAGAGGGGAGGCCTATAGAAATTGTTTATCATGTCATATATTTTAAAAAAACTTATTGGGTTGTTATTTACCCCTAGCACACCTTCGACATTTGTATTTATGTGGCATTATTATTATTATTATTATTATTATAATTTCTATTGCGCTCTTTCGCATAAAATGATCAAAAGCGCATTACATTACAATTACTACAAAAGGAATAATAAAAAATAAAAATTACAACAAGTGAATTAAATACATTTAAATGTCTCAATTAAAATTATGAAAAAACTATAAATTAAAAGCTAATTTAAAAAGACTAAGCGACTGAATATTGCGCAGATATTGTGGTAGAGCGTTCCAAAGAGTCGGAGCCGCCACACTAAAAGATGTATCACCGAATGAACGCAAAAACTTCCCACTAGGGATCTTCAGTAAAACACCATTATTATTTGAGCGTAGTTGATAGCACGGCTGCGTCTTAATTGTAATAAGTTACCTAATGAGCTTCCATTTTACGACTTAAATTTAGACGAGTTCCTTAGGAAAACGGGATCGTGGGTTTACTCATCTTCTAAGTCGATTACTAGGCGAAAAAGATCTTTTCAAAGATGCCATTGAATCGCCAAATAGAGATGCCGATTCTTATGAGAATTACATCGAAGCTAAGGATTGCTCAGTAAATAAAACTGGCATGCACTTCGATAAGGCTAATCAGCAAAATGGATTCTCCATTTTGTACTGCAATATGCGTAGTTTAAGTAAAAACGTTGCCCTCTTACAAGATATTCTCCTCACTGTGAAAGAAACTCCGACCGTAATCGCTATTTCCGAAACAGAATTAAACGAACGCAGCCGACTGAACATAAATATCCCTGGCTATACATTTTTGAATACTAATTCCAAAACATCAGCCGGAGGTGTTGGTCTCCATGTCTCAGAGGAATTAGAGTTTGCTAGAAGGCGTGATCTTGACTTACGTTTGGACGGCGTAGAATCCTGCTGGTCGAACTAACACGCAAAAGACAAAAGAGTGTTTTGATTGGTTGTGTGTATAGACACCCTTCAGCAACCGTGATCTTTTCTTCGAAACACTAAAGACTCAATTAGAAAAGCTAAACAGCAAGGAACATGAAGTATTTAATTTAGGCGATATAAATATTAACTTTCTCAAATATAATGCTGACAACTACACCTCCGATTTCCTTGACATGCTACTCGATTTGGGTTTCATGCCGCTCATAACCAAAGCTACTAGGATCACAGATCACTGACACCTCCTCTTTAATTGATCACATTTATACGAACGTACCAGAAAAGATTATTGCAGCAGGAATATGGCACTATCTCTCTATTCATCAACTTAAACAAATTTACTATAACCTTATTTACCCCTATCTATCACATGCTGTAATTGCTTGGGGAAGTGCTTACAAAACGCATTTACAAAAATTACAATCTAAGCAAAATAAGGTCCTAAGATTAATGTATTTTACAGTAACGTCTGGACCCAATACTGAAAGCGCTCTCCCTCTCCTAAACTTATTAGACATTCTAACTGTTAATAATGTTTACCGACTCCCCGCCCTCAAATTTACGCATTTGTGGCATAAAGGGCTTTTGCGAAGCCTATTTGATGATCGTTTTCAATATTCCAGTGACCGGCATACATACAACACAAGGTATGCATCCAAACAAAATTTATGTAAACCACGTGTTCGTACAAATACTGGAAAACAAATGTTTTCCTACCAGGCAATTGATCTTTGGCACCAGATCCCTCACCATCTGAAAGACCTCAGTACATTTTCCTTTACCAAAGAAATAAAACATTATTTACTGTCAGAACAACGCCCAAAGAAATTTGAATAGATACGTTCTTAATTTTTAAAAGTCATTAGTTACCTTTCCACTAAATATTATTTATTAGTCCCAGTTCCTCTTCCTTGCTGCTTCTTTTATTAAAAAAAAAAAAAACTCAAACTTTAGATAGCTACTAGGGGCTAATTCGAAAACTTCACGGTTCCCTTAGCCTCTAGGCTCAAACAAACACTCTATTTTTCTTTGTCTTCTCCTTTAATAACTTATAATGTATATTATATATAATTCTTGTAATTTATAGTGTGAGCCAATAAAAGATTGTTGTTGTTGTTGTTGTAATGTACTGTGGAGACTGGCCAGCTAATGTTTTAAAAGTAATTAGAAGTATCTTAAACTGTATACAGAATCTAACGGGTAACCAGTGAAGTTGATAGAGAACAGGTGTAATGTGATCATATCGAAAAGTAGAAGTGATAAGCCTGGCAGCAGCGTTCTGTACCCTTTGTAGTTTAGACAGTTCAGTGTTCGGTAAACCGTATAGTAAACTATTACAATAGTCCAGCCTACTGGTAATAAAAGCATGAACTAATGTGGTAAGGCTATCCCGACTGAGGTACTTGCAAATACGTCTAATATTATGAAGGTAAAAGAATGAGGCACTACAACACTTAGTGATTTGGGTGGACATTGTTAAATGCGAATCGAACCACGAGGCTAGGTTTCTGACAGCAGACGAAGGGAAGAAATCAGTACTGCCACCCCATATATGACAACCATCATTGAGTTTAGTGAGGATTTTTTTCGAACCTATTATTAAAATAAGGGACTAACATGACTTCGGCCAGCATATTGTTATATTTTCAGACCTTGTAGCACCATTTGTGGCCCGAGCGTAGCAAGGGATGAAAAAAACACAATATGACCCGACAAAGGACATGTTCAGTTAGCAATAGTAATAGCGTGGTTTGTGGTGGTATTTGGCATAAATACCATGAGAGAGATTTCAAAATTCCTTGTAATTTCACGACCCGTATAGCGGTGAGTGAAGTGACAAGGAGTTTTCAAATCTCACGAATGGTATTTATGCCAAATATCACGTACAAACCATACTATTAAATGTTTATAACACGAGCTAAGTTACCGCACACACTCGCAAGGGTACACACTCATATGACATGAGGACAAAAGCTTTATAAAGCCCGTAAAGTTGAATCGAAATCAGTATTGTAGAATATGTAGGGTCCATATAAAAGCCTGCAGAAAATAGACCATTTTCTCAGGTATGCGCACGCAATATTGGCCCGCCAAATCGCTTTTTGAACAATAGCCGCAAATTTTTGAACAATAGCCGATAATTTGAATACCAAAGGCTGTCGCATCAGAACGAGTCTAACAAAAGCTAACAAAACTCACGGCCCGCCAAGAAATACTTCATGTAGGCAGCTTGGATTTAGACTGGTATGTAATCAACTAAAGTCGATTGAGGTATACTAACCGCCGTGGAAAGCGAGTAGCAGCTGACGTTTCGAGCGTTAGCCCTTCGTCAGAGCAAAAAAGCTTGGATTTAGTATTGGTTAAAATAATACGGAGGGTTATAGGAAACCACTACGTGATTCCCACGTGAAGTATTTACCGGCCCGTCAAGCCTGTTGCGTGCGCATACTTGAGAAAATGATCCATTAGCCTGCGAATACAGCCGTCTCGCATCGGGAGCCACAATCAAAACGCGTCTCCCGAGAGAGACGTCTGCGAGCCAAAAATTCCATACTGATGACGTTTGCGGTCAGGATCTGGTGGCGTCCTTTGATTGGTTTGTATATGATAATTAGACATACTAGCCAATCAAATGACGCAACCAGATCCTGGCCGCATAACGTCATCAGTATGGAATTTATGGCCTCGAATCCTAGACGTCTCTCTCGGGGGACGCGTTTTGATTGTGGCTCCCGATACGAGACGGCTGTATTCGCAGGCTAGCCAAAAATCGTCCATGAATATTATTTTACGACTACATATATACCTTTCCTACTACCCCTAGACCAAAACATCACGTGGGAGATGTGTTGTGATTGGTTGCTCGTTAACTGATCTTGTGATGTTAATTGACACCTTCGTTAGCATGATAGTGAGATTCGTACCACCCACTACCAGATGTTTTCTCTCTCTTCTCTCCTCGCCGCTTCACGGCCCTCTCTAAGAAACGGAGAACACATCTGGACCAGGGTGCGGAGTTTGTGAATGCAAGAAGCTTAACTGGCTCTCATGATTAGTACAGCTGATTCTTTCTTAAACTGACACCTTCAGTTGTCTCTCAGCCTTTGTCGAGTGAACGTCTCTGTGATTCTCCGCTTTACTGCTCCCTACTCGATTGCTTATCGCGCAAATAAAACAGATAAATTAAATTATATATAAATGTTAAACTTTAGAGTAAGGGCTACAGAGTTCGTAAACAGTCATAAAATGGCGCCTAAAGTCTTTATTAAACATTTATCTATCCTCTGTTCACTTTGTGATGGTTTGTTTGATTTAAACCCTCAAAATGTCGCATTTTAACAGAGGCTGATTGACTCACCTACATTCTTCACTGCTCTGTAATTGAATTTCAAACTTCGAGTTCGATATGCGTGAAAATAGGAGGGGCTTACCCTTTTATTCTGGAACTTGTTGTTTAAAATATTAGATATAAAAATAAACAAATCCTCAACCAAATGAATAGACATTTATTTATAACACATATAATTGTGTTGTACAAATTGATTTCAAATCTTCTTAATTCATCTTGAACACTTCAAGAGCTTGAAGAAGATATCACATTCCCTATCAAGCGACTATCAATATTTTATTAAAGACCCAAATGTTCCTTGTTGTGTAATATTGACGTCACCATTTTCATCAGCAGTGACGTAACCATTGGATTTGGTGTCAAGTGATTGGATGACTGCATTTCCCTGCAGCAACTGCTGGCCGCAGTCTTTACATTCACAAACTGGAATGGGCTGGAAAAACAGCTGAGTTTTTCGTCCTAAGCCTGACGAGGTGTGCTAGAAAACAAACACGGATACATGTCAGTTCATAAGCAGTGATTGGCAACTAAGAGATAAGTTAATAAGGAGGCTTTAAAAATGCTCATATCGATAGGGCAAGTGGGTGGCGCAGTGGTAAAGCACTTTATCTCTCACCTCTGTGGCAACGCGGCGCCATTATGTGAGCTGAGTTTGTTGGTATCTCATCCTTGCTCCGAGGGTTTTTCTACAGATTCTCCGATTTTTCTCCCTCCACAAAAAACAGCACAAATTTCAATTCGACTGAGGAATCCGTGTCCCCGATTAGTAGACCGTTTATTTGTATTTACTTGAAAAAGAGTTGCAGTTACAGTGATGTTCTGTTATGGAATCAATTACAACTACGGTTTCCCTAGACTCTTTTAAGGACTCTCTAAACAGCTTTATATAATGACCATTCATTACTTCACTTCAAACTATATTCATTTATTATTACTATATTGATATTTGTACTAGCATTTAACCTATAATTTTATCTTATTACTAATAATTGTAACAACGTTTTTATTTTTCTTATGTATATAGCTATATAAATAATGATATTAGTTAACTTCAGTTAGTTTATCGTTGTTGAGTCTGTATTGCCTCGACTAAATAACGATTCAGTCGCACGATAGCCCCAAAAGTACAAAATATATTCATCTAACATCTTTCATTTTTATCACCCAGAAATATATTTGTCCTGCAGAAGGGCTACTACTGTAGGTTTACTTCCTGAATACACTTCCTTAACTGAGCGGCAGCATTCACTACCTATTAGGTATACTAGTTTATCATTAGTAACAATTTTAATTTCAAGAAGGCCAAAACTGTTTTGAACAGTTGCAGTAATTGTATCATGAAAGCAAGCAGGATATCTTCGCGGTTTTTTTAACATTTTCTTTTCCCGTTTCGTACCTTTATAAACAATCGTCCCTTGTCTGCCACCAGTGCAAATGTAGCGTTGTTGGTCCATTTGACTTTTTCCCAGCAAATGCTTTCGGCGTCATTTAGAAATCCTTTGTGAATGGTGAATTCTTACAAATAAAACTACACTTACAATGGAATTTCAACATAAGCAATTTAATGGATCTCAATACGTTGGTCCTCTTTATTTAAAGTGCCACTACGTTAGTTCCTATCATAGGTGATGCTGCAGTGAAACAGAAATTCGGTAATATTAAGAGAAACCCTTAAAGTATGTGTGCTCTCTTAAATATTGTGGTATGGATTTGTGTCTTGGTAGATATCAATCCTTCTTGAAATCCCTGTTAAATAAGAGCTGATCAATTTCAGATAGCCTACATATAGTTTCTTTGACCGTGACATGAGTTCACATGCCTTCGTGCTCATCTTCAAATGTTGCTTCTGAGGTTTGGAATAAATGGCGAAAACCAAGAGAACATTGGTAAGAGAGAGAATCTCGTAGTGTGTGGCGTGCGATGATAATATCGAATAAAATCTAGTTTTAGTAACCGCAAGTTGGTCGCGCGCGCGACAACTAAAAAAGTAGCGCGGAAATGTTGGCTCTCAAAGGCCGCCAAAATATATTCGCGCCATTTTTTTAGTTGTCGCGCGCGCCCACTTTGCGTAAAATGCTTCCGATTACTAAAAATAGATTTTATTCGGCGTTATCATCGCACAGGCGCGCGTATTAGTTATGCTCTCTTGCGAACACTAATTTCAATGCTGGGAGAAATAATCTTCAGTCGAACGAAGTTGTTTATTTGATGGTGTCTAATGCCAAATTAATCGGTTACAGATCACTAGCCTTTATAGTGGCCCAAGGGGAAGGGCCATAGACAGGGGAGGGGAGAGGAGGGGAGGGGAGGGGAGGGGAGAGGAGGGGAGTGGGGAAGAACTAGCAAGGTGACCTATTAATACTAGTGTGAATAAAACATTTACTACTTCTTAGTACTTACGTTTGTAAATAATGTGAGTTGTTTCATCACCAGTGAATGAGACACCAGTAGGAGTGCTGTTACTATCGACAAGGACACGGACAAACGATGGCTTTCCTAGCAACTTCAAATAGCTTGACTGAATTGTTATATTAATAAGTTGTTCAGTCTGAACGTCACATATCGGTTGGACGTCACGTTTAGATACTGATAGACTACCACATGGTTTAGGAAGAAGCATTGTTGTATGGAAGAGTACGACCTAAACACAGAAAGAGAAATAATGTTCTCAAACAAATGCAAAATACATTACACATCCTACAAACTTGCTTCACTTCTTTAACTTATTATGTTGATCTTCATGTCTCGTGAATGATAAAATCTCATTAGTTATAAAATCAAGTATTCAGCGAGATGACCGTTTCATACTGACCCGAAGTTATTCTTTTTATTCACTGCCGTGTATAGTTTTGGAATACCAAGATGGTGGGCGACAAACTATAGTACAAATAAAGCTTTCTGTTCAACACAATTTAGATATCACTTTTTAAATGTTTATCAAGTTTACAATTTTAAACTGGCCAAAATATATCGATTTTCGTGACATTTAGGAAACACGCTGAGCTGGGCTGTCACAAAATTTAAAAATCTGTAACTAAAAAGCGACGTGAGTACATCGATCTCTAAATCATATAAAAAGAACAGCTTTCTATAGGTATCATAATTTAGTTTTTGAAAACACACGAACGCGTGATCGGATATAAAAACAAAGTAACGCAATAGGGAACGAAGATGAAGATTGCTATAAAACGTCACCACAGAATGTAATAATATCCGCATTCGGTTTATCGCCTAGATGTTTCCTTTCAATTCCTAAAATTTGCATCTCTGACATGTCAATTGAGATCGTTAATTAAAAGAGTTTACAGATCTTTTGTGAACTATTTTTACAACTTTTAGAGCTGTTCAAGAAGGGAACTCTAAACAAAATTAATCTAAAGACCTGATTCACTTTCTAAAGTCAGGTCACGTCACACATTCTTAAATAAGAAAAAAAAAGATGCAAACCCGGGTTTTCTGTGGAAACGACAGACCTCTCGTATTCTATCACTTCCCTTTCCCGACTGTTCTTTTGCAGCAATCGTTAGAAGTGTTTGAACAAACTAACAACCAAAATCCTTGCGATAAAATGTAAACAGCAATTATTTTGCGTTTTACAATGGGATTATGGTCAATAATGATTTGGTTAACAATGGTTATGATTGATATCATTGTATCCCGGGGCATTTCATCGAATAAAATCAATCGAACTAAAAAACTTCAAGGATGATAATACAATACATGAGACCCTATTTAAGGTCCAGGACCTAGAAAACCATACCCTATCCCGCGGCACATACCTATATGGCTTATATATGGGATTACCTCCTTCCCCCAGGAATCGAACGTTCAATTGTGTGCGATTGGCAAAAGTTCGATTTTTATTTATTTATTAAGTTTACTCCGTTATTAACAAATACTATAATACTACAAGTTTATAATATGAGCACGAAAAAGGAATGGAAAAAAAAACGGAGAGGGAAATATCCAACCCAAGGCAGCATTCGAGGGATATATATTCCCCAGCTAAAACTAAGTATAATATAATATTACTTTTTACAATCCATAAATAACTTTACAAATTATATTGTGGAGTAGGGCTATTAAAAAAAAGGTAAAACTATTGCAAAATCTCCTTATCAGTTTTAAAATGTTTAAAGCTTGATAAGCTTATGGCCTCTCTTATATTATGTGGTAAACTATTCCATTCATCAATTATTCGTACAAAAAAACTATATTTAAAAACATTTGTTCTACTATAAACATGATTCAGGTCAAGCGAGTCATTACTTCTTAGGTGGTAATTTACCTTTCGATCTTTGCAGAAAGATAGCTTATTGTCAATGTCAATATTATAATGTCCATTAATTTAATTAAATAAAAATACCACGTGCCTTGTGAATCTCCTATCAGCTAAGCTCTGTAAGTTTAACTTACTTAATCTAGTATTATAGTCATCGTTAGATTTAAGGATGAATTTGGTTGCTCTCCTCTGTACGGCTTGTAATCTGTTAATATTTCGTTGTGTGAATGGGTTCCATGTTTCACATGAATACTCCATTAAGGACCTAATAAGACTACAATATAGAGTTCTTACAGTAGTGATGTCCTTTAGTTCCTTACAGGTTCTCTTCACTAGACCAAGCACTTTATTGGCCTTTGCTGTTATGGAATCTATATGTCTATCCCATGATAGATCAGAGGTAGTAATTACCCCTAAATCCTTGTACTGTTGTACACTTTCTAAGGTTTGCCCATTTATAATCGACCGTTCGATTGTGTTCGATTGGCAACATGTTTTGGTGAGTTCGACGTTCGATTTCATATGCCAGGTTGTATGCATTCCGCATTTTGTTTATATAAACTTCCTAACAATGAGGTTCCGGTTCGGTTGGATACGAATAATGCCGAGATTCTGCTTGCAACCAGCCAGGTGAAACAGCAATTAAACTAAAGTGATTATCTTTGAAAATGCAGTAATTATACACACAAATCCGTCAAATCTTGCCGTTATCTAGCTACAAAGAACGAAGTGTGGATAGCAATTAACCTCAACCATGCATCGATCTACATATATCTAAAGAGAGAGATGATCCACTATTAAACTCTATTTCATTTTAGCCATTCATATGAAGTACTTGAACCAATATTCAAGAACGTTAAAACACGTCCGCTGCACTCCACTGACTCAGTCATCTGACTCTTACAGTTTCTTGTTTTCCTCTTATAATTTTCAGTTATTCATCAAATTCAGAGTACTAAATTGGATTCTTTATTAAAACTGGACCATATATAATTTGTAGGTTTCCATTGTCAGTTTCGAGCATAATTTCGAGCAATTTGGTGTCATACTTATGACCCGACACAAATGTGTCTTTTTTAATCTAAAAATCAGTTGTATGGCCCTTTTACTGTATAACTTAGGCTCGATTCAAACGTCGAACTTTTCATGCGCTGAACCCAGGAGGGAGGGGGCGTCTCAATTGTTTGCCAATCAGCATTCCGGGAGAGTCATGCAGGCAGTATGACGTCACATAACAACGCAGTGTGCCCTTTCTCAGTTCGGCGTGAATGTTATTTAGTTAAGTACAAAGTTGATCTGACATTTAATTTCCCTTGGAAGCAGACAAAGCGAGACAATTTGACCGTTATCGTATTTTTTCAAGGGACAGATGTTTTAAAGCGGAATGCCACAGCCTGGCTCGTTCCCTGGTGTAATCATGATTGCCCATATTCCTTTAAATATCTCTTGAATAATATTAATTAATAATAATTATTATTAGATATGCTTGATATTGATTTATATGGTAACTTTGTGGGTTAAGCCTGCATTGCTGGCTCTAGACACAGTTCGGTGGGACAGAACAAAAAATTGTGTGCTGCCCGGGGCCAAAATCCCTACCTTTCCCTATTTCAGACCATAAAATGCGATTTCCTATACCCTTTTCAGACCTGGGTCCAGTTGTTCAAAGGGTGAATAACAGTATACACTGGATAAATCCCTACCGTATCTAGTGGATGAAAGGTTAACACTTATCCAATGGATAAGGATTTATCCAGTGGATAGCATTATCACCCTTTGAACCGACCGGACCCAGACCATGAGAATGTGTGTACTCTTGCAAAGACTCAACTACACTGTACCACATTGTGAGTGACTTCAAGTCTCTTGATTATTTTCAACCTAATTATTTCACTGAACTTAAAAAACAGCAGGAAGAAAAGCTGTTAAAATTAGGAAGTATACAGCATTGCTGGTTTGCAATCAATCCCCAGAGATTCAGATAACAAAGACGTGGCGGCCATGTTGGCTGAATCAAACAAAGAAATCGTTTGTTTTCATGGTTGATCGAACGACGAATCTCTTGTTGAAAAGAACCAAGATGGCGGCGATGACGTTACGTGCAATCCAGCAATTGTATCTATCAGAAAATGTGGATTATTCTTTTGATTTTCACATTAAACTCACAAGAAATATGGTAATTCCAAGAATTTGATAGGTCCATCAGCCCAAAAATATCAAAACAATCTGTCTCATTACACGCGGAGGACAGGACAGAAGATATATTTCGAAGTATGGGTTTGAAGAGCCTCTTATAATCTCTTGTGATGTGGATATTGGCAGGGCCAGCATACCTTACAGATTATGCATTGCATTTGTGCTTTGTCATATTACATCACACTCGTTGGACCAAATGGCACATAGAAATATGTCAGTATAAAATCGAGGGAGGAGGGGAGACTTCGGGTTAAAATTTTGGGGGTGCTTGTAGCTAATGCTAGAAAAATACCCTAAAAATACTTCACCTATATAAAATATAATACTCTAAATATGAAATACCTAGTTTCCTGCAGGGCTTTGTATTATTGAGCAAACAATCGATTTGTGTCTATTTTAATTAGAAGGATAATTCGTTTTAAAACTCAGAGAGCTAAATTGCTAAAAGACCCCCTAAAAATTGAAGTGCCAATTTCAACCCCTAAAATGACAAGCACCCCCCGACCACATATAAAGAGCACCTGAATATATAAGATTAATGAACAATTTGGGATTTATTCCTAAAAAGAATAATACACCTGTGCATCAACTCAATTTTAATACATTGCACCAAATGACTGCACGCACATTGTATTTACAGTGCCTATCAGTTCGCTAATTGTTCTCATTCTGTCGAAGAAATAGCCGTTTTGTAGTCTTAATTACGAACGATTCTTTAGATAAGAAAATGCTCCTGCATCAGTGCATGCGTGTTAAAATATCGATGCTGCTTTATAAATATTAAGAAAGCTCCAGTTGTATTTCTTATTATATTTCTTCCCAGGCCTTTAGTTGCTCACCAGAAGCTTTTGTATTGTATAAACAGAGCTTCTAGATAGAGCTGTCAGGCCTGTGGTCAACTAAAAGTGCCCTGAGTTCATGATCAAGTCAAATATTACATCACTCATCAGGCCAAAGTTTGGTCACATGCAGCTCGTTCAACTGAGTTTTCAATGGTAAGGAAAGTACATGTACATTGTATATATCTCCCAATTGACTGCAGAATACCCTGGAACCCCTTCTAAACTGTGCACAATTTCTCCATTATAGTTAGCTCAGGTGTATTTAGACTCATTCTATTCATGAATGATTTTGGGGTGGTTAAGGTTTTTGATTTTTTGGGGAAGTTTTTAGAAGGTTTATATGAGGTTTGAGAACATGCATTGCTTGAGGGGAAATTTAATCACTATAAAAATATGCATTGTTCTTGCAGGGAAATTTCGAAATTTCCCTGTTGAAGACAATGCATATTTCTACATTTCCCTTGCATTTGTAATGAGCTGGGGAATTTAGAGAATAAATGTGCCGTGCGTGAACAAACAAAGGAATCCGAGGCGATCATGGTATTATCGTAATTACGACCTGTAAGCTAAGGTCTCTGCATGATTTCCTTTCAAAACCGTTTACAAAAGTCAGGTGATGGGGGCTTTACATATTTGATGTGAGCCCAACCCCTGCCCCTGCTAGATTTTTTGCTTGTTGTTTTGTAATTTGAAAGTGGTCACGTGATAACAAAACATTGACTCATTGGGGCCATTGACTGAGTATAAAGGTCGGGCCAGAGAGCAACATGTTTAGCTGCTTCCCTTAATTTCCAGGACCAATCAGTAAATCATAGTTTACTAGGGCGCAGGCAGCTTTTTGTACATGGGGCTTTCAAAATGTTTTTGAGTAAGATGTCAACATTGGAAAGTAGGCATCCAAAATGAAATGAAATGAGGAAAGTTTATTAATTTGTCTATTGATAAAGAGAAAATAGCCAATGTTGTACCTCGAAGCACAGAGAGTTCTAACTTAATACACATACCGTTTATATGCTGTCCTTTTTAACAGAGCTTGAGAATCTTCAGTCTTCTGGCCGAATGAATCTCCTAACACCCTAATCTCCGCACGGGCTAGCGGCCTAATCCCCTGACTAGTTCTAATATGAGAAGGGAGGAAACTAAAGTCACGTGATAGCGTGATGATCGCCACACGATACACGGAACGGAAGTAAAATTACAGAAAATCGAAAACATGAAAATCAGAAACAGAAGTACAGAATTCAATTCCACGATTACAGAATTCAAACGTTTTCGGTTCGGTTATGATTAAAATATTAAAAAGCAATATATATGTGTAGGTTTCTTTGACTCGGATTTTCATTATATACCGGTATGTAATATATAAAACAGACTTTGCTGTAAAAGCCTTTATACATCTCAACGAATAAATTATGTCAGTTATGATCGCTGAAAAGAAAACTGAAATAAACTATCGAAGCTGAAAATCAAATTCCAGTTCTAGAAGCATTATATTCAATTTAGTATATTAGCAAGAATTCTTCAGGCAACTTTGAGAACGATTTCAAATGCCAATGGCTCACATGAGTTTGCAAGGTTTCTTGTCAAGAGATTGTAAACAAGACAATTAAAAGAACATTCAAAAGTAAACATTGCTTACTTTGCAGGTTTTTTGTCCTTGTATAATTTCAGCTATTCCTGGGCAGCTGTATGAGCGAGATGAATGTGAATTTTTGGTTCTGTTTTCCTGATTCAAAATTTCCCCATCGCCAGTCAACTGGACTCTTGAAGACTTGAAAATCATATTAAACTTTCCCAAATCATTCTGAGATTCCACTAGCAGAGGCACAGATGATCAGTCTATACACAATAGTACAATAATTGGAATTTGGCTTCCAAAAATGCAGTAAATACAATTTTGCTTTTGTCTCTTCTCCCAAGCCTTGCATTATCGAAATGCTGGTAATCCAACCCTACTGACGTCACTAATCGATTGTTCAAGGTTGTCAGTCATCTCAGCGAAATTACTTCCGTTCCATGTATCGTGCGGTGAACATCGAGCCATTTGTCGAAAAATCTTGTACTCTTGTTTTAGTGTTTTGAAAAGAATAATTTCACTAAAACATTGGCTAGCACCCCTCTTCTGAAAAGGTAAAGAATTGTTGGTAGCAAAAAAAATCAAATTTGTCGAAACTGGACCAGGTTATTTCATTAAATACCAACGAAAATAATGCTTGGTACAAGATTATAACAGTGTTTAGAACAACAGTACTTTGTATATTTGCTGTTGAAAATATAAAACGTACTGTACATGTACAATGTATGTCACAAACTTTAAATATAGTAGTCTGATGCACTCATGTAAATTTATAATAATTTTCTTCTGTGTAGTACATAGACATCTACATGTATGTGTTTATACCATGGCATCAATGAAAATAAAGACATTGTTAATCGAATTATGGTTGAGAGTTCTAATATTTATATGAATTAAGACATGTCTACTGCATGTACATTTATAGCAAAGGATTAGGTACATTGCACAGCTGCTAGAGTACAGTACAGCCTGGATGTATGTTAACACATTTTGCGTGTAACGCGCGCGGAATTCCGCGCGTGTACTGCACTCAACTGAGTGTAATTACACGAACTGAGTGTAATTACACGCACTTTTGTGTACTACACGGACGGAACTACACGCACCTCAGTGGCTCATTAACTCGTTGAACTCCAGAGAATACATTTGTAACTGCTAAAGAAAAGCTAAACAATACCGGGTTCACAAATGAAAGTTTTCGATACTTAGCCGTACTAGAATTAGACTAGAGTAAGTGTAGAATCCTCAGCTAAAAACTTCCGAAGATTATCAACAATTCTTCCTAAATGTTTTTCAAAATAAGCTCGTAGCAAGGAACCAAAGCGCTATGTTTATGTATATAAAAATACTGGGGATGGGAATCAAAACAAAATTTATGGATATCATGGGTACAATTTTGTATGTTACTGCATCATGACATGGATTTTTTATGGCAGATGTATGGTAATGACATGGGTATTGTATGGCAGATGTATGGTAATGACATGGGTATTGTATGGAGAATGTATGGTAATGACATGGGTATTGTATGGAGAATGTATGGTAATGATGTGGGTATGGGAACTGTATGGTAATGACATGGGAACTGTATGGTAATGACATGGGTATTGTATGGTAATGACATGGGTATTGAATGGAGAATATATGGTAATGCATGGGTGGTGTATGGTAATGAAATGGGTGGTGTATGGTAAAGGCATGGGTGGTGTATTGTAAAGGCATGGGTAATATATGGTAATGATATGGGTAAATTTGCAAGGAATGGGAATAGAATGGAAATTGTATGGGTATACTATGTAAATGGTATAGGTTTCATATGGCATTTATATTGGAAACCTATTGATTCTGTTTGGGAAACGTATGGCAAGTGTGTGGTTTCTATATGGAAAAAGTATGGGACAATGGCTTCTGCCATATATTCACCATATCACTCCCACGCTTATCCAATATGCTACCCATAGTATTCCCATTCACAACCCATGTATTACCCATCCCTAAATATTAGAAATAATTAATCTTATCCATATATGAAAACCATATGGCCATATATGGAAACCATATGGATTTTAGACAAATCCATACTATTCCCATATACTTTTATATGGACAATGTATGGACCATATATGGACCACATATGGGTTTGAAAATATTGCCATTTAGACAGCATGTAACGCATATATGGGAATCATATGGCCCATACAAATCCCATTAACAACCCATCACATACCCATATATGGAACTTCAATGGGCCCATACAAAACCCATACAAGGGCCATATGTGGCCCATATCAGGCATGTTGGTAAGGGTTACTATCCGATAATATTCTAGTGGTTCACGGACAATAAAGCAGTTCAAACTATTGTTGATCCTGGCAGCATGAAAGACTTTTGCACAAATTAGGTGCAGATATATACTATTGTGCAAAAGTAGACAACATTGACATCGAGTTAGAATAGATATCTTGTATTCTCAATGAGAAAGCTGATTATGTTGCTGTTTATGAAGACTAGAGAATCTAAGACTCTTATTTTTGTGAAGTCACGTACTACTACTGGCCGGGTTTTAATTAGTAGTTACGGTGTACAATAGACACTTTACTATTGATTTTGTCTATTCAGAATGGCATGAAAATCTTTGAACACGGGTTTAATATAAAATCGTTGCTCGGTTCTGAAGATTTTTTACTTAGTACACCGTCGCTGTTGCTCGATGGAGCATTTTACCGTTAAATAACTGGCCGGTCTAGACTGCTAGAGAGTACGGCAGTATAACGGTATTGGCTCATATTAACCTTATTGTTCACTGGAACGACACACTGTATAGCCTATTTATTATTCAGAGATGTGGTTTGTGCATCAAGTCGCGGCCACTGGGCCTGTCCTAACATTTTATGGGTTGATTTCCTTTTACAAGGTGAACAAGTGTTTGCAATGAAGGTTATCCAGAGTTGCGGAAGTTAGCAGAGTGTCTGCCCCTGCATGCTGTTCAAGCGGAAGCTAACACAATGGACATATATTCAATTAAAGATTTGGCTGTTATTCCTGAAATGAATGCTAGGTACCGCGAATTTCTCAGATCTTCGCTTAGCCGAAATTCGCGTTACAGCATACACCGGGTTTCACAGTCACAGTCACCCTAGACGCTTTGCGGGCGCACACCCATTCAGTCGCAATTTTGTTGCAGTCGAAAATTGGTACACGTGGAGCAAGACTTGATACCCAACCAATCAGAGCTTATATCGAACAATAGCGCAATTTTCAAAACAAAACAAACGGCCGCAAAGCGTCTAGGGTGAATGTGGGCCTTTAAGTCAGTTTGGGCTACTGTGATGGTACGTTTTGCGATAACAGTTTTGTGGAGCTGTATATCCTTAACGATATACGATATACGAGTCGAATTCCGCATGAAAATTTACAGACAATGTATGTAAAACTGAAAACTGAAAACACAATTGCACGCTTCCCAGCACAGCTACATCCCTCAAATTTCGATATGTTAATCTTTTACCTGGTATCTTAAGTTTGTATCTGGAGAATATTTCAGAAATTCGATTTTACGGATTTTATTTGGCATCGGATTCGCATCAATTCTCATACAAACACCGTATTTCGCGCCATGTTTGCAACCTTTTCAAAATGTGGGAATTTACCGCGAACTGGTCTATAGCCGTATGTTTATGCGCCGCCATATTGGAAATCACTGAGTCATTGCGTGACGTCATACTGTCCTACATGACTTGACCCGAGTTTTCCCTAGAGACGCTCCCTCCCCCCTGGCCGAACGAACTTAACTACATCAAAAAATCCGCCAAATTATCTTTTGTTTTCAATTACGTTGTTTCACTTGCTTTCGGCGCATGAAAAGTTCTACGTTTGAATCGGGCCTTATTAATTGTTCTGATCAACCGAAAAGCGCTCATTCGTACAACGCTGGAAGAAAATGAATTACAGACTCGACGTTTAACATTCTATTTATTTTTCAATACCAGTATTTAAATGTCAGAATATTGAGGCCTATCAAACGGATTAGTTGAAGCACTAGCAATTATATATCTGCGATCCTTGAAAAAGTCCTGCTTCGAAAAACCATCGTAGTCAACAAATATTTGATGCTCCGTCGATATGTTGTCATCTATCGTTAGTATAGCAGAAAAGTTGCAGATTTATCCCAACGTGCAAACTTGAAATGATTGAGTATGCAAGTATGAATGTTCGTAAACATTTTCAGTTCTCTCATAACTTTCTTCTCTAAAAAAAACACAGAAAAGCAATTAGCTGGAGTCTAACCTGCATATAGAACAAAAACGTCAAACAGCTGAATTCTTACCAGCACTTGCAAGATTTGGCGGTTCATGTTCTTCAGTCGATATCCCAGAAGAAGGTTGCTTGACTTTTTTTGCTCTATCTTCCTTCCAGCAAACAGGTCACCTTTGTTATACCCTGTTCTAAAGCGAACGATCTTTTATAACGATTTCAGCGCCAGTGTTTGTAAGACCTCAATGTATAATTATCAATATATTTTGACCCACGCACAGGGGCAGGTTGGAGGCCGAAATACGTACCGCCCTTGTATTGCCTTTTGGTTTACACATGATTGAATATTCACAGTGAATTTAGCAAATCATGATTGAATTAGTAAAATAAACTGCCTTCTAAAATAGACATAAAGAACTTAGCCGCATACAATGGGGTCAAAAAGTTAAGTATCTCTATATATATTATACCTGGAACTACTCTCACGGGGCTAAGAACAATAGTATTCTATTTCACAACACTCGCATTCATGCTCAGCTGAATGAAGGTATGGGGAAAATTAAGGTATTGATTAGCGGACTAAGCCAAACTGGAACGGTTTGGCTTAGGGTGGTGGTGTACGACCCCGCGAATTTTGGAGGGTGGGTGGGTGGGCCGTTCCCGTGCTCACCGATTGATCCGCTGGAACTGAGCAAGAAGTGAGTGGTCTGCTTTTGTCCTCTATTTATTACCATCCTGCTACGTATTACACGTGCATATGTGCCCTAGTCCCTTAGAGTTATAAATATACCGTATTTCAACTTTGCATCTCATTACGAGTGTTATGAAATGAATAGTATTCTATTTCACAAACTCGCATTCATGCTCAGCTGAATTAAGGTATGGTGAAAAATATTGATCAGCGCTCCTACGCCTATCTGTTACTCCCCATGTTCTTGTAGGTACCACAAGCTTTTAACCAAACTCTCTTTCTCAAGCCTTATCTAATAACAAAATTATATCCCCAATCCTCATAAAAATCTCACCGAAATCTACAAATAAAGTGAGCAGTAGCCTCTAGGAGTAAGGTATTACGTTATTAGTCTGATTGGGGTCGTTTACGCGCATTATCCCTGGGAAATGCACAGACAAACCGTGTTAGTTCGTTAATGTCCTGCCAAGGATTCGTAACAGCTATCGCTGCACTCGAAGCAACTTTGGCAGAGGCACCTGCCGGATTTAACACTTTTCCCAACTGCAGGTAATAAAGGGCGGTGTCTCGGCGTGCCCAACCTACATGGTCCATGATCTCGGACAAATCAGCACCAGTAAGTGCAAGGATGATCGCCCATCCAGACCTAAAGCCATGTAACGTCTTCCCTTCATCGGCACCCATATCCTTCAGATAGATTTTCAAGCGAGCCTCTGCAGCCGCAGAACTAAATAATATGCCAAATTGTTCAAAGAAGGCTTATTTTAGAATTTTTGCTGATGATACAACTTTAATTTATTCCTGTGATACTTCAAATGAACTAGGAACTGTTATAAACGGAGAATTTCAATGTCTTCTAGATTATTGCGCTGCCAATAAGTTGTCTGTCAATTAAAAAAAAAATCACTTTGTACTCATCTCATCCACTCGTAAAAAAGCAAAAGTTGAAATACCTAACATAGAACAAAAAGAACACATTAAATATCTAGGGATATATATTGATAAAAATCTTAACTGGGAACCTCAAATCCAACATATTAACAGTAAAATGTCTAAACATTTAGGAATTCTTTACAAACTTCGACACTATCTGAGTTTGTAGATGTTAAAGCAAATGTATTATTCCCTAATATATTCTTATCTTCAGTATGGAATTATGAGCTGGGGCAATACTTACAAAAACAGACTAACAAAAATCAAAACAAAATAAATGCATACGTTGTATATTCTTCGCTCACAGCAGGGAAAAGGCCACTCCCTATTTAATCTCCTCGAACTACTAACCCTAGAGGATATTTTTAAATTAAAAATCTCAACATTTTCTTATAAAATCTCAACTGATAGAACTAATACTCCTGAGATATTTACCCAGTATCTTATAAGGGCATCTGATGTACATTCTTACAATACCAGGTATGCAAAAAAAATTTATAGGCCTAAGGTGAGAACGGACTATGGTGTACATACATTTAAATTTTCTGTCTCAAAAATCTGGGAAGATATCCCTGTTGATATAAAAAATCTAGGCTAGTTCTTCTCAAGTCACAGGTCTAAATTTATGTGTGCCTTTCACCAATTAATTATTGAATTGCTGTTGTCGTTACTGTTTTCTCTTCTGTTCTGTTTATGTTATTCTTGCAAAAAAAACTCGCAGCCTTGACGCCGGATAGATTTATCTTTTCAACTTTTCATGTGGCGGTGGTCAGCTCGAAAGCTTATTGCTCCTCTGGCCACCGCACACTTCATTATCTAATTTATTTTTCATATATAATCTTGTAATTCTCTTATTGTAATATTATTTGTAAACTATCCTGTATAACCTGCTCCTGAAGTGTAAATAAAGTGAAACTGAACTGAACTGAGTCTTGGATACCCCCATTAGGGGTCGTCGTCGGACGGAATATAAAACCACGTGTGAGGTCAATTTTTATTTGTCGCGCTATATTCAGGTACTGCTCAATGTCTCGAATGGGGCAAATGGCCGTTTGCGGGTTCCGCCTGATCCCAAAGACATTCTCGTCACCATTCCTCAGTGTCTTGTCCCAAACATGATTGAACAAAAAAACATCATCTTTGGGGAAGCGCAGAATCTCAGGCACCTTGAGTCGCCCAAGATCTCCTGGTCGGTCCCCACTAAAGAACACTGTCTTAATAAAGGTCTGCTCACCAGCCACGACGAATCGCTGGGCTGCCGCATCAGACGTTTCCAATGTCCGTTGAAGGTGCAACGATAATTGAGTCAGTTTGTCCACAAAAACAAAACAAAAAAAAGGAGTAGCTTGTTTGGGCATAACCCCAGCTTGTAATTGTTCCACCGTCACTAGGCGCAGGTAATCCTTAACAGACTTATCAGCAGCAGGATTACTTAATCCTAAGCGTTTGTCCCACTCGCCATCTCTACCATTAGCATGAAATATGGAGCGTAGCTTTCCTATATACGACTTCACAGTCTTATAGGACAATCGTAGGGGGCAGCCGCACGGGCGCCTACCACGCTGGCCCAGAAACTTACAGCTATTATAATGAACCTGAGTTTTCCCATTTTTGACCTTGAAGATAAGAAAACGGCACAAATCCCGAGGTGTCACCGTTGCCAAGGTTATCCGTCCTGGCAGAGCAGACAGGAAGGCCTCAAGTTCCTTAAACAGAGGGTCTTTCTGCTTTGAGTAACTAGTTGCCTTTTTAAGATTCAGTAACTGTTGCAGCCGTTTATCTATGTGGTCAAGATCTACGTTCACACTCCCAACTCGGTTCGGGTGATAACCTTTCTGTTATAGCCACAGCTTTGGCAAGATCGAAAGTCGTCGTCATTCGCGTGCCCACAGTCTAGACACCTTACTGATGGGACAAAGAGTTTAGCTATTACAATTGAATCAGAATAAACTCTGAAAGTGGCTTCGCGCTCGGTAACATCGTTTCATAACCCTTTACCGCATCCAACAACAATACAACTGTATAGAGTGTGTTATTGTACTGTCGCCGAGGTGTGCAACGACAATAGCAGATTTATTATAACGTAACTTACAAACAAACAAGTACTATAACTTCCATAAAGAGTTCCCGCTCTTTACGTGTGCCACAATGACTTTACACTTCACACGTGTTAAAATAGATTACACTTCGTGCTATAAAAGCTTAGGCTTCACGTCTGTCGCAATGACTTACGCTTCACGTATGTCAGAATGACTTACGCTTCACGTGTGTCAGAATGACTTACACTTCGTGTTATAATATGTTACAA
The DNA here is from genome assembly GCA_030867875.1 of Actinernus sp. WN-2022. NCBI lineage: Eukaryota > Metazoa > Cnidaria > Anthozoa > Actiniaria > Actinernidae > Actinernus > Actinernus sp. WN-2022. Next base: position 3,356,034 of record JAOWCC010001751.1, on the reverse strand, counting down.
TTCACGTGTGTCACAATGACTTAACACTTCACGTGTGTCACAATGACTTTCACTCACGTGCTATAATAGCTTACAATTACAATTCACGTGTGTCACAATGACTTACACTCACGTGATATAATAGCTTGCACTTCTCGTGCTATAATAGCTTACACTTCACGTGTGTCACAAAGACTTACACTTCACGTGTGTCACAGTGACTTACACTTCACATGTGTCAATGACTTATACTTCACGTGTATTACAACAGCTTACACTTCACGTGTTTTACAACAGCTTACACTCCACGTGTGTCCAAAGACTTACACTTCACGTGTATCCTAACATCTTTACGCTATTCGTGTGTCCAACGACACTTACACTTTGTGTCTATATTAGTTTAACACCTTGTGTGTCCAATGAGGTTACATTTCACCTATGTCTACAATAACTATGCACTTCACGTGTGTCCACAATGACTTGTTCACAATGACTTACGTGTCCACAATGATTTTAATTACGTATATGTGTATCTACAATAGCTGTACATTTAAGTGTGAACACAAGACTTAACATTCACCTGTATCTACATGTATAATAGCTTTATAACCTTACGTATGTCTATGCAGAATGACTTACATTTGCGTATACATGTATCGACGATAATAGCTGTACATAACGTGTCTACAAAGACTTGCACTCCACGTCTATCTAAACCAGCTTTACACTTAGCACTAGGACCTACATGTGCCCACAAAGACTTACACTCACATGGATATATAATACCTTTACAACGTTACGTATATCTACGCCCAATGACTTACGTGTCCACAAAGACTTACACTTACGTATACATACATGTATAATAGCTGTACATAACGGGTGTCTACAAAGACTTGCACTCCACGTGTATCTAAAACAGCTTTACACTTACATGTGTCTAAGCACTATGACTTACATGTGTCCACAAAGACTTACACTCACATGGATATATAATAGCATAACACCTTAATGTGTGTCTATGCACAATGATTTACATGTGTCCAGAATTACTTTACGCGTGTACACAATGATTATTACTTACGTATGTTTCTATAATAGCTGTACACGGCTTACGTGTGTCCACAACGATTTACACACCACGTGTATCTATAATAGCTTACCACCTGCGTGTGTCTGTGCATAATGACTGTATGTGTGCCACATTGACTTACACTCTGATGCATCTATAATAGCTTTACCCATTACGTGTGTGTCTATGCACAATGACTATACGTGTGTCTACAATGACTTTACGGCACTCCAGATGTATATATAATAGCTCTACACCTTAGGTGTGTCTGCACAAAGACTTAATCGTGTCGATAATGACTTTACATGCATCACAATAGCTTACAGTGCACATGTGTCCATCACTTCACGGTTTACAGGTGACAAAACTTCACATGTAACTGTATAATAGCAAGTTTTACAGTCCTAGAGTGTCCAATAACTTAACACTAATGAATTCACACTTACGTGTTTTATACTATAATAAGTTTACATCAGTAAGATTGTCTAATGGAAATAACATAATCTAAAAACGTGCTCCGCCCGATACGAAAAATTAGGGATAAAAACCTTCTTTAGGCAAAAAACCTCTGGGAAACGTATTCCCCGATCGAATGCAGTAGCACAGGGTCAAGGGGATTAAGACCTTAAAGTCCCTATGAACCTTATTTTTTTTATTTTAGATATCAATTCTACATCAAGTGAATAGTAGAATGGTACAATATACCTTGCTTTGAATGCTGTGCCGCTGAGTTAAGGAGGTTTTAATATCCAAAATGCTAATTACATGACGTCAGGGGAGGCATCAATTATTATACAAAATGTTTTGTTACAATTAAACAAAATGTTCAAATTATCAGTGTTATACCCATGGTTGAAATAAAAAGATGTTAGAAATTTGTTTTCCTATATTAGTAGAAACGCCCATTCACAACCACTAGGAAATGATTGCAGATACTCCCCTGACGTCATGTAATTAGAATTTTGGATATTAAAACCTCCTTAACTCAGCGGCACAGCATTCAAAGCAAAATATATTTTACCATTCTACTATTCACTTGATTTAGAATTGATATCTAAAATAAAAATGTATTGTTCATATACACTTTAAAATAATTCTCTAGTAAATAATTACAAGTTGAATAAAATTTGCCTTCCGAATGCTGCACGAACTGCGAGAGATGAACTACTCTCTCAAGTTGCCCATTATATACATGCACCATTGCATGCCGGCCTCTTGTCACCAATGACATGCCAAATATAAACAAAACTACGACACCTTACTACAATGATGCTCTTAAGCCGTTATGAATACGCTTTCCGACTTCACTTGTTCCGTCGGAAAGCTTCAATAACTTAAGAGATATTGCTTTATTGGCGGTTCATTTGAAGAAAATTTGTATTGTTACTAAACTTATACTCAATTAGCGCCATAAAGATAATTCTGGCATTGATTGACATATGCCTTACCAGATATGGGACGTTTGTATTCCCATAACGATTAATTAACAACCAATAAGGTATCGCTAAAGAGAACTGCTTTGCATAAGATTATAATTATTCCGCTTTAGAATAGGATAATATCTGGGCGATGATAAGTATGAGACCAAATTGCTCTAAATTATGTTCGAACCACAATGGAAACCGATAAATTATGGTCCAGTTTTAATAAAGAATGCATTTTATCTAAATTTGATCAGAATATGAAAAACTATGAAAGGAAAACAAAAAACTGTAAGAGTCAGATAAGAGTTAGTGTAGACTTGCTCCAAGTCGAACTCGCTGAGTCACTGAGTAAGCGATTACTGAGTCAAAAAGCGAGCGCGAGAGTCGACGGGGAGCTAAGAAGGACTTTGAGAAAGTCTAGAGTCAGTGGTGCGCGGCGTTCTTGAAAATTAATTCAAATACGTTATATGAATGGCAAAGATGAAAAAGACAGTGACTAGAAACCCTTTTTAAATGTTTTCCTTTTCAGTGTAAATGCATGCATGCGCACTTCGTTTGCCGAAGATAACGCCAACATTTGACAGATTTTTGTTTTGGAATAATTTATAATTTAGTAACGACTGTGACAATTTATAACGTTGTTCAATTTACAAAGATAATCACTTTAGATCACTTGTGCCTTCAGCGACTGAGCTCAAAGATGGAGAAAAAGGCCCAACTGGAAGTGTCATCACATCATATAAATACACTGAATGCGTGGAAACATTTTTACCAGTTCACTCTTGAAAGGTTGAGAAGGATGGGGAAGATCTCTTCTCCGCCATACCTTGTATAAATACCAGTAACTTGTTTTGTACTAATGGTAAAATTAATAAGCTACTGACGTATTCGGCTATAAAACACGATGAACAACACCTGCTGTTAGTAGGTCCGAGTTGATAATAATCAGATCAATTTCCTGTCTTCAGACCACCTACTTTGAACACTACAAATATAATTAATGATGTAATCGTAACCTTTTCCAGCTCTCAGTTTATTAATCGTTTTCATCTGCAGGTCTTGGATATTCCCTCTATGAGCAGAGGACACTAGCTCCTGAAATTAATCACAATGTTTACCCAAAACAAGAGCAAAATCACCTCAATACATAATATATAACACTTTTTACAATGTTTCACCATTTCCTTATTGTCATATACTGTTTCACCTGACTGGTTGCAAGCAGAATCTCGGTATCATTCGTATCCTGCTGAACCGGAACCAAGTTACACTGTGCATTTAGTTATCACTATTAAATCTAATTATGTGGGCAGCACGAGGTCACTTCAGTTGGCTGCATTTGATATGTTTGAGTGTTATCTAACATGACCGCATAATCTCAGAACAAATGTACGATATTGAGAACAGATTCAAATGTTGGCTTTCTGGCATGATCGTTCCTTCCTAGCAGTGATTCATCGTTAATAATAAAGATACGTACTTTATGAAACAATCGACAAAAAGGGAGGTATCTGAGTGTTATATGAGCACGTGATCTGGTGCTGCCTAGAGCAATGGTTTGAAAAAGAAGGAGAATTTGAAGAATTATTTCGAGACAACGGTTGTATGAAGAGGTCATCCCGCTGAATGATACTTGATTTAAAAGATGTGAAACTAACGAGATCAATTAGATTAAGACTTATTTTATCATTCACGGGATATGAAGATAAACGTCAGATAATTCAAAGAAATAAAATGTCAGAATTAAGCACAGCCTTCGCAGACGTTCGGAGGGTCGTCTCTAGTAGGGATAGCGCTGCAGGAGACAACGCTAAGAACGGCTGCGAAGGAGGATGTATTACTAGGGAAACTGACAGTTAGGAAGTGCGTTCGATCGTGATGGAAAAGTAGTTGCTTTGATGTTTTTGGTCTGTCTGTGTGTAGGGGATCAGAGGGGAGGCCCATAGAAATTGTTTATCATGTCATATATTTTAAAAAAACTTATTGGGTTGTTCTTTACCCCTAGCACACCTTCGACATTTGTATTTATGTGGCATTGTTATTATTATTATTATTATAATTTCTATTGCGCTCTTTCGCATAAAATGATCAAAAGCGCATTACATTACAATTACTACAAAAGGAATAATAATAAAAAAAAAATACAACAAGTGAATTAAATACATTTAAATGTCTCAATTAAAATTATGAAAAGACTATAAATTAAAAGCTAATTTAAAAAGACTAAGCGACTGAATATTGCGCAGATATTGTGGTAGAGCGTTCCAAAGAGTCAGAGCCGCCACACTAAAAGATGTATCACCGAATGAACGCAAAAACTTCCCACTAGGGATCTTCAGTAAAACACCATTATTATTTGAGCGTAGTTGATAGCACGGCTGCGTCTTAATTGTAATAAGTTACCTAATGAGCTTCCATTTTACGACTTAAATTTAGACGAGTTCCTTAGGAAAACGGGATCGTGGGTTTACTCATCTTCTAAGTCGATTACTAGGCGAAAAAGATCTTTTCAAAGATACCATTGAATCGCCAAATAGAGATGCCGATTCTTATGAGAATTACATCGAAGCTAAGGATTGCTCAGTAAATAAAACTGGCATGCACTTCGATAAGGCTAATCAGCAAAATGGATTCTCCATTTTGTACTGCAATATGCGTAGTTTAAGTAAAAACGTTGCCCTCTTACAAGATATTCTCCTCACTGTGAAAGAAAGTCCGACCGTAATCGCTATTTCCGAAACAGAATTAAACGAACACAGCCGACTGAACATAAATATCCCTGGCTATACATTTTTGAATACTAATTCCAAAACATCAGCCGGAGGTGTTGGTCTCTATGTCTCAGAGGAATTAGAGTTTGCTAGAAGGCGTGATCTTGACTTACGTTTGGACGGCGTAGAATCCTGCTGGTCGAACTAACACGCAAAAGACAAAAGAGTGTTTTGATTGGTTGTGTGTATAGACACCCTTCAGCAACCGTGATCTTTTTTTCGAAACACTATAGACTCAATTAGAAAAGCTAAACAGCAAGGAACATGAAGTATTTAATTTAGGCGATATAAATATTAACTTTCTCAAATATAATGCTGACAACTACACCTCCGATTTCCTTGACATGCTACTCGATTTGGGTTTCATGCCGCTCATAACCAAAGCTACTAGGATCACAGATCACTGACACCTCCTCTTTAATTGATCACATTTATACGAACGTACCAGAAAAGATTATTGCAGCAGGAATATGGCACTATCTCTCTATTCATCAACTTAAACAAATTTACTATAACCTTATTTACCCCTATCTATCACATGCTGTAATTGCTTGGGGAAGTGCTTACAAAACGCATTTACAAAAATTACAATCTAAGCAAAATAAGGTCCTAAGATTAATGTATTTTACAGTAACGTCTGGACTCAATACTGAAAGCGCTCTCCCTCTCCTAAACTTATTAGACATTCTAACTGTTAATAATGTTTACCGCCTCCCCGCCCTCAAATTTACGCATTTGTGGCATAAAGGGCTTTTGCGAAGCCTATTTGATGATCGTTTTCAATATGCCAGTGACCGGCATACATACAACACAAGGTATGCATCCAAACAAAATTTATGTAAACCACGTGTTCGTACAAATACTGGAAAACAAATGTTTTCCTACCAGGCAATTGATCTTTGGCACCAGATCCCTCACCATCTGAAAGACCTCAGTACATTTTCCTTTACCAAAGAAATAAAACATTATTTACTGTCAGAACAACGCCCAAAGAAATTTGAATAGATACGTTCTTAATTTTTAAAAGTCATTAGTTACCTTTCCACTAAATATTATTTATTAGTCCCAGTTCCTCTTCCTTGCTGCTTCTTTTATTAAAAAACAACAACTCAAACTTTAGATAGCTACTAGGGGCTAACTCGAAAACTTCACGGTTCCCTTAGCCTCTAGGCTCAAACAAACACTCTATTTTTCTTTGTCTTCTCCTTTAATAACTTATAATGTATATTATATATAATTCTTGTAATTTATAGTGTGAGCCAATAAAAGATTGTTGTTGTTGTTGTTGTAATGTACTGTGGAGACTGGCCAGCTAATGTTTTAAAAGTAATTAAAATTATCTTAAACTGTATACAGAATCTAACGGGTAACCTGTGAAGTTCATAGAGAATAGGTGTAATATGATCATATCGAGAAGTAGAAGTGATAAGCCTGGCAGCAGCGTTCTGTACCCTTTGTAGTTGAGACAGTTCAGTGTTCGGTAAACCGTATAGTAAACTATTACAATAGTCCAGCCTACTGGTAATAAAAGCATGAACTAATGTGGTAAGGCTATCCTGACTGAGGTACTTGCAAATACGTCTAATATTATGAAGGTAAAAGAATGAGGCACTACAACACTTAGTGATTTGGGTGGACATTGTTAAATGCGAATCGAACCACGAGGCTAGGTTTCTGGCAACAGACGAAGGGAAGAAATCAGTACTGCCAATCCATATATGACAACCATCATTGAGTTTAGTGAGGATTTTTTTCGAACCTATTATTAAAATAAGGGACTAACATGACTTCGGCCGGCATATTGTTATATTTTCAGACCTTGTAGCACCATTTGTGGCCCGAGCGTAGCAAGGGATGAAAAAAACACAATATGACCCGACAAAGGACATGTTCAGTTAGCAATAGTAATAGCGTGGTTTGTGGTGGTATTTGGCATAAATACCACGAGAGAGATTTCAAAATTCCTTGTAATTTCACGACCCGTATAGCGGTGAGTGAAGTGACAAGGAGTTTTCAAATCTCACGAATGGTATTTATGCCAAATATCACGTACAAACCATACTCTTAAATGTTTATAACACGAGCTAAGTTACCGCACACACTCGCAAGGGTACACACTCATATGACATGAGGACAAAGGCTTTATAAAGCCCGTAAAGTTGAATCGAAATCAGTATTGTAGAATATGTAGGGTCCATATAAAAGCCTGCAGAAAATAGACCATTTTCTCAGGTATGCGCACGCAATATTGGCCCGCCAAATCGCTTTTTGAATAATAGCCGCAAATTTTTGAACGATAATTTGAATAGCAAAGGCTGTCGCATCAGAACGAGTCTAACAAAAGCTAACAAAACTCACGGCCCGCCAAGAAATACTTCATGTAGGCAGCTTGGATTTAGACTGTTATGTAATCAACTAAAGTCGATTGAGGTATGCTAACCGCCGTGGAAAGCGAGTAGCAGCTGACGTTTCGAGCGTTAGCCCTTCGTCAGAGCAAAAAAGCTTGGATTTAGTATTGGTTAAAATAATACGGAGGGTTATAGGAAACCACTACGTGATTCCCACGTGAAGTATTTACCGGCCCGTCAAGCCTGTTGCGTGCGCATACTTGAGAAAATGATCTATTAGCCTGCGAATACAGCCGTCTCGCATCGGGAGCCACAATCAAAACGCGGCCCCCGAGAGAGACGTCTGCGAAGCCAAAAATTCCATACTGATGACGTTTGCGGCCAGGATCTGGTGGCGTCATTTGATTGGTTTGTATATGATAATTAACAAATTTCCTCTGGTTTTCCGTGGTGTGGACTCTTATTTACCACGATTTACGTCATCACATGGTCAATATTTGTTGTGGACTCACAAGGCGCAGTCGATACGAGACGGCTGTATTCGCAGGCTAGCCAAAAATTGTCCATGAATATTATTTTACGACTACATATTTTCCTTTCCTACTACCCCTAGACCAAAACATCATGTGGGAGATGTGTTGTGATTGGTTGCTTGTTAACTGATCTTGTGATGTTAATTGACACCTTCGTTAGCATGATAGTGAGATTCGTACCACCCACTACCAGATGTTTTCTCTCTCTTCTCTCCTCGCCGCTTCACCGCCCTCTCTAAGAAACGGAGAACACATCTGGACCAGGGTGCGGAGTTTGTGAATGCAAGAAGCTTAACTGGCTCTCATGATTAGTATAGCTGATACTTTCTTAAACTGACACCTTCAGTTGTCTCTCAGCCTTTGTCGAGTGAACATCTCTGTGATTCTCCGCTTTACTGCTCCCTACTCGATTGCTTATCGCGCAAATAAAACAGATAAATTAAATTTTATATAAATGTTAAACTTTAGAGTAATGGCTACAGAGTTCGTAAACAGTCATAAAATGGCGCCTAAAGTCTTTATTAAACATTTATCTATCCTCTGTTCACTTTGTGATGGTTTGTTTGATTTAAACCCTCAAAATGTCGCATTTTAACAGAGGCTGATTGACTCACCTACATTCTTCACCGCTCTGTAATTGAATTTCAAACTTCGAGTTCGATATGCGTGAAAATAGGAGGGGCTTACCCTTTTATTCTGGAACTTGTTGTTTAAAATATTAGATATAAAAATAAACAAATCCTCAACCAAATGAATAGACATTTATTTATAACACATATAATTGTGTTGTACAAATTGATTTCAAATCTTCTTAATTCATCTTGAACACTTCAAGTGCTTGAAGAAGATATCACATTCCCTATCAAGCGACTATCAATATTTTATTAAAGACCCAAATGTTCCTTGTTGTGTAATATTGACGTCACCATTTTCATCAGCAGTGACGTAACCATTGGATTTGGTGTCAAGTGATTGGATAACTGCATTTCCCTGCAGCAACTGCTGGCCGCAGTCTTTACATTCACAAACTGGAATGGGCTGGAAAAACAGCTGAGTTTTTCGTCCTAAACCTGACGAGGTATGCTAGAAAACAAACACGGAGACATGTCAGTTCATAAGCAGTGATTGGCAACTAAGAGATAAGTAACTAAGGAGGCTTTAAAAATGCTCATATCGATAGGGCAAGTGGGTGTCGCAGTGGTTAAGCACTTTATCTCTCACCTCTGTGGCAACGGGGCGCCATTATGTGAGCTGAGTTTGTTGGTATCTCATCCTTGCTCCGAGGGTTTTTCTACAGATTCTCCGATTTTTCTCCCTCCACAAAAACAGCCCAAATTTCAATTCGACTGAGGAATCCGTGTCCCCGATTAGTAGACCGTTTATTTGTATTTACTTGAAAAAGAGTTTCAGTTACAGTGATGTTCGGTCGTGCAATCAATTACAACTACGGTTTCCCTAGACTCTTTTAAGGACTCTCTAAACAGCTTTATATAATGACCATTCATTACTTCACTTCAAACTATATTCATTTATTATTACTATATTGATATTTGTACTAGCATTTAACCCGTAATTTTATCGTAGTACTAATAATTGTAACAACGTTTTTATTTTTCTTATGTACATAGCCATATATATAATGATATTAGTTAACTTCAGTTAGTTTATCGTTGTTGAGTCTGTATTGCCTCGACTAAATAACGATTCAGTCGCACGATAGCCCCAAAAGTACAAAATATATTCATCTAACATCTTTCCATTTTTATCACCCAGTAATATATTTGGCCTGCAGAAGAGCTACTACTGTAGGTTTACTTCCTGAATACACTTCCTTAACTGAGCGGCAGCATTCACTACCTATTAGGTATACTAGTTTATCATTAGTAACAATTTTAATTTCAAGAAGGCCAAAACTGTTTTGAACAGTTGCAGTAATTGTATAATGAAAGCAAGCAGGATATATTCGCTGTTTTTTTGTTTACATTTTCTTTGCCCGTTTCGTACCTTTATAAACAATCGTCCCTTGTCTGCCACCAGTGCAAATGTAACGTTGTTGGTCCATGTGGCCTTTTCCCAGCAAATGATTTCGGAGTCATTTAGAAGTCCTTTGTGAATGGTGAATTCTATCAAATAAAACTGACACTTACAATGGAATTTCAATATAAAGAGGTTATTGGCTTGACAATAAAAGTTATATGTCCAACCCGTATTGGTAATGTAATACTATATAAAGCACATGGTAAGCACGTGTACAATGCATGCGGAGTGGGAGTCAATTATTCACACCCCCTACAGGGGCTTACAATACAGCACGATTTCCAACTCTTCGGTAATATTCGGCAATATCAAGAGAAACCCTTAAATATGTGTGCTCTATTAAATATTGTGGTATGGATTTGTGTCTTGGTAGATATAAATCCTTCTTGAAATCCCTGTTAAATAAGAGCTGATCAATTTCAGATAGCCTACTATGATCATATAGTTTCTTTAACCGTGAAATCAGTTCACATGCCTTCGTGCTCATCTTCAAATGTTGCTTCTGAGGTTTGGAATCAATGGCGAAAACCAAGAGAACATTAGTAAGAGCGGGAATCTCGTAGTCTGTGGCGTGCGATGATAATATCGAATAACATGGCGCGGAAATGTTGGCCCTCAAAGGCCGCCAAAATATATCGGCGCCATTTTTTTAGTTGTCGCGCGGGCCCACTTTGCTTCAAATGCTTCCGGTTACTAAAAATAGATTTTATTCGGGGTTATCATCGCACAGGCGCGCGTATTGGTTATGCTCTCTTGCGAACACTAATTTCAATGCTGGGAGAAATAATCTTCAGTCGATCGAAGTTGTTTATTTGATGGTGTCTAATGCCAAATTAATCGGTTACAGATCACTAGCCTTTATAGTGGCCCAAGGGGAAGGGCCATAGATAGGGGAGGGGAGAGGAGGGGAGGGGAGGGGAAGGATGGGGAGGGGGGAATAACTAGCAAGATGACCTATTAATACTAGTGTGAATAAAACATTTACTACTTCTTAGTACTTACGTTTGTAAATAATGTGAGTTGTTTCATCACCAGTGAATGAGACACCAGTAGGAGTGCTGTTACTATCGACAAGGACACGGAGAAACGATGGCTTTCCTAGCAACTTCAAATAGCTTGACTGAATGGTTATATTAATAAGTTGTTCAGTTTGAACGTCACATATCGGTTGGACGTCACGTTTAGATACTGATAGACTACCACATGGTTTAGGAAGAAGCATTGTTGTATGGAAGAGTACGACCTAAACACAGAAAGAGAAATAATGTTCTCAAACAAATGAAAAATGCATTACACATCCTACAAAAAAGTAAAGCTTTAATAGATTTAATTGATTTGTTTAACTTATTATGTTGATCTTCATGCCTCGTGAATGATAAAATCTCGCTAGTTGTAAAATCAAGTATTATTCAGTGAGATGACCGCTTCATACAATCCGAAGTTATTCTTTTTATTCACTGCCATGTCGGTGTAGAGTTTTGGAATACCAAGGTGGTGGGCGACAAACTATAGTACAAATAAAGCTTTCTATTCAACACAATTTAGATATCACTGTTAAAATGTTTATCAAGTTTACAATTTTAAACTGGCCAAAATATATCGATTTTCGTGACATTTAGGAAACACGCTGAGTTGGGCTGTCACAAACTTTAAAGATCTGTAACTCAAAAGCGAACCACCATATCGACGTGAGTACATCGATCTCTAAATCATATAAAAAGAACAGCTTTCTATAGGTATCATAATTTATTTTACAAACTTCGCACGCTGTCCAAAATTCCAGCCGCTCATTGGCTAAATTCGATCACGTGATTTCATTGTATCTGAGGACAACGGGCGTGTTGTGAATTTTTTTTAACAGTTTAGCACACGCTTCGAGTGCACTAAACAAATGGCAGAAGGAAATAACAGATTTGAAGAACTTAACGACCGTGAAATTGAACAATTTATAGATGAAGCCATTCCACTTGCTACCAAGCGACAAACGAAGTGGAGCATTTCCGTATTGAAAGGTAAAACCCAACGAGTGTATTTAAAACAAAGCGAGTTTGTTGTGGCTTTGTCGATAATTCTCAAGTGTTGAATGAATATTTTTTTTGTTTAAAGTGGTCGCTTAAAAATAACAGCTTAATTTTGTTTCTCATTACAGAATGGCTTCATAAGAGATATACCGAGGAAATTCTGGAAGACTTAGATAAAGAAATCCTCGCGGAAAGGCTGAAAAATTATATCAAGAACTGAAAGTCGACCAAGAAAAAGACTACAGCCGCTCAGCTCACCTTTGCATCAGAGCAGGTATCAACCGCTACTTAACTTCAGAACAAGTTGGAAAGATGTTTTCTATAATAACTGATCCTGTTTTCAAAGTCGCTAATTAGTCATTGAGCGCTAAATTGAAGAGAATCAAAGAGAAAGGCAAATGTAAAGTTCAACACCATTCATCAATTCAACCAGAAGATATCAAGAAATGTTATGACAGCGGAATATTTGGCGAAGATACACCTACTTCTCTACTACGCGTAAATTGGTTCACGCCGTTCTTTTGCAGAAGAGGGGAGGGAAAACCAAAGAAATCTGAAAAAACGAGTTTTGTAATACAGAAAGATGCAAACAACATCGAGTATGTCGAAATGACCGAAGAAGAAAAGACGAAGAATCATCCTGGTGGAATTAGTGATATAAAGCGGACGAAGGATACCCAAAAATGTTTTCTACCGGTGAAAAGATTCCCCAGTCCAGTACTTAAAGAAGCTTTTGACAGTTCTAAATCCAGGAGAAGAAGCATTGTTTCAAAGACCAAAGAGAAACTTCGTTTCAACGACGAAGTTTGGTTTGAAAAGTCACCGCTTGGTGTCAACACGCTAGGGAGTATGATGAAGGAAATTTCGACGGCAGCAAACTTGCTAATTGAGTCAAATTTACACAAACCACAGTGTATGAGCAACGTCGATAACCTTGCTTGACAAAGCTGGAATTCCAGTTCATCGCATAATGCAAGTATCTGGTCACCGAAATGAAACAAGTGTAAAAGACTTTAGAACAGCAAAACTGAACGCTCTGAAATTCTGGCTGCCCCGATGTCAACAGCTTTGGTTAAACAACCTTTACCGGCAGAACTATCTAAACAGGCCGCAGATCAGACGAAAACAAGTCAATGCACTTATCAAAGTACAACCTGTACCAATAATTTGCAAAATTCGCCAAAGTTTATTGATTTTGGAAATGCGAAGTTTGAAAATTGTAATTTTGTGTTCAATTACAAGTCATAAAACAAAGTGACAACTTTTAACATGTATAAAAAGAGTTAAGCCAGAATAATTGAATTATTTTCGTACTTTAAGTTAGGAATCATATATTTATCTTGACTGTTGTATTCCTTTCTCTATTTATTAAAATTATTAATTAGGGGTTTGGATGTTAAAATAATTTTTCATTCATGTTCTCCATTTACGTTCAAATTGGTCAATGACAAATTTCAAGAGCAGCATACTCAGTTTGCATATTAAAAGGTTAGAGACTTCTAGTTCGTGTTTTGTTGGCGAATAACTGCACTTGCTGACTGTATAATAAACTCGGCCATGAGGCCTCGTGCAGTATTTAAAATGTCTCGTTCATTATACAGTCAGCGCGTGCAGTTATTCGCCAACTGAAACACTCACATCAGTCTCTAACCCCTAATTAGATTTTTGAATTTTGAAGATGTCACGTGAAAACACACGAAGGCGTGATCGGATATAATTACATCAGTTCTTAATTCGTTAAAAACAAAGTGACGCAATAGCGGAAGGAAGATGCAGAATGCTATAAAACGTCATCGCAGAACGTAATAATATCCACATTCGGTTTATCGTCCAATTCCCGGGGTTTCCTTTAAAATTTGCATCTCTGACGACATGTCAATTGAGATCGTTCATTAAAAGAGTTTACAGATCTTTCGTGAACTATATTTACAACTTTTAGAGCTGATCAAGACGGGAACTCTAAACAAAATAAATCTAAAGACCTGATTTCACATTCTAAAGTTACGTCACGACACACATTCTTAAAAAATTAAAAAGGATGCAAAACCGGGTTTCCTGTGGAAACGAGAGACCTCTCGAATAGCCCACTTCCGAGATATGCCTCACTTTCTACGTACAAAGGAATCGATTCGAGGCTCCGTGCATAATGCTCAGTCGTTTGTGACAAACTACAGAAATGCTGTAGTCTTGTCACGAACGACTGCGCATTATGCATGAAGCCTCGTATTGATTCATTTGTATGTAGGAAGTGAGGCATATCTCGGAAGTGGGTTATTCTCTCACTTAACTTGTATTTTACAATCATCATCACGTCATTTTTATATTATTTTTGTTTCACATTATATGTCACTCTCCACCTTCTTTTCATTGGTTCATATGTATTTTATCATAAGATTATGCAATTCATGTATTATTTCGTAAAGGTTCTAGTTTATTGGATACATTGTAAGCCTCTTTCCCCGAAGAAGATCGGCCGTGCCGATCGAAATATTGGAAGAAAAACTCTCTACCGTTGAATCAGCCTTTCCTTTCTTGCCTATTCTGTCACTCCCTTTCCCGACTGTTCTTTTTCAGCAATCGTTAGAAGTGTCTGAACAAAATAACAACCAAAATCCTTACGATAAAATGTAAACAGCAATTGTTTTTCGTTTTACCATGGGATTATGGTCAATAATGATTTGGTTAACAATGGCTATGATTGATATCGTTGTATCCCGGGGTATTTCATCGAATGAAATCAATCGAACTAAAAAAAATTAAGGTTGATAATACAGAATATGAGACCCTATTTATGGTCCGGTACCTCGAAAACCATACCCTACCGCGGCACATACCTATATGGCTTATATATGGGATTACCCCCTCCCCCCGGAAATCGAACGTTCAATTGTGTGCGATTGGCAAAAGTTCGATAATCGAACGTTCGATTGTGTTCGATTGGCAGCATTTTTTGGTGAGTTCGATTACGTTCGATTACCGACTCAATCGAAATTTTAATTCAATCGTATCGAACGATTGGAGTTCGATTTAGTTCGATTATCGAACGTTCGATTTGATACGCTGGGTTGTATGCATTCCGTATTTTGTTTAGATAACCTTCCTAACAATGAGGTTCCGGTTCGGTCGGATTCGAATAATGCCGAGATTCTGCTTGCAACCAGTCGGGTGAAAAAGTATATTCAATTGAATGAAAAATTGGTGAAATAGTGAAACATAGTGAACTGTGTTATCTCCTATGTTCGAGGTGGTTTTGTTCTTGTTTTGGTAAATATTTCAATACTTTCAGGAGCTAGTATCCTCTGCTCATAGAAGGTATATACATGCATCAGGAGTTCCGGACTTCCGGTTGGATCACACTGCATTCTGGGTAGGTGGGCTCAGAAAAGTGGGCATCAACTTCTAGATCGGCCATATTGGATTTGAGTGCAGTCAATTTTTGCTCCTTTGCAAGTTCAAAAACTTACTACCTAATACACGGAATATCTTACCTTTACAGATTCTTCAGTTGGGAGTTCTAAGTCGATGTTTAAGCTTTAGAACGGGATTAATAAAGTTTCCAAGTTGACTGCGCTCAAATCCAATATGGCCGCTCTGGAAGTTGATGCCCACTTTTCTGAGCCCACCTACCCAGAATGCAGTGTGATCCAACAGGAAGTCCGGAACTCCTGATGCATGTATCCAAGAAAACTAAGACCTGCAGATGAAAACGATTATTAAAGAAAGCTGGACAAGGTTACAATTACATCATTAATTATATTTTTAAGGTTCAAAGAAGGTGGTCTAATAACGCAGGAAATTAAGCTGATTATTGTCAACTCGGACCTATTAACATTAGGTGTTGTTCATCATGTTTTATAGCCGAATACATCAGGTGCTTATTAATTTTATTATTAGCGTAAAACGAGTTACTGGTATTTATTAAAAAGCACGACGGACAATAGATCGTTCCCATTCCTTCTCAACCTTTCAACTAATGAACTCGAAACAATTTTCCCCACGCATTCAGTGTATTGTGAAATGCTGCTTCCGATTAGCGTTTTCTCCCCTGAACACAAAAAACACTTTCCAAACAATATTAAGTTTTTCCAATTTACCAAATTTCCACAAGAAACGGCAATTTGTTTATGTTTGTAAAGAACCCTTGTGCTAACTATTTAAAATTCCTCCATTTTTGCGGAATTCTAAAACATACAACAGTTCATAGCGTTTTGTGCGGAACGTTTTTTATTGTCCTCTATTAAAAAGCACGATTACAGAAAGCCAACAAGGTATTAAAATGTCATGACTGTATTTAATAAGGTCAGACTTTCGGATCCCTGCTTCCCGTGAAATTCCACATATAAAAGCTACATAATCCATCACAATTTGTTTAATCCAAGGTTCCGAATTTCGGACCTACGCTTCAAGTAATAAAATATTACCCCAAACCTAGTATATTCATCTTCTATCCCCCTACCCCTTCGCTCCTTTTTTGCCCGTCGCCAACTCACTGTCCCTGGGTATCTGAGGATGCGAAGCAGATATTTCTGCCGCTCTAACAAGTCGAAAGCTAAAACAGCAAGTCAGTAATAAGAATAAATAAAAATATCAGTTTGGTTTTAGTTTCTTCTCCTCTTCTGTATATATGAACAGCAACAATGTTCTGTAAAGAGAAAATATACACTGATACATTAATATTAGGTATTTGAGAGTAACATGATGAAACTTTATATATAGACACGGGTGATAGGGAACTTCTGCAGTATTTATCTTAACTGTCTGTCAATTTACGTAAATAACAAATAAAACAATGTAAATTGAAATCTCAAAAAAGGTCAAAACGAAGGCTGGTTGCGACGTCAAGTGGTGTGATTATGACAAGGAGTGGTTTATATACGACCCGTGAAGGTCCCAAAGGACTAAAACAATAGCATGACGAGCTTCATACGGTTCTGAAAATATGGCACCCTACCGATGTTGGTCGGTTCACCCGACGAACATCAGCAGGGGAGCTGACATAGCCCAAATACTTTACTTTAGGCGGGTGTCAGCTCTAAAGCTTTAAATTGTCACCTTTTGGTTTTTATGTGCTACAAGGTGACAAATTAATCTGTCGAGAGAGACTTCATTCCTTCGTCGGTAATTACAACATAAACAGTTACGTAAATGTTCTTTTGATCGAAACGAAATCGCTATGCAATCTTACACATAGCCAGTAAAATTAAATTAAAAGGGGATCGCAAGAGGAGTATTAATATGTAATTGTGTAATTTATTATTAAAACAAATGCAGTCATAAAATGTGTTCATGCAAATAAATTACATATATAACACTTGAAAACGGTTCTGCTTCCAGGAAGCCAATCAAACCTATTAAACCTAACCTTAACAAATCGAAAACAATTCTCCTGAAATATATTTTATTTCCCGAGGACGCACCAGGAGAAATCCGATTATTTCTCACAGAGTAACAGCCTTACAGCCAAGTTGCTCCGCTGCTTCCAGGAAGCCAATCAAACCTATTAAACCTAACCTTAACAAATCGAAAACAATTCTCCTGAAATATATTTTATTTCCCGAGGACGCACCAGGAGAAATCCGATTATTTCTCACAGAGTAACAGCCTTACAGCCAAGTTGCTCCGCTGCTTCCAGGAAGCCAATCAAACCTATTAAACCTAAACTTAACAAATCGAAAACAATTCTCCTGAAATATATTTTATTTCCCGAGGACGCACCAGGAGAAATCCGATTATTTCTCACAGAGTAACAGCCTTACAGCCAAGTTGCTCCGCTGCTTCCAGGAAGCCAATCAAACCTATTAAACCTAACCTTAACAAATCGAAAACAATTCTCCTGAAATATATTTTATTTCCCGAGGACGCACCAGGAGAAATCCGATTATTTCTCACAGAGTAACAGCCTTACAGCCAAGTTGCTCCGCTGCTTCCAGGAAGCCAATCAAACCTATTAAACCTAAACTTAACAAATCGAAAACAATTCTCCTGAAATATATTTTATTTCCCGAGGACGCACCAGGAGAAATCCGATTATTTCTCACAGAGTAACAGCCTTACAGCCAAGTTACTCCGCTGCTTCCAGGAAGCCAATCAAACCTATTAAACCTAACCTTAACAAAATCGAAAACAATTCTCCTGAAATATATTTTATTTCCCGAGGACGCACCAGGAGAAATCCGATTATTTCTCACAGAGTAACAGCCTTACAGCCAAGTTGCTCCGCTGCTTCCAGGAAGCCAATCAAACCTATTAAACCTAACCTTAACAAATCGAAAACAATTCTCCTGAAATATATTTTATTTCCCGAGGACGCACCAGGAGAAATCCGATTATTTCTCACAGAGTAACAGCCTTACAGCCAAGTTGCTCCGCTGCTTCCAGGAAGCCAATCAAACCTATTAAACCTAACCTTAACAAATCGAAAGCAATTCTCCTGAAATATTTTATTTCCCGAGGACGCACCAGGAGAAATCCGAGTATTTCTCGCAGAGTAACAGCCTTACAGCCAAGTTGCTCCGCTGCTTCCAGGAAGCCAATTAAACCTATTTAACCTAACCTTAAAAATCGAAAACAATTCTCCTGAAATATATTTTATTTCCCGAGGACGCACCAGGAGAAATTCGAGTATTCCTCACAGGGTAATTATAACAGCTTTACAGCTTAAAGTTGCTCTGCTGCTTCCAGGAAGCCAATAAAACCTGTTAAAACTAACCATGACAAATTGAAACAATTCTTATATATATCCATCTATTTAGCCCCGCTATTTAAGGCTACGTACAAACAGGTTTGTCACTTAACAGTTATTATTAAACCCCTTGTACAAAGGCGCTACATATCCAATATTGCGTCTATGAAGTCACAGTAATTGACGTTATAACTATGCCGGCGCCGTTATTTATATAATTTCGAGGCCAAAATGTGGTCTCAAGCTCTTCTAATGAACCAAACTAGCATCCCACATCTAGAATGATAGACCTGCTTTGGCTGCAAATTGCTATGGAGAAAACTTTGATTGGTTTTTAATGCTTTGGATCAGTCTCTGAAATGAATGGCGTGCTTTAATATTCTCGCGGAAATTGGCGCCAATTTTTTTAGATTCCCATCAACTGATCATGAGCTTCATGGAATTCAGAATAGCCACATCTGCTAGAAGCTATAAAGGTCTCTTCGTGTAAAGTGTGTTTGTTCATCTGAAATCTCTTTCTGAAAATGTGAAACAACATTCGGATACAACTGAGGTCTTACTTGTCGAGCGAAACCACGCGGGAATTTTACCGACTTGTCCTCCGTTTGTGTTGATCAGTCAAATGGCCAATTGTTGAAAACCTTGATCATTTATCGAAAATAACAACATTTAGCAGCATCACTTACCCCTTATTTCCTGCACAGCCAGTCGGCAAGAACCTACATATACATACCATATCTTAGAAGGTCGGAATTCAAAGGAAGAGAATGTTGCTCCAGCGCTGCTTCTGGTATGACCTTTGGCTCGTGATATAATATAACTCGGTTTCATATTAACTATTCCTAATCTTAGCGGGCTCATGCTTTTTCTCGAAGTTTACAGTGACAAGAAGCAACACATTCAAAACCCGCAAAGTACTAAGCGATGATCGATCGTGTAATGGAATTAACTCATTGCTATGCCAACCCCGAAATTTAGCCCACACCCCGCTGTGAGATTCAGAGACCCATGAAGCTCGTCATGGCTAATGACTAAAATATATTCTTTTCTCCTCGCCGTTCCGCGGCTCGCTAATCGCCGCTTCGTGGCTCCCTAAGCAACGGAAGAAACTCTGGAACCAAGGTAGCTCACCAGTTCCACAAAAACGAGGATGCAAATGACACGGTATTAATACCGTTGAATTCGCCGCAAATCACAGGCAGCCCAAGCTCAAGTTACGAAAATATAAGGGTTTGTATGGGAGCGTAGCGAACTCCGTTTACTAGCCAGAAATACTGTAAAATATTTGAATAAAATGACTTACCTTGCCACTGTGATGTCTTCTGTCGTGTTTCTCTCCTTGTTGGGTGGTTTTAAGCTGATTTCAGCCGGGTTTAGATTTCGGAGCCTCTCAAATCGAGTGTGCAGCCTTCTCTCTTTTTAGAGAGATGGGGCTCCGAAATCTAAACCCGGCTGAAATCAGCTTAAAACCACCCAACAAGGAGAGAAACACGACAGAAGACATCACAGTGGCAAGGTAAGTCATTTTATTCAAATATTTTACAGTATTTCTGGCTAGTAAACGGAGTTCGCTACGCTCCCATACAAACCCTTATATTTTCGTAACTTGAGCTCGCTATGCTCCCATACAAACCCTTATATTTTCGTAACTTGAGCTTGGGCTGCCTGTGTGCAAATTTGTTCTAATTATCAATGAAGTCATTAAAACCATGCTGGAAGGAACCTAAAGTTTTGAACTTCTCAGTTCAGTATATATTTCGATTGACTTCTATTTTCAAAAACATAATATACATACTTTAATGGTTTGATCATAAAAAAATGATCGGTTCTGAAATATGTCGTCCACCAGACTTCAATTGTTTTTGCTTTGGTTACTTTCTTGGAGGAAAGCGGTCGAGATACACACCGCAATATGTACAGTGAAAGTAATTTTGACCTAAATAACACGCTTTCTTCTAAGTGTTCCAATCGGAATTATCGATTATCTTTTTAATATTCATAGGACAAAGGCGTGCAATTTGAAGATTCTAATGAAGAACAAAGCTGGCACGAGAAACGAATGGCGATCAGAAAATGCCGCCGTGCAACTAAAACTTTAGTGACGGTTAATCAGTCTGTTGCCAGTATTCTAGTTTCACGCGCTTTCAATAGCACCAGTCTGTGATCCGATTGGTTAAAGTTGACACTTCGTATCAGCGGGATATTCAATTCATGTACGTCAATTTCACATTTTGGTGTTAGCCTTGGGATAAGCTCCGAATATTCAAATTGTATTAAAGACTGACGAAGCATCTCTATTCTCATAGTAAATATCCCAAATCCTTTCCATTCGAAACCAATAGTTATCAGATGACCAGAGAACAAGAACGCGAAAAAGTCTTTCGGCGAATGAAATTTCTGTGGTTTCAGAGCATGACTCCCCTGACTTTGGGACCCCGCCAACTACGTGATCATGACTGAGTATCTTAGCAGTGCCGCTTCAAATCTAGAGCCGGTATGTGCAGAAAAGCATCAGCCGATCGCTTTAAGTCTGCATAGCTGTTTCTACTACAAATTCTGCCAGTAAATCACGTATCCAATGGTACTGAAGCACTGAACTGATTTAACTCGAAGGAGCCGAACAATTAACCAAAACAGTGACAGTCAGTGAAGCCGAACAGTTTCATGAGTTTGAAGCATACAACAGTAGATTTCATCAAGATCAAAGGGAGACCACATTTGAGAGACCACATCAGAGAAAACGTTCAGTAATTCCCAATCATCTTATTAACTGAAATGAATATTTAGGTTTGTTAGTGCACAGAAATTTCTGTTGTTTTGAAGTTGGCGGTTGTGTTTATGTGGCCGGCGTTTGTATTATGAGAATTACCGGAAGGTCGAAGTGTTGCGAAATATCGCAAAGAAGATGCATATTTGAACACGAAATAAAAATAAATTGCCCTTACTGATGTGTCTTGTCGTCCAAATGGCACACAAACACATTGTGTTCGCGCCCTGTGGTGCATGACAACCATTGTTATTTAAATATGTGGGAGTGTGAAAAGCTGATAAATCTAGATTAACCGACAGAGTTCATAAACGATTACATTTCAAACTCCGTCCCACGGCGGAAATAGAAGCCCCGTGTACACGCGCGGGAATTATTTTGGGTACAGAACTCCAAACAGGCAGGCTGGGACAACCTTTTCACAGGGTCTCAGCAGCGCTAGACAAATAAGGGGTGTCATACCGAATAAGAGTGTCGTCTCCAAAAATGCTGGTCATATACACCGGGCTAAAATCAATGCTACTTTTAGAATAGACCCTTTCAGCTTGCCTGTTTGTTGCCCCATTTCAGACCACGTGACTTTCCCTTGAGTAATGCGTTTTTGTTTCTCTGTATCCCAAGAGGAACTGTACCAATTTCTATAATTGGAAAACAAAGCACTGAATCCTCTGGAGAACTATCACGTGTTATGAAATGGGGCTATTATACAAAGTTCACATAATGACGCTTTAATTAATAATTTTATACATTAATTAAGTACTGAGAAATTAACCGAGGCAGGGGTGCTAAATTCGGACCCTTTGATTCACTCTTTTCACCTGGTGCCCATGTCGGATTCAAAGCGAAGCGATTGTGACAATGAATTAGATTTTTAAAGCAGGGGTCCGAGTTCGGACCTTGGACTGAAGGTTGCGACGATGAATATAGTTAGTTTCTGTGGAATTGCTTAAAGCAGGGGTCCGAAGTTCGGACCTTGGACTGAAGGTTGCGACGATGAATATAGTTAGTTTCTGAGGAATTGCTTAAAGCAGGGGTCCGGAATTCGAAGCCTTGGATCAAAGATTGTGACGATGAATACAGTTAGTTTCTGTGGAATTGCTTAAAGCAGGGTCTGGAATTCGAAGCCTTGGATTAAAGATTGTGACGATGAATACAGTAGTTAGTTTTGGAGGAATTGCTTGAAGCAGGGATCCGAAATTCGGAGCCTAGGATTCATGATGATCGTTCTATGTATATGGCAGTTTATGTGGAATACAGTACAACAACATACAATTATATATTCGTGGATGAAAAGGGGGCGTTCAACATAATATACCCAAATCAGAGAACACGAATAGCATGTCCGCAAAATATAGAATTGTTTTGCCTTGTTAAACCGAACTTCCTAGCTGTCCGCTGTTTTTATAACCTTTAAGTTACAGAAAAGTTGCTGAAATATAATGTCTGATGACAAGAAGGAAAAGAGATGTACATTTATCTTTTGATTACAGCGCATCAAACAACTTTTGCAATCATTTTCTGCGGAATTTGTATAATCGTAGGTTGATGAAACAAGGAAATAAGACATTTGAGCGTAATTTGATTGATAAAACATACAAAACACAATTTCCAGCGGAATTTACAATTTTCGAAAAACTACAGAGAACGAAGTGTGGATAGCAATTAAGCTCAACCATGCATCTACATATATATGAAGAGAAAGATGATCCACTATTAAACTCTATTTCATCTTAGCCATTCATATCAAGTACTTGCACCAATTTCCAAGTCCGCTCCACTGACTCTTACAGTTTCTTACTAAATTGGATTCTTTATTAAAGCTGGACCATAATTTGTAGGTTTCCATTGCCAGTTTCGAGCATAATTTAGAGCAATTTGGTGTCATACTTATGACCCGACACAAATGTGTCTTTTTTAACCTAAAGATCAGTTGTATGGTCCTTTTACTGTATCTTAGGCCCGATTCAAACGTCGAACTTTTCATGCGCCGAACCTAATTACACCAAAAAACGAGCCCAATTATCTTTTGTTTCAATTGCGTTCGACGCATGAAAAGTTTGACTGTATCAAACTTCAACGTTCAAACTTGAAATGATTGAGTATGCAAAAAAAAAAAATACCTGGAGTCTAAGCCGAATAAACAACTGAAACGTCAAACAGCTGACATTCTTACCAGCACTTGCAAGATCTGGCGGTTCATGTTGTTCAGTCGATATCCCAGGAGAAGGTTGCTTGACTTTTCTTGCTCTATCTTCCTTCCAACAAACAGGTCACCTTCGTTATACCTGTTCTAAAGCGAACGATCTTTTATAACAATTTCAGCGCCAACATAAGAGGGTCTCAATGGGAGGGGGGAGTAGCTTTGACGGTTGACGGTTTAAAAAAATCGGCATTTTGACAGCTGACGCCGTTTTATTTTTAGGGGATTGACGGTTGACGGTTATTTCAAACAAAACACCTAGAAAATTAAATTATAAGACTGGATTTTGTCTCCTAGGAGTCGTTTATGATCAAATTTTATTCGGTTTTAGTCTTTTAGATATTTTTTACATTACTTACGTTGGTAACCGTCTAAGTAGCACCACGTTTTGAAGTATTTCATGATGTTGCCTGTTGATTGTAACGCCGACCCATATGTCGTGATATATATATATATGTTGTACTGATCTAAATATTAAGAAGAAAGTGACCGTTGTCCTCATTGCTTGTCTTGCTTGTGGAATCAATTTTGCGCCATTTGCAAATAACAATTGGCTTTTCCACGCCCCAGTGGAAGATTGTCTGTACCACGTGAACTGAAAATCACAAAAAATTGATTCAAATTGTACAGTAACTCATAATACAAAATAATTACTAACGCGTTCTATTTTAAGTTCAATATTCTATTCTTGAAAATTTTCGTCAAAATATTGTTAATTACTTTCTCAGCCTTTTTGCCAAAAAGGATTTTTTCAGCAAAAACTGGAACTCATTTTGTGACGTTTGACGCAGAATTTCATTATGTCAAAAACATGTCCATTCTTTCATGTTTATTCCCGTTTAGTTGATACAGTCACTTACATTCAAAAATGTGTTCAGGAATTACTGGACACATAATATCTAGATTGCGTAGAGGAAGTTGGAACTCTGACAAAATGTGTTCAGGAATTACTGGATTCATAATCTAGCTGATTGTACGGTTTTTAAGTACTTTGTATATACTTTGTTCAATAATCGTACTGGAGCGATAGGCGTAAGGCTGCTACAGCTCTGCCGCATTGCGTTCAGCGATTACAGTGCAGCACAATTCTCCACTTTCGCTGGTAACTATTTTCTGAAACAAAACGAAACGTCGTTTTTTTTGGACAATTCTGTATCCTTGGACCATCCTGTAAAAAGGAAAAGAAAAACTCTGAGCTTAGCTGCATTCACTGTTAGTTCGAGAGGTTAGACCTCAAGGTGTAAAGAGAGTCTAACCTCATAATACACGGATATACATGAAGGGCCCAGAATCAAAACGACCTAGGAGAGAATTTTGCTTAGCAACACTATTTTTTGTTTTTACCGTCGCTTTTAGTATTTCATGTTGAATTTTACGTAGATCGTCACTATTCTTGTATGTGCAAATGTTGATTATAGAAGAAATTCAGGATTTCATAAACAAAATCGCTTTTTCTCGCCTCTTCTACGCCCTATTTTTAATATTACCATCTCGTTTACTAGATAGCCGAGTCAAACGTGTTATCAGTGTCTGTAGTCATTCTGTTTTGGCGTCTTTCATTAACGTCCGTATTACTTAATGTTTGTTTATTTTGCCTGATATGAACCCTTTCGATGAGTATTGTATTTTTTTCAAATTTGAATGCATTAGCCTTTATCATCAGAAATTGGCTTCATGCTATGGCACTTCACAAGTTAGTCCATTATTCCCACAAGAATCTCCACTGCTGACCTGTCCAGGTTCAAAGAAATCGAAAACTTACTCGAGCCTCAACACCAAAGGTAAACATTTTCGCACCGAAATGGCTTGATCACTTGCTTAGTTTCAGCCGTATACGTATTTTATCCCATTTAGAGTCCAAGTGATATCTTAACGATGGTGGAAGACAAATTACTGGTGTTCTTAATTAAAAAGCGAAGTTGATTTTCAAGATTTTACTCAGGTCGTTTTCATCCTCATCCTCAGAGACCCAGGGGCAGTTAGTGAACGACGGGCCGACGACGGGTCTCCGAGAATGTTCATCCTCTGCCCTTCAAACGGTATCAAGCTCCAGCAGGAGGCTGGTCCCAGTCAAATTGGATTTTAACAACGATCGGTACGCGGTCCGCAGTCAGGTAGAATAATTTAGCAGTAAGAATATATTGGAATTTTGTCGTTCTATAAAATATTTGAATTTGTAGTGATTCTTCAACTGCAAGTGTCATGCCTTAATTACTAGTCAGTCACTTCACTACCGCGGACCATGTTAGCACTCAGTTTCATGCCTTAGTAAAATTATTATACAGTCACTTCGGGACCGCGGTAGCACTAACTAACATTAAAGCTTCAGAAGTGGCGGGGTATTCGACCGGATTTCTATTTTGCTCCACAACATTTTCTGAAGCCGATCTTGAAACCCACCATTCAACAATATTCTCAGGCTATTCCAAACGGTTTTAAGATCGGTTGGAGAAATACCGATGCTGAGCATTGAAACCGTAATACCTCAAAATAATTTCCACCATCTTGCAGGGGTTGCAAACATAGCGTGAAATACAGTGTTTGTATGGGAATCCGATGCCAAATAATTTCCGTAAAATCGAATTTATGAAATATTCTTCAGATAAAACTTAAGATACCAGGTAAAAGATTAACTGATCAAAATTTGAGGGACGTAGCTGTGCTGGTAAGCGTGCAATCGTGTTTTTAGTTTCCCATACATTTGTCTGTAACAGCGCGGGAAAATTTACAGACAAATGTATGGAAAAGTAAAACACGATTGCACGCTTCCCAGCACAGCTACATCCCTCAAATTTTGATCAGTTAATCTTTTACCTGGTATCTTAAATTTGTATCTGAAGAATATTTCATAAATTGTACGGAAATTATTTGGCATCGGAAATTATTTGGCATCGGATTCCCATACAAACACTGTATTTCGCGCTATGTTTGCACCCCCTACAAGATGGTGGAAATTACCTTGGATTGGTCTATTTGCAATAACTCGTGAGGACTTTATGCACACGTACATAATATGATTAGTATTATAAAACATATAGGCATGGCTAAAAGCAGGATTCACCGGCTATTAGAAGAATAAGATATGTGCTGTTTGGATCAGTTTTTCAGTTTAGTAAGTAATAAAATAATTGGGTTTCTTTTTCAAAGGCATGGATAAATCCTGCAAACCATGCAAAAAGCGCATGCATGCCTGCTAGTTAGAGTATTTGAACATAATTATATACCAACATTCAAGACAATAATTATTGGGAGTACCTTTAAT
Source organism: Actinernus sp. WN-2022 (assembly GCA_030867875.1). Lineage (NCBI taxonomy): Eukaryota > Metazoa > Cnidaria > Anthozoa > Actiniaria > Actinernidae > Actinernus > Actinernus sp. WN-2022. Next base: position 3,328,938 of record JAOWCC010001751.1, on the reverse strand, counting down.
AAATGTTCGTCGAGTTGCTGAAACGTGGCAGTAATTTACATTTGGGGATCCACTCGCAGTCAACATTTCTTCAGTCGACGGTAGTGGAATTTCAAAGGTATATGTCTTGCTCTCATTCCGTTCAAAGTATCGCAGTAGGTGTTGCTATAGAAGAGTGAGGTGACTGTTGCCTGGATCTCGTGATAACAGATACAGCAGTGGCGATCATGGTGTTAGTTTGCACATTACAAAAATGGAGCTACTTGTTTAACTAGCCCCCAAATTTAACCATGGTAGCACATTAATGTCAACCTTTGGCTGGCAATCATTGCTCTTGCATGTTGTAGAACACAATTCACCACATGTTATACATGAGAGGCAATGCTGCAGTTTCTTTTCAAAAAACATGGCAGTGCGTGGGCAATTTAGGTTATGGCATTTCCGTTGTATAGGTGTTAGAGCACGTTTTATATTGAAATCCTGTTAGGTCTATTGTTCTTGTTTTGAATAGGTCCGAAGCAGTAGCATGAAATAACCTGATATTTATATAATTATCAATGGAAAACCTAGGAATGTTTGATTTAGCGCGCTCAGTACGAGCACTAAATCACTGTGGGATGGATGAAATTTACCGAAAGCGGTCAATTATGAAATCATAATAAAAGAGAACACATAGCCAAGAATCGCCGCGTTAGCCTGTACCGTTACGGAATCGCCTAACTATGATCAAAACGATAGATTAGACAAAAAGTATAATATTTATTCAAACTTGAAACTTGGCATTGGATTTGGTCGTCGATCTGGATGGTCTGGTGATAATTGAACATGGAAGAATAACGCGACGGGTGACCGAGATTCTAACTGTGATTTTTACTAAACTTTCCATTGAAAAATTAATTAGTTTCGCCGGTTTGAGATATGAAAGCTCAGCTGTAAACGGTACAAATGGTTAAGTAAGATTAGTGCCTCCGATTACTTAATTGATATTACATGACGAGTTATTAATGGGACATGGAAAGAACAATTAAAAGACAAATAAGACCAAGCACCGCAAGTCAGTCGATTACATTTACCGTATAATCAGTGTAGCGGAACATGCCAATTACACTTCGTTTGCTAGCACGAGGCACCGAAGTGGTTTAATCTAAATGCTGCAGAACAAGTAATACTAGTTACTAGTGGAGAGAGTTCAGTGGCTGAGACAAAACTATTGTAGAGGAACAATGATCGTTAACTTAAAGTGCCTATAAGCCCTAGCCAGAAACCATTTATTTGAGCGTAGTAAAGTGTTTTAAACATAAATTGGGCGATTTATGGTCGTAGTATTGCTATAAAAACCATTACAAATCTAAATGACGTCATTTAAGGGACGTTATGCAGATGAGTTGAAAATGAATTGAGTTAACATTGAATTTCTTCATTTATACAGTTGTTTTTCAGGTGTCAGACATTCGATACTTACAATCTTAGATAATGATCTATTAATAAGTGGAGCTGACATAAAAACAGAGCTAAAGGAACTATATATGGATTATCCCTTAAATGACGTCATTGACTAGTACCGGCCCAGTTGTCTATTCAGTGGTAACAGTTCAATGAATCCAACATACAAGGGAAGTAAGCACAGTATTTGCATTCGTAGTTTGTATCAGGATTCTTTCGATGATATCACATTGGCCAATGTAGTTGTCTAGAGTATAGAAAACCCGGCCACTTCATGTAGGTCATAGAATCACTGCCACCGAGGTTCACGGTCATGAAGCAGTTAGTTTCACGGCAATTAGAATTCATCGACTTCGAGACCGCGGTTAGTTTCACGACGTAATTGGTGTATTTGTCGGTCTCAGATGTTTGAATTCATCGGCTAAATAAGGCTTGCTATAAGTAATAGTTCTAATCCGAGCCTGTCTGTTGGACACGGTTTCTAGATCCGCGTGCCAGGAAACAATGCCAAGGCGGAGCACACTGGCGAGGATTAGAAATTGCTTCTCATTGTACTTTAGATATTCATGACACAGAGGCCAATGACAAGAGACCTATCATAATTTTCTTTTGTGCTAGTTGGGATGCATGCTTTTTTGCAGTCCTAGGGTTTCAAGTTGAACATTCCTTTAATAGAAAACCTTGCAGAAACACATGTTAGGCGCTATTTCTTCAGCGGCGCCGAGCAGCATGGATCGGCATCCTGAAGGTGGACCGGACCTCCACCAAAAAGATTCCGGTCACCTTTAAGCGTTGAGGAAATGATAGAGAATGTAAGAAGAGCTGTGCCCCGGACTACAGAATATAAGACGCGCTAGGGAATTAAGGTTTTTGACAACAATTCAACTGATATTCAGTGAGATTAGTAAAATGCATTTTTGTCTTGTTTTATAGATTATCGTCGAATGCATCTACTTATCACAATGGAGATACTATGAAAAAGGTTAGTACAGCCAAACTGAATTAATGCTAAGAGACTTATTTTTTCGTTGAATTAGTTTTGTACAGTTGCGGATCATTTGCATATTTTTCGTATTGAGAAATGATTTCTAGATACGGTAAATATGGAAATGATCATTGTTTCATCCCTAAATTTCCCTCAGCTTCAAAGCCTGCCACTTGCAGAACTTAGTTTGTCGTTCTATCCTGGGTTTCAAATCTCCACGTGACCTCGAGCAAGCATCCCCATTGGCCGATGTTTCATGAATATCTAATGTAGTATGATAATTATGATTAATATTCATCGACTTCGGGACTGCGGACCGCGTGGTAGTTAAAAGGCACTTAAAGCAAAGCTTCAAAAGTGCCCAGGTATTCTATTCTCGCTCGCCAGGCTCCAGTCGCGAAAAATCATCCAAACAACTTCAAAATTTTATTTCTAAAGAAACGTTTTGTAGTATGCAGGCATCGGGAAATATTAATCATTTAATTACTAGCCCCGAGGAAAACAGCGAGTTCTGTTTCCCCGAGACCCTCAATGTGCCTCATGCCAAACACCATACATTCTTTGTAAATTTTCGGCACTTTTTGAAAAGCCGTTTTCTCAAAAACTATTCATCATATTAAGTAATGGTTCATGTAAGAACGATAGCAGAATCCATTGTTCTGCGGCATTGAGCCTCCCTCTCATAGGATTCTCGTGTGTTGTAGAATATAGATACACTGGGCGATAGGAATGAATATTCTGAAATAAAGTTTGTAGAAAGTGCTTGTTTAATGCTTACTTAAACGCTATTGAACAGGATATAATTACTACTAAACCTAATCACATCTCCGATAACTTATCCACACTCGAACGCCAAGCCATACGTCAACTTACTAAACGACAAGACATAGTAATCAAACCCGCTGACAAAGGCTCTGGTACTGTCGTGATGGACAAAACCTGGTACATCAACGAATGCAACCGACAACTTAGTGACACTAAATTCTACAAACAACTCGACGCAGATATTACTAACGACATACAAAAACGCATTACTTTCTATGTCCATCGCATGTCTAATGAGAACTTAATCGACGCTAAAATTAAACAGTACCTCATACATACTAATGCTAAACCTGGACGTTTCTACATTTTACCCAAAATACATAAAACTGGTAATCCTGGACGCCCCATAATTTCATCTAACAGCCATCCCACTGAACGCATTTCTGAATTCGTCGATTTTTATCTCAAACCTCTTGTCTCTTCTCTCCCTTCGTACATTAAAGACACCACTGATTTTCTTAATAAACTCCTTAACCTTGGTAAGCTTCCTGATCATGCCATTCTTGTAACTCTAGATGTATCATCCTTGTATACTAACATTCCCCATAAAGATGGTATTGATGCATGTCATCATTTCCTACAAACTCGTATTAACAAAGATATTCCTACTAATACACTTTGTGACTTAATACGCATGATCCTCTCTATGAATAATTTCTCTTTTAACAACACCCATTACCTCCAGATTCATGGCACAGCCATGGGTACTAGAATGGCTCCTTCTTTTGCTAATTTATTCCTCGGTAAATTTGAAAATAACGCCCTTTCTCAGGCTCCTTACACACCACACACTTGGTTAAGATACATTGATGACATTTTCATGATCTGGACCGAGGGTCAAGATCATTTATACACTTTCATTGATTTTCTTAATAATCTTCATCCCACTATCAAGTTCACCTCATCACATTCATTTTCTCATGTACCATTTCTTGACGTAACCGTTTCCTTGCGTGACGGTTACATCGAAACAGACCTTTACACTAAACCCACTGATAAACACCAATATCTTCTTAACTCCTCTTGCCATCCCTTGCACACTAAACAAGCTATCCCTTTTAGTTTAGCTCTCCGTCTCCGCCGCATTTGCTCTAACGACAACGCTTTTAAACTCCGCACTAACGAATTGAAAACTTATCTCCTTCAACGAGGTTATAACCGCACATTTCTTAACAGACAAATAAAGCGCGCTGCTGACATTGCTCGTAACGACGCGTTACATACTAAACGTTCGCAAAACTCACAACGTATACCATTCATTACCACTTATAACCCAGCACTTCCTAACATTTCTCGTATAATTCACAAACATCTTAATATACTACTTTCATCCGATCGTTGCAAAAACGTTTTTGTTAGCTTTCCTCTCGTTTCCCACCGACGTTGTCCTAACCTTCGTGACCTTCTAGTTAAATCACAATTACCCAATAACACTACTAATCATTCCACACGAACACTCCCACTTGGCTCATTCCGTTGCGGGCAAAATTGTGCCACTTGCCCCTACATCGTCAACGGTTTAATCCATTCGCATATCACTTGTAAGTCTAAAAATTTAATATACATGGTACAATGTAATCTCTGTCACCTCCAATACATAGGTGAAACCAAACGACGCCTCAAAGACAGATTCAACGAACATAGACGATCAGTTGACAAACCTAACATTAAGTCTAAACCCTCCACTGTTGCAGAACATTTTCTTTCTAACCCTAACCATTCTAAAACTAACATGCAACTCATTCCCTTAGAACTCATGCATTCCTCACGAGACTCGATTCGTAAAGCCAGAGAATCCTACCTTATAGACAAAGCCAAAACACTTGAACCTCATGGCATCAATAGACGTGATGAAACCTAGCTCACTTTCACCTTATTTCCTATTCATCTATTCACATTGTATTAGTTTTCCGTATCCATTTGTTTATCGTAATTTGTTACCTTCCTTTATTGACCTTATCTACATCACTTTATTATTTCAACATTTTTTACCAGTATCCGTTCCATTGCGTCACTTCCTAATTACATATTGTGAAATCCTATATATTGTGAAATTCTATATATTGTGAAATCCTATATATTGTAACCCCCTATTTTAGAACTCTCTACTTACAACATCTAGTACCTGAAGAAGGCTAGTTTGGCTAGCCGAAATATAGTACGTTTAAAACTATACACGTTGTTTCAGCTTTACTATATAGTCCTTGGACTTCTCGCTTCTAGTTATTATTATTTGGCTGTTTAGATCTTCATACAGATCCAACGTTCAACAAGCAGGATATTCGTCCGCGGTTTTTGCTTATTCGCGAGTCTTGTTTAATTCCATTTTAATGATGAAGTCCTTTTCCAACCAATAGGAATTGTCGAACACAAAAGCTACGAAACTGGCACATTTGATAAGGTTCCTCGCATACGATTTTCTTTATCAACGACATATGGAACCACCAGGGGTGGATCCAGGGTAGTTTATGTGATTTCCGTAAACTACTCAACTTTTTTCAAACCTCTAATTATTAAAGAAAAGTCAAACAAAAATCGACATTTCTGCCGATTCCTAACCGATTCCTGTCAGAGTAAACTGAACCACCATGTAACTTATTTCATCAAACTTAAATAAAATCAGATTTTTATGTTTAAACCAATGAAATCAAGAGTTTCAACAATAAAAAACACTGACCTCGCTGCATTCCTTTGCCGTTGGTGCTATAGTTCTTACATGAACAATCTCAAATTTTCGGTAATTACGAAAGTAACTTTCTCTTTCGATTTCTAGAGTCGTTTGTAGCTTGAAGTATGACTTACGCTAATGAGGCAAAATATAAACAATGACGTCAGCAACGATTGTCCTGTAAGATTTGTTCCCTAGGGAGTTAGAATCACGTTTTCTTTGCGTTGAAGGTGTTTGATGACTTGTCGGTAAAACAACTCCAATTATTCCATGCATTGTCCTTCTGGGAGCCATTTTATAAACAACGACTTCCCACCAAATAAAGTTTGTGCCAAACCCATGTAATACCGGGCTGAAACCCGGCCAGCCCGCCTCATGTAATCAGGCCCTTAGTCAGGTAGGTCTGACTAACTTCGTTTCCATTTTTTTCTTTTCACTCTTGAACTTTAAATATCTAGGCAGGAATAGCTGATTTAATACCATCATTCTATTCCCAAACGTACACAGTAATACCGGCAACTGGTTCAATGTGAACAGTGCTGCAGCCTTACATCATTGACCGGTGCTCGCTTGGAGGCAAACCTTGTAAGGGACTTCGAGTCCTATTGTTACTTCTGCCGTGACCTTGTATCCGAATGTCATAAATAAAATAAATAAATTATGTTTCAAGTAATCCCTGAACACACTGTGTTGGAGTAAGCAATCTTGACATTATGTGTCCAATTATTCCTGAACACATTTTGTCAGAGTTCTAACTCAGTATTTTAGGAAATCTTGACATTATGTGTCCAGTGATTTCTGAACACATTTTGTCAGAGTTCTAACTTGTTTTAGGAAATCTTGACATTATGTGTCCAGTAATTTCTGAACATATTTTGTCAGAGTTCCAATTTGACTTATGTAATTTTGACATTGTGTCCAGTAATTCCTGAACACATTTTCTCAGAGTTCCAGCTTGAATTAGGTAACTTTGACATTATGTGTCCAGTAATTCCTGAACACAGTCTGGTAACTGTGTTCTGGATATATATCTGTAGGAAACATGTATTTTTGACATCTATTTTCATCAAAAGTAAAATGTTCTAATAATGTGTGAGAATTATGCTGTTGTAAACAACAGAAAGTGATGATTCTAATTAAATGTTTTACTGAATTTTAAACCGCGTCAAACGTTGTATTCCGTATCTTATATATTTGCTTTCTCTGTCTCGTCAACTTCTCTCCTTTTAACTCAGTTCGTTGATATGCTCTGATTTTATCTGGCAAACTTGCAAACACAATTCTTATAATATGACATTGGCTTGGCAAAATTTGCTTTGAAAAGACGAAGTTTTTACACAAATCAAGAAATAGAATATTGGAACTTAAAATAGAACGTGTTTTCAAGGCTTTGTCGCGCAGGTTTGCTAATTCCCATGTCATGTTTCATTGAATGGTACATGACGTAAATGTCGTTGGTTGTTGAATGACCTTGAATGGATCTTTAATATCAAATAGCTCATAACATTGGCAGAAATAGAGACAAGATGGCGGCGCACATGCGCATCAGTGTCTAAAATGGCTCTCGATTCGTATACGAAAATGTATGAAAAACATAAAACTTTTCAAATTCGTAGACCTTCCAAGTTTGATTTAATATTTGTTCGCCTCGAGACCAATAACTTACGGATTACGCTGTATATTGAGGCCAACGCCAAGTCTTCGGTGAGGCAAATAAGTTCGCCTCGATGTCAATAAAGCAGTGTTCAATACATCCGTATCGCCAATAAAACGTACACTCCTCCAAAGTACTTCCAAAGACGTCTGAGTTTTGTCGAAATAATGTTAGTGCCAGGACGCCATATAGGATTACATTTTCGAAGAAAACTCGACGAGAAAGGAGAGAAACGTCACCATATTGCTTTGTGTCCGCCATCTTGTTTGCTGGGATAACTAGGTTTCAGGCCTTTCTCCTCTAAATAATTGCCGCCAAGCAGCTGGACTTGGACAGACAGACGCCGGAGAGATGACAAATCCTAAAAAAATGGCTTTTTAATCACAATGGCTACGTTTAAGCTAATATAACTCTCGTTCCGCTTCTCTATTCTTATTTCATCACAGAAAGTTTCGGTTTTCTTTGCGTTGGAAGGTCGATAAAGAACCTACAGTCTCACTCACTATAAGCCGCATTTTTGAATCGGCTAAAAGGGCGCCCGCAGTACCTTTCCGCTGATGTCCATAATTTCTGCCAATGAACGAAACTCTGTGGGCTTGTAAGTCTACTCACCGTTCAGTTCGCTATCTCCATCGCGGGTCAAAAGCAAAGGCAACACCAAGTCAAGCTGTAGTTGAGTCGAAATGGAGTAGTTTTCGACGTTTCCATCGACTTGATAAGCCTGTCAAGTTTTAGCGCAAAGGAGCGAAGGCCGAACTTCTTTTCCTGGTCCTTGAGCCCAAGAAAATGTATTAAATATTTCTCGAAGGTATGGATTCGTACGTGGTCCTCATTTACAAATACTCTAGATTTGTACCTTTCCACGGGGTTACCCTCCGCGGTCCTATAAATACTCACGACTTTAACAACACTCATGGTGCAGCGGCATGCAAGGTCATGCAACGGGCTACCTGTAGACAGTTAAACGGGAAATGGGAGGAACGTGGAATGGAGAACGGGGAACGGGGAACGGAACGAAATAAAGAGATTGTAATAGGAAGCAAAAATTAAATAACATAAATATTGAGTTAATATTAAGTTTTCAAGCTTTGCTGTAGGCCCTTGGACTTCTACTATCTCTAAATAACATATTACAGCCCCAATGGTGCGTATCATTTCTTGATATATATAACCACAAGCCATTTCGGTCTGGCAATGTCGCTTGTCGTTTCACCGGGAAAACTTTTTTGAAATAGGCACATGAAAACAAACCTCTGAATTTCTAACGGGACCTGCAGCAACCATTTGGGACTGATCAAAGCCAGGACCCGGCTTAATCACAAGATCGAATAGGAATTTAGCGTGTTGGTTTTTGTGGAGGGAGGAAAACCGGAGAACCCGGACAAAATCCCTCGGAGCAAGGGAGAGATACCAACAAGGTAATAAAAAAGGTATTCATTTGTATAGCGCAAATTCTATATGAATATATTCAAATGCCCTTCACAAAGTTATATTTCGTGATACAGACTTACGGTTTATACGTCCCCGCCCAAGGTCGCGTTCGGAGCGTTCGAAGAATATAAGGATTGGAATGTAGAAAGAGAAATTCACATATCCGGAATTAAATTCAAGTTGTCCGGCTTCCTTTCCATTCAAGTGGAAGGGTGGACATTGGAGTTTGTTTGTTGACGTTCTCTAGTTTATAGACATATTGTTCTTAGCCCCGTAAGAGTAGTTTACCAGATTACTAGATATAGAGATCCTTAACTTTGTGATCCCTTTGTATGCGGCTAAGCTCTTTATGTCGATTTTACAAGGCAGTGTATTCTACTAATTCAATCATGATTTGGTTCTAAGCCGTTGCTAAATTCACTGTGAATATTCAATCATGTGTAAACCAAAAGGCAAGAAAAGGTACGTATGTCGGCCTCCAACATGCCCCTGTGCGTGGGTCATTAAATATATTGAGAATTGTGCGTTGCGGTCTAATAAACCCTGCCGCTAAAATTGTTATAAAAGATCATTCGCTTTAGAACAGGGTATAACGAAGGTGACCTGTTTGTTGGAAGGAAGATAGAGCAAAAAAAGTAAAGCAACCTTCTTCTGGGATATCGAATGAAGAACATGAACCGCCAAATCTTGCAAGTGCTGGTAAGAATGTCAGCTGTTTGACGTTTTTGTTCTTTGTGCAGGTTAGACTCCAGATATTTCTTCTCTGTTTGATTTTTCGACAAGAAATTCATGAGAAAATTTAAAAAGTTTATGAACATTTATGCTTGGCATACTCGATCATTTCAAGTTTGCACGTTGGGATAAATCTGGAACTTTTCTGAGTGGTACTATCCATAGATGACAACATCTCGATCTGAAATATATTTGATCACTACGATGATTTTTCGAAACCGGACTTTTTCAAGGTCTCGGGTATAGAATTTCTAGTGCTTCAACTATTCCGTGTGATAGGCCTCAATATTCTGACATTGAAATACTAGCTGGTATTGAAAAAATATATAGAACGTTAAACGTAATTTCGTTTTCTTCCAGGGTTGTAAGAATGAGCGCTTTTGGTTTGATCAGAATCAACTAATAAATCGTACAATAAAACGTTAGCTGCATACAATAGTTGGTTTAGGTTAGAACAAATTTTTAAAATGGTGTATCGGGTAATAAGTATGAGACCAAATTGCTCTAAATTATGTTCGAACCACAATGGAAACCGATAAATTATGGTCCAGTTTTAATAAAGAATGCATTTTATCTAAATGTGGTCAGAATATCAAACTAAAAGCTATGAGAGTAAGTAAAAGTCAGATAAGAGTCAGTAGTGCACGGCGTTCTTGCAAATTGGTGCAAAATACGTTATATGAATAGCTAAGATGAAAAGGACAGTGATGAGAAACCCTTTTTAACTGTTTTCCTTTTTGTAAGTGCATGCATGCGCACTTCGTTTGCCGAAGATAACGCCAACATTTGACAGATTTTTGTGTTGGAATAATTTAGTAACGACTCTGACAATTTATAACATTATTCAATTTACAAAGATAATCACTTTAGATGACTTGTGCCTTCAGCGACTGAGCTCAAAGGTGGGTAAAAGGCCCAACTGGAAGTGTCATCACATCATAGCAATCACTGAATGCGTGGAAAAATTGTTACGATCTCTTCTCCGCCATACCTTGTATAAATACCAGTAACTTGTTTTGTTTTGTAGTAATGATAAAATTAATAAGCTACTGACGTATTCGGCTATAAAACATGATGAACAACACCTGCTGTTAATAGATCCGAGTTGATAATAATCGGATCAAGTTCCTCTCTTCAGAACACCTACTTTGAACACTACAAATATAATTAATGATGTAATCGTAACCTTTTCCAGCTCTCTTTATTAATCGTTTTCATCTGTAGGTCTTAGTTTTCTTGTATATTCCCTCTATGAGCAGAGGACACTAGCTCCTGAAATTAATCACAATGTTTACCAAAAACAAGAGCAAAATCACCTCAATACATAAGATATAACACTTTTTACAATGTTTCGCCATTTCCTTATTGTCGTATGCTGTTTCACCTGACTAGTTGCAAGCAGAATATCGGTATTATTAGTATCCTGCTGAACCGGAACCAAGTTTGACTGTGCATTGAGTTATCACTATTAGATCTAATTATGTGGGCAGCACGAGGTCACTTCAGTTGGCTGCATTTGATATGTTTGAGTGTTACTAACATGACCGCATAATCTCAGAACAAATGTACGATATTGAGGACAGATTCAGATGTTGGCTTTCTGGCATGATCGTTCCTTCCTAGCTGTGATTCATCGTTAATAATAAAGATATGTATTCTATAAAGCAATCGACCAAAAGGGAGGTATCTGAGTGTTATATGAGCACATGGTCCGGCGCTTCCTGGAGCAATGGTTTTAAAAAAGGAGAATTTGAAGAATTATTTCGAGACTACGGATTGTATGAAGAGGTCATCCCGCTGAATGATATTTAAAAGATTTGAAACTAACGAGATCAATTACATTAATATTTTATCATTCACGGGATATGAATATCGACGTCAGATAATTCAAAGAAATAAAATATCAGAATTAAGCATAGCCTTTGCACACGTTCGGAGGGTCGTCTCTAGCAGGGATAGCGCTGCAGGAGACTACCTAAGTACGGCTGCGAAGGAGATTAAATTAAGAAAGGATCTATTACTAGTGAAACTAACAGTTAGGAAGTGCGTTCGATCGTGATGGGAAAGTAGTTGCTTTGATATGGAATGTTTTGAGTTTTCAAGTAATGAAATGTTTAATTTTTTACTAATTGTTTGTTTCAATTACTTGGATGTTTTTGGTCTGTCTGTGTGTAGTGGGGAAGCCTATAGAAATTGTTTATTATGTCATTTTATTTTAAAAAACTGTTCTTTATCCCTAGAACACCTTTGACATTGGTACTTATGTTGCATTGTTGGTTTAGACTTCAAAGGCCAAGCTTCTAAATATATAGGGCATTGGTATACTGAATATTGCATGGACTTGTGGAAGTCATCAATATTTTTTGACCAGGCCTGTTCGTGAATTTTAATATCATTCTGCGAATGATATTAAAAAGAAATGGGTCCCTATAAAGCTATCGAGTACCATTGTTTTGACCTCCTCCTTCTTTTTCTAATACGTTCCCGCCTTTGGCAAGTCTCTTTTCCTTTTCTGTAAGTGTCTCTTTTGCCTTTTTTTTCTTATCATATTTTCTTTTTTTACCTGGCCTTTCTTGCCTTTTGCAATTAGTTTCTAAAGGCTTCCTTTTTAAGCACTTTAATCTGCCGCTATTGGTACATGTACTTTTAAATGTATCCCTCACTGTCGATGTATAATGGAGACCATTAATATATCCAATGAATATAATTTTCCGCTTCTTTTTCTCAACTACTGGTATTAAAATGGTTCCTTTCGGTGTGGTAGTTATGTTGGACTCTGTGATGTGAATAACACAGTTACATGAATTAGCTATAATCCATTATCACACCATGTACCTTGCATTGACCTTTGTTAAATATATGTTTCCCAAGTACAATTAATTACACTATTAATGTAAAGTGCTCTGTGATCTATCAAATGACTTATTCCAGCCATGCGAATTTCCATGTGTATGGCAGTACCATAGAGTAAGTAAGATAGATAGATTAACTTTATTTTAACAGGGTGGCCCATTCAGCAACGTGGCTGGTGTCCAAAGGGGCCCTGTATCAATAAAATCTACATACAATACAAATATCCTAAAAACTATGTACAATGTGAATATCCCAAAAACTACAATGTTTTCTATAACATATACATATATAACACAAATACAATATCATAATTAAGTACTAAAGAAAGTGGGCTTTAACATAATTTTTTGAAAGAAGAAAGTGATTCAGTTTGTTTAATATTAACAGGAAGTAATTAAGTACTAAAGAAAGTGGGCTTTAACGGAACTTTTGAAAGAAGAAAGTGATTCAGTATGTTTAATATTAACAGGAAGTGAGTTAAAAAGTATTGATCCAGAAAATCTAAACGTACGTTTTCCAAGGCTAAGTTTCGGTGTAGGTAGATAGAGGTCAGATTTTCTTCTTGTATTGTAAGTATGAAAGCCGGAATTTCTAGTGAAATAATTACCTAAGTATGGTGGAACTTGGTTATGTAAATATTTAAAACAAGAACACATTTGTGTATTTTACGATTTATTTCTAAGTTAGCCCAATGTAAAATATTAAAAGCGTCTCTAGAAGAATCACGCCTGAGAATGATACGGACATAGTTGGTGCGAGATTGCCTTGAAAAACAAGCTAATCAATGCAAGCCTTTCAGTTAAACGAACCATGGGTGAGTCATGGCTAAAAGAATCTGTATGATACAAATGCCACCACGCGAGTTAGTATAACTACAGGGCGTAATATATATACCATTAACAAAAATGTGATGTTTTTCTTTCAAGAAGAACACATGTTTACTGTAAGAATTGTCACTTGTCTGCAAGAAGTTGCATGATTTAAAATATGTGCTTAGTTGATAAATCCATGAAGATTTTGGAAAATTTGATTTTACAAATGCTTTTCATTTCTTACGATAGTTTTTTTTCTGCAGGGCCTTCAGAATTGTATTGACTGGGATCTTAGAGGGCTGTTGCACCCTCAAGTGTAATAAAGTAATGAAACACACTCAAGCGTAATAAGGATTTACCTTCAAGTGTAATAAAACCCTCAAGCGTAATAAGGGTTTGGCCACATGTGGAATAACTGGGTTTCTCCAATAAAAGTTATTACATTGTTACATTGACACTGGCGAATGAGCGCGGAAATTGGCCAATCATGCGACCAATTTGACGTTTGTGTTTGTAACGATTATTTGTAATTGATACACAGTATGAGCCAGTCAGGTGATCAATTTTCCGATCCTCGAACGTTCTTTCGAATGTCGTACCTGTATCTGTGATGCCATGATTTGAGGGAAATTAGTGCAGGCTTCCGGCTACAAATCCTCCCTCGTCTCGCGGGGAAATTTAACAGCTAATTTAACAGCTAGTTTCGCTGTAATTAAATTCACTGTGGAATGGCACCGAAGTCCGAAGTGTCACTTTATTTCATGTTTTTGTGTGCATTCTGTGCCACTAATAGGACACTTTGGAAACGAGTAGGGCACCGGGACCGAGTGTCGAAAATTAATCTGATAAAAATATGAACCCCAAAACAAGAAAGCTCATATCCAGATTAGTAACTTTAACATATTTTAGGATGTTTGGGTGAATATAAACTGAATGGCAAGCCTATTTGTATAATTACAAATAATCGTTACAAACAGAAACGTCAAATTGGCCACATGATCAATTGCCGCGCTCATTTTGTTATTTTTTATTTGCGCTTTGCCACACATAGAATACATACATTAACAATAAATAAATATATATATAAAGAATTGAGGTTCAATAATACATGATACAATTGATATAGTGGCGAGGAGGCCTCAGGAAACCATCAGGCTTGTAGCGAGGAGGCCTCCTCGAGATAGTATAAAAAAAATAAAAAAAAGGACAGCGTATGCGCGTCATGACCGATTCAGTATGTAACAATAGAAGAAAAAAAAAAAAAAAAAAAACTATCTTTGTAGAAAATTGAACAGTCCTTTTTTGAAGCAAGTTAGAGTAGTGGAATTTGTGACAGAAGAGGGCAGCGAGTTCCACACTTTTGGGCCTTGGTATAAAATAGTAAATTGTTTAATATTGGTACGACATACATGAGGTCGATAATTAGATGCCTGATCTGGTGTTATAGTTGTGCACTTGATCATTTGTTGTAAATAAATGGTGAAAAGACTGAGGCAACAGTTGATGGTGGTATGAGAACATAAATTTACCGGTTTGTAATGAGTTAAGTTTAAAGATGTCAAGTATATTCAAACGGGCGAATAAAGGAGCAGTATGCGCCCGAAATTCAGAATTGGTCAGGGCCCGGACAGCGCGTTTCTGCAAAAGAAATATCCTGTTCAGGTTTGTAACATAAGTTGAGGACCATACTGTGTTGCAGTAACTTAGGTAAGGGTAAATTAAAGTATAATATAGAGAAAGTTTAGTTTTAGTGGATAGGTAAAATCGTGACCTATAAATTATTCCAACAGACTTAGATACCTTTTTACATACATGGCTAATGTGATCCTTCCATGTCAGACTTTCGTCAATAAATACTCCTAGAAATTTGGCTACTTGTACCTGTTTGAGCAATTGGTTATTGAATAAAAGAGTCACATTAGCGTTGATGGTCTTTTGTTTTGTTTTAAAAATTACATAGTTAGTCTTCTTAAAATTAACAGATAATTTATTACTTTTCATCCAGGTGTCAATCTGTTGCAGCTCGTCATTTAACACAGAAACTAACTGGTTAACATCTGAATGAGAATAGAATACGCTGGTATCATCAGCAAAAAGCAAAGATTCTGACAATTTTGCAGCATTTGGCAGGTCATTTATATATAAAATAAAAAACAATGGCCCCAGGACGGAACCTTGGGGCACACCGCATTTAACTGTTTGGCTGGCGGAACAGACATCGTTAAACTGTACAAATTGTTTGCGATCTGAGAAGTAGCTTTTGATCCACTGTAAGGCCAAACCACGAATGCCGTAGTGTTCAAGTTTGGAAAACAAAATGTGATGGTCAAGGGTATCGAAAGCTTTTGAGAGATCTAAAAAAACGCCAACAGTAATTTCGTTATGGTCAATGGAAGATGCAATTTTGTTGATGAGATGAATGAGTGAAAGTGAGGTCGAATGATTTTTACGGAATCCAAATTGGAGACAATACAAAATTTCAAGACGTTCGAAAAATACAATTAAACGGTTGTGCATGACCTTTTCGAAAAATTTAGAGAAACAAGGTAGAAGAGAAATAGGTCGGTAATTAGTAAAAAGATGCGGATCATCAGCTTTAAAAATTGGGATAAGTTTGGCAATTTTTAATTTTTCAGGAAAAATTCCTTGTGTTAACGAAAGATTGATAATAAACTTTAAGGGTTCTGAAATAAGATCAAAAGATTTTTTAATAACATGCATGGATACATTATCATATCCAGGGGCTTTCCCTGGTTTGAACAGCTTACAGATTTCTTCTAATTCAGCTACATTGACAGGCTTTAGGATGATAGATTCATTGACATTGTTGGCTAAAAAGGAGCGAAACGAATGTCTAACCGTAGGAATTTTACTGGCTAAATTAGGTCCAATATTAGTAAAATACTTGCAGAATTTGTCAGCAATATCAGTTGGGTCGGATATTTCTTTATCATCGGTATTGAAGGATGAAGGCAGCGAGGTCTTTTTTCTACGATTGTTAATAACTTCGTTTATTAGTTTCCAGGTTTCTTTGAGGTCATTTTTTGCCTTATCAAATCTGTTATCATAGTAGTCACGCTTGGCGGTTCTGATTAGGTGATTGAGTTTGTTCTTGTAAGTCTTGTAATGCATTTCACGCATGGGATTAGGCGCTTTCATAATTTTTTTATAGAGTCTATTCTTTTTTCTGACGGAGTTCAACAAGCCTTTCGTAATCCAAGGAGTAATTGGCCTAGTGTCGCGCTTCCGCTTAGTTACTTTTAAAGGAAAGCACAGGCCATAGATTTTAGAATATTCTGATAAGAAAGTATTATAAGATATGTTAGGGTCTTGGTCAGATAAAGTATCAGCCCAATTAACCTGGGAAAGGTAGGAACGGAATTTTGTCATGTTAGTTTCACTGAAGTCGCGCTTAGCTGTGTTCTCCTGACGATTACAGGGGTAAGCCGGCTCATTAGAAACATAAGCAAAAACAGGCAGGTGATCAGATATATCATTAATAACAATACCATTGAAAATGTTGGGTGTGAGATAATTAGTAAATATATTAT
The DNA here is from genome assembly GCA_030867875.1 of Actinernus sp. WN-2022. Lineage (NCBI taxonomy): Eukaryota > Metazoa > Cnidaria > Anthozoa > Actiniaria > Actinernidae > Actinernus > Actinernus sp. WN-2022. Next base: position 3,312,005 of record JAOWCC010001751.1, on the reverse strand, counting down.
CAATAAGCGTTGCGGTATTAGAAGTGAGGCGCGTGGGCCTAGTTATTAGTGGATAGAAAAAGCGCGAAAACAAACTATCAACAAATTCTTGCGTGGGCTGATGGTGATCATAATGGAGCAAATCTAGATTATAGTCACCCATTACATAACAATGTTTGTTGTCTTTGGAGATTTTGGAAAGAATATCATTGAATTTATCTAAGAATAACATGACGTTTTGATTGGGCGGCCGGTAGACAGCCCCGACAATTAGATTTTTCCCGTGAGGAACAGAAATTTCAACAAACAGGGACTCGATGACGTCAGGATCTGAAAAATTACATTCAGAACAGAGTTTATACTCGAGATTATCTGTTAAATAAAGGCCTGTTCCGCCGCCAATTTTAGTAGAACGGTGGTTAGAAAGAAACTGATATCCAGGTATATTGACTAAATCTGATGTTTGATCGTTTAACCATGTTTCCGACACTCCGATTACAGAGAATGGCTTATGTAGATTACCCAACATGAATTTGAATTTGTCAAAGTTACCGAGTAGACTACGTGCATTCAGATGTAACAGAGAGAAACTAGAATTAATGGTCTCGGTATGCAAGCCACAGCGTCACAGCATCAATGTAACAATGTAAAAAAATCCCAATATAATAACTTATTTGGTGAAACCCTTATTACACATGTGGCCAAACCCTTATTACACTTGAGGGTTTTATTACACTTGAGGGTAAATCCTTATTACGATTGAGGGTTTTATTACTTCATTACACTTGAGGGTGCAACAGGGCTCTCTATCTCTTCTTCTCCGTTTGGAAAATCGTGTTTGGAATTCATTAACTTTAAATTTAATATCAGCATTCAATGAATTCTGTGTGCAACTACAAGGCATAATGTTACCCTTACAGTTATTGCACATTGTTCTTCTACAAATACGTATACTGTCATTCACCAAAGCCTGAAATTGTGTACCACATTTTTCATTTAGCACATCGGCTGAGTTCGTTTGTTTGCTAGCATATCGGCTGAATTCGTTTTGTTTGCCATGATATCTGCTGATTTCGTATTCAACACATAGGCTGAGTTCGTTTTGTTTGCCAGCATATCGGCTAAGTTCGTTTAGTAGCTTCAACACGTCGCTTTGCACTGGAGGATCGGTCGCATGTTTTCACTTGGACTCGTTTGGTGACTCGATTTTAGCTTGAAAAACGGTACAAAGTAGTACGACATTGTCTCAGGCTTTGATGAATAACACTTATATTTCGGCTGGCACGGCCAACCTTCTTCAACCTTCTTCTTTTTGGCCGTATAATCAGCCTTTCTTCGTTGTTAATGAGAACACAGCTAGCCCGAAAATACAGACGGAACGCACTCATAACACAGGTAACCCGGAACAACTAAGCCGATAACACATTTTCTTTATTACAGGATTATTATTATTATTATTTTGTGTTAATTAAATCACGAAGCGCTAGTGCACTCATGTTCACTCGTATTCTGAGTCGTGTGAGTTATAATTGTGTCGAATTAGAAGTAATTTCATTTACCGGCTGACGTCCAACCAACGTAGATCGCTTTAACGAACACCGCCGCCCCGTTGATAAACCTTCTAACCAGTCTAAAACCACTGCTGTCTCAGAACATTTCCTCACCAATAATCACTGTCCTAATGACATGCAATTAATTCCTTTAGAACTAATTCATTCTAGCTCGCGAAGCACATCTTATTGATAAAGGTCAAACACTAGAACCTAAAAGTATTAATAGAAAGGAAGAACTGTAAATATCTACTATATATCATATTCCTTTATAGCTCCTGTATTATTCCTCCGTCTATCATCACGCTCGTGACTCATGTAATCACCATGTTTGTAATTTCATACCACAGTGTCAGATTCCATACTTTTGAATTTTTAACGTTTTCTTGCTAGTTCACTTGTAAACCCTGAAGAAGGTTGGCCGTGCCAGCCGAAATATTGGTTCATATAAATTACCATTACCGTATAATCAGCCTTTCTTCGTTGTTAACGTTTCGCGTGGTCGTAGACTGGAACGAGACATGTCTAAAAGGTCAAGACATGGGGACGGCAACTGGAAGTGAGCTATGTTACAACACTTCATTGAACGGGCGTTCCCCTCCTAGGATAACACAGACAGCCCGAGTATAGTACCGTACCGCATTGATAACAATAGGACGACACAGGTAACCCGAAAATACAAAGACTGTACGCACTGATACCACAGGTAACCCGGAACAACTAAGCCGATAACACAATTATTATTATTTTATTATTATTATTATTATTATGATGATGATATTGTGTTAATTAAATCATGAAGCGCTAGTGTACTCATCTTCGCTCGTGTTCTGACTCGTGTGAGTTATATATAGTTCAGATCCTAATAGTATTTGAATCCTAGTATTTTTGGACTACCTGTGTTTTCCTAAGGTAACCTGGCTTACGTGAAGTTGCTCAGGTTTATTCGTGTTTTACTTGCGTGAACTCATGTTCACTCGTGTTCACTCGTGTTCTGCTTGTGTTCACAACGTCTAAACAAAGATATATTCTAAAGACATAAGTTCTGCTATTTAATTTTTCTGTCTTGCGCGTCTTTGAAGAGAAAATTAGTTTTCAAGTCCGATTATCTGCTGATAAATCTTATATTGCGTGGCGGCTCAATTCAGTGCAAATTTCTCTATATCGACCTCCAGCACAAAGAAAACACAATGGTTCGCAATTAGGAGCCGTTCCTCCAGCTTTTCAATGTCGCGGACTGACGTCACAAAATGCAAGACTTGAGCCGTCTGAGCGGAGGCTGTGAGGAAGGTTTCAGATTTTCTCTTCGTAGACGCGTAACAGAAAAAATAAATAGCACAATTTATTTATTTCGAATACATCTTTGCATAGACATTGGGTTGACTTTAGGGTGCAGTTCGCCTTTAAAGGTGCGTACAGCTTCTTGTTACTCTGACGCTGCTACGTGATGTGACTGATTGTGCGTGTGTACTAACAGTGATCTGGATGTGTGCATACTAATAGCGATATGAACACAGGTATCCCGAAAATAACAAAGTGAATGTACCTAAATGAAACCACAGCCAACCCGACACAACTGAGCCAAGCTAGGATAACACAGGTAACCCGGAAATACGAAACGAGGGTACCGCGCTGATAACACAGGTAACTCGTAACAACTAAATCGATAAAACAATTATCATTTTTAACAATATTTTTTTGTTAATTAAATTATGAAGCACATTGCACTCCTGTTCGCTTGTGTTCTGACTCGTGTGGAGTTTTAAATTAGATCATCATAGTATTTGGATCCAAGTATTTCTGGGCTACCTCTGTTATCCTAGGGTACCCTGGCTTACTTGAAGTCGCTCGTATTCTTGGTTTTCACGAGACGTCACAGGCTTTCCATATTTGGGCGGCCGCCATGTTGGAGTCCAACACTCGCTGTGTAATGTATGCAAATCCACTCCAACTCTATATGAAATCTACGCTGTTCTGAACTTTTCGAGCCTCATTTTTCCATGGATCTGCCGAAAGACAAAGCCAAGGATGACTTGGAAGACCTTGCTAAAGTTGTTCCAGTTCTCTCTGAATACGCAAAAAGTCTCGACAGCCACATAAAGAGGAGATATTTACAAAAGTTTCGCTGGTTGGTGTTGACCCCGCAAGCATCCCAAGCGATCAGTTCGATCCCGACTGTTTACCACCAATCGAAGCCACGGATTTGGTCTCGTACCTGGTATTGGAGACCAGTTATTACACGAAGCAACAATTTAAGGCATATAAAAGCTTAGAAGCATTCAACCAGATGGTGATTGGATGGGTAAAATCCGTAAGAGGGAAGCTAATCTCGGGGAGGTATGTGGTAGTCGGTAAAATCAAACACTCCCAGAGGATGAGTGATCCCCTTGTAGACATTTGGATTATCACTGAAAGCGATGGCACAATTTTATCAGTTCACTGCTTGGGATGTAAAGCTGGCCTGGCAGAATCTTGCTCGCATGTGGCATGTGTTTTATTTTATATTGAAGCCTGGATTCGCATCAACGGAAAGCTGAGCTGCACTCAAGTTAAAAGCACTTGGTTACTGCCCACCTACGTAAACGAAGTGCCTTACGCTAGGATAAAGGACATCAATTTTTCCTCCGCCAAAAAGCTAAAGGAAAATCTCGATCGGAAAATTGATTCTCTTGATGAATCAGACCTCCAATTCCCAAAGAGAAATAACAAACAAACAGGATGTTCAGGCAAGGTTTCAGCTTCACAACCTACAAAACAGGAAATGGCACATTTGTGCGAAAAGCTAAATAACTGTAAGACAAAGGCTGTGGCTTTAAGCCTTAATCTAGCTTACTCTGAACAATTTGTGGCTACCAGCAGAAATGTCCCTCTTGTGTCTGACTTGTTTCATAACGAGCCAGAGATCATCGGAAGTTCGGAAATGCGTGTGGGCCGGTTGCTATGGAGTGACGTCATAGTCGTGGCAAATATCAATCATTATTGTGATTTGCGGTTTTCGCTTGATCGCTTTGGTAATTACTTTATGTCAGCAAAGGTTGTACACAAAACACGTTTGAGGATCTTCGATCTTGCGGATCCTGCGTTATTTCAGGGGCTGTACTTCAGTGCCAGTGGCATTTTGACATGAGCGGGAAATACAGTATTATGAAATTAAGGTAAAGGATTGCTTCGCATACTGGACTCGTGCTTCGACTTATGGACCTATCCGCTTTGCGCCGTGTTTTTCTTGCTGAATCGAGCGGCAAATTCTCGGAAATTTACGGCGTGAAATTTTGTAAGTTCCTGTCAAACAGCCTGGTTGCACGATCCCTTCGCAGTTTTCTTCGCCACTAGCCGACAGTGTCCAAATAGAAAATAGCGAGCTTTGGATGAATGGCTGCAGGATTGTCGATGGAAAGGTAGGTGTCTTGCTACGACATTCGGCGTTTTAGCGGCAATTATGCGCCAAAATCAGAAGAATTTCGTCTTAGAGAATTACCAGTGGCTAATAAACAATTGAAAAGAACAAACCACTCGCAATCGCTTCTAGGTCAGGACAAAACACCAACCCGCCATCGACCCCGTCAGCCTCTTACGAGGATGTCCAAAGCTTAAAAGTGTCTCTGGCGAGAGCAAACGAGGAAATTACATCCCTGAAAACAGAACGAAGGAAGTCGAGTAATGAACACGTATGTATATATAAAGTAGAAGGAATTATATGGCAGCGAAAATGGCGGGAAGTCCCCCAAAGTTCAAGGTCTAGAAGAGCTTCAAAGGCACACATTTGGAGCATGATCAGCGCTATTTGTGAGAAATATAAAGTCCCTCTGGTGTCCAGAATTCTGATGTGCAGTCAATGCTAAACCAAATCGCCGAAGAAGTGACCAAGAATAAAGGGGAAAGTAAAGTATCTGACGTGATGCTTGGGGAAAGTGCCCCAAAATATCTACAGTCCCAGGTTGAAGTCTGAGCACTTCGGGATATTGAACACAAGCTCAAAAGAGATATGCCAAACAAAATTTATTTTTTGAGTTGTTCGGTATCCCAGCTGGTTTACCCAGGTTGAAGTCCATGGCACTACAGTATGCCTGAGCACTTCGGGATATTGAACACAGCTCAAAAGAGATTGCCAAACAAAATTTATTTTTTGAGTTGTTCGGTATCCCAGCTGGTTTACCCAGGTTGAAGTCCATGGCACTACAGTATGCCTGAGCACTTCGGGATATTGAACACAAGCTCAAAAGAGATATGCCAAACAAAATTAATTTTTTGAGTTGTTCGGTATCCCAGCTGGTTTACCCAGGTTGAAGTCCATGGCACTACAGTATGCCTGAGCACTTCGGGATATTGAACACAAGCTCAAAAGAGATTGCCAAACAAAATTTATTTTTTGAGTTGTTCGGTATCCCAGCTGGTTTACCCAGGTTGAAGTCCATGGCACTACAGTATGCCTGAGCACTTCGGGATATTGAACACAAGCTCAAAAGAGATATGCCAAACAAAATTTATTTTTTGAGTTGTTCGGTATCCCAGCTGGTTTACCCAGGTTGAAGTCCATGGCACTACAGTATGCCTGAGCACTTCGGGATATTGAACACAAGCTCAAAAGAGATTGCCAAACAAAATTTATTTTTTGAGTTGTTCGGTATCCCAGCTGGTTTACCCAGGTTGAAGTCCATGGCACTACAGTATGCCTGAGCACTTCGGGATATTGAACACAAGCTCAAAAGAGATATGCCCAACAAAATTTATTTTTTGAGTTGTTCGGTATCCCAGCTGGTTTACCCAGGTTGAAGTCCATGGCACTACAGTATGCCTGAGCACTTCGGGATATTGAACACAAGCTCAAAAGAGATTGCCAAACAAAATTTATTTTTTGAGTTGTTCGGTATCCCAGCTGGTTTACCCAGGTTGAAGTCCATGGCACTACAGTATGCCTGAGCACTTCGGGATATTGAACACAAGCTCAAAAGAGATTGCCAAACAAAATTTATTTTTTGAGTTGTTCGGTATCCCAGCTGGTTTACCCAGGTTGAAGTCCATGGCACTACAGTATGCCTGAGCACTTCGGGATATTGAACACAAGCTCAAAAGAGTTTGCCAAACAAAATTTATTTTTTGAGTTGTTCGGTATCCCAGCTGGTTTACCCAGGTTGAAGTCCATGGCACTACAGTATGCCTGAGCACTTCGGGATATTGAACACAGGCCTAAATTAAAAGATATGTACGCCAAACAAATATGTTTTTTAGTTGTCGGTATCCCAGCTGGTTTACCCAGGTTGAAGTCCATGGCACTACAGTATGCCTGAGCACTTCGGGATATTGAACACAAGCTCAAAAGAGTTTGCCAAACAAAATTTATTTTTTGAGTTGTTCGGTATCCCAGCTGGTTTACCCAGGTTGAAGTCCATGGCACTACAGTATGCCTGAGCACTTCGGGATATTGAACACAAGCCTAAAAGATATGTACGCCAAACAAAATAGTTAGCCTACCTACGAGTAGCCGTTACCCATCGCGAAATTTGCGCAAATCAGATCAAAACAACCAGACGCGAATTACCGGTCGCGAACTGCAGATACCGACTACAAACAACAAGACACGAGAAACCTACTGCCAGGTACAATCTCTCACATCTAGATATCTCATCCGCGTTAGTTGCAGTATCCGCGATGATAATTTGGGGTCCGAATAATAAGCGAAGTGTGCAATGTTTCGAACAGTAATTGGCAAGCGCGTAAGTCGCATTTTCGTCTCATTAAAGTAAATTCCACATCGTTGCCAACTTATGAAATAATAAAAAGATTATGTATTGTTGATTTTGAGAAATTAGCTGAAAGTCGGATAGGCACATACGGCAAACCAGATAAATCGTCGACCTCGATCGAAACGTACTGAAAATCGGGCTACGAATGACTAGATTTCGTGCACTACTACGGGTAGTGGACTGATGAAAGGTAAAATGCAAAAGTAGTTCTTTATCACATATAGACACCTACGGATTACGATATCTAGGCGCTAAAGTAGGCACTTTAAGGTGACATGAGGCTGGACTTAATTAAATGGAATGCTTCTGCTTACTAGAGGACCCCCTGGTGATAGGGGACCATTGGTCCCCTATCACCAGGGGGTAGTTTGGTTGCTAAGAGTGTCTGGCTCGTTATGAAACCGACTGTCTTGATATGGGATACCAGGAGTTACTGAAAATGTGCATGGATGTTAAATTGACTGTCTCTGATGACGAAATTAAAAATGTTGAAAGAGACTCCAGGGACCAAGCTAAGGGATCAGAGTTTTTTCGGCACCGAGCTGGTAGGATTGGTGCCTCAGTCAGTGGAACAGTGTTTCACAGTAACCTCGCACAGCCCCCGCAGTCATGTATCAAATCAGTCTGCTACCCAAATTTGTACAAGCTGAACACTCAAGCGATCCGACATGGATGTAAATACGAAGCCTTTGCTATCAAAGCTTATGAGGTGAAAATGAAATCTACCCATAAGAACTTTGAACTCAAGAGATGTGGACTTTTCATAAACAAGAAACATCCCTTTTTGCATGCAACCCCAGACTTTCTAATGTCATGTGACTGTTGCGGCTTGGGCTGTGGAGAGGTGAAATGCCCGTTAACTCTACATGATGGCGACTTTAAGAAGTATGCGGCAAGTAAACATTCTTGTATTGAGGAAAATGATGGAAAGTTTACACTTAAAAGAAATCATAACTATTTCCATCAGGTTCAGCAACAGCTATTTACGCTTCCTGAGAGGGCATGCTGTGACTTTGTTGTATGTGGGGTAGACACTGAGGGCAATGCTCATTTGTTAATAGAACGCATTATGCCAGACACTCAGCACATGGACAGAGTGCTTCCTAAACTGGAAGCATTTTGGAGGATCTGCATTCTTCCTGAGATCCTTGGGCGATGGTACACAAGAAGATTGTCAGTACCTGTGTCAATGCCCAAGGATGGTGGAATCTGTTTCTGCCGAGCTGAATCAGGCAAGACAACTGTTACTTGCAGCAACACTGACTGCCCTTACAAGGAGTTCCACAAATCCTGTTTGGCCCTGGACTCAGTTACCATGCCAAAAACATGGTACTGCCCAAATTGTAGCAGGTTGCCCCAGTTTAAACGAGGGAAGGGCAAGTCCGTGGGTATGAGCAAATCCCAGCAGTCTGTTGTAAACAAGGCCGCTTCGCAATGTGACAGTATCTGTATCTGTAGTGTCAAAGCCACACTACATGACAAACTGGTGCAGTGCCACAATCAGAACTGTACAAGTGGGAAGTTTTTTCACATACCTTGCCTTGGCCTCAAGAGAATGCCTAACAATTCCAAGACCACTTGGCAATGCCCAGCTTGCAGGAAATCCAAAACTGCAAAACTGAAGGCTACCACTTATGCTTCTTATTCTAGCTCGTCAAGTAGTGAAACTGAGGATGATCAGGCAAAAGTCACAGGTGTATCTGTGGGTGCAACAAACAAAACCGGTGTACTTGGCAATCTCACACAAAGTGACTTTGATATAATCAACAGTTCGACAGGCTGGCTTGATTGTAACATCATACAGCAAGCCCAAGTGCTATTGCAGCAACATAATCCATTAATAGACGGATTCCAGCGTACCACTCTAGGTCCTGCACGAAATTTTGATATAGTCAATGGAGAATTTGTTCAAATACTGCACACAGGCAGTGATCATTGGGTGTGTGTCAGCTCGATTGGATGTCAACCAGGCATTGTGCATCTTTTTGACAGCCTGTATAACAATGTTATCCTATCAGAGGTTGAGGAACAGATCCAAGATATGCTAGGTGGTAAACTTGGGGACCTGGTGTATGTACCAACACAACAACAAAGTAATGGAAGTGATTGTGGTGTGTTTGCTATCGCCACAGCAACATGCCTTACTTTTGGAGAGGACCCCACTCATATGACAATTGATGTTTCAAGAATGCGACCACATTTGGCAACATGTCTTAGAAATGGGAAAATTGATATGTTTCCACATTTTTAGTAATATCATCACAGAAACAAAATTTCACATCCCTGAAATGCTATGAGTTGTACCATATATTACGCATATTTTTTTTTGCTTGGTTAATGACATGGATTTTTGATCAAGCAGACCTCCTGGTAAAATTCAGAGTAATAGTCAACAATATATTAGAGCAAAACAAAGTGAAATATGTAGTTAATTGGTACACAGCTTTTTAGAAACCACTCTACAAAATAGATGTCCCAGTCAAATTTGCATATAAGCTGTCTGCTACCAAAGCCTACAGCTTCCAGTCCATTCTCGTTCCCAGAGCCCCTCGGTCTTGCTGATTGTCGGAGGCTCTGGTACAAGACGATTCTCCAAATATGGAAGTCCTAGGTTCTAGGACTTCCTTTTATGCTCATTTGCATTGTTTTTCAAAATGGCGGACTAAAATATTGGCCAATCAGAACCGACACAAATCGTCTGGTACCAGAGCCTCCGACCGTTAGCTAAAATGGAGGAGCTCTGGGAACGAGATTGCTTCCAGTCAGATTGAGTGACTGTGGAAACAAGAAAAATATTATGGATACTGTTCTGTTGCTAGTCATCATGATACATTTACTGCAATAAAACAACTCATTCAGATAACCGAGTAAATTGTCTTTAATGAAATAATTTTATAAACTATGTCTGTCACTTGCAGAGGAATGGTAAGTGGACATAACACACCTGAAATAAATAATTAAGAACTCAGATGTGTTTTTGTATATCTTTCAAACATTTTGAGATAAAATATGGCTTTTCAGCCTATCATATAGATTTTGAGCAAACTAAGTATAATGGTGTTTGCATTTCAAAGTAAAACAGCTAAAACTCTATTTGTAAGAATCTTTTCACTACAACAGAGAAAAATGATATTGGCATTGCTTAATTTGGATTTTCTAGCAAAATAAACAACATCAAAACAATTGTTAGCTCAAAATACTCAGGTAGCCCCAGTTGAAGATGTCGCACTATAAAACTAAGCACTTTTTTTTCAACTCATAGTTAGTTCCATATCAGAAATGCCCCCTATTCCTATGTGTGGGGGCTTGTTTGCATGAGGCAGGCTAGCTGGGCCAGCTCTGTACTGGTTGAAATGTACAAAACTTTGTAAAATTTATTTGACTAGGAGAATCTAAGCAGGACTAGGCTTCCTCATGTAAACAAGCTCCAAGTCCATACACTAGTCAAAAGGAATTATTGGTGGACAGAAATTTACAAGAGCAGAGCAAACCCTAATCATACGGTCAATCATTGGGATTTGAGAGTCAGGTGGTCCATCAGGGTTACATGCCAGGAAGTCTGTTGGTAAGATGCTTTGCAGGATGGTATATTTTCTTCGCAATAGACCAATCACTCTTTCCACATGGATGCGTACATTAGCTATCCCTCTAGTACATTCTACATCGACTGGGTCCAGTTGAGTCTTCCCTTTGGTGAATGCAGGCATGACAAGTCTAGCCTGCTGGAGTCCCACACTTTCAGTTGTTGTGAACCCCCTGTCTGCCATTACCATATCTCCCGGCAAGAGTTGATCTAAAAAACCACAATTTTCTGTAAGGAACTTGTCAGAGGTCCTTCCTCCCCAAGCCTCAGAGACATAGCAAACACTTCCTTGAGGGGTGATACCAATCAGGACTTTGATAGTGTTGTGGTGTTTGTAGTTGGAAAATGTTTGAGCCCTTGCCAAAAGATTTGATGGTCTGTTAATAAAGACCTCAAAACAGTCAATCACAACTGTCACTTTCTTTCCAAAGGAATACTGGAAACACATAGGCATTGTTGCCCAAAGTTCATCTCTCTCAGGCCAGTAAATCATGTTCTTTAGTCTGGTGTCCATGACAACCATCCAGTGGACAAAAATCCTCGAAATAGTTGGCAGAGAAACCATAAATCGGTGGGCAAGGTCCTGGAATGGAACGTTCAGTCTTAGTTTCATCAACACCAGCACAAATTCTTGAAATCGATCAAGGGCTTGAGTGTCACGAGAAACATGCGAGGCCACATGATCAAACACGACCATAAGAACTTCGTAAGACGGCATTCCAGTGTAGAAACGAACTTTTTCGTCAGATTTGAAGTACTCGCGATTTGGTGCTTCTGTTTGTGTATGGGCATCCGCTGCTGAGTCAGAAGTCATAGAGTTCATTTGGTCAGACGCTGAAGCAAAGTCTATGTTTGCAACATGGTCGCCATTTTCATTCAGTCTTAGCCGCTTTGCTCCTGCCTCTTCTAGCTGATCGAGAAATTCCTGGCACTCAAATCGTGCATCATGCTCTTGTTCTTTGAGGATCTCTTGCTCTCGAATTCGTTGTGCTTCGCGCTCTTGTTCTTCGAGGATCTCTTGCTCTCGAATTCGTTGTGCTTCACGCTCCTGCTCGCGGACTTGTCCTCGAAGCTTGACCCTTTCAGCTTTCCTCTCTGCAGCCCCAAGGTCTTTCTTTCGGTACTCTGTCTTCCCGAGGTTTTGGGTGGGCTTCCAGTCCTTGTTATATTTATCCCAAGGCAAGGCAGGCTTCCCCGAAATGAAATGCTTGCCACAGACTCTCTCGGTGTTCAAGATGTCTTTCGTCTCAGTATCGTCTCGACTCACCGCCAAAATCCAGGCGTTTCTTCGGTCTTGAGTGAGTTTTTTGTATTCTTCTCCTTGATTATGGACAACTGCAGGTATACGAAACAGTCCTATGCCGTCCTTATTGCTAGTTCTAGTGCTACAGCCAACTATAATACACAAAACCATCACGAGAAACTGTTATGTTTACTGCTTCGCGAGTCAGTGTTTACGATTCGATGGACTCCAGAATGGCGGATAGCAACGGTTGTCAAGGGCTTAGGTCACGTGGGTGAAAACCAAGAATTCTACTCGCGCTCAAATAAGAAAGTTCAAAGCTCTCAGACTAGGCGCCGTGACAAATTTTGATTAATGATTAATCATTGTCAGAAATCTATTCCATCGTGGGCAATCATGCAATACAACCAAAGTTTGGGTCAGGTCTTGTACATCTATTAAAAGGCATGTTTTACGACAGAATACTGAACCAGTCTTTCTACTGGATTGAGAGCTCGAGACATTATACATGTCTGCTAATATAGGGAAAACTGAAAAAAAAAATCGACTTTGACGGCAGAAACCCTCATTGAGCCAAGCAGAATATCTACATGATCCGCTAAGATTTTTACAAATCTTAGTTAAGCAGATGTTTTCAGTGTATACCAACTGAAATGCTGTGCTCGTTTTCTGGTTGAAGAAATAAACTAAAGGGGACCTAAAGGGGACTATTAAAAAGCTAACTTTGTTCGACGCTGTCTAGTACGGTTAGTCGCACCGCCATATATGCATAGACTGGAACGAGACTAGTGAAAGGTCATCCGCTCGCCTAGTGAAAGCCTAATAGAAAACTTATTAATTTGCCAGGTCACGCAAGGTAACTGGAAGTCGGAAGTCAGTCTTGCCTTGCATTAACATATTTTGTCGTTAGTTTACGTTCGTCTGTACAAATAGATAAAAAACAATGATTCAGCTTTCGAACAATGTCAACGTCTATACAAAGATGTATTCAAAAGACATAATTTATGTTCTGCTATTTTATTTTTCTCTGTTGCGCGTCTTTGAAGAGAAAATTAGTTTTCGTGTTCGAATGTCCGCTGATAAATCTAGATTGTAGTTAGCCCAAAAATACATAGAGTATAGTACCGTACCGGTCACCGTTCTGCATTGATAACAATAGGACAACACAGGTAACCCGAAAATACAAAGACGGCACGCACTGATACCACATGTAACCCGGAACAACCAAGGCGATAACACAATTTTATTATCATGATAAATGCGTTCCCCTGGGATAACACAGATAGCCCGACAATACATAGAGTATAGTAATGTACCGCATTGATAACAATAGGACTAAGTTTAAAGAGCAAAGCCTTGAGATTGCTTCATAATGTATAGATAAATGATATTATTGGAACTCCAAAATAACAAGGAATAGTTTAATATAAATATTTCTTTGTTTGTGTCAAGTTAACTACAGTTAAGAGATAAGGACTAAACTGATTGGCAAATACCGAAAAAAATATCCTCAGTTTCTAAATTTTCTTTATGAGTTTCATGTTTGCACTAACTTCACTTTCTGTCTCTCAACACTTAAACGTCACCTGCACCGAGCCATTCTGTCCATCTATAAGCACTTCATCGCAAGCTAACTTAAACCAGTCTGACTACAAAGCATACTGGGCAGCCGAACCAATGGCCAACATGGCTCTTCCCTTATCTCCAGTTTTCAACATATATAATAAGTCTGAAACCATTTCGACCTAACAGCGTCATATTGGAATCACTGACAAGCAAATGTTGTCTAATATTATAAAAACACTATGGCAGGTGGTGCAGACCTCCATTTATAGAGCTCACGCTACAAGTCACTGGAAAAATTCAGGTTCGTGCTCAAAGCAAGACATGAAGCTATTCCCCAGCAAAATACTATATACAATGTTATCACGTGAGTCTTCGAGAAAGTGCTGATTTCAACCTTCATCAGAGTTAATGATGTCCTCCAATCCTCTATGAATGGGATGGACCAAGAAAAAAACATAAGTAAGAGAGGGAATCTTGTAGCGCGCGATGTGCGATGATAATGTCTAATAAAATCTATTTTTAGTAACCGGAAGCAGTTGAAGCAAAGTGCGCGAGGGCGCTATAACAGTCTCATGGCTAGAAAATGTTTTGCCTTCTCAGCAGCTTCCGGTTACTAAAAATAAAATTTAACAGACACTATCATCGCACAAGCGCGCGTATTGGTGAGTTCCTTTCTTATTTATGTTCTCTTGGGTGGACTTGTTTCTTAAAGGCTTTTGTGGTCTGTTGGAAGATCTTCTGACGCGTGAACAAGATGGCTTGCTGCAAACTAGTAGCCCTCAGTATTATAGGTCAGTTGAAATTACCATGACAACGATTTTGCCTGGAAATAGCTAAACATCAGTTAAAAACCCTTGGTTTCACTCGGGAGCCTTAAAAATACTATAATCATTTATTTTACACCCATATATACACTGGAGTTTCATACATACATATATACATAATCTTTATTTATCCACGGAGTCTCATCATGTAAAATTACATGCTCTCGCAGAGAGCCGTGTATTAGAATACATAAATAAGTAAAATCTACATTATAGTTACAAATATTTAGATAATGTCTTAAATTATAACTAACTTGATTAAACTATCTAAAATAAGAATAGCTTTATGAATATATAATTAGATAAAATTTCAGTATAGTTACAAGTATTAAATTATTACTAGCTGAGTTTAAATTATCTAAGTTACCTATATTTTTAATATCTATTTACTATTATCTCAATTAATTAACTTAAAACTATTAAATTACAATAATAAATATTACTATAGTAATTAAATACATTTTAATGTTCAAATTTCGTGCATTGTACAAACTGCAAGCATGTGATTGGCTACTGAGCGTGCATTATTGGTGTATAACAACCACTAAATGGGGACACCCTAACTTAAATTTATAAAATAATACAATATTAAGAATTATAAAAGAACTAGTTATGAATAATATGTAGAATCGCATAGCCAAAGCTGAATCGCACGGTGATTTGCGAAATCAGACGCTGATTGGCTGATACGGAGTGGTGATTCAGAGTGGAATCACCACTGTAGACTACGCGCGCTATTTATAACTTAGCAAAATATCAACAAAAGTACTAAATCTTCAAGTAATTCATCGGACTATGCGATTCAAGGAAAATCTCATGCCTGACTCGGTAATTCCACGTTAAATTGCACTCGAAAACCCGATATCGGTTTTCTCGTGCAATTTAACGTGGAATTACCTCGTCAGGCATGTGATTTTCCTATACAATCGTGATTAAGATAATATATAATTTAGTATTAGTCTTAAACCTCAAAATACCCTGGCATTGCTTGAGCTGAGCTCCGTTTGCTGAGAATACAGCTAATTAAATACACACTGTAGTTTGGCGTATTTGGCCACTGCTGTGGCCGTTTATTGGTCTAATTAATTTACAAACAGATGTATAACGAGATTTACCAAGTTCTCAGCAAAGGTGAGGGCAAAATCCGCCACAGCCCAGAGTCTGCGACAGGGCAGCCCCACCCAAAGCCAAAGCAATGCCAGGAAATGGATAATGCAAAGTGCTTTTATTTATAGCAATATTAAACCCAGAGACCCACGAAGAGGGTACAATTACTCAGCCCCTGCATGAGGTTTTTTGTTTCCCCTTCGGTGCTCCAAGATTGAACGGATCCATTAATCTTTATAACAATGTAGAATAGATTTGAGTCTGTGAAGACAGGGCAAGGTTACCTCAGCTCCTGCATGAGGCTTTGCCCCACTTCAGTGACCTAGCAATTAAAAGACTGACTTTACCTAAGACTGACTTTAACTAATGCAACATATACCCAGAGAAATGATTCAAGCCCTACACGAGCTAGCTGCACCTTTTCTATTCCAGGGACTGACAGATAAATTAGCATAAATAATTAAAATAATGGCCCTAAGACCAAAGGACCCTAAAATGTTTTGATGGAATGACTGGCCAAGTATTACTGATGAATGGAAACTGGGCCAATACTAACTGTTCCAGCAGTCCATACTGGAAATTGCATTGTCAACCTGATTAAAAACCATTATTATTCTTGTTAAAAGTAATCCGGTTTAACTTAATATTATCTGGCAGCTGTCCTGATCTAGTTGTTAATTCTCCAATTCTAAGGGCTGAAAAAAAAGGGGGCAGCAGCACACGTAGCCCCCCAATCATTTTCCTCTGGTAATCTGGGGAGACAGTGTGATCTATTGCAGCTAGTAACCGGTTCTAATAAAGGCAACGTAATAGCAGCCGTCTATATCTCTCCTTCTACTACTCTTTGAATGGCTCCGCAAAGCTAATTTGATAAAATCAGTCTTTGATGGGTCAGGTAGCATATATATTAGCCATCCGGTGAACGAAACCTATAGCAGATATCCGTAAGACAACAGAGTTGCTGCTGCATAATGTTTGTGGGCCAAATAGGCAATAAACAAAGCCAGCATTTCCGAGGAGATTGTAATTTTTTGATGCCAGCCTTATTAATGATGTCAAGCTGAAACTGTTTAAACAGTTTCCAAGGTTGTTGATAAGTGCTTATTGACGAGGGCGATAATGCACTGTCAAATAAAGTAGTTAGGGTAATTCTCAGTTTCCCAGCTGCAAGTGAGGTGGAATGCTGTGCAAGCAATTTTAATCGGGTGACTTGCAAACGAGATAGACTGTCAGCTAGAACATTCTTATTTCTGCTTGTGTTTGGCTTTGAAAAGGATGTTATGATTTAGACATGTAATTAGCAGTATCCGAAGCAGGACTAACAAACTCTTGTCTTTCGTAATCTGCATGTTTATTATATATGCACTACACTCTCATTGTCAGAGTAAAATGAAGCTTTCTTATTGGAGAGCAGCTGACTCCACAACCTGAGCCCTAACACTATTGGAAAAAGTTCTAGGCATGAAATGTATTTTTGCTTCCACAGCTCTTCACCATACACCTAAGCCTAAGATTTTCGCTGCAACGGAATACAACCTGATGGCATCCGAGGTCAGCCGTGCCTCTTCAAGGAACATAGACTTTCTATTAAATGTGTGAACAAACTGCTGCTAAACTTTCAAGTCTTATATTACACCCTACTGACCCGAATAGTGCCCCTGCTACTGTCCTGCTATACATGTTATTCTACCTCAGAATAGGACTTACAAACGTACTCTATACATACATGTATATGCTATATGGGAGAACGTCAGGGAGGCCAGAAAAAACCTATGCAAAACCCTTTGGGATAAAAACATAGGAAATCTGGGTGGAGCCAAGACGTAACTCCAGTCCCTCCACCAGACAAGTAACTTAATTATTGAGTGTAAGTCCAATGAGAAACATGAACAAAACCACTTGCATCAACCAGGAGTTCCTCCTGTCACTCACACACTGAAGGGGCAGTAAGACCAAGTTAGTACTGACGGCTGGGCAGACATTGCATGTACAACTGCCTGTGAAACAGCAGATACCGGTTGCTGACCACCAAATGACCATACAATGGGTGGAGGCATTTGGGAGACCATGTTGATAGTGAGTAGGGAATGCTCATTTTTTCCTGGACACCAAGGTGCTTCATCCTCACACTTCTTCGTAGTCTAAGGTGTGATAACAGCCGGTTTGCCTGCAACAGTAGCTGGCATTCTAGGAAAAGGAAAACAAAAAAACAAAACAAAAACGGAGGCCGCCACAACATTCAAATCAACTAATGAACCCCCCAAACAGTACGGCAAGCTTGAGGATGGTGAACCGCTAAAACAGGATGGAATCTACAAACCCACAACCCTCCGGCACGGCTGGCATACAAACCATGACATAAAATATTAAATGAATGGTGATCAACAAGACTACAACGGTACTTAACGCATGAATGGCACAAGACATGTCCTAGGACTGCTTGGCCGCAGGGATCATGCTATACCATACAAATGCAATATATGTAAGGGTATACATGTAAGTAACCCATAATTATGTATGTTGGGTATAAATAACCCAAACCATACAAATGCAATATATGTAAGGGTATAAATAACCCATAATTATGTATGTTTGGGTATAAATAACCCAAGAACCATTCCCCTTATAGGGGAGATAGGAATTGACATGGTAAACCGAGCCGGCACAGAAGTGCAGTTATAAGGTTATAAAGCCAATCCGCTTAGTAGATATAAATAAAATATATGCTAATTAACCACAAGCTCGCCATCACTGTTCAGGAGAATTCACCGTGACAATGTGAATAGAATGGCGCCCCGATAGCTCCTATACAGAGCTCGATGTCCGTTTACCACACAGGTCACTGCAATAATTATTGCAAACCCATATGCTGGATTGTGTAACCATTTTCCAGCAGAGGGGAAAGGCACGCTACACCACCTTTGTGTTGATGGGGCATTGCAGAATGAAGCACACTGTGGAGAAAATTAAAAGAAAAAGGCAACCACAAGGGATGGCCCTCTAATAAGGCTCAGCATAAAGGCTTAATGATCTTGATACTAAAGGGCCTACAATTAACAAAACCGAAAAAAAAAAAATTAATAATGATGCAACAACTGTGCAGTAATAGTAATAACAATACTAACACAGCATGAGCAGCAATAACATATTAAAACCTCAATAATTATTATTAGCCTAATAATGGTGCTAATAAGAATCACAGCACTAGCAATTATAAATAGGAATAATAATGATATAGAGAATATGATACAATAATAATAATAACAACAATGATTTAATAATAATAAAGATATAATAATAATAATAATAACAATTTTATTTTGCAGGATAACCGGTAACAGTTCACACTGACAAATAATATACTAATCCTGACAGTGTTATACATGTACTTGTACATGAAACACAACTATATATCCCAATTATATAACGATCAACAACAAGCATCAACATATAATGAGCAGGGTAGCATGGCTGACAATACAAGCACAGTGTTGCCACAAAGTGCTCCATATAATGCTGTACAATAACATGGCCTTAATCTGAGTGAATAGGCAAGGTAATTTCAATGCCAATACTGTGCCTGCTACAATGTAGGCGCTATGGGATTAACATCCTTCATCACAGACCATGAAAACACAACAAAACTAATTAAAACAACACATACATATTCATACACATATGAACAATGAGTATACAAAACAGGCACAGCCTGTTATAATAATAATGATAATAATAATAGTAATAATCATAACAATAGTAACAATAATAACAATAATAACAAGAGTAATAAGAATGGTAATAATAAGAATATCCATATTATAATAACCCATAACAGCTTACACTGACAAAATAACGACTTACACCGTCTGTGTTATACACGTAACTGGATAAGAAACACAACAAGACAACGCAATTACATCAACAATAAACACAATTAAATCATCAGGATAGCATGGCTGACATCACAATCACAGTGTTGCCACAAAGTGCTATAATGCTGTAGAATAACCATCTGGAGCACTAACAGTCCAAACTAACAAGCACATAAATAAAGTGGCAAAGCCCAACGGCATTGACACATGAATGGCTCAAACACTACGTGAATGGCCGCAAGGATCGTGCTATAAACCGTACATTTGACCGGTGCAGTTATGTACAAAAGGTGGCAAAGCAACCTGTTAAATTAAATGTCGGCCATCTTAAAAGGCAAAATAAATGTAAAACAAGATTTCCACGGATACCGTTACTATACAAAGTTTATACAGTTAAGTGTATATAATATGGCTTCTCTATAGTTTTGGAAAGTGATTTGTTAGCATAATCGTTTAAGTGAATGCTATCACGGACATAAATGTCAGTTATTGGCTTACGCAGTCAAGAATGGTGCCAAAATTTGGCAAACTCAATTCCCTCTATAGCCTCCCTTAAGGTGATTATTTAAGGTTTCAACCAACTGGTTGTACTCCTGAAACGGGGTCGGTTTCTCCGAATTGTTTTGCACGCGATTATAAATTGCACGTTCATAATTTATTCAGATCGTCACAGCGTTATGTTTTTCAATTGTTCGCCCCTCTTGTGTCGTGAAAACGGACTTCAAACGACTTGCTGAACTCAAGCGATGAACCCAAAACGCTCATTGGACTCCGTCGAGGTAAAAGTAATAAGCCTTCTCACAAAGGAATGGCCAAGAACTAATGATCGTGGCTAAACTTTGTTGTTGAGCCATCACCTCGCTTGGGTTAAATTGCTGAAAAGTCCGGTAAAAAGTGTTGACCCTCGTAAATATAGTGCTACATGGACAGACGATTAACAATTTAGAAGGGTACTTAACTTTTAACTCTTTGAAGAAGGTCGATGAAGCAGATTTTTTGTGGTCGAAGTGGACCATAAATTTAGCCACGTTCGTATCCAAGATGGAGGCGAGAATTAGGCATCATGTCACGTGATAACCATCCATATGCCCAAAGGTGACCCCCCTCGTAATAACCGGAAGTTGACAACACCGGAAGTAACAATAATTCAACTTAACAATCCTAGTTGCATAAAGCTATTTATTTCACCATTTGTGAATTAAATTATGTATAATTTAATAATAATATATTGAGAGTTGTGTTGTCCGCCCGTAAACTGTATCAACCGCACGCACTAGATAACGTGTGCACCTCAGCTCAAGTACTACATAATAGGCAGTTGGTGCAGCTGTCATCGACCAACACAACACTCAAGTCCCGGGGGGGGGGGGTTACTCCTGTTTATGACGTATTATGTATGTGTCACAGGGGTGGGTCAGGGTTTTGAGCTCGGTTTGGGCAGGTAGGGTCAGGATTTGAGTATAAAATGGGAGCAGTCAGTATTTTTTAGGCAGCTAGGGTTCAATTTTTTTAGCTACTATGTCAAAAAAAGACATTCTGTTGCCGCATTTTGATCGCCTGCCCACATGCAAGCACTGAGGTTCCCATGAATCGTGACGCCGCTAATTCGTACTTCAGTACTTATCTATGTACTTCATCTGCTGATTTGTTTACCCAATGACACGTCCCGACTTGATATGTTCCGTATTTTGCATGCAATCCCGGTACGCGGTTTTACGGCCAGGGTATATATATCCGACTGTGTATTTAAAACAATTTAAAGAAGGGACAATCAGGGTTTTTTATTTCAAAAAGGGGGCAATCAGGATTTTGGAGCTCGGATTGGGTCAAACAGAGTCAGGGTTTGGACCTCTTGGCCTCACATACATACCCATTTTTCATGTAAGTACCCCCCCCCCCCCCCCCCCCGGGACTCAAGTCCAGCTTACGAATATTATTCTTAAAAGATTAAGGTGATGGTGATTGTCTAATGTTCTCCGGTATTCTTAGCCATAACATGGGTCCCATATATCTAATGGAATGCTTACCGAATGTTACGGTTTGAAATCTAGGAATTACAAATTCTTTATTACGTAAGTTATACTTACTGCCCGAGATTTGAAATAAGTTACTGATATAGTTTGGGCATAGTTTGGCCTTATACATAAGAGTTGCCATGTCATGGAGTCTTCTGTTCTGTAGGGTGCAGATAGTAGCTTTGTCTAGTAGTTCATAATAACTGGACACTCTGTCGCAATAGATAGATCTAAGGGCCCTTTCCTGGATACGTTCGAGCTTTCTGCTATCACTAGCTCGACAGAAATGCCAAACTAGATGAGAATAAGTTAAGTATGGGAGAACTGCCGCTTTGAATAATTGTAATTTTAGTAGGTATATGATTCCTTAGGCCCAGTTCAGACGCCGCTCTTACCATGAGCCGAACTTAATTGTACCAATTAAGCATATGGAAAGTTGGGCGTCTGAATTAATCGAGAGCTGCTTATACATCTGGATCGGCTCAGGCGTTCTTCCCGGCTGACCCAGCCGGATAAAATGGTTCTGGTGCGCCTTTTATTCAAACGCCGTGTTTACCATGAGCCGTACCAAATGCATACATTATGTTAATGAATTAAAAAAATATTCTAATGAATGTAAAATGGTTTTAATCAGTAATCAACCGTGTAGTCCGGCTGAAGTGCGACTGTTGATTCAGACGCCGAGCTTTCCATGAGTCAAATGCGAGAATTTGTTTTGAATTCATTCAAAATACATTTAATCAAAGCGGTTGCTATTAAAAAACTAGCACAGACTTCGTGAAAACATGGCGGCTTGGCGTGCAAAGCTCACCAACGAAGACGAAAACATGTATATGCGGTGTTTTACCAATACAATATATTGTTGCATTGGTTGCCAAGACATGTGTATGTCGTGTTTTACCAATACAAGATGTTGTTGCATTGGTTGCCAAATGCCAATTTGCAAGAAATGTTTCAAGGTCGAAGGGAATAACAACACTTGTGGCTGGGACGGAGAAAAATACCTAGCCTTCTGTGAAGCATGTTCCAAGGAAGTACAACTGCAAAGTAAGAACTCAGAGAATAGTGAGAAAGCAAAGTATTTTTTTAACAGGCTGCTCATTTTATTAAAACCCATGTGATAGGTATTTATATTATATGGACGTACGTGTTTACTCGGAAATAAAATAATGTTACCCATAATGCAATTCGAACGGATATCAGTCTTAAAAAACAATATTCAATAGTCATTCAATAAACATTATTTGTTGTTCACATTATTTTCGTGCCACTGTGTAATAATCAGCCCTATTTTGTTTACAGACAGATTTAAAAGAAACCGGGGGAAATCGTACCGGTAAATCGCGCGTACTTCACTTTATATTACCTTCCGGTGTACAAGGGCGTGGAGCATGGATACCCCTCCCTTTGGCCCCTTTTGTTAATTTGGTGCCATTAGTTATGCTGACTTTATTTTGATATTTATTTCTCATTCTACTCAAGGTCCCCTGAGGCAGATGAAAAAGCTGTCACTGACACCACAGAGGAATTGTCCGACGAGCTCAACAAGTCTAAAATGAAGAAGAAACAAGGGAGAAGGTCAAAGTGGTCTCAAGAGATCCTAAGCGATTTCGTTGACATCATTGTCAACAATGAAGAATACAAGAAGAAACTTATATTTCGAAACACAAAGTTTCAGCAGAATGGGGAATTGTATGGGCGAATTGGAGAAGAACTAAACAGGATATGTGATACTATGTGTTTCAGCGTTGAGCAGCTGAGAGCGAAGTTCAAAAAGTGCGTGGCTGAGTCCAAGCGGGCTGCACTCACGATAAAGACAGCCACTGGCATCCAAGGGTTCCAGGAGAACAAGGGATATGGAGCCTAGTTTGATAAGTTGTATGGTTTAGTAAAAACAAGGAATTTCTGCCAGCCGAACAGGCAGTAGAGCCTTCCACACAATTTCTGGGCGAGGTGTCTGCGACCGGGACAGAAGATTAACCCGCCGGTGTAAAAGACTTTGTACCTGTCAAGCAAGGCAGATCAACAAAACGGGGAAAAATGAGGATCATATTGGAGAAGCTGTTCATCTAATGAGAGCTGTCATAGAAAATGACCCAACAAAGGAACTTATTAGCTTCATGAAGGAAATATTTACATTTATATCTATATATGTTTAGTTCAAGTTGCAACATAATGAAAGTAATATTTTCTGTTGCTATAAATAAGAAAGGCCGGACATATATTCTAACACAGACATATTTTCGTGATCCTTTTTACTATATGCGCAATCAATTGCAAAGACACCTCTGTAGGACAAATATATATATAGAGGTGGTCCATAGTCCGTTTCGTGCATGTTACTGTTGACCCACTGAATATGGATGTCTGATTTCCAGGTGCAATAAACGTGCCTATGGCCAATAGTTATTATTTATGTCATCATCATTTGTAAACTGAAGAGGAAGAAAATTTATGTTGGATGTCCATTATTGAGTAGCTAGAATTGAAGTATCTCCAAAATCTGTAAGCCACACCCCCCACAAATGTGTTCAGTATATTTGGGAGGTATAAAAAAAAACGACTTGCATTAGTTGCATACCGGAGGAGGGGGACTCCATATAAAAGTGGTAGAGGTGCACGGCGCTCATTTTATGGGTAAACAAAATACTAAGCTCATACCTATGAGGGGGTCCTGACACAACATGAATTGGTACCTTTTAGGGTGTAATTACGTTTCCCATCTACTGACTGGCTTTCCTCAAACATCGTGCCTTTTAGAGGTCGAAATCATTAGCAGTTTTGAAACTAGGTTTATGTATGCGTACCTTTTAGGGGTTATTTTCTACATTTCAGCCGAGCACCCTAACACTGAATTATAGGGAGTCCCGGCCCCTCCCTCCCCGGGCCATTATTATGATACTTTAAAGGTGATTTTCCCTCTGTAAATACTACTTCAACAACTGTGGTCCTATCACACACATGGCGTTCACAGCGTGTTCCAAGGCATTGACCGGGAGGAAGGGTGACCCTATACTAGCCGGGGAAAAGGATGACTTCCTCTTCATGCAAAGTGATATCCCGCCTAGTCGACTGGGTAGGATCAACACACCGTTCCAGTTTTTTTCTCTAAAAACTACTTTTATGCAAGGGTGTCTCTGATTACGTTTGCTTGCTGGCATGTATTTTTCTACACGAAGACATATCTAGCAGTTCCCTAACAATTGCTCTATCTTGCCTCTGACTGGAAATGGGGTCCACAGTCATGTCCAGCATCTTACACAAGGTTTTCCCCTTCTCAATACAAACGTCGTGTCGTACCATGCAGGCGAGATTTGCAGTTTTTTATCACCTCTTTGTTGCTTTCGCATTTCTTTGAGAGGACACGCCACCTTCCTTTCAATTGCTCATAGCAGCCCTCAGTCACCATTCTCGCTCTGCTCAGCCTGTAATTAAAATACCTCTGCTATGGATTTAAAATAGCGTCACCATATGGTTTCATTAACCACATTTGACATGGGAATGCAGAGTCTCCAATAACTAGGGGTGGTACAAGTACGCCAGCGACGTCCTTCGCAATTTGAGGAATGACATCGTTTTCTTGCGCATCAGTCCAAAATTGCGTTGACTGAAAAATAATGGCGTCATGGGAATTCCCTAGGAAGCCACAACTTCTCCACACAAACCGTTGCGTCGACCATACCCATTAAAATAATCGAATAAGAGTTCTTGAAATTATGGTACTCCTTTGAAGACTCTAGGCCTTCCGGTGGTCACTTTATTGGTATGTGGCAACCGTCTATTGCTGACCAACAGCACGGAAATTGCCATAGTTCTTCCATATCAGTTATCTTCTTCCTCAGTTTTAGGCATATGTTTCGTCACGCAATCTTTCCACATCAAGTTTACGATCGCTTCTGTCGCTTCCTTTAAAATGGTGCTAACGGTCGAAACGCCGAAGCCCGTCATCTCTGCAATGGTGTAGTAATAGTCACCTCTGGCCAATCGGTATAAGCAGATAGCTAGTCTACACTCTGGCGATACTGGCTCTTCAGTTCCAGAAGTGGCCTAATTTGTCCCAAAATGAACTGGAACGTTCCTCGGAATAGGTGGTCCAGACCAAGTCAAACCATTCCTGGTTGGGCCTTACTCGGCGGCACGAACGGGTATATTGAGGGGTTATTGCTTGGTCGCTTGATAATAACAACATGGTTATTAAACAGACATTATCTAGCCGTCGTCTTCGTGCGACAATAAATTGTAGAGCGTTTCGCATTTTTTTTTTCCTCCTTGCATTTTGAGCCATAATAATAATAATAATAATAATACGTATTATGAGCATCATACATAAGTCTCGATGCTCTTACAATAGTAGAATAACTATTTCTACAAAAGGCTAATTAATCTAATTACAATATATATAAAAAACTAACTACTACTGAAAATAAAGGTCTTAAGTAATAATTTAAAACGTATTAGGAGCATATATATAAGTCTCGATGCCCTTACAATAGTAAAATAACTATTTCTACAAAAGACTAATTAATCTAATTAAATATATATATATAAACTATAAAAAACTAACTACTACTGAAAAGAAAGGTCTTAAGTGATGATTTAAAATGGCTTAAAGAGTCTGTGCATCTTAGATGTACTGGTAGCGAATTCCATAATCTTGCCATCACAAGGAAAGCTGTATTTAAGTTTGCAGCGTCCGCCATGTTTCGATTACAATTTCTGACAATAACTGCGCAAGTAACCGCTGACCTGTACCCTTATATAACTTCATTTGCATTAAGTTCCGCTGATTAAAGCGCGACGTCTGAATCAACAGGCGTTCTTACATTAATTTGGGCCGACCCAAATTCCAATTAAGTTCGGCTCATGGAAAGTACGGCGTTTGATCGGGGCCTTAGTCTCATTAACACTCCTACTCGTTTACTGCTTCTCTTACAAGTAATACTAATATGTTCAGTAAATTTCAGTGTATTATCTATTGTTATTCCCAATAGTTTGTGGCAATCTGTTGATTCCACCTCTTTATCTTCGATGTTAACACTCACGGTTTCCTGCTTATTACCAAGTGTCATTGTATTGTACTTAGGTATAATCTATACCATTTAGTTGCTACTTTAGCACTTTCAGTAAGCTTATTCTGCACTTCCTCAAACTTCTTACTCATTTCATAAAACTGGTGGTCATCAGCGTACATATTTAGATTTGTGTTAATTTGTGTTAATTTGTAAGTTAAATCATTCTGGAAGATATTCCATAATAATGGTTCAAAGGCAGAGCCTTGAAGACAGCCACGTCTGACTTTTTTCCAAGAGCTGACAACAGGACCAAGCTTGACTCGATTGAAACGATCACTGAAATATGAGTGGAGTAGGTTCAAACTGTTTTCACTGAGGCCATATGCCTTAAGCTTGGCTAACATGAGTGGATGGAGTAACGAGTCAAACGCTTTACTCATGTCTGTTGATAAAAGTCCTACAGTTTTACGTTCGTCAAGGGCCTTTCTCCAATCTTCAGTTAGCACAATTAAAGCTGTCTCACAACTATGCCTTTTCCTATAAGCAGTTAATTTATCACTTAGTCTTTCATTATAGTTATTATTTAATTGCTTGCTAAGGAGCTGTAATAAAATTAAGGAATTCACTATCTGAATGCCAATAACTGACTACTTATGGACAGAAACCATCAGTTTCTAACAGCACATAAAGCCACTCGGCAGTGCAGTCTCCCACTACTCAGTGTAACGGCCGGCGAGTACAGCTGCCCACTTGTAATACCAAACCCAAATCCAGTGGTAAGTGCTATCGGTAGATAATAACGGCCGTGTTATAAAAAGGTAACCAATCGGTAACTACTATACTAGTAGATACACATTACTAAATTGTGAAACAACAACTGTATATATCCCAAATGGCGTCCGGAACAGCGACTGTGTGGCAAAATATAAGATAAGATAAACGGCTAAGAGGCGTCTAATTTAAATGCCAACACTGGACTAGTAAACGTGGTTGATCCTATGAACAAACCTTGGAAATTTCTGAGACGGAACACATTCCTGGAATCTGGCAACAAGCGACTGTCCTTAACAAAATATGTAGAAGCATCTTGAAACGACAGACGCCAAAACGCGGCTGAAGGCCAAATCGGAACACAATAGTACCTTGTGCTCGACAAAGCACTAAATGATTGAGCGCTTTAGAAATCAAATTTATAGGTGGAACTAACCAAATGACTACTCCAGACCAATCTTGGGAGAAAGCATCCACCACCTCCGAACATGGATTGTGAACTCTAGAATTGAACCTAGGTAACTTAGTGTTGTAATAATTGGCAAAGCGATCGACAGAATGAGGTCCACATAAGGAATATAGAAAAAAGAAAAATTGAACATCGGTTTGCCAATCATCATAATCTATGACTCTACTGATTTCATCCGTAACGTTATTTTCGGCCTTTCTAGGAATCCATTGTGGAAAAAGAGTTATATTATAACCCTCACAAAGCGTGTAGATCATGTTAGCAACAATCTGTAACTGCAGATTTACTACTACCAACGCTAACAATGCGAACAGTAGCTTGACTATCCGAACACCAAGTGAGCGACCTACCCATAAGAAGGCACTGAAAAGCCTGAATACCCGTGTAAATTGCCTCCAATTCTCTCCATGTATAGAGCTCTTTCCTGCTTCCTTGACATTCCACATTCTATAATAAATCTTGTGATTGTCTGCAATCTCAAGCCAACCGCCGCAACCGACATCGCTTGCATTTGAAAATGCGCGTAAATCTGGCGTAAAATGCGGACTTAAGCTCTTTCTGTTCAACCAATGAAGATTGCCTTTCCAAAAGAAAATCTCTTCCAAGCCTTCACTGCTCTTACTTACACTCATTATATATTCCCAACCAGCTCTACTCTCTATAACCTGGTACATGGCTCTGGTTTTTAACCGAGTGAGAGGACCTAGAACAGGAGACATTCTGCCAGAAATACCCACTAACTTCCTCGCTGAAGTATAAGGCAACGCGTTAAGAAAGGCCTCAATAACACTTGACGTATTAGAAATCTCTTGTCCGGCAAACAAAGAACTCCTAGTTTAAGGTTCCAAACATGACCTAACCATTCGAGTTCCTGGCAAGGTATAGGTATAAACCCCGCATGGGCTAAAGTTGTTTTAACTGTATCGGAGTGAGCTTGAGCTAAACTGTAACTAGCAGCAAAACCACACCCGTCATCAAGATAAACGACAATTTTTATAACGTTATAGCGCCAATATTTCACTAAAGGTCTAACACATTTAGTAAATACATAAGGAGCGGTGGAAAGCCCAAACGGCAAAACTGAAAAACAGAAATAACGCGTAATGCAAGCTCTACCAAAGGACCAGGCAAAACCAAGAAACGTTTGATGTAATGGAGAAATACTGATCTGTGATGATAACTCGATTTAAAATGGAATTTGAACAAATAAGCCCCGAGATGTACATAATCTGACATCACTTTCCAATCTTTAAATTCAATCTTTTCTTTCCAAAGACATTGGTAAACAAACCGTAAATCCAAGCTTTACTTTTTCTTCCCTAGAGTGTTTGTAGAAACCGACAGAGGGGTATATACTTCATGGTGTGTTTCGTTCCATATAGTCTCCCTGCATAATACTGTAAAACAGTAAAGGAAATTATTATGCAGGCAGCCTTGTGGAAGCCTGCTGAGAAATTGGTCCTTCTGTTGGTTTGCTTGCACTCATTCCTTCAATGACTTTGGTTTCCACAGGCAAAACAAATGCCGTAGGGACTTGGCCGTCTTCTGGTCTGGGGGCACGAAGTGGCTGCTGAAACACATCCGATTGTCTCGGCACATTATTAGGAGCAGAAGGGCCAGAGGTAGCCGCAGTAGAAGTAGAACCGCTATAGGTCTACCTGATGGAAAGTGGTTTACGAGTCGTAGCGGTTCTCTGTTCAGCTTCTCTAATTTTCTTAGCATCATCTTTATCACTGGCCAACTCAACCGACACATACTCGTCTACTAAATCCCAGCCAGCAGCAGACTTATCCGCTAACCGAATTAACTTCGTTAGTTCTTTAAGGAACCCTTTGGCCTTTGCGTACTGGTGCTTCCCAATGGCAGTGGTAGCCTTCTCCAGGCCCTCAGACACGGACAGATTGAACTCAAATTGATTCTTACTTCAGCCTCTTTCTTGAACTTCTTGACGGCAGAATCGGCCTTCTCAAAATTCTCTTCGAGCAAATCACGCAAAATACGACCTGAAAAGACCGACGGTTGTAGCCAGGTCTCCGTGTTTTTCTGCAGTTATTATGCCTTAGTTTTCCGCAAAACTTGGCAGAGTTGGCTCTACCGAATCCTCTACTGGAGATGATGGACGTAAGTCAGAATCCGATATGTTCGAACTATATAAGTTATTTTTTTTATACAAGGCTTATAGCTGTCGGAGGACAACTGTGCGCTTAATATACCCATACTAAAACAACAATAATATCTAGAACCCTAATGAACTGAACAAACCGTTAACGGAAACTATATAAACATTACTCGCTAAGAGTACGACTTGTGATAAATATATAAGCGAGAAGCTACGGAACTCGCACTGCTGTTAGCAGCGCGTAGACATCGAAAGTACCTTGTTGGATTCAAAAATTGCACTGAAAGATACCCAAACAGCCGTCTCCACATCAAAGTATTAAATCTAGATAAGCTCTAATCCGACATTCTGTCGCTTTCAAATAGTCAAGTATGATGCCTAACGACGGGAAATAAAGATCTGAAACAACACAGAAAGGAATTAGCATTTGGTGAGCACAATACCCAATAGCCACAAACCTGATAATCGAAGTTGTCAGTTCGAGCTGAGCAATTCCAAGCCATGAACTTCAAGTACTGGCTCCAAATACCCAGCATGAAATTCCTCAGTCCCAGAATATCATGCCCACAACAGGAACACTTTTTCCAGGCAGGACAAATTATCTTTTCTGTAATCCTTAATGCTTTTTCGGCTGTCCAGTTCGTATTTGAATTCTCAGCTGCTTTTGTTACACTATAAAATGTAACCGTTTAAATATTTTAGGAAAGGATTGGTGATTAGAATAAGGGTTTTTAAATAAACAGCTAAACATGGAAGCATGAAACATAGTCAAAAGTATGGTAAGGAGATCTTCAACTTCAGAGTTTATAATTAGTTCTTGTAGTTAAGTGTAGCTTTGTTTGCTCTGACGCGCCCAAATGTCGCGATTAACGAGCCATAAAGGTAGTAAGGAAAACATAGTAATTAGTTAAAGGGGTCGATATACATTAGCAGATATAATCTTCGCGGGAAATAAAATGAGTTGACCCTTCTTTCGAGTATAAATAATCGAACACCCATCAAAGTAGAGTAAACATACTCTACGAAACTCTTGTTCTGTTTGCTCTTCTAAGGAAATAGATTAGTAGTTGGGAGCAATTGTAAAATCAATTATGGGATTACAAAAGCAATTAGTATATGCATTTGATATAGTCTATCTTTTAGCCGCTATGCATGGGTTCATGAATATGTAGCAACAAACACTATTTTCAGATTTAATATGACACTATATAATTATGCCTTGATTTCCGTATGCAAAAGCCATTAGGAGTTGTTTAGATTCAATTAACAAAAAGGCTTAGGAGGAAGTCATTAAAATATGTCAGAGATAATGGTGTTGGGTCAAGACGAGTTGACCTATGAAAACATAAGACCTTTTATCTTTGTTGGCTTTTGTAATAAACTAATTAATATCCTATTTACAAGTACTTATGTACAGGCAACTTGTGTGAGCTTTGAGTAACGTGCAATATCAAGTTTAGGTGACCATTTCACATGAACTTAAACTAGGCGGTC
Organism: Actinernus sp. WN-2022; assembly: GCA_030867875.1. NCBI lineage: Eukaryota > Metazoa > Cnidaria > Anthozoa > Actiniaria > Actinernidae > Actinernus > Actinernus sp. WN-2022. Next base: position 3,280,657 of record JAOWCC010001751.1, on the reverse strand, counting down.
CTTGATTTAGCTATAAGGCTAAAGCCCCGCCTCGTCCCATCAGGTACGGTGCGTACTTAATTGAATTGGACTTTGTTCTAAAGTCACCTCTTCCTAATATTTTCGGTTAAGACTTAACTTTCTCTACGGTAGAATGAGTATCAATGGTTAAGCAAATCCTATGTTAAGTTTCTTTGCAAACTTTGTCTGCTAAATATCTTTTATTCTTGTTTTGTCAATCTTTTCACTGGTTACTCCCACTCACTAGTTGCCTTACATCAGAATACATTAAGAGAGGATAGCCAATAAGAGACAAGCTTTTGATTCATAGCTGTCTGTCCATAAGATTGACAAGAGCTAGTCGATAAAAGGCGAAGCCCACATTGTAAGACATGAGTTGGTCAGGAGTTGGCCCGGACTTCTCCGCGGGTAGGAATAAAGCGAAGTTCAACTCAGACCAAGTCTCGCCTGCTCACTTGAGTACGATCCCGGTCCCAAGGGAAGCCAGAAAGAAGGTTTTGGCCCCGAAACACTTTGTTTAAAGCGCTTTTCGTTTCAGGACGATTTTCGTTGCATGTCTAGCCTGATATGGATCAATACTTTGACCTTTTCCTATTATTTTGCATTTTTGTCTTTTAAAAAGCTAGTACTTTCTCACGCCTCTTGAGACTTGTTCCATGCCGATTCGCACACAGAGCAAACACGGCCAACTTCACAAGCGAATATGATTTACATTTCACAATGTATGGAGAATTTCGCGTTTGGAATTTACGAAAACATTTTAAAAATCGTTTTGCGCGTAATCTTTCGTCTATTTTATAAAAGAAATAGAAAACGTTTACCGTGTTTACGTAGCCTGATGCAAACACTCGGGTAAGTTTGGGATAATTCAAACGTTTTTTGTGTAAACAACAACTTGAGAATTCTCCCAAACTTCCCCTCGTGTTTCCATCAGGCTATGTAAACACGGTAAACGTTTTCTATTTCTTAAAGAGAAGGGGTTTGTTACCCGGTACAACGCTCTAATTTATACATACCAACATGCACGTCCTTGGGCAAGACTCCTTTACTGGAGTGAAACTAACTCCAAAAAAGTTACTCCACACTCTAGAGTTATTTTAACACCCTTAGTAGAGTAAAAATAACTCCCTGAAAATAACAGTGCAGTAAACCGCATGCATCAGAATCTACCTACCACACAACGTATTCACATCATACTTAGTGCTTTCGTTATTGTAATCAGATTTTATTGATATCAAAATGACGACGTTACATTCACTAACATGCCTAAAATTCTACTTCCAATCCGCTTCCTGCCATCCTCTCAATATACATCTTGTCAAATCGTTGGTTCTGTTCCTCGGTGAAGTAATTCCGCCAGTCTCCTACCACACCTTTACGAACGAATTTAGTTTCTTCTGGGCCACCAAAAGGCAGCGTTCCCTGGGAAAACTGGTCCCCGCTTTTCATGACATCAAAGGTTGTCTGCTTCGCAATTTGCTGGATCATCTCTACGGTCAGCTCTTTACCAACAAACTCTGCTATTTTACGAACAGCACTTTCATGGTCCTGGGATTTAAAGAATCTTCAATATGAGTTGTATGTTCGTGTTTGTCACTGTACATTTTTATCAATTCTCGATGTCGTTTGTTACATTTCAGTTGATACTGATTTGTTTTATCCAAGTGGTTTCGAGTACAATTTGTGATTAATTCAAAGTGGGTGTTTCAAAGGGTGTATCATAATTGCGGGACGAATCGAGAATTGTGTTTTATGTATTGTTGAATTAATATTACAGTGTTTCCGTCGATAGCCTATTAAACAAATAAGAGTGTTTATTGATTTATTGACTAATCGACTTATTGATTTATTGCTTTATTGATTTGGCTTCGAACAATAGATATACTAAGTACGAAACATGTAGTAGACATAAATGACAAAGACTACTTTTTGGGAGAGACTTAACAGGTGAAAAACACCTATAAATTAGTCATCCAAATAAAACGAAAACACAGGCAAAAGGCAAAGGTACAGTGCTAGACGCTAAAATTAGTGAAAGAAAATACATATATAAGGTAGGAAACAATAAATAATTACAAAAAAGAAAGATTTGCCTCTCTACATAAAGAACAGCGGCATATGGAGATCCAAGCACAAGTGGATGAGCTAGTGAAGTTGCTGTTAAAAAGGTCCCTGTAATGGATGCCAGGTAGCGTATAAAGTTGGCTAGGTTGGTGGATGTCATGGCATGTGAAATAAAGTGCATTCTGGAGGGGAATAATACGGCTGGAAAAAGAGTTTGAAAAGGATACCGTGTTAACCCTCTTAGTGGTATATAGTGGTCCCCTGGTAGATTTCCTAGTAGTTATAAGTGGGATATACCGAATGCAGAAAGTTAGATAGGTCAGTACTGATAAGGCCAGTTTTACACTTAAACAGAAATGTAAGGTCAATAATTTCGCACGAAGTGAAAGTGGAAGTAGATTACAAGAGAGGAGTCTGGATTTATAATCAGCATCGGAGGAGGTTATAAAATGCAATATTAAGTTTGAGCCTGCTATGATCCACGCATGTTTACAATGCGTATGTCTATTGTATGCATGTCAATGATCACACCGCGACAAAACGCTATGCTTCGCTGGCCGAAAGAACGAAGGCTCCGGAGTTCAAATACGAGTTTCCGATGTCCTAAACGTTTTTAGTAACTATTTCTATAACTTAGTGAACTCACCGTGAATTACAAATTAAGACACCTTCAACCTGTTAAAGTCTTAGTGTCGCGTTCCCAGCTCATCGAACACGCGGTGTTGTGGGTTAGAGTTCGCTCCAGGTTCAACCAGGCGCGTGGGACAACTGGATGTTTCAAGGCGATTTTTTAATCAAGTCGTCAAACGTACACTCGGTGAAAACTAAATCGATTTACAGGATTATCGATCAATATCAGAGCAAAGGAATACATAAGAGATCATAAGGCTGAAACTATTAGATTAGCATATGCCGTAATGGTGGTTGGGCGCGTCTTCTAGCGCTCAACGATTTCACGGCGCTAAAGCGATATAATTCTTTCATTTAACTATGTCTTATAAGAATGGGATCAGGGAGATCATAAGAGTCGAACTCAAGCCAATTCGATCGAAATTGGAATCGCTAGAGAAGCAATTTGAGTATGAAGTTCTTCTCTGCCAAGTACGACCAACTAATTGATAAATCACAGAAAACTGATAAGAAGGTTTCTGAATTAAATACTAATACTACTCAACTACAAAGTGCAGTGAAGACCACCGACTAAAAAGTGAATAATTTCTTGAGGGCTTCAGAAGAATTAGCCCAGTATATAAGACGGGACTGCCTTGAAATCACTGAAGTCAAGGCCAGTGACGAGTTGTCATGTGTAGAAGTTGTGAAAGAATTGGCGAAGTGCTAGAATTACCTCCTGTTAACTGACGCTGATATTTCGACCACTCATCCTATCCCTACCTACAGGAAGGACGGTCCTCCAAAAATCATTGTGAAATTCACGCGTATGAGCATACGGAACAACTTCTACAACAGACGAAGGAAGCTAGCGGGAATCGATGCTAAAGATTTACACAATTTGAATTCAGACCTAAAATCAGCCCAATCCAGCGCAGGAAGCAATGTGTACATAGGTGTGTCACTTATTCCCTTAAAGAAGAAGCTGTTTGGAGTAGTAAACAAGTTCCGTAAAGATATGAAGTGGAAATTTATTTCGACAAGTAATGGAAGAATATAAGAACGAGAGGAAACGTCCACGTATACATTTGAAACAATGGAAGACATGGCTGAATTTCAAAGCAATTATCAGGCAACCACTCAAGGCGCTCGATCAAGGCAACCCAGGAATCCTTGAAAATTCCGCCTTGGAAATAATTGCAATTTCAACTACATGTAGATATTATATGCTGAACGATCCCACTCTGAAATGTCCAGTGTAAGAGATGTAGAACTTAGTTTTATCGTCATCTTACAACCAAATAATAAACCAAACTTTGCTATAATTGTCAGGGATTCTGGTTCTTAAGTAAGAAACATCTCTCTGCTAATCTAATTTATGATATAGTCAAATTTACTTTAAGTTGTAAGTTATTGTAGTCATTCTAGAAATTAATGAATATGTTCGTGGAAATACTTGTGGAATTACCTTTTCATGATTTGTCCGATAGAGATTTTCTTAAGCCCACGTCTGCGTGGGTCTATGATACTTCAAATTCATTACTTAACACACAAGATTTGTTTGGAGACATTCTTGAAAGCCCAGATAAGGATTCAGATGAGAACAGCTTTGAAAGCTACATAGAATCTAGGTATTCCAATAATAAACGCACGGGCTCGTATTTCCAAACTTCTAACCAAAAAAGGGTTTTCTATTTTACATTGCAACACCCGCAGCCTTCCAAAGAATTTGACTTTTTAAAATTATATTTTATCCAATGTTAGTGAAACACCTAGTATTACATTGCCATATGTGAACCTAAACTGAACGGCTACACTCAGGTTAATACTTCTATTCCAGGCTATGTATATTTAGGCACAAACTCAAAAACGCTCTCTGGTAGCGTGGGTCTTTATGTTGGAGAACACCTGGTCTTTACCAATAGATCTGACCTTGGATTAAATATTGATGGAGTTGAGTCCTGTTGGATCGAGATAAGAAAGTACAAACAAAGTAATGTTACCATCGGCTGTATTTATAGATACTCTACGAGCGACCGAGACCAATTCAAATTAGCACTAGAACAAAAGCTTACAGAACTTAATAATCAAGGCCACGAAGCTGTCATTATAGGTGATATAGATATTAATTTTCTTAATTATAACTCTGATAAACATACGTCAGAATACCTTGATATGCTTTCTAAACCTTGGGTTTATGCCGGTCATAACAAAATCTACTAGAATTACTGATCATACAGCTACTCTTATTTATCATATATATACTAATACACCGCCAAAAATTCTTCAATCTAGCGGCTGATATATCTGACCATCTTCCAGTATTTTGTACAATGGCAAGTAAGCATCCAAATAAGATTGAGCAAAAATATTATAGGGATTTTTCAAAATGACTTGTATGTCAATGATTTAAATAACATAGACTTTAAAAGTCTAGTTAATTCTAATGTTAACGATAGTATGGAAAAAGTAGTGAAGGCCCTTCAGTTAGTTTGTGATAAACATGTTCTTTTTAAGAAAATAGGTAATGCAAAGAAAAAGCAACTAAGAAGGTCATGGATAACAAATAGTATTTTAGTTTCAATAAAAAATAAGCAAAAGTTATTTAGAACCCACTTTTTAAGTGAGAACTCTGATAACGTTAAACAATTTAAAATGTACAACAAATTGAATAAGATTAAAGAAGCTGCCAAAAAAATATTTATGTCGCAATTCGCCTTAAATAAAGAAAATTTGAAAATGACATGGAAATTGATTGGAATGTTAGTTAATAGAAAGAAGTCATCCTCCACCTCTATAAAAAAACTAATTTGTAATAATAAATGCTACACTGATAGACAAAGTTTTTGTAACCAGTTAAATACTCATTATATAAACGTTGGCACTGAATTAGCTTCACATCTTCCACAACACAGAAATTCTGATCCAACGGAATACATTCAACATAGGAATCATAATAGCTTTATGTTTCGTGGCATATGTGTTCAAGAAGTTCAAGATGCAATTATGGGTCTAAAAGTAAATAAAGCCTCAATTGGCATTCCTCAAAGATGTATAAAACTCTCAAGTAATCAAATTAGTGAAGCTTTATCAATGGTATTTAATCATTCATTCATTCAAGGCATAGTGCCTGATATTCTTAAAAATTCTAAAGTAACTCCGGTCGACAAAGGCGAAGAAGTTACTGACCCTTTCAATTTTCTCTCCATATTCACCCAAATATTTGAAGCTTGTATATAAACAACTGATTGACTATGTTGAGAAGTACCAAATACCTTTTGAATTTCAGTTTGGATTTAGAAAAGGTAGACCAACAGCACAGGCAATTACTGAAATCACTGATAATCGGAAAAAGGAATGGATGATAACTCACTTACGTGTGGAGTTTTCTTAGACTTTTCTAAGGCATTTGACCTTGTGAACTATGAAATTTTACTTAAGAAAATGGAGAAGTATGGAATAAGAGGAATCCCTCTTAAATGGTTTACAAGTTACTTAACAGACCGACAACAGTACGTATCAATAGGAAACATAGAATCATCTAAACAAATTATGAAATGTGGAATTCCTCAAGGTAGCTCTTTGGGGCCATTGTTATTTTTACTTTGTATTAATGACCTTCTCAATTGCTCTAAAATGTTAAAGTTTAGAATCTTCGCCGATGATACTGTGTTTGCTTCCTCACGTGACAGTAAATATCTTGAGAATCTAATTAACTTTGAAATGGGAAAAGTTAAGAAGTGGTGTGATGTCAATAAATTGTCTATTAACTTTAATAAAACCAACTACATAATATTTAAGCCAGCCCAAAAAGAGAAATTAACATAAACATGATACATCCAATAGAAAGGAAAACTCATATAGAATTAAAAAATAATTTATAGCACTCTTTCTTGTAACCATCGCATATCATATGTCAGCTCACGTATTGCAAGAAACACCGGAATTATTACTAAGCTAAGACATCATTTATCTCTCCAACAGTTGAAGCAACTCTATTACACTTTAATCTCTCCATATATCTCATATACAATCATAACTTTGGGAAGTGCGTACAAATGTCATATTCAAAAGTTACAAACTAAACAAAATAAAGTCCTAAGATTACTATTTCTTGGCAAAATCATATGGAAAATATAATGAAAGTGCTCTGCCACTATTAAACTTATTGGATATATTAAAAGTTGAAAATGTTTTCCTATTATATATCTTTAAATTTGCTCATCCGTGGCATAGCAGCCGACTCCCAACTTAATTTGACAGCTGGTTTCGTTATGCTTGTAACGTCCATTCCCACAACACTAGATACGCGTCCCAACAAAACTTCTACAAACCTAAAGCTAGAACGAATATCGAGAAACAGACTATTTCTTTTGTTGCAAGTAGCTTATGGCAGAAACTTCCCCAATCTCTGAAATGTCTAAATGTTTTCTCTTTTTCAAAACAGCTTAATAATTATTTACTGTACTGGCTGAATAATACAAACATACTTAACTATCTAATTCATTTGGTTTTATCATTTCTCTTATCCTAATTCTTTTTCATGACATATTTCATAATTCAAATTTACTTATACTGACATCTAGAGGCTAACTAGAAAACCTACCAGTTAAATTAGCCTCTATACACTTATAATCTCTTTTATTATGCAGTTTTGTCTGTTTACTATAAATAAATGTAAATTTAATTTAAAATTAGAAATATAATTCGAAATAAGTGTGAATAAAAGTTGTTGTTGTTGTATTAAAAATGCCTTACGTCTGATCTTCTTCCGCGAGCTGAACAAGCTCCAAAGAATAACTTCAGATTGGTAAAGACTCCTAACTCCAAGTAAACTTCGAAAAACACTCCCAACTCCAGGGTAATACGTTGAACAACTAAGATGGGCTATGGTTACATTATAGATTAGAGAGAGAGAAATGAAACTAAATACGCTGGCTCTTTAAACTAAATATATCACCACACAACGTCAATTACACTAAATAAACAAATAAATTGATCACCCAATCAGTTAGTCTTTAGACTCCTAATCGCTAGTCCAGTTCCTAATATATATTTTTTTCCAGACATATGTTAATAGACCTTTATCTTAAGATAATTAATCAAACCCTCTGTCACCTATGCACTACCTGTGTGGGGAGATTTTAATTATAATGATATGTTTAATTCACTTGAAATACTACATTGTAGAGCAGCAAGAATAATATGTAATCTGCCGCGAGATGTGCCCTCACAAGAAGTACTCGCAAAAGTCGTGTGGGATACCCTATTTTATACATATAAGCTAAATATAAGTAAATTAATATTTAAAATATATAACGAGTTAACGCCTCCAGGTATGTCCCACATTATTGATAAGCGAGTTAATAAGTATAGCTTCAGAAGTAAGAACAGGCTTATTACACCTCCTTTTAACACATACTTCATGAAATATTCTGTGGCTCACAGAGGTGCTATCTTATGGAACACCATATCCGAGAACAATGACGCAGCAACATGCACTACAAAGACATAAATGGATAAGGCTAGAAAGTTAGATATACTACATAACTTACATCAGTGCAGACTCTCACTAAAGATTACATATATTATTAATAATTAAGTAAGTATTATGATAGATCAATTATTAATCTACACCTAGAAGAGTTGTAGAACTATTCGAATATATATATATTTTAGATATTGTTACATTTTTAGCATTCTGAACTTTTTAGACAGTTTATGATTTGTAAATGATTTCGTCACTTTTTTAATGTATATAATTTTTATATTTATGTTACACACGACCCTATATCGTGTTTAAATAAACGTTATTGTATTGTATTGTAATATAGTCCGTAATCGTCTTCGTTTGCCGCTGTTTACAACAACAAATAGAGTCCCTAGAAAAACCAGGAGACGCCCCGAGGATATTGACAATGACGCCCACTCGTGAAATGTGTTGGGCTCGAGAGGATAAACTTGTCTTATCTGTATTTTTATTGATTTTCTTTACGGAAAATTCAACAGCAGTAACTGTAACGGTGTACATGTCACGCCATAAAATCACATTAGGACGGGTAACATACAATCACATGCTAAAGTTGTCTTGTTGCCTATAATTAGTACCGCTTACGCATGCGCAACAAACAACATTGCGACTAGGGGCAGTCTTCTTTTCATCCGCCAGTTCGCGCTTTATCAAAGGGAAGGTGGAAAAGGAGGTACTATTAGCAGGTAATAATTGCACCAAAAAATTGTATCAACCAGAAATTGTAAGTAGTAGGAGAGGCACCGAATTAAGCTACTTTGTTAAGGTGTTATGCTAATTGTTCAAGTTCATTTTTTTTTTATTACACACTTGTTTATAGGTTTTACATTTTTGACAAAATAGATTTAAAACAAATTAATGATATACATACAGAATAAATAGAGAGATACTTGTAGAGGGTGTACGGTTGCCAAAGTAGCATTAAGCTTCCGAGTTGGCCACCGTTTACATTTGAGTAAATAAACTGAATAACTGAGCATGTTGTGTTATAAGTATTGTATATATAATGCGTACGTCGTCAATTAAATGAACTTGGAAAGGGGAAAAAAAGGGGGAGGGGAGAGAGAAAACAAAGGCAAAAACAGTAAAAAGATTATGTTTAAGTTAGTTCTATAATTCAATGGAGTTCTAGAAATCCTAGATTTGATTCACCATTAAATTAGCTTTATAATACTTTTTAAAATTATTTGTTGTTACTAATGCTTTCATACTACCAGGTATGGTTTCCAATAGAACAGAAGCTGAATACTTAAATGTAAATTTACCAGAATTAGTTCTGATTTTTGGCCGATAAAAGTTGTGTCTAGCTGCATGTCTAGTGTTATAGCTATGGACATTAATTACAGGTAATAGAAAATTGTGGAATAAGGAGGGAACACTAGTTGGGTTATTATATAGTTTATATGTTAATGTGCAAATTTTAAACTTGACAATATTCTCAAGTTTTAGAATATCGAGAAGTTGATAGTAGGGAAGGGCAGATTCTCTATTATTGGCAAAAAAGATACTGCGAATACAATTGTTTTGTTTAGTGTTTAATTTTGTTAAGTTACTTGGATAAGTATTTCCCCAGCTTATTGATCCATAGTTTAAGTACGGAAAGACAAGAGTATAGTAGAGTTGTTTTAACATTTGAATATTTAGATGGTTAAGTAGTTTATAAAAGATACCTAAGTTCTTAGCTATTTTATTATTTATATGAGTTATTTGGTTTTTCCAATTTAAGTGCTCATCAATATATATTCCTAGGTATTTGATACAGTTTTTCTGTTCAATGTTTAAGATGTTCATGTTTGGTATAGGTTGCTTCCTTGAAGAGCGAATCAACATAAAATTTGTCTTTTTCATATTGATAGAAAGTTTGTTTGCATTACAGTAATTAATAACATTTTGGAGTTCATTATTCATAACTCTTTCAATTTCTTTGGGATCTTTACTAGTATAAAAAATATTTGCATCATCAGCAAATAGACGAAAAGAAAGTTTTGTGGATGAGTTTGGTAAGTCATTTATGTATTGTAAGAATAATAATGGTCCTAGGGTAGATCCTTGGGGAATTCCACAGACAATATCGAGGGGAGTGGATTCTGAATTACCAATTTTAACAAACTGTGTACGGTTATGCTAATTTTTAAGGCGCGCTCATTAATTCATATGACGTCACGGTTCTATTGTCTTTCCGCATGAACAAAGTGCTCGCTCTCATGAATAAAATGCGGCGCGCTCATGAATAAAGTGCGGCGCGCTCATGAATAAAGTGCGGCGCGCTCATGAATGAAGTGAGGCGCTCTCATGAATAAAAGGGAGGTGAATAGTCATGATCATCTGTTCAGACTCCGTTCAGTCCATCTTTATTAGCTCGCGTATTTTTATTCAACTCTGACATGGAAGGCGTTCAAGGAAAAACGATCACCGTGGATGAAGTAGAACACGTCGAAAGAAACAGAGCATTTCACAGGATATCAAGTATTATACATTTGGTGTATGCTGCACTCTGTGAAGAACCAATCTATGTCGAGAGAGAAAGACAATGTTTTGGCTGTGAAACAAATCACCCAAGCCAAAGACAGCACGATTACTTGATGTTATCCGAAGAGGAATCGTGGAATTTGTTCTACGACAATGCAAAAGACGAAGTCAAACCAGAGAGAGTGTGGGAGATTGTGAACGCTGTTTGCTACATGTTGAACATTGAAATTCATCGCTCATGGAAAGTTTACCTATCTGAACTTTACAAGTTACCCTGGACCACAGTGAATCTTCTAAATATTCAGTTCAGTAACAACGGCTCTTCTATCATTGATCAAGTGCTTGAAGTAGTGAGACGTGAAATACATCCACTGAATGACAGTGAACAACACGGCTTTGCCTCAAGATATTCTGTGTCTGTTCCAGAACAATTTTTTAGAAAAGAATTTATGGAGATTGATTGACTTTGTAATTACTTTAACTTTTAAATCAATAAAGTTCACTTGTGTTTAGTTGAATAGGTTTGTGCAAGTCTTTGTTATGATTAACAATACACTATTGTTTCGGTAATCTGCTCTATAGTAACCCAACGATACTGATTTTTGATATCATTCACAACTATCACTCGTAACGTAATTCTGAGATCAGAATATTTATAAACCTTTACAGTAAATCCACTGTGACTCATAAGAGCAACTTTGCTATCGTCCTTAGGGATTAACGATAACTGAAGGGCCATCAGTACAGTTTGATAGAAAAAATAGTCCTATTGTTTTGTGGAAAACTCTTAAGATGTAAATGCTTCTCTAAAACTGAACTATAATTACCATACGAATAAAAACAAACCACCAGATAAATTAAACAAAGTTTATTCAATCTCAAAAACACCAATTTACAGTTCGTTTTCCTTATAGTCGCGGAGTTGATAACTTTGTTATTTCTCAGTTCTTGGGTTGATATAATGTTACAAGATTACACTGATTTATGTTTCATTGATTTGTTTCTTGTTGACAAATGCTGCTTACTGATTGCTTATATTAAAACGATGACATTTATTAATAGAAATCGACTTAATAAAACTTATTTCTAAAAGGTACAAATGTATTGTTCATCACGGGAACACTCTGTTCCGGAATAGGTTGTTTTTGGAATTGTTTATTCAACAAGAATTTTCGGTGGTGAATTGCAGCCTCGGTCGCTTCTTGCCATCCATAATCTTCCATGTTCATCAAGTTTTGCTTTGTTTCCAAGATTTTTCGGAAATCAGGATCTTTTCTTAAGCTGTGAATCCATTTCATATCTTCGAACAACACTTCTCTTAGGTCTTTTCTATAGGTAGGAACCAAAGCGTTACCGGCTTTGATTTCAGCAACTTCATGACTATCGTCATCGTGTTCATACTTTTGAACCAACGCTTCCCAATGTTCCTGGTGCCGTTCTTTAGCTTCGTTTCGAATTCTTTCCCAAACATCCTCTTCTCCGTCATAACTATCATCAGTGGAGTCCGTGCTCTCCTGAGAATCAGAGCTTTGATAAGAATCTTCAGTCATTTCATCATCTGAGTTGGAACGATTAGCAGCCATCGTTTATATCTTTACTCTTCAAGGATCGGGAGTATAATGTCAGACCCTTAAAAGTTTTCAACTTTATAGAAAACAAATTGACGTGGTCACTAAGTTTAACAAATGTCGATTAGCTGATTTAGCTTAGGTCTCTCAGTTAGACCAACATTATAAGCAGGATTCCTAACCAACATATTTTCCATTATCAACAACTGGATTTACATTCCTCGACAAAAACTTTCTTTTTTGAAGTTTCGCTTCTTGTAAATATGGTTTATGTTCTTGAGTTGATAACCTACGGACTTGTGCCAAGTGGTTGGATAATTTAACAAGATACTTTGATCCACAATTAGGTACAGGGCAGTTTTTCAAAGTCCGATTTTCCATGTTCACTCGTTGAAAGTTAGTATCAAATAGCACAAATCTACTTGATCGTCCCTTTTATCTCCTTTCATCCCTTTTGTCGCCTTTCGTCCCTCTTTTTTTCGTTTTGAAATAAAATACAAGAGGGATAAAAAAGAAAAAAGCGGGACGAGAGGCGACAAAAGGGATGAAAAGGATGAACGGAGATAACTATATCCGAATGTGAACATGTCTCTTGTCAGTAGGCCCTTTCATCACTTTTGTCGCCTTTCGTCCCTCTTTTTTTCGTTTTGAAATAAAAATCAATCTCCATAAACTCTTCATCTTTTCTAAAAAATTGTTCTGGAACAGACACAGAATATATTGAGGCAAAGCCGTGTTGTTCAATGTCATTCAGTGGATGTATTTCACGTCTCACTACTTCAAGCACTTGATCAATGATAGAAGATCCGTTGTTACTGAACTGAATATTTAGAAGATTCACTGTGGTCCAGGGTAACTTGTAAAGTTCAGATAGGTAAACTTTCCATGAGCGATGAATTTCAATGTTCAACATGTAGCAAACAGCGTTCACAATCTCCCACACTCTCTCTGGTTTGACTTCGTCTTTTGCATTGTCGTAGAACAAATTCCACGATTCCTCTTCGGATAACATCAAGTAATCGTGCTGTCTTTGGCTTGGGTGATTTGTTTCACAGCCAAAACATTGTCTTTCTCTCTCGACATAGATTGGTTCTTCACAGAGTGCAGCATACACCAAATGTATAATACTTGATATCCTGTGAAATGCTCTGTTTCTTTCGACGTGTTCTACTTCATCCACGGTGATCGTTTTTCCTTGAACGCCTTCCATGTCAGAGTTGAATAAAAATACGCGAGCTAATAAAGATGGACTGAACGGAGTCTGAACAGATGATCATGACTATTCACCTCCGTTTTATTCATGAGAGCGCCTCACTTTATTCATGAGCGCGCCGCACTTTATTCATGAGCGCGCCACACTTTATTCATGAGCGCGGCGCATTTTATTCATGAGAGCGAGCACTTTGTTCATGCGGAAAGACAATAGAACCGTGACGTCACCTGAATTAATGAGCGCGCCTTAATAATTAGCATAACACCTTAAAAAAGGGGCCTCTCCTACTACTATTGTATCAATCATGACGACAGACGTCGATCTCCTATGATGTCATAAATTACCATATTTGAAATAGAAACCTCTATAACTCATAGACACAACACTCAAATCAAGAAATATGTACCATTCGCCTATTCACTAGACTCTTTCGCCGCCGTTCTTAGGGTCGTCACGCAAACTCACAAACGGCTGCTTACACCAGCACATCGTTTCATTCCAAGGCACTGGCGAATCAGAATTCAGTTCTCAGGATCCAAGAACCACTCGCACCAGAACTCTCTTCTGGCGGAAAATCGTTAGTGGAAATATACTAGGGTTAAACTTGAAAATGTAGATGTAGAATCGGTTCAAATAGCTTCATCTACATTCTGTTCTTAATTTTTATCAAGAAATAAAAAATTCTTTTTGGAAGAACTCATTTATTTTGAGGCTGAACTGGTGGGCTCGTAAATGCCGACAAAAGCGAATTAATTTGTACACGTAGGCTGTAGTTGGTCTAGACTGGCTATATAATGTCGTGCTGGTGTAAGAAGCCGTTAGTGGAGCTAGCACATGGTGTGACGATCCTAACAACGTTATCGGCTGCTATTCACACCATAGATTGGCTATGATGTAGATTCGATACAAACTTTGGGCTTCTAGTGACTTTAAAAGAACAATTCTACTTGTTCTTGATTCTCAAGGGGTCAGTAGACATTGCCTCATACCTTTTTCATGTCCTCGTACTTGAGAAACAGAATGTTAGGATCATCACGATGAGCCCACCAGCCAAGCACGTGATCACACCACGAACCAAAATCAACTGAAAGCGAATACAGGTGATTACTATGGATTGTAATTTGTCAAATACATTAACAGTTCATTAATTCAAGACCAGGCCACGCAAAGGATTTAATTTGGTAATTGGCTTCTGAGCGCTGGGGTGGCCCCTATCTTTTTTAGGATATAAGTGGCTAATATACACTTGAAAAGATAAAAATAATTGGAACCGCAATCTAATAGTAAGCGTTTTAATGTATAGTCATCAATAAATTTAGTTTGACAAAGAAACTATCATCACAAACGGACATGATAAAAACGTTGGTATCCGTACAAAGGTAACCCAAACAAGCTTGTTGCCTAGTCCCCTGAGTCTCTTCACCAGTCTCCTCATAACAAAATGGCAGACAGTGTGGAAGTTTTAAGGAAATGTTCGATGTAAATTATAATTCTTTGAAGAATATTCGGATTTCTTCAAGTACTGCATTTAGAAATAAGAAGTTTTAATGAGCCACTTTTGACGCACCAATATAAATCTTTGCGCCAATATTTTTTGGAATCGCGAAAATCTCCGCGTTCTAGATTAAATCCGACACACCACGCACAAACTAACTATTCTAGCAGGCAAGGAGTACATTCCTCAAACTCGACCAGCAAACAAAAAGAAATCAGCAATAAACCTTTTCCTCTGATGTATATCTCGAAGAAATCTTCCCATGGTCGGTTAAACTTATAATACGCCACTCTTCGCACATGGTGGTAATACGACACAGCACAGTCCTTAGGGTTACGTAGGACGTAGATATACTTTGGTTTAGGAGCTGGGCCGTCCCCCTTAGGAACAATGTGATACTGTAGATGGGTCTTGAAGATCCGTGGAGGAGGTCTCTCCCTGTAGAAGTCATGAAGTGTTATTTTTTCATAAAGCACATCCGACTCCGCCAATCTTTTCCTTATCATTTGAAAGCCATCTACATACTGTATTCTCTCCAATATTTGTTTCTTGTCGATTTGTCCTCCATTGCAAATCTGCCACAATATCTCTGAGACCCACGTTGAACCTGATGAGAAAAAAAAGACATATCAATTCATGAATTCCATACATTACTATTTGCTTCTTCGCTTCGTTGGCAAGACAATATTTTAACAAATTGGTTACGTTAGACTCTTATTCATTGGAGAAACCAGGGAATTTGAAGCAATAATACTGAAGCTACTACACGTCTAAGCATTATGCGGTTCACAAAAATGAACTTGTAACATTGAAACCTTGAATACTGTGAGCCCGCGAGACATCAGCGCAGCAAATTGACTAATAAATACATTAGTAAATGGTTTATTCCATTGTCATTTCTTCAATTAACTGATGCCCACGAAGCACGAACAAAACAGTAGCTATTTTTAAATAAATGCCACCACGAACACAACTGTCAAAATGACCAACAGTAATAGGCTTATGCATGATAATGTCACGTGATCACCACCAAGCCTCACTTTGGTGTTGAGAGGAAATGTTGTGCCAAAGTGAGGTTTGGTGGTGATCACAAAAGTGTCGTAATGCATAAGGCCTATTCAGCTAAGCAGAGGAGCTTCTAAGCTTCGAGGTTGCTCTCTGCTAATTGAATTCTGCTACTAAACATTACTCATCAGCCAGGTAAAATGTTGTTTCCTTGGTAAAAAGTGTTTCTTTTCAATCTAGGATTACAATACGTTTTTACAATATTTTTAACAACTCTATTTCCACGGAACATGCATGTAGCTATATTTCCACTTCTTCGGAGCTGTTTGATTTCTATGGAAAGAGTAGGCTGTTTCTATGGAGACTGACCTCGTATTACAAATAAATGTCCTGTCCCGACCCTACAGTGTAAATCTAACCGGTTAGAAAAAATACACTGATCTCCTCCCCCTTGCTTTTTAAATAATAATAATAGGCCATATTTATATAGCGCCATATACCACAGTCTCATGGCGCTTCACATTTTACTGACATATCCCGTCAGTGAATTTTTCGGACTGCTATTACGGCGCCAATGGCTGCCACGCAGTTTACAATGTTGAGTGTGTGGTTAGGGCAATCGTCAGGCTGCTGTACCGGAGTCGTTTTTTTTTAGTTGATCAATCGATAATCACGAAGCTCGACACCTATATATGTAACAGTCAACATATATATTTGACGGTCGAAGCCTATATTCAGGGGAACTAACCTAATATATTGGATTACTTCATGATCAATACATATGTATTTAAATGGCTTGACTATGCATATGTATTCCGTGACAGACCTTTTCTCACACATTTAAATGTTCATATCAAGCACGACGCGACTCCACAAGTCAACAAGAACGGATCCACAATATGACTTTCTTCAGCGAGTTGAAGGCTAGCGAATGGTCTGTCAAAATGTCGAAGTGCTCGTCGTTTCTCAAGCCTTTATTCAGATTCTCGCAAAGCAGTGTGTGTGTGTGTGCTGGAACGCTCGTGCTAATGAAAATGCTCGGTGCTCGCAGCGGTGGTAAAATAGAAGCTTGAATACATTGCTCATGCCGTTGCCGTAAGGGAGCAGATCAAAACACATGCCCCAGATAGGGACCCATTTTTTTCAACAGACAGCTGTCAGCGCAGTGTACCACCCCCATCCCCATATATTTTCCATTCTGGGGGGCCTAGTGGTAATTTTAACACAGAAAATGAAATGATAACGTAAGACAAAAACATACAGTGCATTTGTTTCTAGATTATGCCTTTTAGTTTTGAAGATATTTAAGAACAAATTATTTTTAATATTGAGTTCTCTCTCCAGAGGAGATGGCTAGCAGCAGCCCCCCCCCCCCCCTCCCCCCTCCCCCCCCCCAAAAAAAGGGTCCGTCGAGAGGGAATGTGTTTTGACCTGCTCCCTAAAAACAAGCTGCTCACATGCTCGCCCGTTCTCCCCTGAGGCAGATCGATTGGACAGAAGACAGACGGCCGGCTGTTTAACCATGGCTGTTTTAACATGTCAAAAGGCCTGGCATAGCAGCATTCAGCCGGAAGTCATGTGATACTAAACGAAGAGTCAAATCGATGATTCGGTAAATTGTGGAGTTATCAGTAAGGTACCCTCTTTTAGTATTTCGGAATACCTGCGTTATCCATATGGTATCCTGGCTTAGTTGGTTTTCAGTCTTTCGACTCGTGTTCTACTCGTGTTCTACTCGTATTCACTCGTGTTCGACTCGTGTGGAATTTTAGATCAGATCGGTGCTGAGACACTCTTCCGGTATATGTGAACACTCGCCGCCGACATCCCAGGCCATATCGCCGGCATGCCCGCGGCGAAGTTGAATGTAGCTCAAGTTCGCCGGCATGCCGGCGGTGTTCCCGGCTTGCCGCCGGTAGAAAATTGATATGAGAACAGACTTCCTGCCTGCAGTCAATCTTTGTCACATGATTTCTAGATCTATCCTATAAGTCATTGCCGCTAGTTATTCTCAATCAAGATGGCGGAAGGAGAAGACATCGTCACGTCCTCATCCAACAAAGCATTGATTTTTTTTAATTCGCGCTCTTTTTACTATGCCGGCGGCCCGTCGCAGGTTGACCTGTGGCTTGCCTGGGATGACAAAGGGCGTATCAAGGCTCACCTTAAAGTGCATATGAAGGCTGGCCAGTTAAACGTTTTTTGAAAAGCTTATACCTTGTACGTATCAGGAAAAATAATTTAAAAAATCTGAGAAAAAAACTTAACCGTTTTATCAGGAAATAAAAAGAATGAAAATTATGTATTTCCGAGCTTGTTGGGGCCTGGAGAGAGAGAGGATGTGACGTCACCTCGGGAAGTCCTATTTGTGAAAGTGTGTGAAGCGAGCTGAAGTTTGCTGTCGGTAGCCACTTATTTTCCATTTTCAGCCCGCAATTTTTCAGAATTATCGAGAATTTATAGCCTACCCTCAGAGGAAAATGTCACTTCGAGTCTAAAGAAAGTAAAAAACTCAGAACTTGACTTTGGAGATGACTTTGTCCTGGAAGTCGAACGGTAGCTGTACCGTGTACGACTCGCACTCGCAGTTCAAGATGAGCGAATTGCAGACGAAGAATGGATCCAGAAATATAATACGAGGCAACAGGAGAGACAGGACAGGGAAAGATATTTCAAAAGGCGACTAGTGGGCACCGAAAACATTCGATCATGGTAAAATTGGGCCGCTCCAAGTACAAGTCCAAGCAAAATGGGACCTTATATCACACTTATGATATATTGCCGATTTTTATTTTTCACTTCAGCCTGTTCAGGGCAGCTTGAAAATAGAAAACATGAGCTAAATGTAATATTTATAGCGCTCTTGCCATCTTATCTCCGAATGAGTTGTTGTGTAACTTGCAAATTTATAGTAGAGAAAAATCAGTGTTAAACTTTGTTTACGAAAGCTGCTCGAAAACCTATTCTATCGCGAACTCTTCCTGCCGACTCGCCTTCACCTCAAACTCATTCTCTGCAGCATTAAAAATTAGCAGTTCTCACTTAAAAATTATCTTTCAAGATGCTCTGTTCTTTGAGTCCAACAATCTCCTTATCATCTTATCATCTACATAGAAAACCACATTAAACTGCAGTTGTTTAGCTCAATATTCAAGCCGATAAAAGTTGAACAACAGCAAACACTCAAACCAGTGCTTGCACCTTTATATTTGAAAAGCCGTTAACCTTACGAAATGTCTTTTTAATGAATGACAACATGTGCTACTAATATTATCCTTCAACTTTTCTTTCATTTTGACCGTCTCAAACTGACAGATCATCTGTGAAAGTAATTTTGGTTCTACTTTTTTTTTTTTTTCTTTATATTATTTGGTAAACTGATTTGTTTTCGCGCTTTGTGGTTTACCCCGTGTTTACAAAGTGGCGAGGATTCTCTGGCCGAGTCTGCACTTCTGACTGCATGAGACTCAAACTTGACATTTTGAATGACATTCTTTGAAACTTCTGGGTTTTTTAACTTAATAACTAATTTGCAATTACAGAAAGGTTTAAAGCGGAATGAGAAGCTTTTGGACTTGTAAGAACAAACAAACAACAAAATGACGGATAAATAGCTGAGTCAACTTTTGCAGTGACAAAATACACGACGAATTCGTGTATTGCCTCAAAATATCCTTTAGAATTTTGTATAATAACACTTATGACCTACCTATAAACTTTCTGTTGTCATGAAATGGTTTTAAAATCCTTATTTGTTTGCTTTTTTTGGAGCAGAAGTGCCACGTGCGCGAGCTGAAGCCTGAACAGGCTGAAGCGAAATTCTCTCGGCAATTGAAAGTTCACTGAGTTCTCTCCCGGATTATGTCACTGCTGTTTGTGAGTGTATTTAACTCGATAACACATAAGCGCTTCAAAATAAACATCTCGAGAGCCGGCCTGCTACACGACAATAGATAGATTAGAATCGAGGTTCCATTTCGTTTCCTGAGTTGTAGTTATTCAACATTGCAATTGCCACTCCGAGGAAAATGCCGATAACCCGAAGCTATCTCGGTTTAGATAGGCATTCTGCCTAGACAAGCCCATCAACTTACTGTAGTCTTCGTTTCTAAAGTGTGCTGACCACACAACCGAATACTCCGACGGCGACCATAATTATTTCCCTCATCCGAAGAACGAAATCGACTCACTTCTTTCTTCGGTTCGCTTCGGGGCGATCGTCGCCAAAATAAGCCATTCGATGTAAGTATATCCCGTTTCCCTGGCCTTTTACGTTGGAACAACGTCCCACCACGCATCTCCTTGTCATTTTACCCGAAAAAATATAAAACCTTAGGAATGAATAAAGGAATAAATCGAGAAGCTTACTCCGCTGGACTCAGCTATAGCCTTTTACGCAAAGCGCCAAAATACAACATCCCGAGGTGACGTAGTAAACTAGTTCCAGTCTCTTTTTTTACGCGCGCGAGAATTTTGGGCATAGACAACCCAAATCGTGCATTATGGCCATTTTGAACCGGTGATATCTCACAACGAAAAAGTCGGAGAGATTTTTTGGTATGAAATTTAGAAACCTTGGGCATGAATCTTTTAATAAAAAATAAATCCAGCCAGGGTTCATATGCACTTTAACTTTTGGAGGCAAATTAACGCTCCACAGTGGGTTCTAGACACTATTAGTCATGGTTATGTTATATCTTTTGAATATCTACCTTCTGGTATTGTGCTTCGAAATAATCAGTCAGCCTATTCGCACGCTGATTTTGTGTCCCGGGCAGTTGGGAAACTACTCAAGTTGGGGCTTATTGTCGAAAAGAATAGTCCGCCCACCGTTGTTAACCCGCTTTCTGTTTCCGTTAATTCGGAGGGAAAACCTAGACTCATCCTCGACCTCAGACACGCTAATAAATGCATACCTAAAGCTAAATTTCGCCTTGAGGACTGGCGTTTATCTGCAGTACACCTGCCCATACGGATATATGGTTAAATTTGACATGAAGTCCGGATATCATCATATCGACATTCATGACGGGCATCAGCAGTATTTAGGTTTTCAGTGGCCCCTGTCATCAACACGCAACATATATTTTTGTTTCACGGTCCTTCCGTTCGGGTCGTCTTCGGCTCCGTTTTTGTTTACTAGGTTTTTCCGTCCGCTCGTCAGACACTGGCGCTCCTTAGGTTTTCACATTGTTCTGTACTTAGACGATGGTATTGTTTGCGAGAAAGACTCCACTGCTCTGCAGGTCTCGACTGCAATTCGTTCCGACCTAGCGCGCGCCGGAATAGTAGCTATTGTGATAAGTCAACTCGGTCTCCCACGCAACCCTTGAATGGCTTGGTATCACGTGGGATCTGGCTAGTGGTTCACTCTGTATTCCTCAGGGTAGAATTGACAGGTTGATTTCTTCTCTAAAGGATTTCAAAGCCAAATTACCCTCCGTTTCTTTTCGCTTTCTAGCGTCAGTAGTGGGCCGTATTGTCTCTCTTTCACCCTGTGTCGGCAATATCGCGCTCATTATGTCTAGATTTTTGCAATCAGCCGTTACTTTTCGTGAAAACTGGGACTCTGTCGTAGATCTTAGCCGTTTTCAGTTTTATTCCAATTGTTTAGATGAGGTCGATTTTTGGCTGGTTAATTGCGAACGCCTAACCGCAGAGTACTCTTTGCTTTTTCTCGACCTGTAGTTGTCATCCATTATGACGCTAGTGCTTATGCTTGTGGTGGCTCTGCGCTTGTTGTCGATAAATTAGAATTCGAGCTATTTTACAGCGCATTTTCTAGCATGGAATACATTCAAGACAGTAATGCCCGAGAATTGTTGTCTATTTTATACGCATTGAAGTCGTTCAAGTCAATCATTCACAGTCAGATTGTCAAGTGTTACACGGAGAATGCTAATGCAGCTATCATCTCAAGCAAAGGAAGTATGTACTTTTATGTCACTCCGTTTGCATCATTTTGCAATCGATATTTTTCAGTTTTGCGCCGTCAATAATGTTTCGCTTGAAATAGAGTGGATTCCTAGGTCTCTTAATCAGTTTGCTGACACTTTTAGCCGCGTTCAGGATTTCGATGATTGGGCTGTCTCTATTCCGTTCTTTCATTACGTTAGTGCTGTGTCAGGTCCGTTTACAGTTGACAGATTTGCTTCCGCAGAAACTGCTAAGTGCGCCCCCTTTTTCTCTAAGTTTGGGTGTCCAGGCACCGAGGGCGTTGATGCGTTCAGTGTTGACTGGTTGGGCGATAATAATTGGTTAGTTCCTCCGCCGTATCTGATTCCGCGCACTATTTTCCATTTAGAAGATTGCAGAGCTATAGGAACCTTAGTTATTCCTAAGTGGCCTTCCTCGTATTTCTGGGCGGTCGTCTTTCCTATATGGTCACTTAGATCGTCTGT
The DNA here is from genome assembly GCA_030867875.1 of Actinernus sp. WN-2022. Classification (NCBI taxonomy): domain Eukaryota; kingdom Metazoa; phylum Cnidaria; class Anthozoa; order Actiniaria; family Actinernidae; genus Actinernus; species Actinernus sp. WN-2022. The sequence continues at coordinate 3,258,303 of JAOWCC010001751.1, read as the reverse complement.
TTCTCGGATTGTTGAATTTTCAGATCCGACACACATATTTGCTCCAGCTCGTCCGGGCCACAATACGATCTTTAGTAATTATAGATTTAACGCACCGGTCCTAGTGGTTTGTCTCAATGCATCAGGCGTTTTCTAAAGTCTCGTGACTATTATAGTTGTTGTCGTGATTGGGTGATGTTTATGCCAAGATTACCATATACTGTATACACATGAGAATAATAGTAATAAATATGATAGTAACAATATCCACAATATAGAAGGTTGTAATGAATAGATTACCGAGTACAACTAATAAATATTGTGCTCCCGTGTTACTCGTGTTTCGTTGCTAATATATTTACACTGGACTTGAAGCTTTTGTGTGGCAAAGTATTTGTCACCATATGGCATATTGTGGCTTTCGTGTGGCCCTGTGATCCGTAGTATTTTATTACACCGATGCTTACGTGTGGCCCCGTAGTTTTTGTCTAACCTAATTTTATTATTTGGCTCTCGTGTGGCTCATTCTTATCGGTAAGAGATATGTGGTGTACTTTAGTGAAGTAGCTCCCGTGTGGCCATGTGATTATCATGTGGTATGTCGTGAGGCTCTTGTGTGGCCCTGTACTCTATAGTAACTCAATTCCACGTGTGGCCCGGAAGGTTGCTAGCTTTCGTATAGCTTATATAGACATACAAGGTCCCTTTCTTAGGTGCAGGTACTTTTACATACTTATTTTGTATATATTTTCTTTTCTTTCCGCAGCGGCTAATAACGAGCTTCCTGACCGACTAATTAAAAAGCATGGCGGTTGAAAAACTGAGAGTGTAAAAGATCACTATTGTAGGGAAGACCTTAAACAACAGCTCTTGGTCTCTTTGCATATTGACATTTAGATTCACAATTTCTTCCCACACTTTGTTGCTTGAGGTCAGCTGTGCGGCTCCCTCCAAACGTTGTTATCATTATTCATATGTAGAAAATAGAAATACTTTCTATTTGGCTGAGCATAGTGAAAGAAATAGAAATATTTTTCTCTTTGTTACATGTTGAATACATGCTTTTGCATTATCCCTTTGGGATCAATTAGGAGTTCTATAAATACCCCTCCTTCACACGTTCATACCACTTGACGTCGCATTTCAGCAGCGGCCTAACTTTTTTCTTGACATATTGTATCTCTCTTATAGTTTGAGTTAACTCTTTACCGTCCGAGCCTGTAAATAGGAGACGTATAAGTCCGTTACTATAACAGGGATCACTCGACTCTTTCACTATGGAGAAAAGCTCATTTGTTTTGGCGATTGTTTTGTTTCTTCGATTTTCACGAATTTTAAGGAGCTAAAAATCGGCTCAAAGAAACCTTCCCATTCGCACTTGAAATCAAGAGCAAATACAAAATAACCACTCAGTCGTTACAGTACCTTGTTTAATCTTTCCAACCAGCAGGTTTGTTTTCACAAAACACACCAAGCGACTGTGAACCACGCCGATGTTTGCACTGCATTTCACCACATTTTCCTGCTCCCACCTCCAATTACATGCTGGGTAATGGACAAAAAAATCACAAGGGTCTCCCCCTCTGGAACTCCGGTAGGATTTTTTTTATAAGTCTTTTACCCTTACAACCAAGAGCGGTGATTTGGACTCAAGCTGTTGCTTTAAAGTGACAAAAACACATCCTAATAGGTTGAGCAGGGGTAAAAGAATGCCAACTGCAGGATTCCAAGGATTTCATTGAAGAATTTTTTCCTGTGTCTCAAAGCACAAACACAACGGAAAAACCCTGTGAAATCCCCTCACAAAGCCTACTAGAAGCAAACCAAGTACTTTTCAGCCATCCTCAGACTTAATGATGTCTTCAAGCTCTCTGACAGTGGCATATTTCTCCAAAATTAGAGCACATTTCATTAGAAACCCTACCGAAGCAGCCATACCTACCGTCCACGAGTGAGCAGAATTCTCCCAAATGGCATTGTGGGAAAAGTTTGAGCCCTCGGCTTAAAAAGTCAGCAGTATTTTACTAGCCCGGGCTAGCTAAACTTGAACTGAGGGGGAGGGTTGAGTTAGCACTCAGGATTTCACCAATTGAGCTCACACACGATCGGACGACAAAGAGTTAATAGTACGTAACAGTAATTGTAATATAACTGTCTAGAGTACGTATACAATTGCAATAAATTATATTTGCAATATTGTTCTTAAAAGTATTATTAGGAAGCTTTAAAAACCTTTTGACTCCAGAGGTAGAGGTGAATTCGCACTGGTTTAGAGAATACTGGGGGTTTTTTATCCCGGTTTTTCGTATCCGGCAATTCACCATCTAAAATCTAGCTCAGAACTGTATTATTATTGTACTGGACTACTGTTATTAGTTATAATACCAATTACTGCTGTAACTTGAATGTAATAAACGATGCTATCAGCTGTGCGGCTCCCTCCCAACGTTGTTATCATTATTCATATGTAGAAAATAGAAATACTTTCTATTTGGCTGAGCGAAGCGAAAGAAAATAGAATTGGGCATTTTTCAACACCGACAAAAATGGCGGCTAGCGTCTAAGCGCGCAAAGCGTAATGGTCCGTGGTGGGTCTTTCACGGTAGAATAATCAGCGACTGCTTGGGCAAGAAAACATGGTTAAGTACAATTTAGCAGTGTAGTTGACTATGTCGTTAATGATTAAAGTCTCCTAGAAAGCGTGCGCTACTTTAAGGTCAACCAGCACTTTCATAAATGGTTTAAATTACGTAACAAATAAGCGAAACCTGTTCCAGGTATAGTCCTCAATGTTTCGTTCGTCAATTTCAGTGGTACAATCTAATTAGTCTATGTATACTGAGATAGTTATTAGCTTTCTTGGATATCAAGACCAATATACAGAAATGTGTAAGGTGCAAATAGAAGAATGTATGTATGTATAACTTCTAGTCAAATGTTTGCCTGGTAATACACACTATGCATAATTATAACTCGCGCGGTCACAACACGAAAATGAGGCCGGTAGGTCCTCTGAAATGTTGAAGTTGAAATAGTAGCAGGAGGTTTGAAACGTGTTGAACATGATTGTTTAGTTGAAAAATGTTGCTAATCTGTCCTCACTTATCCTTATTTTTTCTTTATAGTACAACCAGCCAGGCGCATAGCAAATTAACGGCATTGTTTCACTGAACATTCGTTCAGTGCCTTTCACAATCTCCCCAGGCGCTTCAATTTCAACATTCCAGTGGACCTACCGGCCTCGTTGACATGCTAGTTACCAGGACTTATGCATAGGGTCTATATGCGATCGCTTGATGAGAATTGCAGAGGGTTCGCGTAACAAGATAAATAGAGTGACCTCAAAGCAAATGCAGTGAACATAAGACCAAAATAATTGTTTTACTTCATGCTGTTTATATTACCGCCTTTATACAGGGATCATAACGATTATTTATCGAAAGAAATGACACAAGCCAAAGAAAGTCTGCTCCGTGCTCATGAGATCGAGTTACAACTTCCCTAAAACACAGACCAGTGGTCTAAAATATTTTAGGAATTTGAAAAACGTTTCCTCTAGCTCAAAATATTCAGAAAAACCTGTTATTTTTAATGAAAACGTCGCTGATTACTGTAATTTCTGGAGTTCTGCTAACAGGAAAAGTGGAATTCGTGCGAACACAAACTTATAGTTATTTGCACATTCGCTCTCTCTCGAAATCGTTTCCTTCCCATCTTAACTTTGACATCTTGAAGCAGATTCTAGGTACTGATTTAGGGAAGTTGTCTCATATTTTCATACAAAAACTCATTTCTCGAAGCTCCAAGTGCAAGAAACGAAGCGAAACTTTGCCTCCACTACGTTTATATATTTATGTTGTACCCAGAAAAGCTACTGTGTAATGACAGCCTCGATGTATGAAATGTAATTTGTATGCCAGCGTCAAGCTCAGTTTGGTGAATGAAGACATCTGACTACGCGACACCACCCAGCCTTTTATTTCTTTTAACACTTGAAAACCCCGAGACTAAAGACATCCGTCTTTCGCTCACCCGCTATATAGCTAGTGAGAGCAGGATAAACGTCTTCAAGATCTAAAACTAAATTGTACCCGGGACGAGAAATACGAAGAATCAGCCCCTGTCTGGAATTGCTCCTATTTCTGTCCCGAAACCGTTCGACAAGGTATTCGTTTGTTACTAATGTACGTAATGGAATAAATTAACGGGTCCGAAAAGAGTAATATCAGGGGGGGAAATCGCACTCCTATTTCGACATACGAACAAATTGGAAGAGAAATAGGTAAAACTAGCCCCTGTCTTTAATTGTACCTATTTCCGATCCATAACGGAGACTAAAGACATCTGTTTCATCGTTTCCCGGCTATATAGCTAATGAATTAAGATAGCGAATGAATTAAGATATCGAAAACTAAATTGTAAACAGGACGAGAAATACGAGTAATCAGCCCCTGTCTGGAATTGCTCGTATTTCTATCCCGAAACCGTTCGACTAGTACCAATGTTACGTAATGGACTAAATTAGCGGGTCCGAAAATAATAATATCAGGAGAAACTGGCAACTTGTCTACAATTTCTCGTATTTCCACATCCACTGATGAATCCAAGAACGTGAAAATTGAATCATGCATAGAATTAACTGATTAGGTACTTATAGTGTCTTAATTAAACAGATTTAAAGAGAAATACCGGTAGATGAAACTAGCCCCTGTCTAGAAATGCTGAGATGTTCACGCTATGACGGCTAACAGTTAGGAGAGTAGCCTGCGTAGCAAGCGTTTCCGTGGGGTTTTTCGGAGCGTAGGAAGACTTTTTCGCGCTGCCAAATAGCGAAAAAGTCTTCCTACACTCCGAAAAAACCCACGGAAACGCTTGCTACGCAGGCTATTAGGAGAGGACTTCTACTGAGAGATCTGCCTATTTATAACCAAGATAGGAATCTGATACTCTGAAACAGTATCCTATTGTCATTGAACCAGCCCAGTTTTATGAATGACCTTTTCTTGTCTCAACATACCGTGTAGGAGTTTAATTTTGCGGGAGTTATTTTTTGCGGATTTTGCGGATTTCCTGCGATCCGCAAAAAAAAACTCCCGCAGAAAAAAACTCCCGCAAAATTTTCCGCCGTAAAAATATACTCCCAGAGAAAAAATAGTAAATCTTGTTTTAATGGTTATATCGGGTTAACAGCAACTTTTTAACATTGAACATAATAGGAAACGCCAGCCAAAGTTAATAAAATACATTTCTCTTCTCACATAGCCGGCTTCTTACGGAAAACCGTACTTTCCCGCTTCTGTGTCACGTTCAACGTCAGTTGTCGTAAATAAAGACTGACAACATACAGTCAATTCCAAACTACATGTACGCAATGGATTAATCTACAGACGTAATTCCTGCAGCAAATAAAGCGTGCTCTCATAACTCCGAGGCGACCGGCACAACAGGCATCCGTATTCCCGATTCAACTGCAGACACGTCCTCAAAAGAAACGGAGACTGTTATCATAATCGACTAATACGTTTTTACAAGAACGTACAATAATTCCCTCAGGTTTTGTCATTGTTTATGTTCATGTTGGCGCTAGAACAACAACTATAGAAACTTCCCGTCGAAATTGTAAGTCAGGAAGTAAAATTTCTATTTAATACCGATACTGCCTTGAATTTTATTTATACTTGAGCAGAAATCCGCAAAAATTTCCTCCCAGCAGAAATTTTATCTGTCTCGATCCGCAAAAATTTCCTCCCGCAAAACAAATTGAGTTGGCAATCCGCAAAATTTTCCTCCCGCAAAAAAATCGTCCTACACGGTAAATACTAATTATTCGTGCCTCATAATTGGTGGTTTTATTCATCTTGTAGCAGTCAGCTTCGGTTAAGCTCTGCTCAGAAATAATATTGCCAAACTGTTCTCGAACATGTTTATTCGCAGGAAAATATTGAGATGTTCGGCGTGCTCAGACGCTAATAAATTACTTAATTTTATACATCGCCCGAGCATCGGCAATGCGAGAGTTTGTCGTGTTTATCTGGTTAGGGAATTCTGTCTCTTGGATGAACAGTTAAAGAATCAGGTTTTCGAATTCTCTGGTTCGGGGGTTCCCTGCTAGCAGAGGTCTCTCTCTGTCTTGGTAAAATGGAAGGCGAGGGAGAGAGACCTCTGCCGACATCCGACGTTTTCTCTGTCGCGCATGCGTGAAGTTTCCTTGGCAACTAGTGACGTGTCTCACGTGTACTTAATGATGAGCGCACGAAACAACTGCAACAAACAACTGATGCTCTCTGAATTTCTAACGAGACCTGAAACAACCATGGGGCCTGATCAAAGCCAGGTCCCGGCTAATCCACAGATCGAATTGGAATTTAGCGTGTTGGTTTTTGGTGTCGTACAGCTATTTCCGGTAAAACGTGTTTTCGAAACTGGTTTGACTCGTCCATGAATGTGGACGGCAAGCGTCGGATATCGGCAGAGGTCTCTCCCTCGGCTACCATTTTACCAAGACAGAGAGAGACCTCTGCTAGCAGGGAATTTCGGGGGTGGAAGCGGAATCATTTGACTTGAGATATTCAGGACTCCTTTCTTTCACCTCACTTATTCATGATTCATTTACAAATTGTCTTTGATATTCATTATTCCCTAAGTTTTAAACACAAATATTCATGATTCCTGCAATTTTATAGCCATGATTCATGATTCATAATTCCGCTTCCACCACCGACTCTGGTGGTAATTTCTCCCTAATTTGGGTTCCAAAAAATGTACAAAAGACAAGTTGGTCATTATCGTAGTGGTTTCCCCCGCTTTTCGTGGACGTTTTCCGCTCGCGAATGAATTTCAGACGAGTAGGAATGGAGCGAGCACGAAATTAGCCCGACTGATTTTGGAGAAAACATACGTTTCCCCCGAACGTTTTCTGGGCATATTAACGTGGCGGAAGCCTAAAAGTTAACGACCATATTCAAGCGCATAAATAAAAATATTTCAAGCACAAAAACTATGAACTTCCTGTTATATATGTAAGAACTACGATGGTGCCTGATTCTATTTTTGAATTTATTTCGAAAGTAAAGTGCTGTTTTCATATTCTTTCGAGTTATATTCCCATCTCATGATGCTGCATGTGAACGAACACAACACTGCGGTTACATCGCATCAGATTGTTTATCTTGGTGGCGGCCAAATTGCTATAGAAAACTTGTTACTAAAACACTAATCAAAATCGCTTGATATCAGAGAAGTTACATTGATAACCCGGTTAATTTTGGAGGAAATGTACATTTTCTGAGGCCTACATTGTACTGGTAATGTTTGACAGATCAGACATGCATACCTAATTAGGAGGCGTTTTTCAAAATCACAGGCGTTGCGGGCAGGCGTTCCCTTCCCTTCTCCTCCCCTCCCCCTACTTCCTTTTTGTCCTCGCGCCATTCTTCCCTCGTCCAAATATATTGCGGTTTCCCAAATAAAACGCCTGCATTGCAGGCTATCATTATCGTAACCCGATGTATTTGTGGCCTCGCGTTTGCTTTGCGTTTGCTTTGTGTTTACAATAGCAAACGCAATGCAAACACAGGGTATACTCTGCATAGACATAATTCCTAACAATTTAAGAACGCCTTTTGTCAACATAGGACAGTACTCTGCTGCAGTAAAAACAAAAAAACAAATAAATGCATTTCGAAATGAAGGTTATTATGTATTCACTCACCCACTTTAGGATACGAAGACACAAACACATCTCCGTCTTTGACAGGCAGAGCAGCGATGCTCTGCAGAAGTTCTCGTGTTGTAAAAGGCAAATAGATAACGCCGTCTATTTCAGGGAAATCTGGAGGGTACTTGAATAACTCTTTTGTAGCAACACCATTGGTAGCGGAAGCACTCTGACCAGCCATATTGAATGGCTTGTAACTAATCAACAGGAACACGTACACTCTCCCCGGTTGAATTTACACTGAACTACCTTCAATGGCAAACACGGTTCTCAAACTCATTAATAATTCATGAGCCTTTTAGAGGACTGCATTTGGTCAGGTGGATGAGTTTGGAAACCCAACAGACCCAATGAAATACCAGTTGAAAATCTCTAGTGTTTAAACTGATTTTCATCCCTAGTGATGAAACTGTTCTTTATCGTCATATTTGTGACCACTAACTACTTACATACTGATAAACTACAAGTAAGGAGTGAAGAAGTAAAGAAACGACATAGAAAGAAGAAGTGTGCCTCCACTGGAGTTCGAACCTCGACCTTCCAACTGGTTGTACTATTCACCACACTACACTACTGGTACGCTAGTTATAATTACTGCTAGAATAATAAGCTATCTATTTAATAATTATATACAACAGTCCGAACGGTAAACAATACTTACTAATGATGTTTGAAAAGAAGCGTATGTAAATTTTCGGTTTAGCTATATAGCCATTCGCATGAGAAGTAATTTCAAACACTCATTGTTCGTGTTTCATCAGCCGGGATCGAAATATTTCGAAAACAATAAAACCCTCGAGACTACGTCTCTCGGGTTTCAATTGTTTTCTCAATATTGGGATCCCCTGATGAACACTACAATTCATGTAATAATAATAATTAGTTTATTCACGCCTCTTACAATGTATACATATATTGAATTGCTGGCTGAAATAGTGTTTGAAATAGTACTTGAAACAATGATAATCATTATTCTTATGACATTCTTAAAACCAGTCAAGGATAAAGACTAATATACCTAATAGACAGTGAATGCTGCCGCTCAGTTAAGGTAACGTATTAGAAGAAAACTAAAGTAGCTACATGTGACTATTTTCCAAAGAGCAAGATCTCTTATCAACATGATTAACAATAAATTATTTTCTTCTATTACCTTCGATAAAGTCAAATTAATATACAGTAGTTACAATTTGAAAAGTGACAGCGGGGTTCAAAACACAACATTAGCGTCTCAATAACAGTTGATTTCCGGTGTTTATGCTTCATGGACGGACTCCAATATATGTGTTGAGAAAAAGGATCTTACGATTTCAGACAAAATCCTACTTTAGGAGAAACATATAATAAATTAACAAATTCTAGTTTAGCCCACGCTCGACGCATCCAAAGCTGAGTTACTTTAATTAAAACATTATTTTGTTAAACTCGTTTGGTCACGAGCCTGTATTTACTAAGGTCGCTTTCGATCCATTGACAACATTGAATATAACTCATTTTCCAATAACCTGTTTGTTACAGGGAACTAATTAAGTATTGATTAAATCTTAAGCTATCGGTACCAAGCGATCCCGACAACAAGCCAATAAGATTTGAGTATTTCTAATTACAGTTCCGTACTTTGTCAGGTACCAAATCCATTGAACTTCCGTCAATGCAAATTAGTTACCAACTTCAAGTTGAATTTCTATGGAACATATCTTAAGACTCGTATAATGTTTTACGCTCAAACTATGATATTTGATCTCTAGTTTCACCTTTGACATATCTTATCTAATAAGAACGAAACAGCTGTCTATGGCTGCAATCTAGTCCGAGCGCTTTTCATGTCAGGCCTAGCTAACCGTAGTGCTTTGTGTTGGAATTTTACGTTGTATATCAGCTTTGCTGTAGTCTTCGGACTTTTCATTCGTTATTTTTCATATTTTTGGCTGCATAGGTCCTCACTTCGGATCCAACGTATTTTTACAGGATGTTTGTTCACGGTATTTGCTTATATTTTTTCTTTCAAGGTCAGTTTTGCTTTGTTTGGGCCACGATCCTACTTACAATAGGGGTCCATGTAAAGACACCTGCGTTGTATAAGAATTATTCTGGTCAAAGACATCTGTTCACCACAGAGACCATTGTTTGTAAATGACATAAATACAGAACGAATATCTTGTAACATAGTCGAAGAAAGCAGAAGTCATGATGAGTTGCCAGTCATTCACCGACTACTGATAGCATAGCTGAGAAGGAAATTGCAGCCACAAATGAAATTCAAATTCATTCGACAATAGAGCCATTCGCCTGTCACAATACGACAACGATAGAACATAAAGTTTTGTCAATACCATATCATTTTAGCCACGTAAAAGTAAACATAGGCGCCCAACCTATTTCCACAATCAACATTTTAAGTACAGAACCAGAAGCACCTGTCGTTCGTGCCACACATTCGAAGACAATGAACTTTACAAACCAGAATTTGCACACTGAAAAGAAAAAGGACAATCCGAAACGATTATCATGGCCGAAGAGATTTAAACGATTTACATCTACTCTGTTCAGAAACATATCTCGTTCTCGTAAAGTACAACCACTTTTACATCATTCAAACAGTAACAATATGGACGAATATATCGACGCCTCGTGTTCACGGAATACAGAGATTGTTGAAAATTCAAATCAATCTGCCACAGGTAGCAGTGATATAAACATAGATAGTCCCCATAGCAATACAATGACAAAGAAATGCGCTCAAGAAGCGAATATTCAGAAACCATGTTTAGCTGTCGTAGAAAACGATCCAGCAATAGTTACGGAATCAGAAACCGTAGAAGTCCCGAACCAACAAAATATGAATAAGTTACCAGAAGACAAAGATATTCAGGCCGATTACATTATATCTGAAGATACGAATTTTACGACTACAGATACATGTAGTCCACAAGAAGTTAAAGATTTTAAGGCCAATTACATTAGTGAAATTTCAGAGTTCAGTAACATGCCGCATGATGATGATATTATTCAGGGACATGAATTTACAAATATTACGGATGATCAAGAGCCCCAGATTACAGATACAAAGGGACATATCAATACAATAGGTTTTCAGAATACAGCAAGCAATCTTACAATATCAGGTTCGGTAGGTGATTTTCGGAAACCTTAATTTTGCCACGTCGCCCCGAATCGATCTTTAACATAGAGCACCGATTTAACTCGGCTGACACAGAGATTACTTAATTAAACAACTTAGACATTTCTTTTCTTTACAGGTAATCCTGTAATAACAATGCTCTTACCACTTTTATTGATTAATCCTTTCACGCCTCACTTGCATTTATACTAATGATCATCTAGATTAGCACAGGCAACCCGATTGTTTATTATCGATCCATATTAGTGCTAGCTCGCAATCCTAGACCGCTAATATTTTTTGAAGATACCAAACTCATCAATACAGTGTTAAATAACCACTTATGTTAATCAGCTTTCTGATAACACGAGAATTTAAAGTACCACATTAAACATAAATAATTAATCGTTTTGCCAAAAGATGAACAATGGCATTACAATTTAGCTTTAGAAATGTTTTCTAAAAGTCTCTTTTGAATCAAACAAAGTGTTTTCGTCAATTTTACGTCTTTTTGAAATCCAAGAAACCGTACGTTAATCAAGTTTCTCGTTTTCAAGATAAGGAATTAATTGGCTAGAATTATCTACCTAGATTTTTACTCTCCGCATTATCCGCCAAATAAAAACAATACAAACGTGTACCCGTTACTTATAAATCCAGTGACAGAATATGAACATCGCGCTGGTTGACAAATCAATCTGAATATTTTAGTTATGCTACTTAAACTTTTGAATAGGAATTCAATTTGCACAACAGAGTACATAAACTATTGTTAAAGCTGACGCTCTAACTAAGTGTTATTCTCAACATGGCACACTTGTCTGTCCAACTAATGTACTAAAATTAGTCAAAAATATTGAGTGGCTTGGTTTACCTTGGTCCCTTGGATCCAAGATCGATTTCTCACGCAACCACAAGCCAACTAAATGTGCACACTTAGAACCAGTACTTCATCTTGGTGGCCGCTACTATTTGTCAACTTCATGTACAATCGATATCAAAGATAACTGGCTAGGGCTTATATGCACTTTAACTGAGCGGCAGCATTCACTACCTATTAGATATACTAGTCTTTATCCTTGACTGGTTTTAAGAATGCCATAAGAATAATGATTATCATTGTTTCAAGCGTGTTTGCTATTGAATGTAGTATAATCATCCAGATTATGAAGCCGGGAGAGCTGAGCAGTGGAGAACAAGCCTCCACTGGGAATTGTAACCCAATTAACATGCAAATACATGGATCTCAAACCATCAGACAAAGGCTCGCCCGTTAAAGACTTGTCAAAGAAATATAAGAGGCAGGCAATCCATTATTACTTTTATTTTGGGATTGCTCACTTCCAAGAGATCTACTATTGTATAAACTTAAGGTTCGCGCCTGCCACGACGAATGAAAAAACAATAAAAGAGCAAAGTCTTCAGTGAAAGAAATACGCTCATCTGCCAATTGATAATTCATATGTTACAATTGCGACTCTGTGTACAACATACTGGTCCATACGCGTGCCGTGTAAACACCGATCTCACTAATCTGTTCGACTTCATATCGACTACAAGGGAGGCAAAGCAAGCAAACAGCGCGCGGTGGCGTTCTTTCAAGAGTCTTTGCTCGCGCGGTGGTGGCGTGTAGCTTCTTTCTAGAGTTCAAAATCTTTCGCTCGCGGTGCATTCTCGTTCCCAGTGCCTCCTCAACTAACTGAAAAATCGGAGGCTCTGGTAAGACACGAAACCAGATGTCCTAGATTCTAGGACATTGAAACTGCGCATGCTCATAGCATTCTCAGTAATGGCGGACTTCATCGAAGCTATTTAGTTCGCACTTACAAAGCTAAATACAGTTTTCTTTAAAAAGTATGCAGTTGGAAGCTATTCGTGTAATTAGTTTAGATAAGGACTGATTCTGTGTCCTTCAGACCAGTTATGGCAAGTCGTTTATTTACCAAAGTTTACCGTTTGTGTTGAAGTTCAAGGCTCATCCAACCGGCTCAATCGTGGTCGTCGTATCTCCCCTGAATGCAATTATCGAGGAGCAAATTTCTAAACTGAGGACGAAAGGACTTCAGTGTACTGTGTTGAGGATTGCTGAGGACTTTGAAGTTACGGTAATTTGAAACACCCTGAGAATATGTGCCTTAATTGGCCTTGCCATAATAATACCCGATTGATAACAGCAGTTTTTTACAATATACGAGGCTGAAATAGCCATAATTCAAGCTGAGTGCAAAGTGGATTTGTATTGCACTGGGATTGCTGTACCATTATTTTTTATAATTGCCATTGTCTTGTTTTTCTACTTTATACAACAAGTAAAGCCAGAGGTTTGAGTAGATAAAAATAGTTTTCTTGAAATGAGGTAATTTCCCTTGCCCCAGTGATGGTCAGGCTACATTGTACTACACTGTATAAATTCGATCAAATGTATACGTGGTCCAAATAGGAGTCTCTCCTGCTGGTCCTCGGGGGTTGAATGTTATCAAGACATTTGAAATATGGATTCAGAAATCAAAGTAAGGCACTGGGGGGGGGGGGATAGGTGTGGGTCATGTGCATTTTCTTTAGTCAATAAGGGGTGGATCATGTTATTCTGAGTAGTAAAGAAGGGGGAGGGGGGTTGTGATGCAAAATGTTATTACCACCAACAGAGAAAACAACCCAAAGTGGACGCAGAACGGGACACTGGTCCACACGATACACAGGTTATGTGCAGTACTAAACTTAGCTGACTATCAACACTATCGTAGATTTACATCTTCCAACAGTGTTCCACAGGTAAGATTACTACGTACTATCGCTTACGACATGGTCTCTTAGTGCCAGCCCTGCTCCACATGCCCAATACCTATTAGAATGGTTCTCCGGAACGATGTGTGTGTGCTGGGGGATCCCCCCTCTCATGGACTTTGAGAGTGGGGTCGCTTGTCATTTTCAGGCCTGAGGAAGGGTGGGCTTTAGTGAATTTTGTCTTTAATAATAATCCCCCCCTCCTTCATAAATAATGACCGGTCCCTAAGTGTGTTCTGGCATATATACTAGTAAACTCGTGGTGGCCATATACAATTTTAGCCCACTTGTTTATTAATTATGGCCTCTACATAAACTATTTTTACAAAGAAAATAGGACTAAATTGCATTGTTTTAATTTTGACAAAACTCAACAAACCCGATGTTTGCGAGGCAAATAACAGCAACTCAACAAACTCGATGTCAAACCCGATCTATGTCTGTGAGGCAAATAACAGCAACTCAACAAACCCGATCTATGTCTGCGAGGCAAATAACAGCAACTCAACAAACCCGATCTATGTCTGTGAGGCAAATAACAGCAACTCAACAAACCCGATGTTTGCGAGGCAAATAACAGCAACTCAACAAACCCGATCTATGTCTGCGAGGCAAATAACAGCAACTCAACAAACCCGATCTATGTATGTGAGGCAAATAACAGCAACTCAACAAACCCGATCTATGTCTGCGAGGCAAATAACAGCAACTCAACAAACCCGATGTTTGCGAGGCAAATAACAGCAACTCAACAAACCCGATGTTTGCGAGGCAAATAACAGCAACTCAGCAACAGCAAACAGCAGTACACAAATCCCGCAGTACTTGCGAGTAAACTGAACAGCATTATGAAGTAAATGTACATATAACCGCACAAGGAAATGTACACAAATAAGTAACAGGGAATACGAGGTGAAGAAGGCGCTTAAATAAATCAGCGGTACAGAAAGCCAACGATATGTAATTGGGGGGGGGGGGGGGGGGGGTACTCCTGTTTGTGATCAGAGTTTTGGAGCTCGGATTGGGTCGAATAGGGTCAGGGTACTCTTGGCCTCACATACCCATTTTTCATGTAAGTACCCCCCCCCCCTCCTCGGGATAAGAGGCGAAGCTAAAAAGGTACAACAATAATAAATGCGGAATGACATAGCCCAACAGAATAACATACCAGCTAGGAAAAAAATCGACCCCCCTAAAATTATAACCAACCTAGGTAAATTTACTTTTAAATACACTGCTACGAAAATTTGGGAAACTATACCTACTAGCCTAAAGCACCTAACAAAAACAAACAATTTCAAAAAACAATATAAAGTTTACCTCCTTAATCATCAAATTTAAGAGCACCATTTTACTTTGTTTATAAATATTCTCACAATAACTACTTCTCCTTCTAATCCTCTCTTTCTTTCTTTTCTTTTTTTCTCTTGATTTCTTTTTTATTATTATTCGTTTTCGTTTTCTCATATTGTAGTTCCTCTCAAGTTCAACTTGTTATTCTAATCAATACTTTATTTAATATATTCTATGTATTACGCTCAGTTATTCAATTATTATTTGCATGTAAGCAGTGGCCAACTCGAAAGCTTTTAGCTACTTTGACCACTGTACACTTGAATCTTTTAATTTATTCCATGTACTTATTTTGTTTATATATTTTTATCTACTCTCCTTATTGTAAATATTATAAATAGTGTGAAATAAACTTGAACTTGAACTTACCTGATAGGCGGCAGGGAGAAAGAATAATATAAAGATTGTGTGCACGAAGTGAAGCGAAGCGAAAAATAAAAAGCCGTAAAATATGTAGAACAATAAACCAACATGTAAGATAAACTAGCCGAAATACGAATAGTGATGTCGAAAGCCCACGAGGTGGAACGAACCATAGCTAAACTAGAAGCAAAACAAACCGCGAATGAACGAAATAACACGGCGAGACGACGGGAAAAAGGCAAATGAATATAAATGTAAACCAACTAGAAAACCAAATATATAAAGCCGAAACCGACGAGAGAACCGAACAGGCTCCAAGCGGAGAGGATAAGAGCTGTATAAAACTAAAAGCATAAAGCTAAGTCCTTCAGAGAGGCAGACATAAAACATAAATTACGTCAGGCATTGAGCTGGCTGTAGATCTGGTGGAATTGGTCGCAAAGCTGGTGGAACTTGTCGCAAAGCAGGTGGAACGTGTGGCAAAGAAGGAGGAAATTGTGCCAAAGCTGGTGGCTGAACTTCGCTAAGGGAAACTGCTCGACGAAATTCATAACGACTGCTCCTGACCGCTTCCGGCATGAACTGTGTGCCTATTCCCTAGTGCCCTCTAATTTATACTCGCTGTATCAGGGGACTGGTGCGAATAGTTGTAAATTCAACCGGGGAGAGTGTACGTGTTGCTGTTGAATAGTTACGAGCCATTCAATATGGCTGTTCAGACTGGTCCCGATGGCGTTGCTACCAAAGAGTTATTCAAGCACCCTCCAGATTTCCCTGAAATAGACGGCGTTATCTATTTGCCTTTAATAACACGAGAACTTCTGCACAGCATCGCTGCTCTGCCTGTCAAAGACGGAGATGTGTTCGTGTCTTCGTATCCTAAAGTGGGTGAGTGAATACATAATAAGCTTCATTTCGAAATGCATTTCATTGTGTTTTTTGGCAGCAGCAGCAGCAAAATACTGGGCTATCTCGACGCAAGACGTTCTTAAATTGATTTTTTTTGTATGAAAATATAAGAATTACGTAGAAGCTGCTTCAAGGTGTCAAAGCTAAGATGGGAAAGAAAATATTTCGATAGAGAAACGAATGTTTGTAAAGATAAGTCTTTGTTTTGACATTTGTGTGCTCGCACGAATTCCATTTTCCGAACAAGTGGAAATATAGCTGCATGCATGTTCCGTGGAAATAGAATTGCTACCTAAAAATATTGTAAAAATCTATTGTAATACCAGATTGAAAAGAAACACTTTTTACCAATAGAAACAAAATTCTCCCTGGCTGATGATTAAGAGCGACTGTCTGTAAGAATCGACCAAAATTGACTTTTCGTGGCACAAGTCGAAAAATTGTTTTCTCTCATAATCTGTCCATAAGTAGGCCCTAGAGAGAAACCAAACGAGCTGTAGTTAGTTTGGTAAAATATTGCTTCGTTTGGCGAGGAAATGGTAAAATTCGAGTTGGCCTGGAATCGCTGAGAAATTGGGTTTAAAAATATGACATTTTCCGAAAATAAACCCGGCTCGCGTCGCAAAACTATGGCTCTGGTGGTTTCTACGATGGATTCTGTTTGATCTTTAGGCATCCCTCCTTCTGACGATTACATAATGTTTTGGTTTCTGTATTCGTTTAGAGCGATAATTTTATTTTAACGAGGACCATAATTTGCTAGCTTCTATTCAACAAATTATATCACGGGAAAACGGCTGGCGTTAAGTATGTGCCCTGTCTCCAAATTCTTTAAAAGTGATATAGGAAGCTGTGTTAGATAGCATTCTATCAGAATATCGAGAGAAATCTCTGGGCAAACGATTTTAACCACTTGGTTCAGCGCGATTTTGATACTCTATTCATAGCCATTTCGGCGAAAATTTACGCTTGGGTAAACAATGGCGTGACATGAGCTTATGAGCCACTCGCCAAAGAATCCTTAAAAGCAACTAAATAACTTAACAATAATAACTTTTGTCCTTTAAATATTTTTATTTCGGTTTCGGTACTTCGACCTTCTCTTCAAGGCCTCCCTTTCAAATTATCTTTCAATATTCCTCCTCATATTTAACTTAATGCATAAATTACGATCAAGTTTATACAAACAAGCAAACAATTGTATTCATTTACTTGCACTGAGCAGCAATAGCTCAAACGAAACCTTACTTCTGACTCGATAGCGAGAATATTCAGTATTAGTTCAAAGTCCTCTTATTGAATTTTTTGAGTTCACTCGCCGCTAAAGTTGATTGAGTTTCGGTCATACGTTTTGGTCATTAATTTAATCCGACATGTCAGATTCTTCATAATGCAAAACCATGTTTGCAGTAACGTTTTAATAACGTTCTAAAGGGATTTACTATGGATTAAACCCCGGGATTTAAACTGGATTATGGCCAATTTATCGTCTAACTCAATATTCAAACTAACTGTCTTAGTCGACTAGGGGGAAGGTACGTTTCTAAAAATTGGGGGGGGGGGGGGAGCTGGAGTTTTTTCTTTTCAATCCATGAGAAAAACGTGGCCCTCCCCGTTGCTTTTTAAAGGAAATCCATGGCCCCTCACTTGAAGTCGCGGAAAAATGGATGACCCTCCCCCAGTAGCTTTGACGTTATTTCTTACAGATCTCATGTTTATATCAAATAAGTACTAACAACGCCTAGGAATTTTCGAAGCCGTTTATCTGCCAATACAAGAAAAAGGAAAAAGGATGACCCTTCCCTACTAGGAAAAAATAGAAAGATGACCCTTCACAAACGTTACAAATTTTTTTCGATGACTTTTCCCCAAAATACTCCACCCCCACCCCCAGAAAAAAAACGCACCTTCCCTAATTGATTTTTAGCCTCCCTGTAATGCAATACGTGACTAATAATCACAATGCCCTGTCACGAGATTGATACTAAAAAAGTTTTTCATATTCTTAAAATGTAACAGAACCTATTTCAGAGTTCTTGCTATTAAATTTCCTTTCTTCCATTTCTTTCTTTCTTATTACGTACTACGGCCATAAAGTGTACAAAAGGGACAACACCTTCTCGAGCACTTCTGGATCCGCCCATGAAGGAATACATATGATTATAAAGAAATTAACTCTTTACAGAATTACAGTTCTCACTTCCTGTGTTTCCGTGACCGTGTTAACCTTTAGCTTGAAAACAAGTACAAGACTTCACTAGTTGAAACAGCTTATCTATGTAGGGCTTCTTACGTCTTGTCGTGATATCGGAAACGTCAAGGTTAAAATAAACACAGATATCTCGCAACGCAGGCACGCTGAATGTACCACTCAGCTTGCCTTGAGAGACAAGATCGCAAACGTTATATGTGTCATACACTAAAGGATGAAGGAGTTCCACCTCCCTTGTTACCCGTCTCCGTATGACCTCTAAGGCTTCCTCCTGTCTAGCGCTGCATTCGTCCGCTTCTTCCTCCTGATCTTCAACGTCAACACTGCGTTTTGACGCCAGCCTAGAAAAGAAACTCGTAATTTGTTGGACGCAGAAAACAATCGAGTCCCGGTACCATCTTTAGCACATCTCATATCCTTTGCAACTGTAGATGGGTCAACCTTTCTTCCCGTCGTTTTACCAATTTCAAATTTCTTGCAGAGGTACTCCTTTTGAGATGTTGTGAACTTTACTCTTCGATTATGCGAAGATTTCAGTGCCCATCCTATAGGCAGAGACGGCAGATCAGAGATGGGGTGATAATTTGGCCCAGTAAGAGAACCTTCCGCAACTCCCTGCAACTTTGTACTTCCATCCTCTAGCCTTTCTGCATAATTAATCATTGCCTTGTCTTGAAGAGTTTCTTGTTCCAAAACCCGCTTATGCCTTCCACACTCAAGATGATGTTGTAAGCTGGAGTGCCTCTGGAACGATTTTACGCACCCTTCTGCTGGGCAAGAAAACAGTTTATTGCTCGGTGTTGCCGCATCAATTACTTCTTCTACATTAGCATTGATGTCGTCCTCTTTGTCAGGCAATGTGTCTGTTCGGCGTGACTTCGGAGTTGCCAACTGCACCTCTGTCTTACTTTTTTCGAGGACTGTAAGTGCAGGTATGTCCTCTTTCCAACAACTACTAAATTTGTTCCATGGGAGTAACTTACCAAAGCCTATGCTGTACGCCCTCCAAACGCGCAGACCATCCTTGCAATACTCAATATTATTTACCAAGCTCACGCCCTCCCACTTGACAGCTTTATTCGTTGACGTCTCAGGCGTGGCCGAGAGGGTGACGCTAACATTGGGGACTCCACCTGACGATTCCATTGCCGTCTTCATTTGGATAGCAGTCTCGATGTCGTGGCCTGCGTTAAGGAATAACCGCATGTGAGACTTTATGGTCGCTGCTTTCCTATCACATGCTCCTTTTCCGCCTTGAGGGTCAGAGAAGTCCATCCGTCGAACTGTTACCCCTGTCGCTTCTCCAACAACTTTTGCTGCAGCAATGGTCAACGCAGAATGATAGCATCCTGCGTTATCTTGCCTAAACAGCACTGATTCCAGGTCTGGCATGATGCCTTTGAGTTGCCTTATTACATCTGTCTTGGCTGCAAGACTGGAATATGTGAACAAACGACGTCATCTCCAGCTCATGGGATGCGCCCCGTCTGAATGCTACAGTGATGTGCCAGGGTATGCCACGTTTGGCAAACCAGTCGGTCTGACTTTCACGATACTTCCTGGGCAAATATTTCATTGCCCAGTCTTGTACTAGGAGAACTGATTTCTCATTTAATCCATCGATCAAATCCAGTCTAGCTTCATCTTGGTTAACGGAACGGAGTAGATGGGCCTTCCAAGCACCGATATTGTGCTTTGCCTGTTCAATGGTAAATGTTAGCTCATCTGTTTCCTCAGCTGTCCCTGTTATCTTGTGAAGTGCTTTCTCTATCTCATCAATTCCTGAAGACAATAGGTTACAACGGTCGCACAGACCGTCATGAATGTGGTCGCAGATCGCTTGGAAGTGTGGCTCCGTGGGATCACTTAGTGCATACGTCCGACAATGGTCGGGAACTTTGGAAGAACTTGAAATGTGGACCTTCAGAGGAAAATATTAGGGTAAAATATTAGCAGCAAATAAATAATGAACTAAATTTCTTTTTTTCGTTTTTTGTTAGCGTTTGTTAGCTATTTCTGCCTTCAATACTATGACTGGATTCAATTTTTAGTATTTTTGTCTACACTTACCTTATAGTCACACTTCAGATAGCGCTTGGCAATCTTTAACTGCTGTTTCTTTTGCTTCGCCCAAGACATACCCATACCTAGGTCTCCTAGCGTGTCGACGACTTCTTCTAGCTCTTCAAATCCTTTAGTACCAGAAGCTGTGATATAATCGAGGCCCTGTAGGGATTTTTGAACAGATGCTGAGCAAACTTGTAAAATTCGCAGGAGAGAGCTCCGACTTAATGGGCTGAACTCAGTTTCCCAGCAGTACTGCTGATACTGCTTTACAATGCGTTCTGGCACCAACATCCTGATCACATTGGGTACTGTAATTACCTCTCTTGAAGAAAGCACGAGCTTTTTCTCTCCAAATGGCAAATCCTGAATTATATATGGACTTGCTATGAAGCAGATAAAATGTTCTACCTTCTCTTGCGGAACACGCATTCTTGTGTGACTCGGCCTTGGTACAGGTACTCCCTTGCCATGAAGTAATGAGTGTCGCTTGGCGATTTTATAGCGATAATGGGTGAGATCAGGGATCCATCTACAAAGCATTTTGAAGCTCACCTTATCGGCCATAATCGATAAAATTTGACGACGAGTGTCCCACTGTTCAGCCTCGTTATAACACTCAGCCAGACTTTCAAGTAATGCTTCGTCAACTTTAGTGGCATTATCTGAACAAGAGACAAAGTGCTTTTGAATGGCTTGAGACCCAACAAGAGAATGCCATAACTGATCGGGTTCATTAGGGGTTATGACGTTTAATGCTGCTGCTACTGCCTGGCTTGATTTCCTTATATAATAGCGCTTGGTTCTGTCTCCAGATTCATTCCAAGGGGTTGACAGGGAAGATCGAATAGGGCTTATGTCTCTTGTTGCCAGAAACCTATCAAGTTGAGATTTTTAGCTGGTACATTGCTCGTTCATGATAGAGTCATCTGAAACGTCTGGCAGGAACAAACTTCTGTATGGCGTTTCGTCGGCCTGTGACAGGCAAGGTGTACGTGGTTGTAAAGAGTGTGCAGCAGATGGTGTGCTAGTGCTTAGCAGTTCGTTGTCATTCTGGAAAAAAAAGAAGGCATAATTGTATTACTTTTTTCTCACTCAGAGAAACGGTGCAAAGACGCAGCGTGATGCCAAGCAATGTGAAACAGATCGGTATGGCCTTCTGTAATACATGTAATCAACAACTTTTCTTCCTGACCTGGCCTTGAACTTCTGCGTAGCAGGCGCCGCAGTGGATTTTCTAAGGATGCGATGCGGGGGAATCGTACGATTTTTGTTTCGCCCCATTTTCTAGCGCTCCGAATCCTACCAAAAACCCAATGAAACGCCTGCCATATGTTGTGCATATATAAAATTGAAGTGAAACCTATGTCTTACTGGCTTCTTAGAAGAAAAAGATGTATTAGAACTGAAACGGCGTTTTAGAGCTGCGAGCGTGTATAATTCGCCGAGTTGTGAAATCTACATTACCACTTACCAAAGTTAAAGCATCCATTTCACCAATAGTTATGTCCATTTCCGACGAACTAACAGCATGTGAACCTGCAATGTCCATTTCAACGTTTTCTTTAAAAGATTTAAGAATCTCCCTGCATGACCGGCACAAACCTTGAATATGAGAGAAAAGTACGCGCGGTGTTACTGAAAATGTATGTTTAATTGGATAAAAGAAGCAAGATACCAATAGGCCCTTTGCAGGACCTGATCATGTGACCTTTTTAGCCTGTCAATCAAAAAAATGGCGCTAGAACAACATGGATGCCAGAAATGGAAAGAGCAAGCCAAAATTAGTAACAAGCCCAAGTTTTAGGTTCATATCTTTAAAACTGAAGAAGTGGCAATTTTTTGAAAGCTCTAAATTTAACAGAGTTTGTGAGACTACTGGGCTTTAAAGATATGAACCTAAAACTTGGGCTTTTTACTAATTTTGGCTTGCTCTTTCCATTTCTGGCATCCATGTTGTTCTAGCGCCAATTTGTTTTATTGACAGGCTAAAAAGATAACTTGACCAGGTCCTGCAAACGGCCTATTTGCTGTTATTTACCTGAACCTACTGTGATAAAAATGCCTGTGCACTTCTTGATCCTTTGGGAGAGGATTTTCGAGACACCTCTATCCGCCTTCGGCAATTTCTCTTTTTCGTCTTTTCCGTGACCAGATATCTCTTGGGGAATACTACAACGGTTGCTTTTTCTCTTCCATCCAATTCCAAGAGCCATACGATGCGATGGACAAATGGTTAAAGACGCAAGGTTTTGGGGAGGATCAAACAACGCCGCCCGGGCAAGAACAAGTTCCACTTCGCTCTCTAAGTCTTGAAAACCACAGAGTAACTTGTGGTTGGAAATGTCCTTAGTACATGATAATAAAGGCACTATCTCTGTCGACTGCTTCCTATCTCTGCGATCAAAGGTACAAGAACCTCCAACAAGTATCTTGAATGAGCAACACGCTTCCATTTTATTTTCAATTCGAGATAGGAAAACAATAGGTTAGACATGGCATTCCCACGGCTATTTGTGCATAAATTAAATTATCAAATTTTAAGTTTTAGTGTTGTACGTCTCTTGTAAACTGATATAAAGCAATTCATATATAAAAAATGGAATACATTTACGTCCTTAAAACCAAAGTGTAATGTTTAAACATATTTTCTTGGTGAATGTTGGTCATGATCAAATGATGCAAAGTATTGCAAGATGACCTCTTGGCTGTCACGCCAACATTAGTGAGTCAGTCAGACCTGTAACATTTACATACTTACCTTGTAGGTATTTTCAATAAATTATATCACTTACTTTCAAGCAAAAAAAACATAAGAAAATGTTTTACTAATTTGAGGATGAATTTGTGATAACTTCTTGTGTCACGCCATTGTTTACCCAAGCGTAAATTTTCGCCGAAATGGCTATAAATAGAGTATCAAAATCGCGCTGAGCGAAGTGGTTAAAATCGTTTGCCCAGAGATTTCTCTCGATATTCTGATAGAATACTATCTAACACAGCTTCCTATATCACTTTTAAAGAGTTTGGAGACAGGGCACATACTTAACGCCAGCCGTTTTCCCGTGATATAATTTGTTGAATAGAAACTAGCAAATTGTGGACTTCAGTAAAATACAATTATCGCTCTAAAACAATACAGAAACCAAAACATTATGTAATCATCAGAACGAGGGATGCCTAAAGATAAAATAGAATCCATCGTAAAAACCACCAGAGTCATAGTTTTGCGACGCGAGCTGGGTTTATTTTCGGAAAATTTCATATTTTTAAACTCGATTTCTCAGCGATTTCAGGCCAACTCGAATTTTCCATTTTCTCGCAAAACGAAGCAATATTTTACCAAACTAACAACAACTCGTTTGATTTCACTCTAGGGCCTACTTATAGAGAGAATATGAACGAAAACAATTTTTCGACTTGTGCCACGGTTTGGTCGATTCTTACGGAAAGTCACTCTTAAGGGTTAATAGCCGAAATCATTTAGCGGAGCGCAGCCTTAAAACCGCTCAGAAGCTCCTCTGCTTAGCTGAATAGGCCTTATGCATAACGACACTTTTGTGATCACCACCAAACCTCACTTTGGCACAACATTTCCTCTCAACACCAAAGTGAGGCTTGGTGGTGATCACGTGACATCATCACGCATAAGGCCTATTACTGCTGGTCATTCGACAGTAGTATTCGTGATGGCATTTATTTCAAAATAGCTACTGTTTTGTTCGTGCCTCGTGCGCATCAGATAATTGAAGAAATGACAATGGAATAAACCATTTACTAATGATTGTATTTATTAGTCAATTTCTTGCGCTGATGTCTCGCGGGCTCACAGTGTTCATTTCAAACCACCAAAATCGTCTACAAATCATGCCAATTTTGAGAACAGCATAATGCTTAGACGTGTAGTTGCTTCAGTATTGCCTCAAATTCTCTGGTTCCTTAAATGAAGAATAGTCTAACGTAGACATTTTGCTAAAATATTGACGTGTATTCTCTCATCAGGTTCAACGTGGGTCACAGAGATTTTGTGGCAGATTTGCAATGGAGGACAAATCGACAAGAAACAAATATTTAAGCGAATACCGTTTGTAGATGCCTTTCGATTGATGGCTAAAAGATTGGCGGAGTCGGATGTGCTTTATGAAAAAATAACACTTCATGACTTCTACAGGGAGAGGAGTCCTCCTCGGATCTTCAGGACCCATCTACAGTATCACCTGGTTCCTAAGGGGGACGGCCCGGCTCCTAAGCCAAAATATATCTACGTCCTTCGTAACCCTAAGGACTGTGCTGTGTCGTATTACCACCATGTGCGAAGAGTGAGGTATCAGTTTAATCTACCATGGGAAGATTTCTTCGAGATATACATCAGAGGAAAAGGTTTATTGCTGATTTCTTTTTATTTGCTGGTCGAGTTTGAGGAATGTACTCATTGTCTGTTAGAATAGTTAGTTTGTGCGTGGTGTGTCGGATTTAATCTAGAACGCGGAGATTCACGCGATTCCAAAAAGATTGGCACAAAATTTACATTGGTGCGTCAAAAGTGGCTCATTAAAACTTCACCAATGGTCCCTTCCTATTTCTAAATGCAGTACTTGAAGAAATCCGAATATTCTTCAAAGAATTATAATTTACATCGAACATTTCCTTAAAACGGTAATAAGTTCATGTCCTAGATACACCAATATGTTACTGACGTTCTATGACCGAAACATAATAGAACGTAATTAACCTATTGTTGTATCTAGGACATGAACTTATTACCCTTAAAACGTCCACACTATCCGCCATTTTGTTATGAGGAGAGGACTGGTGAAGAGACTCTGGGGACTAGGCAACAAGCTTGTTTGGGTTTCCTTTGTACGGATACCGACGTTTTTATCATGTTCGTTTGTTATGATAGTCCCTTTGTCAAAGTAAATTTATTGATGACTATACATTGGAAACGCTTACTATTAGATTGGGGGTTCCAATAATATTTATCTTTTCAAGTGTATCTTAGCCCTTATCCTAAAAAGTGCCACCCCCACACCCCCCCCCCCCCCCCCCACCCCACCCAAAAAAATCGGATAGGAGCCACCCCAGCCCTCAAAAACCAATTCCTAGATTAAACCCTGTGTACATGCTTTGCGTAGCCTGGTCTGGAATTGATGAACTGAAAGTGCATTTGACAAACTGCAATCCATAGTAATCACCTGTATTCGCTTTCAGTTGCTTTTGGTTCGTGGTTTGATCACGTGCTTGGCTGGTGGGCTCATCGTGATGATCCTAACATTCTGTTTCTCAAGTACGAGGACATGAAGAAGGTATGAGGCAATGTCTACTGACCGCTAAGTTTGAGAATCAAGAACAAGTAGAATTGTTCTTTTAAAGTCACTAGAAGCCCAACGTTTGTATCGAATCTACATCATAGCTAATCGAGAGTGTGAATAGGTAGTCTCCTTTGCAGCTTCAGTTTCAGTTTATTTCGCACTATTTACAACACAATAATTACATATACAAAGATAAGCAATTGTATAAGATATGCATTAAATTAAATAAATAATAAAGATGTGCGCAGTGGTCGAAGGAGCGAAAGCTTTCGAGTCAAACACGGCAACTATAGCTTTTGGTCTAACCAGGTTCATGTTAACAGCATATCTTGTGTTATAATAATGTTGCTCAGCTGCTGGAATAACAATTTGGAGAAGGCCGTTTTTACCTTCGTCACGCCATGTGTAAGCTCCACAAACGGCTGATTACACCAGCACGACATTCCATTCCCCATTGTTTGCAATAGGCAGTCTAGACCAATTACAGCGTACGTGTACACATTAATTAGCAACGACTCGCTTTTTTCGGCATTTACGAGCTCACCAGTTCAGCCTCGAAATAAACGAGTTCTTCCAAAATATTTCTTATTTCTTGATAAAAACTCAGAACAGAATGTAGCCGAAGCTATTTGAGCCGATTCTACATCCATATTTTCAAGTTTAACCACGATTTCCCGCCAGACGAGAGTAACGGTTCTGGCGCGAGTGATTCTTGGATTCTGAGAACTGAATTCTGATTGGCCCGTGCCTTGCAATGGAATGTTGTGCTGGAAGCCGTCAGTGGGATTAGCGCTAAGGACGGCATCGAAGGAGACTAGTGAATAGGTGAATGGTAAATATTTCTTGATCTGAGTGTTGTGTCTATGAGTTCTAGAGGTTTCTATTTCGAATATGGTAATTATAAGACGTTATAGGAGGCCAACGTCTATCGTCATTTCTTTCTCCTTGTGATCGAAACAATTTCTGACCGATACAATTTTTGCTAAAATTATTCTCTGATAGCAGAATCTCCTTTTCCTCCCTTTCTTTTGTAATCGCTTCGTGAACTGGCGGGTGAAAAGAAGACTGGTCCTAGTTGCAATGTTGTGTGTTGCGCTTCCGTTAGCGATAACTTTAGTATGCGATCGTATGTTACCCGCCATAATGTGATTATATGGCCCGACATGTATACTGTAACAGTTACTACTGGTGAATTTTCCGTAAAGAAAATCATTAATAATACAGATAAGACAAGTTCCCCTAAAACTCAAGTTAAACTAGTTGACAATTTATTTCAAGAACGATTTTGCTTTCTGCGTGGAATATTTTTCCCTCAGTGAACAACGAAGCTTCTAGAACGCGAGAAGTAGCGAATGCCTCAAAGAAGCATTGACCGTTTATCCTCTCGAGCCCAACATATTTCACGGGTAAGAAAAATTGTCAATATCCTCGGGTCGTCTCCCTGTTTCTCTAGGGACTCTCTTCGTGGTTGTACAAAGTGGCAGACGAAGACTAGATTCTCTCTTAAAGAGCACGGCTATCATTGACAACATCACGGGATAACGTCCCGCGTATACGCTTTTGATCTGATGATTCATCGCCCGCGCGTCTCCACAGTTTCCCGCCAAAACTAAAAGAAAACAGAGGTAATCACCACTGTTTGTAATTTTAAGTACGTACGCGGATATACGTGAAATGTTTCGCAAAAAATCACACAAGAAAACTACTTGCCCTTAGACTTTAACAGGTTCAAGTTGTCTTAATTTGTAATTCACTGTGAGTTGACTAAGTTATATAATTAGTTACTAAAAAGGTTTAAGACATTGGAACCTTGTATTTGTGCTCTAGAGCCTTCGTTCTTTCGGCCAGCGGAGCATAACGTTTTGCCGCGGTGCACACAGCGGTCAAACGTCTGCGCATGCGTCAAAACTCTTGCAACAACAACGTATTCCAAAACAAATTCAAAGCGAGCCGGCTGCCGTCACTGTTCACACACCCGTTTTCAAACCTTGAGAACGTTTTTGATAAATTACGAAAAAGTTTGGTAAACTCACAGTTTGAAGTTTGTTCAATTTCCCGTCGACTGTGAAAATAAAAAGCTTAACTTTCACGTATTTTTCTTAACTTTTGGGGGTAGAAGTTCACTGTTTTAAGGTAAATTTTGCGCGGGAAATTCGCGCGGACGCCCACCAGACTGACCGTAATACGCACGCGCAGACGTTTGCCCGCTGTGTGGCCGCGGTGTGATTATTGACATGCAATAGACAATACGCATTGTAAACATGCGTGGTATCGTAGCGGGCTCAAATATAATTCAGAATGTTTTCAAACAAGACGCTGCATCTATGGTTAGATAACCTGGTTATATTCGTCCATGGTCGTGGACGGCGGTTAGATCAAACAATGTTGTGATGGGGGTAGAGTCTCCTTTCTCCCCGCCAGGTTGCGAAGATATAAGCCCCAGATGTAACATGGATGTTTATAAAAGTGCGAGGCTGATTTATTTGACAATACTCGAGAAATATCCGGCTCGCTAAATCAATTGCCAGAGATTATCTACTCGACTATCGATTATCTACCCGGTCTTGGATTCTCTTAATGCAAACGGAAACGCAACCTGTATTCTTTTGGGATCTACACTTATCATGTCCTACAAGAAGGACGCACCGCCGTTAGACTTTTCAGTCTTTACCCTAACTTCCTACTAATACCAGCATCTAAAACGAGCCGCAGAAGGCGAGGTAGTCCCATTATTCACAAACTCAAGGGTTTGGGGATATGTGGGAACTTATTCATTTGACTTGGCAACAACGTGACTAATGGTTGGCAGAGAATCGTAGTCGAATGAAGTGCATCGGACTGGTTATTAGTTGTCTCCGGAGTTCCTCACTGTTCCTCCTGATGCCTTTCTTGCTCTTGCTATGACGTAAATGACCTACCCAGCTGTATCTCTTCTGATTCCACCATTGCCCTTTTTGTAGATGACTCCAAGTATTTTAGGGTAGTTCAAACGCTGGAGGACTGCCTGGCTCTTCAGATAGATATAGCTGCAGTAGACACCTGGTGTAGGACCTGGGGAATGTCATATAATGCTACCAAATCTAACGTTTTGCGTGGTTCAAGGTCTGCAAGGTCTCTCACTCTACTTATCTTCCGCATGGGTGACTGTCTTATTGCTAATACCTCAGCTTGCTGTGACCTAGGCTTGCAAATTATCACTAATGTTTCCTGGAACAACCATGTAGACAAGATTAGTAAGAAAGCCAAACGTTCTCTCGGCGCACTTGCGGTTTCCGTACTAAGATCTCGGCTAAAAAGTTTCTCTACCTTTCGCTTGTCCGCAGTCATCTGGAAACGGGAGTGCCAATCTGGTCTGCCGCCTCTAAACGCAAATTGGTGAAACTCGAGAGAATCCAGCGGCGCGCTACTAGGTTTATAACCTCCTCCGATACTGAATATAAATCCAGACTCCTCTCTTGTGATCTGCTTCCACTTTTACTTCGCCGCGAAATTAAAAACCTTACATTATTGTTTAAGTGTAAAACTGGCCTAATCAGTACTGACATATCTAAGTATTTGCATCCGTATGTCCCACTTAGAACTACTAGGAAATCTACCACGGGATCACTATATACCGCAACTCGTTTTTTAACCGTGTTATTCCCCTCTGGAATGCACTTCCTTTTCAAGCCAACTTTCGACGCTACCTGGCATCCATTACAGGGACCTTTATTACAGTAATGTCACTAGCTCAACACTTATACTTGGATCTCTAGATGCCGCTGTTCTTCATGTAGAGAGATAAATCTCTCTTTTTGTATTTTTTCCTACTTTATTTATGTATTTTCTTTCACTAATTTTAGCGTCTAGCAATTGTACATTTGCCTTTTGCCTGTGTTTTATTTTTATTTGGAGGACTCATTTTATAGGTGTTTGTCACTCCTCAAAAGTAGTATTTCCGTCTGCTACATGTTTCGTTCTTTGTATATCTGCTGTTGGAAGCCAAATCAATAAATCAATAAACACTCATATTTGTTTAATAGTCCATCGAAGGAAACACTGTAATATTAATTCAACAATATAGAAAACCCAATTCTCGATTCGCCCCGCAATTAAAATATGCTAGCAGCTCCTGGATACGCTTAGCCTGATTATCAGACGATACGAGGTCGTCCGCTCACTTCCTCCCCCTCCCCGTCTGATGGACTTCATAGTCTTTCATGTTCCTGACGTCATCAACCTTTGTTTTTACAATAAGCCAATACGAACACGCGTAAGAATTGAAGCGTAAAGTGTAGAACAGTCGTGCAGTAGCAGCTTTTACTAGTTGGATCTATCAGCTTTCATGCACTGGAAAAAACATTCTACAGCTTCAAACTTCTCTCGATTTCTCAGAATGGTATCCTGTTTGAGCTGCTGTGGTTCTTTGGAGAGCAGGACCTTTTTAAACGGAAGTTTGCGTGCAGTATTTGCAGGACAGGACAGAAAATATACATACAAGAAATATCAGACTCGATTCACTGCCGTAAAGTTTGTTACTGTAGACTTAGAACTTTTACGCTTTTACTTTTATTTTTAAAACGTTTTGAAGCTTGATATGTATGCCGATTAGTCACACAAGACCCTAAAGTTGTCCTAGTGTAGGTTTTTTGGTATCGGAGATTGTTTTAACCGGACTTTTTGTGCAAAGTTTAGATGCCCGCCGTACATGAAATTACGGAAGTGTGTTCATAATTCTGAAAACAAAAATATTCTCCCAAGTGCCATGAAACTTTTTCCATAACATACTCAGTATGTGTGTTCACTCCTGCAGAAAAATCATAATATTCCATGAAAGATTTGGTCTTCTAAAAGCCAAAAACCTAGGAGAATGTTTGAGATCTATTAAATGCATGAGATCTATAAGCGGAGGAAGATTAGTAATTTACCAAAGTCCGTACGTAGATTCACAAACACATCGTTTCGATAAATGAACGATTCCAATGCTTTCTTCTGCTCTGGATATAGCTTCGAAATCCTGAAAACTTTACAACTTCGGTCGACACAATGATCAAGTTCTTCTTCAACGCCATTCAGAAAAATATGCGAGCACATTCCTTAAATTCCAGACTTTGCCAAAAGTGTAAAGTTCGCTCTGATTGGTTGACATTATGACGTCAGGAATACGAAAGTCTATGAAGTCCATCAGACGGGGAGGGGGAGGAAGTGAGCGGACGACCTCGTACCGTCTGATAATCAGGCTAGGATACGCTTAGCTTTGAAAAACCCACTTTGAATTAATCCCACATTGTACTCGAAACCATATGTTTACACTTGGAAGAAAAAATAATCAGTATCAACTGAAATTTTGTACTAACAACATCGAGAAATGATAAACATGTTCAGTGACAAACACGAACATACAACTCATATTGAAGATTCTTTAAATCCCAGGACCATGAAAGTGCTGTTCGTAAAATAGCAGAGTTTGTTGGTAAAGAGCTGACCGTAGAGATGATCCAGCAAATTGCGAAGCAGACAACCTTTGATGTCATGAAAAGCGGGGACCAGTTTTCCCAGGGAACGCTGCCTTTTGATGGCCCAGAAGAAACTAAATTTATTCGTAAAGGTGTGGTAGGAGACTGGCGGAATTACTTCACGGAGGAACAGAACCACCGTTTTGACAGGATGTACACAGAGAAGATGGCAGGGAGTGGATTGGAAGTAGAATTTTAGGCATCTACATCTACTTTTCTTCTTCACAAAGCCTTACAGCATCTAGTGAAGAGAGCCATGGTCAACATGGTCAGCCGATCCACTAATGAATAAATAAATAAGTTAATACATCAAAATAAATAAATAAATAAGTTAGTAAATAAGTAAATAGATACATATAAATATGTTAGTGAATGTAACGTTGTCCTTTTGTGTATCAATCAAATCTTTTTACAATAACGAAAGCACTAGGTATGATGTGAATACATTGTGTGGTACGTAGATTCTGATGCACACGGTTTACCGCCGCCTTGCCCAATGACGTGCATGTTGGTATATACAAATTAGAGCAGGCTTTTGTAACAGGTAACAATCCCCTTCTCTTCACGAATAGTACAACAGGTTATTTTACGTCCTCCATTTATGAAAAGAAAGTGTTGAGAGACAAGGCCAACGGCTTTTACGTCTCTTCCCAAGAACGCGTCCAGAGATTCGACACCACGACCTCCTGCATTCATGACCGGTGCAATTCAGTCGTGCGGTAAGATTCAGATTCAAGAGAATTCAAGACAAAACGAGGGAAAATGTCATTAAAGTGATAAGGTCCCCAGAAGGGATTGCTCATTGCCTTTTTGATTTTGCCGATTTTTCGACGAAAGGGAGGGGGTTGGATTTGAAGTCAAGGTGACATTAGGTTTACCTATAATAGTTACTAGAACGAAGCGGCGTTCGTTTCGGGTGTTAGTGGGTGCGCTTCCTCTCTTTGTGACCCGGAGCGTCCCAAAATGAAAACTCCAAACACTTTGCTAAAGTACCCAGAAGTAACTTTACACTCTCGCTGTTACTGACTTACGGATACTTCCCACAGTCCAAACATAAACCTTTTCAATTGTTTTGACAACAAGAACACATCATGACCTTAATAATATTTGTTGACAATACAAGACGCTATGGACGGACTAGGTGGGCCGGACGGGAAAATAGTCGGCTCGAGATCATGACGTACATAGCCTGCATTACATCCGAACTAAATCCTGGTTTAAGACCGGGATTCATTTCGGATGCAACGCAGGCTATGACGTACGCGATGCGGCGTAGAAATTGACCGAGAGCCATATATTTACCGGTCGGCCCGACCGAACTTTATACAATTGTCAATAAGTGTTATCATATCAACAATTCCAAAAAGGCAAAACAACAAGAAGCAAATCGAACAGGGCCGAACGCAAATTACCCACAGCCAGCCAATCATAGGAGCGAGTTTCACAAGTAACTCATAAATGGAGTCCCTGTGAGCCAATGACAAACCAAACCAAAACCAATTTGCGTTTGGTTTTACTTGGAATTCTGATTGGTTGGTTTACTTTCTCAGCCAATAGGAGAGCTTAGTAAACGTAAAAGCAAAACACCTCCGACACTCAATTGAAATCCGCTCTATTCATATCAGTCATGACCGCGTGGGAAGAAGTCTGGTAACAATGGTAACAGAGCGAAGACAGCAACCTCGTTCCCAGGGGTCTTTACGCGCCTAATCAAAGATGGCGTCGAAAGTACCCCTGGTACAGGCTGGTTGGATTCGGCCACTGATTGGCTAGACGTTAAGCGCGCGCTGATTGGAGAATTTCAAATAGCGCGTGCATTTTTGCTTTGAAAAATAAACTGCTGATGTCGTCTTTCGCATTGCGCGTTCAACATTCGTTGAAAACAACTACAAATTCATCAGAACTTAACGTGTTTGCCTTTTTTAATGCTCACTTCGCAACTGGGTACAAGTAGAACAATGTACGGTTGGAATTCATTGGGATCACACTTCGACCGCTAACCGTTTTTCAGCGATGATGAATCCAAGATGGCGGATGCTCCTCAAAATATGCCCACATATTGGGCATATTTTTGGGTCACATGACCAGCCTGTACCAGGGGTACTTTCGACGCCATCTTTGATTAGGCGCGTAAAGACCCCTGGGAACGAGGTTACGAAGACAGTACCGCACTGTTGTGTTCTTTTGTATCATAAAGAAATTAATTTATTTTCCGCTATCGACTGAAGATTTTGTTCTCTTCCTGTGACAAGCTGGGACAACTGGCCTGGCTTTGATGCCTTTACGAATAAGGTCTAAATAAGGATTTTTACAACAACTGCTCGTTTTCTGATTGGCTGATATTACCATTGGAAATTAGGACATACCATGGTGGACTGCACAGGAAGCCCACATATAAAGAGCTTTTTGTTTTTCTTTACTATAATCTAGAGTTTGGGCTTCTTGTAGTATCACAGCGCAAACAATTTTTCAATTCTGTGGTAATGGTTGTCTTTTGGATTTTCGAATTTTAAACCAATCAACGGTCACATCCCCTTAAAGCAACATGAGAGCGTCCCGCTGCTTTCCAGGCGTAATACCACAGCTCAATACATTATCAGATAAAGAATAAAAAAACGCTCTTAGATGTGGGCTCCCTGTGATCGATTGCTTGATCTTGTGTGCTAGAATTACTTTAATTTCCCCGTTATTTTCCTTAAAGCCCTGTTTGCGCCTGACGATTTTTAGTTTGTCGTTGTAAACGAATTACGATAACTTACCGTGGTACGTACGCGCTCTTCAGTTACCACGTGTTGCGGTCAAATATTTTGTGGATTCATATATCAATTAAAATAGTGTCAATTTTGATACATTTTGACCATACTATAAAGCAAAACGTGGGAAAATACTAAAGTTTGAAACAGCAAAAGCGGCGTAATTAGTATACGGAAGAATATTGTATACTGGTATTTAGAAGACTGTCGGTCCACTGATTCGGGGGAATTTTACATTCGTAGAAAGAAAACGTTA
Source organism: Actinernus sp. WN-2022 (assembly GCA_030867875.1). Classification (NCBI taxonomy): domain Eukaryota; kingdom Metazoa; phylum Cnidaria; class Anthozoa; order Actiniaria; family Actinernidae; genus Actinernus; species Actinernus sp. WN-2022. The sequence continues at coordinate 3,223,985 of JAOWCC010001751.1, read as the reverse complement.
CAAATTACACCTACTGATCCATAGATCCATTGCATAAATGGCGTCCTATTTGAGTAACCATTGTTTAGGAATCTTTATTCTCATCTTTAGTATTCATGTGAAAACGCCTTTGTGTTGGAACGGCCGCTGATCTTCAGTCTTTTAAAAGTCTCCAGATCTTAAGGCTTAAAGTGCATATGAACCTTCGTGCAATTTTCATAGCTATGAAGCTCCGAAAAGTTTTGAGTACTTCTGCGAAGAAATGTTTGGTTTACAGAGAATACTCTATCTTCTACGCTTGTTTGAAATAGTGGAAACGTAACCTTTCCTGACTCATTTCCGTGTAAGTAAAAGCCTGGGTCGATTCCCGAGGTGACGTCATTTAATTAATTCGACTTTACAATAGTTTGAATAAAAACTTACAATTTTCACTAATATGACTTTTTTTCCTTTACTAACAACTCATAAACTGTATATTATCTAAAAATCGATGTTTTTTTGTGATAGAAAGGTGCCATGGAGAATAATGCATTAATGAGATGACGTCACCTCGGGAATCGACCTAGGCTTTTTCTTACGCGGTCATGGATCAGGAAAGGTCACGTTTCCACGATTTCAAACAAGCATAGAAGATAGAGTATTCCCTGTAAAACCAAAACATTCTTGGCAGAAGTACTCAAAACTTTTCGGAGTTTCATAGCTATGAAAATTGCACGAAGGTTCATATGCACTTACGACTCTATACAAACTATAACCTAGTGCAGATGAGGTGATGCAGAATATTACGACTCTATACAAACTGAAATATAACACTAGAGTGTCCACTATTGGGATTAAAAGGCAGTGAGGTCCTGGTGTCTCAGAGTACGGCAGCAACAGGAGAAATTTAGTCACTAATTTCCCGAATTGTCATAGTATAACTTTGTAATACTCTGATCGCCGAGGAACGGAACAAATCTCTGAGAAGTTTAGTTTTCTCTGCCTAAACTAAAGACGTCGCAGTTGAGTTGCTTTCAAAAACGTTTTAATGCTCGATTGAATGACCTTGGCTTCCCCTGGGGACAAGTCTGTTGTTTTTTAGAAGAATACCAGTAAAACACCATGTACTTATGTGCTTGACTAAATATTTAAAGCTCATGCGTATATGGTTTTAAGTGTCCCACATGGAAGAAGCGGGTTTGAGAAATAAGAGAAGAACGTGCAGATTTAAATATGTGATCCCACATGGATTATGTTGAAGGTTATGATGAAGATAGGTCAGGTTGGGTTCGTTTTTTTCACCCGGGAGCGCAGGGCTAGTCGTGCCAGAGGACAGCAAGAGTTGATGCTTTTCACTCTCTCATGTCCAGCCTGCATTGTCTTCTAGTTTTCCCTCATTACGATGCAAGGGAAAGTTATAAATATTGTTGAAGACATTGCATATTGTGTAATTTATGTTAGTTGAGGTACGAAATTCACAGAAATGAATATTTTGCTGGCACGGAACAGAAGCCTGGGGAGAGTAGTGCTGAGAATTATGGGTAATGTAGTGTGCCATAAGTAGGTGACTGTTAAGAGGTTGAATTCATTCTAGGTCAGCCTTGCTACCTTGCTTCATTTTTTTTTTTTTAATTGGATCGAGAAGCCGGAGGCATAACGAACATTAAGGGAAACCATTCTGGCTAGGTTAGAATCGTCCGAGTTTAAATTAAATCGGCATAAGATTGTATTTATCATATCGGACTAAATGTATTTAGATGACCTCAGCTCCCAGAGTTGGCGGCACTGCATTGGTGGGAGTATACGTTCCCGTTTAGTCCACACACTGTGGTTTTGGGTTTTCGTATCCGGCAGTGTCGCAATAATTAATAATAGTAGTAAATAGAGAACAAAAGTTGAAGAACGAATGCCTGTAAGCTATTATGAGCAATTATGTATTTAGATGACCTCAGCTCCCAGAGTTGGCGGCACTGCATTGGTGGGAGTATACGTTCCCGTTTAGTCCACACAGTGGTTTTGGGTTTTCATATCCGGCAGTGTCGCAATAATTAATAATAGTAATAAATAGAGACCAAAAGTTGAAGAACGAATGCCTGTAAGCTATTATGAGCAATTATATGAATAAACGCTGTCGGGCTCGGCTGACCGACATCCCCAAGTATCCTATATGACTGTGTGTGTCTGAATTGTGTAGTGGAGGCAAAATTCTAAATTTCCCTTGCGTTTGCATGTAATGAGCCGGGGAATTTAGAGATGAAATGTGCGTGAATTAACAAAGGAATCCGAGGCGATCTTGGTATTGTTTTAGTTAAATCGTGATCTAATTAAGTCCATCCAGACGCCACGATATCGGATTGTATTTCAGTCCTAACATCGATAACGTCCTCTTCAACTTAGGTCTCTTCATCTTCTGGAGTTAGTTCTACAAAAAAAGTACGGTTATGGAAAAAAAGTTTAAATTGTTGTTGTTGTGTTTGTTGTGTTTGTTTAAGATCAACACATTTTCCAAGCCACTGACAAAATGTTGCGATTTTTATTTTATTTCCACAATCAAGCTTGACTACGGGTCGACTCGCGGGACACCCGTACTGAGGCATATGCGCAGAAAATATGCGCACTAGCAATAGGGGCCACCGTCCTCTCTATCTATGATTATATTATGCATGTTTATTACCGTTGTTTTGACAGTCGCATGAGCAGCAGTGAATCCAAGACATGATCTGAAGATGAGTAAATCAAATCGCGGAGCGAATGCCTTTCTACCTTTGTACCCATAGCAAGCATCGAGAAGACCATCGCAATCCGTTTGGGTAGAGCACTATACGCTAAAGTCTGCCTTCATTTGTTATAATCATAGACAGAGCGATTGTGGCCCATATTGCTAGTGCGCATAAGCCTCAGTACGGGTGTCCCGCGAGTCGACTCGTAGTCACGTAAGCTTGATTGTGGAAATAAAATTGCAACATTTTCTCAGTGGCTTGGAAAATGTGTTGACCTCATTTTCCCCCACTTTTTGTTTACATTATCCTGTATGGATAAAATGAGTACATCTCTCAAAGGACAGAAAAGAAAGCGGAACGGTAAATTCTCTCGAACCTGGCTGAAGCGACGTATTTCGGGGCCAGAGGCGGAATCAACTTGCGATATGCGCGCAAATCCTGCGATTTTGAACGAAGCGAGTTCGCCGCCATATTGAAGATCCCATCATGCAACACTCAATAAGGCAAATGTTATACTCGCCAGGGAGGACTTAAATATAAAATTGTCAAGGTCGTCAGAAATAGGCGGCAAAAATAAGAATCCGGCCTTTGTAACTTTTTAAAACGCACGGTGACCCCTGTTATTTATGTTATAAAATTCAAGCAGAAAGACAGTTTAGCGTTTGGATATATTTTACTTTAGAGAGAAAACTGTCATTATCAGTGAATTTGTAACCAAAAATTGGATACCTGTCAAAGTCGATTATGGCACAGACACAATTAATATTTTTTTAAATAAAACATTAATGTGGCCTTAGGTAATTAAGCTGTTACCTATAGTGAGGACACCCCCATTTCGAGTCTTCTGACTCATATTTAGACAAATCACGCTTCATTCTTGGAAAATAGCAAAAGATGTTTTCATTTTTTTTAAGTGCTAAGTCAGCATTTTGTTTACGACATTTAACCTTGATTATCTCTGAAAAATGCACGCTTACCCCCAATGTTTTTGGTGATTTTGATAGCCCCATATCAAACAATTGTTGTCGTTCAGAGTAATATTTGGGCCTGACTAGAGGCATACGCTCATCCTTTTTGAATTTCGCTATCGAATCTTCAAAAAACGATTTGACGTTTTTAATCGCACTTCCTGTAGCCTACGTTGTATCCGCCTCTCTTCTGCCGGCTCGCTACACTTCCTGAACGTGTTCTAGTATTCGACGATCCGTCCTGCTTTCCAAATATGGAATATATTGACCATATATGGAATATCACAGGGAGCTCTCAGGAACGACACTTTTCTCAATAAATTGTTTGATATGCTATAAGTGACCTAAAATGCCCACATGGTCATAAAAAGAAAAAAGTACCCTTGTATTATGGGCCACCACCGTGAAATAGATGTTATAGGAAAATCACATGCCTGACTCGGTAATTCCACGGAAAATTGCACGAGAAAACTTATATCCGTTTTTCGAGCTGTGCAATCGAATGTCGAATTACCGAATCGGGCATGTGAGTTTCCTTGCATCGCATAGTCCGATAAATTACTTGATGATTATATTTAGTACTTTTGTTGATATGTTGCTAAGTTATAAATAGCGCGCGTAGCCTACACTGCTGATTCCACTCTGAATCAACACACTTTTCAGCCAATCAGCATCTGATTTCGCAAGCGCACTTATCAGTGCGATTCAGCTGTGACTGCGATTATACACTAATATTCACTATTATACCCTAATAGACCCTTTCAGCTTGCCTGTTTGTTGCCCCATTTCAGACCACGTGAATGTTCCCTTGAGTAATACGTTTTCGTTTATGTTAATAATCATACTGTATTAATTTTTGCTTCACCGGTTTAAGTAACACCACTCTAATGCAATACAATACAATGAAATACAATAAACTTTATTTAACGAGGGAAAACGTATTCCATACGAGTTATATAACATACGTCCCTCAAACAAGTTATCAAGTGCTGGGACAGCCGATTAAAAAGAAAACGATTGGAGAACATAACATGCAGTTAACGCGTGTTAATCGTGTTTTCAGTTTTCCATACATTGTCTGTAAATTTTCCCGCGGACTTTGACTCGTTTTTACAGACAAATGTTCAGTGGAAAACTGAAAACACGATTGCACGCTTCCCAGCACAGCTACATCCCTCATATTTCGATCAGTTAATCTTTTACCTGGTATCTTAAGTGTGTATCTGAAGAATATTTCATAAATTTGGTTTTACGGATTTTATTTGGCATCGGATTCCCATGCCATGTTGGCAGCCATGCCTTAGGTTTCAACAAGAAACTAAACATAGTTCCCATTACCTCCCGACGAAAAATACAAAAACCAACTGATAAAACAAAGTTGATAAATTCCTCAAACAGTCGATAAAAAGAGTAGTGATAATTATCATGAGTTACTACACTGTGAAACTAATGCGTAGTCCACACGAGCAAGTTTTCCTTGACAAGTTGCCTTGTTCAATAACTGGCACGCCAGTTTTTCAACAAGGAGACTTGTCAAGGAAAAACTTGTCATTTTTCGTCGTCTACACGAGCAAATAAAACTTGTCAAGGGAAAACTTGCTCGTATGGACTACGCTTAAGCGCGACATCTGGTAAACTGTATAAAAGTTCTTTAATATCACGGAAATCAGCCGAGAAACAGAGCTATGAGAGCGGTCAACTCGTTTCTCTCTGGCCGCGCGGCCTATCGCTGTTCATAGCCCTCTTTCTCGATTGGGTTTCGCGATATGAGAGGGACTGTTTTATAGTATAGAGATCTAGTTGTTAGTCCAGAGACAACACCTCATTTATGACATAAAGCTAATATAGTTACGCTTCCTACCTCATACTACTGTAGACATTTCTGGCACAAGCCAACATACTTATTGAATCCGTCTCTCCTCAGGAAGGAACACGGCACATCATTATACGCCCTTTTCTGTTTTCTCTGAAGTCCATCGCTACGCACTCTTCCTTCTGACCTCGCCAATTATTCGGCTCTCCTCGGGCCCACCTCGTGAACCTGGTCAGTTCACCGTCAGGACTCAACCAAACTCATGAGTGCATGTTGTTCTGATTGTTTTCGGCCGTGAGTTCGATTAGATACTGCTCAGTTCCGCACTTTCTTTCAGCTCTTACAAAGTTAAACTCGGCCTCGTTTCGGATGTCCACAAGGTTTGCATTTTTGCTTCGACAAATGGGGTGGGCATCTCTCCATGTAAGGTATAAAGTATCGTGCTTACAAAGTAGCAGTTATCTTTATACTTCTCCCAGCCGCTTTTGCACGACGCTAAGGGCGAAAAGGAAGGCAAATATTCAAGGGCAATTAATGTTTCCAACGCTTACCTAATTTTTTATTAAATATTCTTAGAATAGTTAACAACTATTCCCCTCGGTGTCGTTGACTAGAAATACAATTACCTATTTGTGGCGTCCAAATATGCCCTGATATTTGGTCCGCGGACATTATCTGATCCGAGAAGAGAAGAGTTCCCCAGAGCAAAGCTCGAGGGAAACTGTAAACTTCGAGGATCAGATAATGTCCAAGGACAAATATCAGGGCATATTTCGACGCCACAATGTACGTTATTGTTCAGTATTATCATCCTTCAAACATTTTCTTCGACGCGCGCTTATAAGCTCACAGGGGGTGTACTCGCTGATATTTCCGGCTCGGAGAGAGAAAATATCGGGTCACGTGACGCATTCAATCAATCACGCGTGAGATAAAATATTTGATGGGTATTTCCAGAGCAACCACTAGCCCCCGACACTGAGGGAAATATTTTGTTTTCGTGTATATCACACATCTATTACCTAAAAATCTACTTAGTTAGTATGTATTTAAGTCCTTGCCTATTCAATGTTAACAACTTTCTTTACTTAATTATTATGTGTTCCCCTGTACAGCATGAGGAAAGTTTGTTACATTATAACATGATTTGTATGTTAGATGGGAGTTAGTTTAGACATATACAGAGCAGCAATCGGGACTTTCAACTGTCGTATATTACAAATTTCTAGGTTCATTTGTTCAATCTCATTACCTTCAATCATAACTGGTTGTTTACGTTTCATTGTAATGTTATTATAATGGTCCGCGTAAGTATAGTAAAAACAATAGACCAGTTCGCGGTAAATTCCGACATTTTGAAAGGGGTGCAAACATGGCGCGAAATAGAGTGTTTGTATGGGAATCGATGGGAATCCGATGCCAAATAAAATCCGTAAAATCGAATTTATGAAATATACTCCAGTTACAAACTTAAGATACCAGTTAAAAGATTAACATATCACAACTTGAGGGGTGTAGCTGTGCTGAGAAGCGTGCAATCGTGTTTTCAGTTTTCCATACAGTGCGAAAATTTAGAGACAATGTATGGAAAACTGAAAACATGATTGCACGCTTCCCAGCACAGCTACATCCCTCAAATTTCGATACTGATTAATCTTTTACCTGGTATCCTAAGCTTCTATCTGAATTTTGTACCTCAAAATTCGTGAAAATCGAAGAAACGAAAAACGAACTTTGGAGTTTTTCTCCAAAGTGGGAGAGTGAAGCGATCCCGGTTATAGATGCGGCTTTGAAGTCATTCATCCCTTGAAATAATATCGCAACATCGTATTTCCAGCATGTCTAGGTTTGATGCAATACTTTTTCCCAGGTACATGCTTCATATTGGCCGCTTTTGGCCGCTCTAGTAGCAAAAAGGTTAATATCGTAAATAATGAGAAAGTGCTAAAATAAATTTGAACTTGAACTTCGTAGTGGAATGAATGGGTATGCGGCTCCGGTTCCCTAAATGTCTTCGCATTCCTCCATTTCTCTTGAAAAGGGGGACGAAGTACGAAAGATGGTTTTCCACCACGCAATACAAGTTGCGGAAGCCCCCAAATCGTCATGATCAAGGTAGCAAAATATCTAGCACCATAGAACAGATTAAACGTCCATGACTGAAATCGCTGGTCCAGGCAAAGGGCTTGACTCAGAGTCGCGTAGATGAAACGGCGCCGAAAGACAAAGATTCCTCGGTTCCTCTTTCTTTCAATCAAAGTAACACCTCGCGTTTCCTTTTTATTGTTCGCATAAAATAAGGCAGGTACAGAGTTGCCATTTTATTCTAGGAAAGAATTTTACTGGCCCAATTTTCTGTTGCTTTTATAGTTGTACATACAATGATTTGCCAAATAGGACTCCCAGGATATGCATTATTTCTTTTTTAATTTGCTTTGATTCGTACATCTAATAATAACTGTTCAAATCTAGGTAGGCCCTGTTATGCAAATTCACGTTAGTGCTATTGTAGCTACTTCTCAAATTACTGTACCATGCGCGAAAGCAGGGTGGCGGCGAAAGGCATTGCAGTGGTTTGTTACATTGCAGGGATTTGAAGTGGAAATTCACGTTAGACTGCGGTTTACACCAAGGAAAAAGATCAAAGGTGGGTCATATATCGATGTAAACTAATATGGGAGCTTTGAGTGTAGTTTAGTATACAAGTGTTTCACAATTTCAGTTTCCCGTTTCAGAAGCAAGAGAAGTGCAAGCCATGAAAACCAAGTGTGCAAGCGTGCTAGGTGCAGTTCGGTAAGCAGTTCGGTAAGTTTGAAAGAAATGACGCATTTGCTCGATATAAAAGGCTGGTTAGCTGGTTATGACTAAGCGGGTGACTAAGTCCATAACTGGCTTTCTTACATACTGTCTTTCGGCTACGGTCACGTTCGAAATCTGGCCACGCATTCAGCGCCCGGGGGGGGGGGGGGGGGGGTACACCCATATATAGGCTATACGGGTACGTGCCGCTCGACAGGATATGGTTTTTGACAATTCTTAGCCAGGAACAGGGTATATAAATCACTGTTTTGGTCTGGAACAGGGTATCAAAATCACTGTTTTGGTCTGGAACAGGGAAGATGTTGTATACCAGCTGAAGGTGGTTCATGTGGACCAGATAGTTTCCGATCATCAATATCCGGGATGCATGGTCCAAAGGATTAAGCAGCTTCTTGTGATTGTGAATGTAGACCTGGTCACATACATCTCGTACAACATAGCCACATAGTCTCTTGTTTCCATCTGGAACAGGGTACCTTTTTGCCATTTTGTCTGGACCAGGATCGCAAAAATACAATTTATTGGCCTGGAACAGGGAAGGGTTTCAAGGCTCAGCGGCACACCCCCATCCTAATCTTTAGGGAGTGCCCCCCCCCCCCCCCCCCCCCTTCCCGGCCGGGATTCAGCGTTTCCTTTCAGTTACATCCATAGTTTAAAAAATCAATAAATTAAATTAAATAAAAATTGTTGAGTCTAGTGAATGGACTTCGCTGAAACGTTGAATATGTATTTCATCACTCATTATTTCTCTTGTATACAGCAATAAAAGCATATTGACAGAAATTTGTCATGAGAAACTGAGCTGACTGACGCACGTGCAAAGGCTGTTTTTCACTGGTGACGTAAGCATATGCGCAAGCGTCCACCAAGGATTACTCCCTTATATAAACTATACGGGTATGTGCTTAGTCTGAAATAGGGTATATATTTCGCCATTTTGGTTTGAAATAGTGTATGCTTTGTACAGATGTAATTTACACGGGAATTTACACCGGAAATTTTCGAGTTAAGGTCTGAAGTAGCTACTGATTTTCGGGTTAAGGTCTGAACAAGGGTATGGAAGACCTCGGCGGCACACCTCCCCCCTCCCTCCCCAGGAGCGTCCTTATTTCACCGTGAAAACGGGCTCGACGTATAAGGGTCAAAATGCTTCCTTCCTTGCGCTTGCGTTGAGATCGTGACAAGTAAAACTAATTAGTGTTGCGTTTATCGCACGGTTCCACGCAGGCTATTTTCACTTGGCGCGGCAAACTTTATGTAATATACTCTGACTGACTTGTTTAACTCCTATAGGTCAGTGCACTCAAGTCCATTTATGGTAACACTACGATCAGCTCAAGAAAAAGGTCATGCTACATGTACTGGAAAGGGGGCGATAGCTTTCACAAAATTGCCCACAATCAGAAAATCGCCGAGGCAACGGCGGAAGTCTACGTTTTAGATATGTTGGCCCAGGGAAGTGGTACCAAAGACGATCACAGAAGGCTGCTACAAGAGCTACAAGTTGGAATCGGTTCCTTCGGACGCGTACAAGAGGAGTTGACGAAAAGTGGTGTCACGCTAAGGGAGATCAGAGACAACACCCAATTACGCTATAACCAAATCAAGGCCGTCATCGTTGCTCTTATTCACGGAGTCGAGTTGTAATATTCTTTTTTAGGATAATAAAAATTGTACATGTACAATGTTTTTCTTACTTTTTCATCCAACAAACATCATGACAAACAGATGAGAATGGACAATATCGAACTATAGCTGTAAAGTTCAAGTTTTTCCTATACACGCACTTATCTACGTGCATATGAACGTCGTTTCGGTTGTTTTTACAATTATATAATAACTTTTGTCTTGCGAACTATAGATTTAGCATTATGATTTAGGTACTTTAAAATATTTTCTTGATTTCCGGGGTTTTTTTGCCGTTTAGTTTATAGTCATCTTTTCACGATATCAAATTACACAGGGTGCAATTTCTTAAACGAACAAAAAACAGCTTTACAATTTTGAAAACGCTAAAAAAAATCGACAATGAATGCAAGGGCGCTAATGAATCTATCAATTCCAGAGATCAATGCTCGTGTACTTGTAACGAATTTTTAAAATGAAAAATCAAACGCAGTAAATACGGGAAATAAAATGCTCGGAACATCAAAATATTTAGTAGATTTGCTTCTTTATACCATCCTAGTAGCTTCTAAAGGTCTGACACTGGGTGACCAAACAGTGGATAACGCTATTCAGCAGGCCCCGGTTGTTCAAAAGCGGATAATTCCTATACACTGGATAAGTCACTAACCAGTGGATAAGTCGAAATGGTTTTTGCTTAAACTTATTTCGAACTGAGCGAACTGGAGAACAGAAGAAAGCTGGACCCGGACTAGCATATGAACATGCTTAATAATCAATCGATAAAACTGAACCGAGGAAACCGGACCCAACAATTGCTGGACTTCGGAGGAATCTACCCTGAGTATTCGAATGAAAACGTTGGAAAAGGAGGGTCTGAATGGGGGTCTACATTGTCAATTGTCAGTTAAAATGTTGGCCATTTGTTAGTTGTCAGTTAGCCCTAGTTAATCATTACTAGAGAAATATACAATGTTTGACCCAGAAAAACCAAATTTGTCAGTTATTTTTCGTTGTCAGTTGTCAGTAAAAAAAAATCATTTGTCAATTGTCAGTTATCTTCAAGGCCGTTCGTCAGTAGTCAGTGAACTCTATTCAGACCCTCGAAAAGGACACCGAATTGAACCAAATTGAACTGACAACACTGACATCATTGATGACAACACTCGACGTTACCTTATACAAACAGTCTCTAAACCTGGACGCTTTTACATATTGCATAAAATCCACAAACCTGCTAACTCCGGACGATCCATTATATCTAGTAACAACCACCCCACAGAAGGTATTTCACATTTTGTCGACTTCCACCTTAAACCTCTTGTTGCCGAAACTCCATCATTCATTAAGGACACATCCCATTTTCTCAATAAACTCAATAACCTTGGTAACCTCCCAGACAATGCTATCCTAGTGACACTTGACGTATATCATCGTTATATCACTAAAATTCCACATAATGAAGGAATTGACGCCTGTCGCCACTTCCTTAATAAACGTACTAACCAATCTGCTTTACACACTGAAACTCTTTGTGATCTCATCAGATGATTCTTTCTATGAATATTTTTCATTTTAATAACAAACATTTTTTACAAACACACGGTACCGCCATGGGCACCAGAATGGCACCTCTTATGCTAATCTCTTTCTAGATAAATTTGAAGCTAACGCACTCTCTCACGCACCCCACCAGCCCTACTGTTCGTGGAGATACACTGATGACATATTCATAATCTGGACCCACACGCTTGACCAACTTACAGAATTTGTCACCTACCTCAACGGTATCCACGCCACCATTAAATTTACTTCCTCTCATTCTTCTTCTAACATTCCCCTTTTGGACGTTAATGTCGGCCTTCACAACGATCACATCGCTACAGATCTCTATACTAAACCTACTGATAAACATCAATATCTATTGCACTCTTCGTGTCATCCTAACCACACCAAACGCGCCATACCTTTCAGCCTTGCTCTCAGACTTCGTCGTATCGGTTCTTCTAGTGAAACTTTCATCTCACACACTAATGAACTTAAATCGTATCTCAATAAACGAGGATATAACCGTAATTTTCTTAACAAAGAAATAGATCGTGTCAATAATATAACCCGCACCGAAGCACTAGAGCCCAAACAAACTAACAACCAATCTAACCCCTCGTTATAACCTATAACCCTGCTTTACCCTCTTGTTCTCCATTATGCACAAACATTTTAACATATTGTTGTCTTCTAATCGATGCAAAAATATATTTACATCTGTACCTCTAGTCGTTTATCGACGTAATAATAACCTTCGTGATATTTTAGTCAGAGCTCAACTAATAATTAACAAACCTAACAACGATCCTCCCGGTTCTTTTCGTTGTGGCACTAATTGTTTAACTTGTAAATACATTTAGTTGACAATGGCCAAAATAATTACACTTTCCACTCTACTGGCGAATTAAGAGCTATTAAACACCACATTAACTGTAATTCCAAAAACCTCATTTACATGGTCCTATGCAGCCAATGTAAACGTTGTAATGTTCAATATATCGGAGAAACCAAACACAAGGTATCAGGAGCCCTTCAAGAGCGCTTCCCGAAAACTTTTAATTGCGCGCGTTAAATTCAAGAAAACTCCTACAAAGTATATATTTTCGGAAAGCTTAATAAACATAGATTGTAAAAAACAGCTTGATTTTCCTTATTATCAAATACTCTTTTATTTATTGTGATTTTAATCCAATTTCACCATACCTTACCTGGAGCTCCTGTCCCTCGGGAATTGGACGGAAATCCGCGCTGAAACGACCTTCATAAAGTAGAGATATTGATCTAAAAAAGGGGTTTCTCAGTTTTCTGATATCTTATTCCGTCGCGAAAATAATCAACTGCAAAGATCTGGAAAACCTTTCTTAGGGGTTGAAGACAGAATCATGAAAGCATCTCAAGAACAAAAAAAAGGCATTTAAAAACTGAGACAATCTTTTTTCGTCAACATATTGATCTAGCCATATGCCAATTTTCAATCCCATCAATTAAAATCTAGAGCGACAGGAGCTTCGAATACATGCTACAAAACTTGCATTTATAACGCCGTGAAAAATGGTTTCAAAGTTTCCTGGCATCCCACTGAGATTTGTTGACACAATTAACTTATCTGTCATTAAGAATGTCATTTTTCCAGTATTTGATGTTAAGCAGTAGGTACAGTGAAACACGATGCCATGTTGTTCATGAATTTTGCGCGCTTCAGTGAAGGACTACGCAGACCACGATAGTTAGCTCTTCAGTGCGATCAGTATATCGCAGTAGACATTTTTAGCGTTGCCATTGTCATGGTATTTCATGAGTGCACAGAGAAGGCAAAGACGAAGAAAGGGTAAAGAAACAGACCAAACCAGTACAATAACTGTTACGGAAGATCGTGTTCGGTTTCAGTCGGTTCTTCGTCTTCGGCTATCGAAGGCGAATCTACAGTCGAAACTTCGTGGCGACGTTTATGGGCACTTGCACTCTTTCAATTTGGAATTGACTTTGCAGAATCTGCAACTTCTGCCTACTCATTAGCTTGGTTATAATATGAGCCAACCAAGATCGCTTTCCGTCAGCGGCGACTTTCGTCTCTTCGCGGAAGAAAACAGACATAAGCCCTCCCTTATCCAGCTCAATTCGTAAACTGCCAAATTACTATTAAACTAGATTTTAGATATAATTTCTGTGTGAAACTTAAATTAATATTTGCAACTCAACGGCTTCAAGACGAGCTAGACGTGTTTCGCGTTTATTTATAAAAGATTCACGTGTTTTTTCGCGGTTTCCATGTGAACGCTTCACAAGTATTAATAAGCCGATGACAGCCTGCTTTCCCGTCCATATTTCTTTCGCCGTAATTTCTCATTGAAAATAAAATGTTTTGAAATTATATTTTCACTAAACTGTAGAGTTAACTTTTAACATTCTAAAAAATAAATAAGATTTTTTTCACAAAAATTATCGCATAAAGGGCTCCTGATACCTTAAAGACTGCTTTAACGAACACCGCCGTACAGTAGATAATCCTTCTAACACATCCAAACCCACTGCCGTTTCAGAACATTTTTTAACAAGAAGCTGCACGCAGCTTGAACTCCGGCGTATCTTTTGTAACGCGGACGATCTCAAATACCTGCGTGGTTTTTATATTACAACGTACAATCAGTTGCGAAAGTACGCACACACAGTTGATCTCATCTAACGCACCACACGAGTCAGAACACGAGTGAATACAAGTAGAACACGAGCGACTTAAAGTAAGCCAGGATACCCCAGGATAACACAGGTAGCCCACAAATACCAGGATCCAAATACTAAGATGATCTCATCTAAAACTCCACATGAGTCGGGACACGAGTAGACACGAGTGCACAGTGGTTTATAAATTAATTAACAAAACAAAATTAATAATAAAAAATTACAATTATAATTGTTTTATCGTCTTAATTGTTTCGGGTTACCTGTGTTATCAGTGCGGTACCCTCTTTTTGTATTTCCGGGCTACCTATGTTATTCTAGCTTGGCTTAGTTTTGTTGGGTTACCTGTATTTTCGGGCTACCTGTGTTCACATCGTTATTAGCATGCACACAACCAGATCACTGTTAGTACACACGCATAATCAGTCAATTGGATTGGACAATCAGATGCAAAAGTATGTACGCCCAGTCGCATCACGTACCAGCGCCAGTGTAACAAGAAGTTGCACGCACCTAAAATCAACCTAAAATCAACCCAATGTCTATGCAAAGATGCATTCGAAATAAATATATTGTGCTATTTAATGTTTCTATGTTACGCGTCTGTGAAGAGAAAATTTGAAACCTTCCTCACAGCCTCCGCTCAGATGGCTCATGTGTGATATGTTTTGACGTCAAATCCCGACATTGAAAAGCTGGACTAACGGCTCCTAACTCACTCTTTTCACCTGGTGGCCATCTTGGATTCAAAGCGAGGCAATCCTTTGTTTTTGCCAGGTTAGGCTCGTAGTTAGGGATAGTCGAAACGAGGCTCACCTGGCAAAAACAAAGGATTGCCTCGCTTTGAATTCAAGATGGCCACCAGGTGAAAAGAGTGAATTGCGACCATTGTGTTTTCTTTGTGCTGGAGGTTGATGTGGGAAATTTGCTTTGAATTGAGCCGCCACACAAACTAGATTTAACAGCGGAGAATCGAACTTTAAAACTAATTACTCGGGCCAGGCCTTCGGCTGGCGCGAGTCAGAAATCGCAAGTGTTTATCTTTTATTTTTATTTTTATTTTAATATTTTTTTTGTGTCGAGTTTTGGCGCCGTCGACCAATCAGATTTCGACTGGTCACGTGGTTTTTCAAGATGGCAACGAGTGGGAGTTTTGACTTAGCAAAACCTTTAATATCAGCTGTTTTTTTGTGTAAACCAAAGGTTCCTTCAAGTGCAATACCAAGATTTTTGTCTTTTCTAAATCTGAGAGGTGTTTCACGGGCTTTGGACGGGAATTTATCACATCCAGATCCACTCAAGGATCCATATCCACTCGTGACATAGATGGCTAAGATCTGATTAACACTAATAGGACTAAGACTAAGAGTGAGACAACAGTTTGTAAATGTAAGTAGCTAAACCGAACATGATAACTTTTATACCAATTGACTGTGGTTGTGTTGTTATTCATTGTTATTAACCTCTCGGAAAGTATAGTAGAAATGACCCGATTTCTCGCGATTTCTCAGTTCTCGATCTGACAGGGTCCTTTTAAAATATTATATGCACATGTTTTTATAAATTCGGGAACGAAAATCTAGCAGGATATGGCGTGAACTCTACCCTGGGTACCAGAGCTAGAGGTTCTCACTTCGCAAAGCTTATGCACGAAGCTTTTCCACCGAGGAGCGAAGCGACGCTTGCTCCTCGACACTTTGTCCTCGCTTCGCGTCACGCAGTTTTTTGTTTGCCGACGATTGATACGAACGGGCTTCAAACTCCGGCTTTGTCTTCGTCTTATTTTTCTGGACTGCACAGAAGACCTTGAAATTACCGTTCAATAAATCTACCTTATTTATCCTAAAGAAACTTTTGATTTTATATACCCTCGAAGAAGGAATTTATTTTACTTTCTTCACTTCGCCTTCTCTTTCCGTTAACAATAGGAAATGGACAATCTGAAATCTACAATGAACCTCAAATGTTTACCGTCTCCTTTTTCTCGGCATCGTTTTTCGGCGGCAGGAAAGGAGTCGGGTTGAACTTCTCGAAACGAGCGATAGTATTGGCCTACCCAACAATAGAAAACAGCCTAGTGTTACCCTCTTTAAATAGTTATTTTCCAAGTGGTTTACATGCATGAAATCAACACACAATATTTTATTAAACATTAGGGACTAGTCAAAAACTAGCAGGGGAGATGCTGGTCATGCCAGTCAGCAAAAAACAGCTTCACAAAGTCTGTTAAAGTAAGCTAAATTATAGAGTTTTCAAAAAATTGCCATTCCTTCAGTTTTAAAGATATGAACCTAAAACTTGGGCTTTTTACTAATTTTGGCTTTCTCTTGTCCTGCAAAGGGCCTATTATCAGTAAAACTTTGTAATGAGAAGCTCCCGTAAGGGACCATGACCACCTTTGGGGGTTGAGAATTGGAAGAAGGTGAAAAATAGCATTTACAAACAGGTTTTGTTAATAACACTACCAATCTCATACAAGTGCCTTTAAATATATGAATTAAGATTTGTTTGCCATCTAGTACAACCATGTGATTGCAGTCCTGTAAAAGGTCCATTCCATTATATGTAAATTATCACGAGCATGAGTAGTGAATCAATTATCCAGTTCCCCTAGCACAAACCATGTTATGGCACAAAAATATGCTAGAACTCCATGTATTATAAATTAACCTATTTCTAGGTGGCCCGAGTTAAGGCCACTCAGGGCCTCTTGTTTTCTATTCAAAGACGCGCAACTCAGACAAATAAAATAGCAGAATTTATACCTTCAGAATACATCTTTGTGTAGACGTTGAGAACACAAGTAGAACACGAGTGAACGCAAGTAGAACATTAATAAACATGAGCAACTTCACGTAAGCCAGGGTACATAGGATAATACAGGTAGCCCAAAAACACTACGGTCCAAATACTTTTAGGATCTGAAATACAATTCCACACGTAGCGATTCATAATTTAATTAACACAACAGAATAATAATAATACAGTGTAAAATATTCAAACTTGTGTTATCGGCTTAGTTGTTCCGGGTTACCTGTGGTATCAGTGCGTGCCGTCTTTGTATTATCGGGTTACCTGTGTTGTCCTGTTGTTATCCTAAAGTCTATGTATTTTCGGGTTATCTGTGTTATCCTCAGGAACGCTATTCAATAAATTATTTTATCATAGCTCACCAGTGGTAACGTTTTCCAAAAAATAGGAGGAGATACCGAAAAAACCCGGAGTCCATATGATTTCAAATTATACTTCGGGACCTTGAGTAAATGCTGATTTGCCGGAGCGCAGCTTCTGGACTTGTCGAACCAGTAGGTTGTCGAAGTAAAATGCTCTTGATCGTTTATTTGTTTCATGAAAGAAGTACACGTGCGCTTTGGGTAACGAATTTCATTATTTCTACCGGATTAAAAACACAATCGAGCCCATGATTTTCTCCCGGATACTTCGAATATAATTTGACCTCGGCAAGAAGCCAGTATATTCATTTAGATTCAAATTCGGTTCTTCACAATCCACTCTTGGTAGCGTGAAATGTACTCGACATCAAAGACGCAGAAACTTTAAAACAGAGCGATAATTTATATAATAGAACGAACAGCACATTAACAGACAATATAATCTGTATCGTAGTCCTGAGAACAAACTTGTAAGTCTTGCAACGACTAACGAAACACAATGCCATAAATTTGAATGAGTGAAGTCTGGAGTCTTGACAACACAGCTCAGTGAAAAGTCTTGAATAAAATCCCGTTCGTTAAGACTTAATAAGTCTGGCAATCGTGGCTCGTTGATAATTCCGACAGAGTCATGCCTTTGTGTCCTTGTCAATCTTTGGGCAATCTTTAGAGAATTATGTGTGCCGGGCCGACGCACGACTGCATAAACTAAATTATGCAACTGAGTTGCTTTCTTTCACAACAGGATCAAAGTATGGTAACGAGAGTCACTGGTATTACATCTCACTTGTGTATAAATCGTTTTCACGTGACGTCATCAAAATTCTAAAATCTAAACTAAAGGATCTATAAACCTGTTCTTTTAATATGATTTAGGTATCGTTATACTCAGTATTCTTTGAAAGTTTTACGTCGATACGGTGAATCGTTATTGAATTAGAGTATTTTGAATTTTGTGACGGCCCAGCTCAGCGAGTTTCCTAAATGTCATGGAAACACATATATTCCTGCCAATTTAAAATGTTTGACTTGATTTAACGTTAAAAGTGATATATAATGTGTTTTGAAGAGAACGCTAATCATATTGCTGGGAAAATCAGCTTTATTTGTAGAGTACGTTTTCGGCCGCCATCTTGGTGTACCAAAGAGGAACACCAACATGGCCGCCGCATACAAATTACACTAAATTGTTTGAATGTTATTTGTCCGACAGCTCAGTTACGAAGTACTCTATTAAATACTCCAAAATTTCGGTCATTTACATATTTTTATCTGCTCTATACACAACATTAAAATTATTTTACTAATATCAGTGTTTTCTTGACGCAATTTTTTTGTGTGACGTCAGTGAGAACGATCTATAATAATCAACTGGAACAAGATATGACAGACCATAGCGGCATGTAACGCAACGTAGAATCAAATATATTAAATAAACCAATTGTTATCTGTCCACTGATCACGTTTCATCAAATTGCTTGATCCCGTTATCTGCCGTTCGCCTAGAACATCTGACCTCAGATTGTATTTCGATACCTTATGCGGTCGTAGACTGAAAGACGTCGTAGTTTCGCCTGAGTCAACAATACCTCATCCATATTAATAATTCGAATAGAGGCAAATTGAGTACTTCATGACGTGACGGTAGCCTTAAACTCTCTAAAGCTCTCTACCGAGCATTTATCTTTCGAGTAATGCGCATGCCTTCTGGTTTATCGCTCGATCACAGCGTCTCCGACCCACATTGTTAGCGGCAAAGGTCTGAACTTCGGCGTATCTTTTGCAACGCGGATGCTATCATACACCTCAGTGCGTGTTTGGAACATTACAAAGTACGCAGAGACAGTCGATCTGATCTAAAACTCCACACGAGTTAGAACACGAGTAAACACAAGTACAACACGAACACAAGTAGAACATGAGTGAACACGAGCGAGGTTAAGTAAGCCAGGATACTCTTCGATAACATGCACAGATAGCCCAAAAATACAAAGATACAAATGCTGAGGAACTATTCTAAATCTCCACACGAGTCAGAACACAAGTGCACCAGCGATTCATAACAAAACATGATAACAAAATCAATAATAAAAATTGTGTTATCATCTTAGTTGTTTCGGGTTACCTGTGTTATCAATGCTGTACCAGCCCCAAAAACACTTGCATCCTTGAGGATCTGATCTAGAACTCCACACGAGTGAAAAACTGTATCCTAGCGCTTCATAATTTAATTAACGAATATTCACAAATTTTAAAAAGAATGTTATCGTCTTAGTTGTTTCTGGTTACCTGTGCAAATGCCGCGTAAACCTTCAAAAGCAGCCGATTGCGTTGCTACCTGTGATCCCGTATGCGCCCATGAATCGTTACACGTGAGGAATGTTTTGATTGGTTGATACTAAATCAGTAGGATTGTGGTTAACAAAATACGTTTTTCCAGAAGTACCAATGCACACTGTACGATGGCCGAGAAGGGCCATTATAATTCAGACACTTTTTTCCTCCAGACTTGAGTTGTTGTTTTTAATTCCAGACCAGATATTTTTTTACTCCATACGTCTGGCCTTAAGTAGGTTATGTAAAGGCATGAAATAAAAATATATGACATACTATGTGAAAACGTGGTTCGCCGGCAAGGACGCAACCTCGGTCTCCCGCGTTCAAGGCGGACGTGATCGCTCACTTCCGGCATCGGAGAATCTACGGATTGTAGCGGTGGAATTGGCATACAATTCTCAATTATATCTGAGATCACAAGGTCGCTCACTACGCAGGACGGTCTAATTACTCCGGCGCTGCTAGGCAACCGCCGGAGTCTTAAAATGCAGTCTGTGTCTTTTTTTTTATTTTCTTCTTTTTTTTCTTCTATCGGCGACAGAAGTTGATCAGTTGAGACCTTTGCCGATAACAATATGGGTCGGAGACGCTTGTGATCGAGCGATAAAGCAGGAGGCATGCGCATTAAACGTTATAGATTTATTTGACACTGTTTACATTACATAAAATCATCACTGAATAATTACCACTACGGGAATGTGGAATGAGCAACGCGTGAGACTTCGAGGCGCTATCGGTAATGTTTAACTACTTCCTAACCTTATGATTCTTGTAAAGGAACTGTTATTGACCATAAAAATACATGAACAACGTAATACATTCGATCTGCGCTGTCCGGACAGATCCAATGTCCGTTTAAAAACGTAAGTGAAATACAATATCCAAACACGTTTGGATATAAACGTGTATCGAATTATAATCAAAGGTTAGATTTCGTCAGGCGCGCTCAGATAAGAAAGTTCAAAGCTCTCAGACTAGGTGAGACAAGGAGATATCGATTTCGATGAGTCATTGTCAGAAATCTATTCCATCGTGGACAATTATGCAATACAACCTAAACTGCTGTTGACAGTTTGGGTCAGGCAGAATCTTTCTACTGGATTGAGAGCTCGAAACATTATACATGTCTGCTAATATGGGGAACCCTTATTCAGCCAAGCGGAATATTTACATGATCCGCTAAGATTTTTACAAATCTTAGTTAAGCAGATGTTTCCAGTGTATACCAACTGAAATGCTGTGCTCGTTTTCTGGTTGAAGAAATAAACTAAAGGGGACCTAAAGGGGACTATTAAAAAGCTAGCTTTGTTCGACGCTGTTTAGTACGGTTAGTCGCACCGCCATAGACTGGAACGAGACTAGTGAAAGGTCATCCGATCGCATAGTGAAAGTCTAATAGAAAACTTATTAATTTGCCAGGTCACGCAAGGTAACTGGAAGTCGGAAGTCAGTCTCGCCTTGCATTCACACATTTTGTCGTTAGTTCACGTTCGTCGGTACAAATAGATTTTTAAAAATGATTCAGCTTTCGAACAATGTCAACGTCTATACAAAGATGTATTCAAAGACATACAATAGGACAACACAGGTAACCCGAAAATACAAAGACGGCACGCACTGATACCACAGGTAACCCGGACCAACTAAGCGACAATTGAATTGATTTTAGGCTTTAGTTCCTCTTTAAAGGTGCGTGCAGCTTCTTGTTACTCTGGCGCTGCTAAGTGATGCGACTGTGCGTGCATACTTTCGCATCTGATTGTGCAATCCAATTTGATTGATTGTGCGTGTGTACTAACAGTGATCTGGCTGTGGGTATGCTAATAACGATGTGAACACAAGTAGCCCGAAAATACAAAGAGAGGGTACTTTACTTAAACCACAACTAAGCCAAGCTAGAATAACACAGGTAGCCAGGAAATATAAAACTAGGGTACCGCACTGATTACACAGGCAACCCGAGACAACTAAGACGATAAACTAATTATAATTATATTTGTTTATTATATTTTTTTGTTAATTAAATTATGAACCGCTGTGTACTCGTGTTCACTCATGTTCTGACTCATGTGGAGTTTTAGAACAGATCATCTTAGTATTTGGATCCTAATACTTTTGGGCTGCCTGTGTTATCCTAGGGTACCCTGACTTACTTTAAGTCGCTCGTGTTCTACTTTTGTTCACTCGTGTTCTGACTCGTTTTAGATGAGACCAACTGTGTATGCGTACATCCGCATCTGATTGTGCGTTGTAATTGGCAAACACGCAGTATCTGAGATAGTCAGCGTTACAAAAAATACGCCGGAGTTAAAGCTGCGTGCAGCTTCTTGTTACACTTAGGATCGACTAACGATCCGAATATTCTAAATATATATGAAACTAGTAAGGCAGCAAAGAGTATACCAACTAAGTGTAATCAGCCACATTTCACATAGGATCACTGTAGATCTCAGGGTACATTGTTTTAAGCGTAGCTTCGAACTAAACTGTTGATTACTGAAGAGATCGAGTGCCACTGCATGGCAATTAAAAACAGCAAATATCCAGTTGAGAAAAACTTACGAGTTTGCAGAACCGTTATTTAATAGTGAGGTTTATCAACGGCCGCATAAATGAAAGCTAATAATAATAATAATCGATTTATGTAGCGCTATTTCCTAAAGTCCAATAGCCTTTACAATACAACAAGTATTAAAAACTAACTTACTAAACATAATTTTTAATGTTATGATACTGTAACGTGTCGTTTTAAAAGTGATTCCCTATTTTATACCAAAAAGAAAATTGAATAATAATAATAATAATATGGCTTAAATACTTCAGTGGAAAAATATTATTTCGTTCCATTTGTTTGGTACAAGAGAATTGTTCTTGTATGTCCTGACGATGCATGATGTCTCTATTAAGAAATTGGTTGCAACGTATTGTCACTGTCAGTCTTAACTGTATTAAATAGTTGTACCACTTATTACTTCGTAGTTTATCCTATGTACCACTGTTGGTATTTGATGGATTAAAGATCATTATTATTAGATACCAAAAGCTTTCTTAAAAAAGACTTGTTTTAACACTAGAAAACTAAGAGAATCAATAGACTTCATTTTCAGTAGTAACGAGTTCCATAAAATAGGAGCAGATACCAAAAAATTCGGAGTCCACATGATTTCAAATTATACTTCACGACCTTGAGTAAATGCTGATTTGCCGAGCGTAGCTTCGGGACTTGTCGAACTAGTAGCTTGTTGAAATAAAATGATCTTGATTGTTTATTTGTTTCACGAAAGAAGTACACATGTGCTTTGGGTAACGAATTTCATAATTTCTACCGGATTAAAAACACAATCGAGGCCATGAATTTTCCACGGTGCTTCGAATATGATTTGACCTCGGCAGGAAGCCAGTGATATTCCTGAAAACAAATACTCAGAATACTCTTGGTAGCTTGAAATGTACTAGGCACACAGACACCGAGATTTTAAATAGAGCGATAATTAGAACAAAAAGCAATTAACAGACAAACTGAGAGGATTTTTTTCACTCATGAATGCAAAGAATCAGTTCAAATTTATTAGAATCAGTTCGAATTTATAAGGCTATGTTTACGATTTCCAAAGTCTTATCCTGTTCAGTTTATACGATTTCCAATGACAAATCCAACTTCTATTTACTCTTAACGGCCTTTCAAGTTACGAATGCACAATCAGATGCGAAAGTACGCACATACAGTCGATTTCATCTAAAATTTCACACGAGTGAACAAAAGTAGAACACGAGTGACTTCAAGTAAGCCAGAGTATCCCAGGATAACACAGGTAGCTAAAAAATGTTCGGATTCAAATACTATGATGATCTGATCTAAACCTCCATACGAGTCAGAACAGGAGTGAACACGAGTGCATAAAGCTTCATAATTTAAATAACAAAAACTATAATAAAATAATAATAATTGTTTATCGTCTTAGTTGTTTCCAGTTATCAGTGCGGTAACCTCATTTGACATTTTCGGGCTACCTGTCTTATTCTTACCATGAATAACTTTTCTTTTAATGACAACCATTACCTTCAAATCCACGGTACGGCCATGGGTACCAGAATGGCCCCTTCTTTTGCTAACCTGTTTCTTGGCTATTTCGAAGCTAATGCCCTTGAAAAAGCCCCATTTCAACCTCACACCTGGCTACGGTACATCGATGATATTTTTATGATCTGGACAGAAGGACTGGATAACCTAAAAATATTCATCGATTATCTTAATAACATTCACCCTACCATTAAATTCACCAGCTCACACTCTTCCACTAACGTACCTTTCCTTGATGTTAATGTTTCTTTAAACAATGGTAATATTGAGACTGACCTTTACACTAAACCTACTGATAAACACCAACATTTACTCTATTCGTCTTGCCATCCCCAACATACCAAAAAAGCTATTCCTTTTAGCTTAGCCCTCCGTTTACGACGTATCTGTTCTACCGACGAATCTTTTAAGACCCGTACTGCTGAATTAACTACATACCTCCTTAAACGAGGCTATAACCGCACCTTCCTTACTAGACAAATACAACGCGCTGCCGATATTCCTCGCACTCTCACTTTACAAACGAAAGACGCACACAATTCTAACCGTATCCCTTTTGTTATTACTTTTAATCCATCCCTTCCACATATCTCTAACATCATTAGGAAACATTACAGCCTGCTGATCTCTTCTAACCGCTGTAAGAAAACCTTTCAACACTTGCCCATGGTAGCCTTTAGACGTACCACCAACCTGCGTGACCTACTCGTTAAAGCTACACTCCCTTCTAACTCGACTAATTCCCAGCTCCAACTCCCACCTGGCTCGTTCCGTTGTAGGAAGAACTGCGCCACTTGCCCTTACATTTCTGACGGACTTACTAACTATACTTTCTTTGCTACCGGTGAAACGCGCTCTATCAAATTTAACCTGACCTGTAACATCAAAAATCTAATCTACATGATTCAATGTAACCGCTGCAATCTACAATATATAGGTGAGACTAAACGACGCTTAAAAGACAGATTTAACGAACACCGCCGGACGATAGATAACTCTAACAACAAGTCTAAACCCACAACAGTTGCCGAACATTTTCTTAATTCTCCTAATCACACTGCCAACGACATGCAACTTATTCCTATCGAAAAAATATTTTCTAAGAGAGACTCTATACGTAAGGCCAGAGAAGCGTTTTTAATCGCACAGGCGAAAACACTCGAACCTCATGGCCTTAACATCCGGGAAGAGTCATACTAGATATCTGTTTTCACCTTCTTAACATTTTTTCACGATCTATCATATTGTAATCTGTTTTATGACAGCTCAGTATCAAGTTCAAAAATACACGCCAATGTAAATTTTCTTCATTGTACCTGAAGAAGGCTGGTGTGGCCAGCCGAAATATTGTACCACTAAATTCAAAATTCTACGTTGTATCGGTCTTTGCTTCTTCATAGTTATTTTTTATTTGATAGCCGATTAGATCACTAGTTTGATCCAACGTACACCAGCAGGATTGTCGTTCACGGTTGCTTGCTTGAACAACTTATCCTAGGGTACCCTGAGTAAGCTATTTCGGGTTACCTGTGTTATCAGTGCGGTTTCTTCTATTTATTTTCGGGTTACCTCTGTTATCTTAGCTTGGCCCAGTTGTCGCGGGTTACCTGTGTTTTCAGTAAGGTAGCCTTTGTTTGTATTTTCGGATTACCTGTATTCACATCGCTATTAGCATGCACACAGCCAGATCACTGTCAGTAGTCTTAGTACACACGCAAAATTAGTGGATTTGAACAACAGAATACTGGCAATTCAACTGTAATTCAGTGCAATAAATTCAATCCAAGGACATATTCAGACTCTGAATTTGATTGATCATGGGAAAATGTAAAAACTATGTAAATAAGTTATGAGTGTGAATGAAAAACGTCAATCAATTTCTTAGTAATAAAAAACGTGTAATTCCTAATGAGTAAGGTTTTTTAAGCCGGCTTTTCAAACTCAGAGCCTGTTAGGCGAAACCACTTTAGCTTATCAACACAAACAATTTCGAATTCAATGTCAGTTAGTAAATTGACCTTTAAAATAATTTATCCAGGGTGTCTAAATCACAGATATCTTAAAATATAGCGATAATTAGAACAAAAAGTACATTAACAGACAACTTGAGAGGAATAAAAAAAAAAGTGTTTGGTTTCGATTTCGAATGTCGTCACTGTTCGACTGTTGTGCCTTTAAACGCTATACGAACGTTGTGCCTTTAAAGATTCATGTATTGTTGTGGTACGCATATGCATGCCTCCTGCTTTATCAGTCGATCAATTAATTTAATTAACAAAAAATATAATATTAAAAAATATTGTTTTATCGGTCTTAGCAGTCCTCTCTATGTATTTTCGGTCTACCTGTGTTGCACTTAGTTATTTCGGATTACCTGTGTTACCAGTGCGGTATCTTCTCTTTGTATTTCCGGGTTACCTGTGTTATCCTAGCTTGGCTCAGCTGTGTCGGGTTACCTGTGTTTTCAGTAAGGTAGCCTCTCTTTGAATTCTCGGGCTACCTGTGTTCACATCGCTATTAGTATGCAAACAGTCAGAGCACTGTTACAATCAGTCATAATTTAGGACGATATCTAGTTTCTGAGAGAAATGCTTGAAAATCATAAGCCGAAGGCGCGTGATTTTCAAGCATTTCGAGTGTTCTTAAGCTCCCAACATCCCAAGTCGTGCTTTATTTCGCCAGTGAGAATGGCATAAAAACGTCTGGTCTATTGCTTTTATGACATGGCTACCGTATGATAACGCAGGATTTGAACAACAGAATACTGGCAATTCAAGTGTATAAATTCAATACAATGACATATTCAGACTTTGAATTTGCAATTGATTGAAAATAGATCAAAAACTAGGGGAAATGTCCGGCTAAAACTATATGAATAAATGATGGATGTGAAATGAAACATCAATTTTATAGCAAGAAAAAAATTGTAATTCCTAATGAGAAAGCTCTTCTAAGCCCGATTCTCAAACTCACAGACTGTTTTACAAAAACATTTGAGCTTATCAACACAAGAGTTCAGTTGACCTTTAAAATATTTTATTCTGAGGTACGCGTACTCTAAATCACAGAGATGTTAAAATAAAGCGATAATTAGAAGAAAAGGTACATTAACAAACAAACTGAGAGGAAATTTATTCAAATCAAAAAGAGTTTACTTACAGTACTTACGTAACTGAATCTTTCGTTTTGGATCTTTTTTGGTAGTGTTGTTGACAGCATCCCACCGTCGTGCACATATGCACTGAATCGGACTGAAACTCGAAGCCTTTACCTCGAACTTAACTTTCAGCTAACCTGTTTCCTTTCATTCCACGATGACTAATAAACTCATGAAGTAAGCCCGTAGCTTTCAATAAATTTGCTTGTTGTCTGAATGAAACAGCTAGATCTTTTCCAATTTCTCTCACGAATCACGGCAGAAGACTTTCTCAAGCTACAAAACTCGAATTTTGATCCTCTTCACAGTAACGTAACGTAACGTCTCAGATATTATATTCCCTACTTCAGCTTGCGCTGTGCATTTCAAGTACTCTTTTCTCTCTCTTTTCCGGCTTCATGCTTCTTGTTCGTGTAGTTGCATGTCCCACTGAGCCGTATCGCGATCGATCGATTACACGTAATAAAACTCAGTTCAACCCTTTCTTTTTTCAGACACGTCTTGGCCTAAATTCCCACATAGTCAACAGTCCGTGACAAAAGATACAAAGCGTGGCAGAGTCGCTGCAAGTGGACAATCTTTAAAGAATTCTGTGTGCCGAAAAATAAATTAAAATAAGTTACAATGCAATGTCGACTGAGTTGCTTTAACGAGAGTCACTGGTATTACATCTCACTATATATACACAAATATAATAATTAATTGGAACAAGATATGACAGACCATAGCGGCATATAACGCAACGTCGAGTTAAATATTTTAAGCGGAGCCCAAAATAAACCAATAGAGTTCTTTCGAATCTTATGTTTTTCCAAAAGCTTTGTTTTTCATAGGCTTTGTTTTTCGAAGGTTGCATAATTTGCAATTCGTTTGTTTGGCGTGAAGTCAAGCGTACAATTATTTAGGTTTCGTAATGTTATACACGTTACAAAACTATTTTCAAAGCTTGACAATAAAAAACCTCACTGATTCACGATTCTCAGGAAAACTCGAACCCCCCTAGCTGTTTTCACGCTAATTTTTTAGGATGTGTTCTTATTGAGTGATTGACTTACTCGGGCTGGATGATTGTTTTAACTCGGCATTCACTTCGTACGCGTTCTCTTAAAAAAAATTCATTCAGGGCCCAGTTTTTCGAAGCAAGACTAACTTTATCCTAGGATAGCGCCAAATCTGTAATTACTGGAATTTAATCTGTATAGTTTAACCTCGAGTTAGAAATGTACCCTCGAGTCCAGAGCATACAACACTAAACATATCTCAGGAGAGCATGGTAGATCACGGTTGCCCGAGTAGCTCGGTTTGTCTAATGTCTCGGGTGCAAATTACTCCACAGAAGCAGAACCTCGCAATGTTATTTTAGCAAGAAAGATAATCAAATTTTCAACGTTAGCTTCCTTGATTTTATTAATTTAATAACAATATTATTAACAAATGGATCAAATGACTGGTTCAGTTTCCAGGTTTCGTTATCATTTCCGCGTGGTCAAAATAAACTGCTTTGAACCTCGTTAAAGGTGAAGGCCAGTCGCTGTCAGAAAGGTCGATAGCATTGTTGGCGGCCAATGACTTCAGGTATTTATGGTGAGCTTTAGCGGCTTTTCCCGCCACATCCATCATTCTGGACGCCTGCTCCATCAAATCGTCCAACTTGCTTTTCTTCGTTTGCTTTCTAAATTTAAAACACGGCATCAGCATATGGACAGCTAACATAAATAATCACGAATAAACAGTTGGTATTTGTCCTGAACTGATAACTACTACAGCGCAATACTGTGGCGACAGATCATGAAAACGGAAATAACTGACATCTAGCTTACTAATATAAGTAGAAAGCCATGCAGAAGAGAAGTGATGAAAAAGAACTGAGAAAGAAAGTATCTGTTGACGAAATGTGACGACTGCGACGTTATCTAGGCAGAATTATCAATTCTACACTGAAATGTTGTGAAAATTCAAGAAGAAGATACTCCCCTCTCCAACTCGTCCAGGCTATGAAAATGAAATACTACGACTTAACGCGGAGAAAAATAAAAACGTAAATTGAAAACTACCGTGCACAAAACATACAGAGAAAGTTAAACTTCCATAACACGTATATATGCATAAAATAATTACCTTTTTTTGGAAGGTCTCTGTTGATTTTTCTCGAAAGCTATCGAGGCCGCTTTGCCGCTTGCCTATATATCATAACAACACAGAAAGAAACGGTGCAGTAATTATAGAGGGGTTTAAACAAAACGACTCCTTCGCGGAGGTTCTTAGGATGGAAAGGGGTAACGGGTTAACAACATTTTGCTGTTAAGAAATAACTTTAGTTTGTATTAATGTCGTTTAAAATATAAGTTGATACCTCTGGCTCTGTAGAATCGTGGTTTGAAGCGGCCGATATCTCTGCAGTTTCATTGCTTGAAGCTGTATACTCTGTAGCGTCACTTCCACTCGAATCTTCCGACGGAACAATATCGGGAGTATTTAGTGGATCTTAGCTTCTTGCTCCTTCGCATGCTGCATTCGTACTGCCATTTCTTGCACAGTGCAATTGGAAGTTGGAAATACGTTTACTTTTTCCCGAGCTGTCACTTCTGGGCTGTTTCTATGTGCGAGTACAATAAATACGAATAATCAATATCTCATTTTGCGCTATAGCATGCATGGGCTAAAGAGATTTGAGAATTCACTTCCAATTTTTTTCAGTTGAATAACAAGTCTAAAATTAAACTCACATTATCGTCAATATACTTACTTAACTTTTCGCCCAATGTTTGCAATACGACAACGAATAGGCTTTCTCTTCCTAGCATCTTCAACTGCTGCTTTGTACTTTGAATACACAGCAGGGGGTAAAAACTGGCCGTTTTGAAACATGTAGCTCATGACTTTCTTCCAGTTGTTACCATGAATCTCGACGGCTTTTCGGTACAGATATTTTTCATCTTCTCCGGTTGCATCTTTTCTCGGGGTGCCGTTCTTATCTTTCTTTGCTCCTGCAATAGGAAGTAGCAACGTGTTCTTAATTATGCTATACAAAATACCTTAACCTCAAAATAAACACACTAAAACCTTTATTTTTTTCTTAAATCTTACTCAGTCTAAAATAGAAGTTCTTAATTTCAGACAATTCAGTTGAAAAAAGTTTTAATTTAATTTCCTAAATTTTTAAATGAAGATCACAAATTCCCATTTTGGGAAAGGGAGTAAAATAAATTCTTGAAATGAGAATTTTATATTACAGCTGCATTTAGAGTAAAACGAACAATGATCTTGTACTCACGTTTCGTTTTGCCTTGGCCAGGGGTGGAGTTCAAACCGAACAAGTCCAGTGCTTCTTCCATTTTGCCCGCACAAAGTTGGCCAAAGTTGGTGTAACAATACAAGTGGACGTGCCTTTCCAAAACGTGAACGTGAAAATTTTGATTTTTTTAATGAAGCCAATAGCCTCTCATTGAATGTCTGGTAATTAACTCCTTAATCACAATTAAACCTTTGGATTATGGCGAACTAATGAGTTCAACAAAAATATATAGAACAGTAAAAGAAAATGTTACGTAAATTAAACCCTTCGACCTCAGTGGAAAAGGAAAAAGAAGTTTGAGTAGCTCGGGCACTGAAATGACTCAATATAAATAATGAAGAGAGCCTACGGATTTTATATACCAAGTGCAAAGAGCGGCTATGTCATAAATTTAAAATTCTGGTTTTCCAATTCCATATATAGGATTTATGTTGTTGTCCGAGTAGACTACTTACTAGGCAGAATTCTGTTGTGGAATACCTAACCAGCCGGTCTGTTGCTAAATGATTTGAAGTTCGTCCACAGCATGCGGCAAATAATATATTGTTTATTGTTTTTACGATTTAGTAACAGTTTTCGGCTATTAGTCTTAGTTTTATTGTAAAATATATTAATCAAAAATGATTTGTACGAATTAAACGTGTTTATGCTTTGTTGGAAAAATTTAGACAACGTCGCAGGCGGCATAACTGGAAGACTCGGGGCATTCACGTGACACTTAATTAACGATAGTTTGATATTATTGCCTTTTTATCTAATTTCCATAATAGAGCTACAGGGCTGAGCGAGTTAGATGTTTGCTTACACGTTTGGAATGGATGCCCCTACATTTCCAAATTTTACTGCTGCCGTAACCGCAGCTAGTACTCTTTTGATAAGGGTAGTATCAGAAGTAGAAGATGGATTACTAATTGTTCCACCACTACCTGTGGAATACTGTCTTATCCACCGCCCTGATCTTACTGCTACAGATTGTCGCTGTTAGAACTGAGATCCCTATACAATTTGCTATTAGGGCGCTGTACCCAGTTAATCGTGGGGCGGCAAGGGAAGAAGTATGTCCTCGCTTAGCTGAAGACCCGGTCCAGTTCTGGAACTTAACAGGGGAAACGCCCAACAGCCTCAATAGTGTCGTGAACCGTATATCAGATGATGTTTGCAGGTTTTTCCGTGATCCAAGGCACCCGAGACAAAGGTTGAGGATAACCAGGCCATGTTCACACCATCATTCTTATAGCTATTGTACATTATGAGAGACTTTACACTACTTGGCATTCCCAGAGAGTGTGGAACAGCATGCGGGGTGCCATTACTCGCTTTCCTGATGTTGTAGGTATGATTGATGCCACCCCGATTCGAATAAACAGACCACAAGGCAACATGCAGAGACTATATTATCGAAGAGACCGAGGATTCCACTTTATAAACTGGCAGGTTATAGTAGATTGGCAGGGTTACTTTACGTACGGTCAGGCGGGATTCTTAGGACATTTAACCGATGCAGGTAGCTTTGAAATGATGCCACGCATAGGCCACAACTGTGCTCTTCAAATTCCGCGGAACAGTTTCCTAATGGCAGACAGTGGGTATCCAACAGGCTATCCACTTCTCGTTCCATTTTCGAGGCGTGGTGGAAGGCGGCTTATTATGGAAATGCAAGCATACAATCGACTACTGTCCCGTTATCGCGTGCGTGTTGAACACCGCATTCATGACTTGAAAGTATACCGCTACATGTCAGGTCGCTTTAGCCACAGGCGCTGGAGAGTGTGTGGTGTGGCAAACTTAGTTTTGGCCCTCACAAATCGTAGGCGACATAGAATTGCCGGTATCCGTGAGCGCTTTTAACCGAGGCTCCAACCTTTTTCTGTCGAAACTATACGATGGTGTTGTTTTGTTTTGAAAATTCAACACACGGCATTTGCTGTAAACTGCCGGTTAGAGTAAAGCATAGTTCAATACGATATAAGAGTTAAATCAGAGATATAGCACGATCGAGCATCAAAGATATTAAATTCGAACCCTACTGAATAGTACTCGGAAGACTGCAGTTATACATAGCATATAAAACGCTCGGAATAAACTTGTGGTTAATTGTTATTTTTCAAACTAGCTTATCAATCTCTTTATTAAACTTGAAGAGACGTCAGCCCTGTTATTTTGTGTTTTGCGTATGTGAATGATAGCAATTAAAAATATTAAAGCGTACATTTTATATGAAGCAAATTAAATATATGTTACACGACCGGCACTTTGATACCACAAGGCGCTGCTTTGCAGGTTTCTCACCAACAATTGCGTGTTAAATAAAATATTTTCGCGTTGATTTAACTACAGTCATCAAAATGAGAATTGCCTTCACCGCCATGACGACAGCCATTTAGGTTACAAAACCCCTCGCGAATTAAAGGGGCTATGTCATGGTACTGCGCATGTATCGAGTATTCGCTCGTTTAGTGGCTGTTAATTGGATACAAACAGTTAAACTTCCCTCCCTCAATGCTTGATTGAAAGAATTTTCAATATTTTCCCTGGAGATTGTTCATATACACTGTTTGTTAGTCATTTTTGCATATTTGCTTTCATTTTAAGCATCCCACATGGCCGAGAGGTTCGTTAGTGCATATCAAAATCGGTGGAAATAACTCTTTCCGGCCCGGAAAAACTAATGTAAAGTCTTACCGTGACACAGCCCCTTTAAACTCTCTAGTATCGCACCGTAGAAGCATGAAAATTTCACAAAAAACTACACCATGTGCCAGTGTCATTAAACTTAATATTATTGGCACGACATTTATCTTCGATCTTTAAATAACATTTCTTTAGAATACTGACCCATAACCAAGAAATTATCATACCACGGGTTAGGGTTAGGTTATTATCATACCACGGGTTTGTTGATCGGTCATGAAGTTGTGCTTTCTCTGCTTACATGTGTAGCTGATCGCTTGTAGATTTTATAATTAGTCTAATTTGCATGAGAACTTTTACCTCAACG
Organism: Actinernus sp. WN-2022; assembly: GCA_030867875.1. Classification (NCBI taxonomy): domain Eukaryota; kingdom Metazoa; phylum Cnidaria; class Anthozoa; order Actiniaria; family Actinernidae; genus Actinernus; species Actinernus sp. WN-2022. The sequence goes on along the minus strand of JAOWCC010001751.1, from coordinate 3,190,812 downwards.
GATTCGAAAGATCTCTAATAGACCATTTTCTCAAGTATGCGCACGCAATATTGGCCCGCCAAATCGCTTTTTGAACAATAGCAGATAATTTGAATAACAAAGGCTGACGCATCAGAACGAGTCTAACAAAAGCTAACAAAACTCACGGCCCGCCAAGAAATACTTCATGTAGGCAGCTTGGATTTAGTATTGGTTGAAATAACAGGGAGGGTTATAGGAAACCACTACGTGATTGCCCACGTGAAGTATTTACCGGCCCGTCAAGCCTGTTGAGTGCGCATACTTGAGAAAATGGTCTATTGTTATCTGCCAACTGATATACGTTGCGACTAATTGCTTGACCTATTATCTGCTGTCCGCCTAGAACATCTGATCCCGGTTTGTATTTCGATATCTATGTTTTCCGTTCATTGTTGTTTTATCGATGACTCGTACACGGTCGTAGACTTGAAGGCGCCGTAGTTTCGCCTGAGTCAACAATACTTCCTCCATATTAATAATTCGGTTAAAGAGAAGATAGAGGCAAATTGAGTACTTTATGACGTCACGGTAGCCTTAAACACTCTAAAGCTCTCTTCCGAACATTTATCTTTCAACTAATGCGCATGCCTCCTGGTCTAGTATCGCTCGATCACAGCCTCTCCGACCCACATTGTTAGCGGCAAAGGTCTGAACTGATCAATTTCTGTCGCCGATAGAACAAAAAAAGACAGACTGCATTTTAAGACTCCGGCGGCTGCCTAGCAGCACCGGAGTAATTAACATAATCAACAAAACAAAATACTCGAAACAAGATTTTATTGATTCAAACCATGATAAGCGATAACATTTACAATGTAAATTTAGCTCCAAATCCACTCCACTGTGACCCAACGCTAACTGTTGTCTAGAGCTCTAATGACAATTTTAATACTTGTAGGGATTACGCTTCCGAATTCGCATTGATTGTCTGATGCGATCGGCTTTTGGATAAGGTCCAACACTTTCATCAGCATCCAAGTAATTCTACACGAAGGGACAAGTCTGAACTAGGAAAAATATTGTCGCGGGGAGAAATTTTGTCCCCGGGGACTTGTCCCTTCAAATCAAACTGGTTGGAATTGAGGGGACAAGTCCTTGAGACAAAATGACACAAGATTTGTCGAGGGGACTCGTCCCTGGGACTTGTCCCTTCGTGTGTGCCGACCATAAAACGCCGGCGTTTTCTTCGTTTTCATAGCTGGGAGAGTAGCTTTTTGGTTGTTATGCTCAAACAAAACAAAGAAATGTTAGGGAATGGGGACTCGTATGCTTTCTCTGAATAAGGCACTGTGGCCTTTTAAAGGGAGCCTCGGCTGAAAAAAAATAACGTTTGTTATGAAGACGCCTCGTGGATCCACAGCTATTATGACCATGTTATGACGAACATCATTGTCAGTGTTAGGACAGACACATTAAAAACTAACATCAATTTGTTAAAGTGCCTATGAAGCTTATTTTTTTATTTCAGATATCAATTCTACATCAAGTGAATAGTAGAATGGCACAATATATCTTGTTTTGAATGCTGTACCGCTGAGTTAAGGACGTTTGAATATCCAAAATGCTAATTACATGACGTCAGGGGAGGCACAATTATTATACATTTTCAGGAGCCCATTACCAGGAGCGTCCATCTTCCCCACTGTGTCTATACCCCAGCACAGAGGTAGATGAGGCTATTTTTAGCATTGCGTTTCGCGCGAAAAAGAACAAAGGTGGGCCATTCTTAGCCAATCAGATAGCTAACGTCACTTCTCATTATCATTCTTCTCACTTTCAACGCGGGAATTCGAATTGCTGGTTTTCACTCAATCCCCAGAGATTCAAATGTTGGTGCCCCAACAAAAGAAGCTAACGAGGGATCTATTGTTTAAGGGCACCAACATGGCGGCAACCTCTTTTCGCGGGAATTTCGAATCTAAAAATAGCCTCATCTACCTCTGTGCTGGGGACCCAACCCATAACAGAGGAACGCTCCTGGTAATGGGCTCCTGACATTTTTTTTTGTTACAATTAAACAATTTTTTTAAATTATCAGTGTTATACCCATGGTTGAAATAAAATGATGTTAGAAATTTGTTTTGCTATATCAGTAGAAACGCCCATTCACAACCACTAAGAAGTGATTGCAGATACCTCCCCTGACGTCATGTAATTAGCATTTTGGATATTAAAACCTCCTTAACTCAGCGGCACAGCATTCAAAGCAAGATATATTGTACCATTCTACTATTCACTTGAGGTAGAATTGATATCTAAAATAAAAAAATAAGCTTCATAGGCACTTTAACTATATGTCATTTATGTACCGATATTCCTGTCCATAAAACTCATTTTAATTTCCTGTGCGCCGCCATCTTGGATTTCATGACATCACAGTGTTGCCCCTATTGTTACACAACAAAAGAGCTATTGTTTTCTGACAATAGGGGCAACACTGTGACGTCATAAAATCTAAGATGGCTGTGCGCAGGAAATTCAAATGAGTTATATCGACAGGAATATCGGTGCATAAATGACACCTGGTCTACAATGTACTGAAACAGACTTACGCATGCATGACAATCACTTGCAATACAATACAATACAATACCACTTATTAATGTCGAAACGTGGGATAGGTTACCCTTACATCCGAGCCAGAGGCTCATGTTTAAAACGTCCGACAATAAAAAGGCAAATAATAAGAATAATAAACATATAGATACATAAATTATAATATGAATATTTACGAATAATATAATCCCAATTGCCCGACCCACTCAAAGTTAACCATCACTTGAGAGCAAATATTATTTTTCAGTCGAGATTCCCTTCAAGTAATGGTCCAGAAAAGAACTGTAGTGTCTACGGCAAGGAATGTTATAAGGTGTTAATTTTCTATTACTCTTTCTCCTAATTTCATTGGTTGATACTTATAAATTCAATAGAGACCCATCGAAATAATGCTTTTTCATTCGATATTTTTTTGTGGTCTGAATTTACTTTTGATCAAACTAACTATGGTTTAACTTCGAAGAATATCGTGTGTGGGCAAAGTTCTCAAATTTGCGATTGAAAAATCCGTTGTTTCCTCTATATCCGATTGGCTGGATGGTGGCTTCTCTGCGTTTTCACAGAAAAAAGAGCCAGGAGCATACAAAATGTAGTTTTAACTGTAGATACCTCCTAAAGCACTTAAGGCATATTCAAGCAAAATCGTATGTGGGGGAGGCTCATTGCCGCAGAACAATGGATTCTACTACAGTTCTTATCTGGACCATTACTTAAAGCACAGTATTTGCAGCCATGAAACCACGGCTGGCACGAGAAGGAAAACGTTTGGGGAACACGAAGCCGGAGGATTGCCGTGAATTAATCCTACTACTTTGCAAAGCCTTGCAAAGTAGAGTTCTTAAACTGCATTAGGCCTTAAAGAATAGACATGTGGTAATTGAACTGAGAGACAAGAATCTCAATCAACAGAACGACGAAGGCAAACGATGCAAGTTGTTGTTGAAGTTGTGGGTTGTACGAATCGACGGACACTTGTCACTTGCATCAGTGGACTCTAGCTGGAGAAGTTACGATGTTTTTCTCCTTTTCTTCGAGCTGAACATGGGACAGATAGTTTAACAATGTTAAAGTGCAAGTAAAGCCATACAACAACATGAACTCTTTTTGCCTCAAATTCTATTTCTGATATACTTCAGTTGTCTAACTTAGTTTCCTTTGAAAGGCAAGAGCAGAAATTAAACTAGAATAAACGCTATCCGAATTGCGGGATTGATTCATTTTGTGATGTAACAAAGAAAACCTACGGGATTCTATTGTAATAGTTTTCTCTAGGGAGGGAGTTGATTCATCTTATGACGTTACAGGATCCATGACAACTAACCAAAATTAAGTATTAAATGCCAGAAATGGCATTTAATGTATTAAATGCCATTGTTCGACATTTGTTACTCTCTTGAAATAACTTTTGGTCTGTTTTTGATAGAACAATTTTATTTGGCATTAAGATTAAGTCAGCTTTCGGGAATACAGTTAATCAGTTTGAATTTTGACAATGTTGGCGAAAATTTGGTTAGAAATTTATAGCCCAAAATTTTCGTATGTATGAACAGTTTCCAGTTCTCTAAAAAAAGTCGTTTGACGAGCTGTCGAGTAATGGCTCAAAATTGACTGACATCACAATTACGTCATTAGTATGTGGGATCCGGTACCGATTTTGACATTATTAGTTGTATAAATAAATTGAGTACTGCATGTTCGTGAAAATGTTAACCGAATCAAGCAAAAATCTTAAAAGTTATGACATTTTGTTTAAATTCGCAGAGTGGCTTCGGAGTTTCGATCGAGACACCTTGCCACCTTACTACAACACTGCTCGAGTTTTAGAGGCCGTTCGTTAAATTAACCCCCTCTCCCCTTCAATGATGTTGTAGGTACACGTTCAATCTGGAAATTCATTCACGGCCAACATTGAAAGGGGAGAGGGTTGGGGCTTCAGCTTCAGCTGTTTTAACTTTGCATCCAGTATTTTTTCTTTTCATGTAATAGTTGTTTTTGTCGACTGTTCCAACAATTGTTTCCATGATTGTAGTTAGAATTCTGTATTAAGTACAGAATACTAACTACGCTAGAATTAGTATGATCACTGACGATCACTGACTTCCCCTATCCCGGGATAAAGTATCAAGGGAAACTAAGGTAAAACTCAGATTTGAGTTATTGCACACTACACTGTAAAAACCAACTGGTTGAAACAACCAATTTTAATGGTTGCAACCATTTATAAATGGTTCTTTTGACCAATTATATATGGTCAAAATACAACCCAAAAAAATTGGTAATATTAACCTTTAAATAACTGGTTGAAACAACCAATTTTAATGGTTGCAACCATTTATTAATGGTTATTTTGACCAATACTGAATGGTCCAAATATAACCAAAAAACTATGGTAAAATTAACCTTTTTAGAATGGTCAGATTAATATTTTTAAATTGGTTAGCCATAGTTGTATTAATTACGACAAAACAACCAATTACAAAAGGTTACTTTAACCAATCATAATGGTACAATCTACCCGTTTGGAAATGGTTGTAATTATACATAGAAATAACCGTTTCTTAATGGTAGAGGGTCTGAATGGGGTTAACTGACAACTGACAAATGACGATACTTTTATACTGACAACTGACAACCGAAAAATAACTGACAACTGACAAATTTGTTTTTTGTGGGTCAAACCTTGTAAATTTTCTCTAGTAATGATTAACTAGGGCTAACTGACAACCGACAAATGGCCAAAATTTTAACTGACAACTGACATGTAGACCCCCCATTCAGACCCTCATGCTAGAATTCACATTTTCAAAATGGTTGGACTTTTGCTATATTCAACTTATTTACCAAGTAAATGAGGTACATTCAATTAGGAATATTTTTACCAGGATGTTGAAACTAAAACAAAACAATTAACGATTTGACAAGATTACTATTGTGATTTCAGAGATTTGGAGTACAATTTGGAGTAAAATTTAAGCGTTAAAATCACCCAACCGAAGGAGTTGAATTATCTCTTCCCTGAAGTTAACTAAAAACTCTTTGAAACCACATAGGCATGCCGAAGTCTAGTTTCATGAGCCGATTCCTATGCCGTAGATCGCAGCGAGTGGGTAAATGATAAAGCAGAGTCCGGAAATTGTCTCAGATGCGGAGAACCGGGTATTTAAAAAATCTCTACTTTGCGAGGAAGTTTGCATGTAAATTGCTTATGCACTAATAAACGAAAAATAATACTATTGTACGAAATATTATTATGAAAATAGTAATCAATCGATCTAGTCCGCAGTTGTTCCACGAGTACAACCGTGTCTCCTGGTACAGAAGTATAGAGACTGGTAACTACAGTACAGTATTCGGTCAGCGGCAACGCTCATGAGTATATCGGGTTTCGGCGGGCGAATGATTTCAACGGTCGAAGCATGCAGTTCACTGCAGTTTGTGAGCGGGTTTTTCCTATAACTTAGCGGATTTGCAGAAGGTTACTAAGTTAAGAGTTTTGGAACCAAGCTAAGAATTCATCAAGACGTCGTTTGGGCCGTTAATGGCTCTTTATGGGCTGATATCCTTGGAGGAAACGGAACACTAAAGACGTACAGTTCGAAGATTATAGACGGTAAGTTTAAAGTAATCCTTAATTTACCTACAAGTAGATATGTTGATCAGTAGGTCCCTTAATTACGGTGGCCCACAACTGTCACGGCAAAACCCAAACGGCCACGGCAAGAGCAAGAAGCCCACGGCAAGAGCAAGAAGCCCACGGCAAGAGCAAGAAGCCCACGGCAAGAGCAAGAAGCCCACGGCAAGAGCAAGAAGCCCACGGCAAGAGCAAAAAGCCCACGGCAAGAGCAAGAAGCCCACGGCAAAACCCAAAAGCCCACGGCAAAACCCAAAAGCCCACGGCAACCGCAAAAACCATCTCACGGCAAGAGCGAAATTCGTCAATTTTGGGGACTGGGTGCTACTAACGTCGCAGGGTATTATGGGGGGAAAATCCAACATGGCGACTGTGGCAGTGCCGTCATAAATCACTCGGGAGTATTAAAACTTATGTCTTACAGTATATTCGGAAAATGTTTTGTTCGAGTTGTGGTATCCAAACTCCTCGATCTGCAGCAAATTACTGCGAACATTGTGGACACGGTAAGTCTTTTGACTTCTTTTTTTATCGATATTGCCTTGGACTATACAGTGTACTCATTACTGTCGTACTGAGTAGTGACAGTGTAGGTTCATTTTGGATTTTGGTGATAAAATGGCCGAATGAATGGGAAAGTGAATAATGAACGTAACATTGAAAAAGAGGTAGTTTAGTTTCAGTGAATAGATGATGCATATTAAAGTAATGGATTAATTCTTATCACTTCCCAGTGTTACAGTGACATTTATATAGGGATGACCCTTCCCCCCCCCCCCTCCCTCCAAAAGAAAAAGAAAAAATAGAGTTCCTAAGGAGAGGAATCGCTCGTTAATTAATTCATGAAATGACCATATAAACTAACATAAATTAGCAGTGGTTTAAAAATGTACAAATTTGACAGCATTTGAGCGACAATGGTTGTTTAGTGGTGGTTGCAACATTTGCCTTACGAGTAGGCAGCAGCGGGGTTCGAGTTCCAGAAAATCTAAAAAAAAATATTTTGCCTCACCATTTTCTTGAGAAGTTTTTCTTTAGAACCTAGCTAGCTCTAGGTGGGTAAGATCTTGTTTACTGACCGGTTAGGCTTTTTTTTATTTTTCAGGGTAAGATTTTAGTTAGTTTATATTGTCATTTCATGAATTAATAAACGAGTGATTCCTCTCCTTAGGAACTCTATTTTTTCTTTTTCTTTTGGAGGGGGGGGGGGGGGGGGAAAGGGTCATCCCTATATAAATGTCACTGTAACACTGGGAAGTGATAAGAATTAATCCATTACTTTGGTTTTTATTTCACCTCAATATACTTTTATTATTTTACAATATATTATTATTTGCTTGTAATGGTAGGAAGACTAAATAAACCCTTATGGGCTTTTTCTAGTAGTCTCCCTTCAAAGTTAAAATGTATTTAGTTTACATTGTGGTAATATCAGGTGGCATTCATACAAATAAGTACACGTTTGAAATAGGTGTCGTAAAAAATAATGGTTCTCATAATAATGTTTTAAATTTGAATTATCAGAAAATAATAACTGTAACCGTGCATCATCTATTCGCTGAAACTAAACTACCTCTTTTTCAATTTTACGTTCATTATTCACTTTCCCATTCATTCGGCCATTTTATCACCAAAATCCAAAATGAACCTACACTGTCACTACGACAGTACTCAGTAGTGAGTACACTGTATAGTCCAAGGCAATATCGATATAAAAAGAAGTCAAAAGACTTACCGTGTCCACAATGTTCGCAGTAATTTGCTGCAGATCGAGGAGTTTGGATACCACAACTCGAACAAAACATTTTCCGAATATACTGTAAGACGTAAGTTTTAATACTCCCGAGTGATTTATGACGGCACTGCCACAGTCGCCATGTTGGATTCCCCCCCCATAATACCCTGCGACGTTAGTAGCACCCAGTCCCCAAAATTGACGAATTTCGCTCTTGCCGTGAGATGCTTTTTGCGGTTGCCGTGGCCTTTTGGGTTTTGCCGTGGGCTTTTGGGTTTTGCCGTGGGCTTTTGGGTTTTGCCGTGGGCTTTTGGGTTTTGCCGTGGGCTTCTTGATCTTGCCGTGGGCTTCTTGCTCTTGCCGTGGCCTTTTGGGTTTTGCCGTGACAGTTGTGGGCCACCGTACTTAATAATACTAACAAAAAGTAAATGAGTATTTCACGGATGAACTAACTATAAATGCATGTGGCCCAGGGCCAGGGTCCAACTACTGGGTTAATAAATTTGATCTCTCACCCTAGAGTGAAAACAAAGTCTCATAATTTACAACTTAAATACACATTGGCGACTCGCATTAACATCTAGTTACAAGCTTAGGACATTGTAGTCTCCTTCGCACCGTCGGGTGCGAAGGAGACGAAGGACATTGCGTTGTGTTTGAGTATATTCTATAAAATAATGATAAAAATAGACATACATAGTCAACCTCGTGTCTCAGCCCTACCCAGAAGTCTTCGCGGGCACCGGTATGTTAATCATATTATAACTTCCGGCCCATACTTCCGGTAAGCTACTAAATATACAAAGTAGCATTGTCATGGACAATGGCCACATGCATATAAACGTAATATACATTTTGACTACAACTGGCCAGTGTCTCAAGGGTCAAGTGAAAATCACTTGCAAATCAAACATTTTAGAACAACAAAATCCAGCACGATCCTTTCTATCTCCTATCATGTATGTTTAAGGAATATTGTCCTTCTAAGATGTTTGATTTTTTTTATAATTTTCAAATTAATTCATAAACAAAACGTTTATTTGAATTGGAATAGTATATGGCCCATTTGAATGGAAATGGTTAGTGAATTTGTAATCCAGCCATTGGCCTTGGTGAATCCATATATTTTCGGGGTAGCACTTTGCCTTTCACCTCTGTGGCCCCGTTTGTGAGTTGAGTTTGTTGGTATTTTGCCCTTGCTCCCAAGGGTTTTTCCGGGTTTCTCCAGTTTTCGTTCCTCCATAAAAACCAGCATGCTAAATTCCAATTCAGTCTGTGATTTACATTGTAGCCAGGTCCTAGCTTAGATCAGCCCCGTGGTTGTGCCGTACGTTCCAGATCCTGTTACAAATTCAAGCTTATTTTTATCTGTTGAAATGCACCTGTGTAGTTTTTCACATGGTCCATGTTGTTTGGATGAACAGGTACCGGTAAATGTTGAAGACTGCATTTGTGTAGGCTGGACTCCTTTGAGGACATCAGTTGGCCAGAATTGATTTAAAATATTCCTGGCTTCATTTTTTTAAAGAACTGGAAACTGTTCAAACTTATGAGAGACATACACAGTGCAAATTTTATTAAACTCCCTTGGGCGGAAGTTGGCAAAAATTTAGATTCTTAATTTCTCACCTTATAAAATAAATGTTGTCAATGTTGAAAGGATTGTACATGTACACATGTATACATGTGTAGCTTTCCTGCAATAGAAGTGATTAGAATCCAAGCTGGTTAAAATTATTTACCAAAGCTTACGAAATCTTGATGACAAACAAAACATTATTGTGCTAGCAAAAGAAGAAAAGTTGTGAAGATTTATTTAGAGAAAGTAAAATAGTCAGGGTTTAAAAAAATATTTCAGGGTTTTCAAAAAAACTGCTACAGAGAATTGTTTTAGAGGGAGCAATAAATTCAATCTTTCATAAGAATAATACACTTAGCAAATTCTATCACTGAGAAATATCTACAATTGGAGATATAATTTATCATTATCATAATAACCAGGGGAACATACAAGGGATAACTAATTTCTGTAAATGGTTGTGCATTGTACCCCCTGGTCATTACGATAATTTCTCGACTTTTGAATGCACGTGCCTATGCCGTTAGTTAACTGTGGCCTGTTTCATGAGAATGTTGTCAATGGTGATGTAATACAATAAGTTCTTTATTTAGTTTCTTACTTGTACAGGGATCTGGGGCTTATAACGAATAGTAAATTTCTATTCTAAAGCAGAAACCAGGGGTTTGTAAACATTGGTTGGATGCCAAATTGCTTCCAGGTCAATAACAAATAGTATGTTTCATTTTTTATAGAACGATGTTAAGACTGATATTGCCCATGAAGTGGAGGAGAGCAAGTCCCCATGACTGGTGTCGTCAGGCACACTTGAGGATGTGCAGTCCCTGACTTTGGCTGCAGAAGGAATGGTCATATGTCTATTTTCCCAAGGTGGCATAAACATTATTAATGCGATGATAATGCTATAACCAAGCTGTTATACATTTAATACATGTAGCTTGTACCCGATTGGCCACTCCAAAAATGTTTGTGTTTTTAGAGTACTGGCATGCTCCTTGAAAAGCAGGGGGGGTTTCTCTGCCAATAGGTGTAGACAATTTCATTTCCAAGAGTAGCTGCATGGCTGCACAGAAGGGTTTTCCAGTGATTCTACATGAATTTTTTTTTTCAACTTTCATTTATACATTATACTTAGCATTAATGGCACTTATTTACTATCCAAATTATTTGAGTGGTAAAATGTGCAGTCGGGAGCCAGCCTCCATGGAAGCCTTTGTATGTACCATGTTATCGAAGTTTTACATACCACGCAATGTCTGATATCTTGGCTTGTCGGCCTTATTCCAGTGAAAGGCGGTTTATTGAGCTCGAATCCTTGCTAATACATTTCCCTCGTAATATCGACCCAGCTTTTATAAACAAACATGCCGTTCAGCATAAAAGGTAGCAAAGACACTCGATAATTTTCAGCACGTGGTACATGTATATACAAAACATCGATCACGTTGTACAGACGAACGCTGCCTCTAGGCTGGATCTTGACGTGACATTTTTATACCACTTGTGATTTTCATAACTTAATATCTCTTTCGTGATGGGTTTCACATGAATTGCTGGATTAAGTTTGATTTAGTTTTTACTATAACAGAAGTTGTTAAGGATCAAGTTAAGGATCAAAAATTAATATACTTTTCAAACATGATTTGGACTGATTAATTAATCGATGAATCTTTAAATCTAACAAGAACATACATGTCAGGTTTTACTTACTGTATATAGTTTCAAAACGTTGTGTGTGATAGAAAGGGGTGCTGAAATAATGAATGGAATCAAAGTAAACTGTTGAATTAACTAATTATGTATAGAGGCAGCGTGACATCTAATCGTAGGATATGTACTTCCTATATATTTCATGCATGCATGCATGATAATATAGTTATTTTTTTCCATATACATGTACTGTATATTTCACATAATTTGCAAAGGAATAAATATTGTTTAATAAAAGTAATGTCTGATTGTATTGCTAAATATATTTGGGCAGTGTATATTTATGAATTATTCTTTTTGGAAGGTATAAAGTGAAAAAAGGAACTAACATACTACAACCAGAAACTAGTGGTTTATTCTACCAAATAAATTTAGATTTTCAACTATTTATCATTGGTCGAAATAACCATTCAGAACTGGTTGTCTCAGACTCACTCCCTTGACAATATATTATTGGTCATGCTGACCAAATATTTTTAGTCAAAAACACCATTCCTTATTGGTCAAAACAACCTTAAATATATTGGTCAAATCAACCATTACTATATCGGTCAAATCAACCATTAAAAAAGGATCCATTCTACCAAAACTAAATGGTTGAAACAACCAAAAAATATTTGGTTGTCTCAGACTCAAATCAAAACCAATTATTTTTGGTTGTTTCAACCAGTTGGTTTTTACAGTGTACAAATGTGCCCCATGTGTGATCTATAATAATAATAAGTTAACTTATAAAATAAATATTGTATTTGTTATAGCAGGCTGAGTATTACAGCTTAAAGCTGGTGGTGGCCTGCTTTTACTCCTCGCACACTCCCAACTACATTAACTGTTTGGACACACTCCACTCGACTTACGGTTGATTTTTACGGAGGGAGGAAAACCGGAGAACCCGGAGTAAAACCCTCGAATGCTAACAAACCTAACTCACATATGGTGCCCGAGCCGGGAATCGAACCCGGGACCGCAGGGGTGAGAGGCGAGTGTTCTACCACTGCGCCAACCTGCATCCACTTATATAGCGCCATAATCCACTATTTGCCTTATGGCGCTTCACAATACTAACATAGGGCCCCTATTTAAGGGCAACTCGCGGATGGTCAGTCAGCTATTTTGTGTTGTGTTATTGTGGACGTGTTGTGTTATTGTTTGTGTAGTGTGTGACGAGATTAGTTTCGTTGAATGCCTGTGTAGTAGTTAAAGGTAACATACAGAGAGCGTCAGCCTTGCAGTCCTCATATATATCAGGGCAATATGTTCTGTGCGTTTTCAATTCTAAAAAAATCCCACAATATTTGTTTGCAAACCCAGCAAGACAGAGATATAAGAAAGTGATTATATTCAACTGGCCGAAATCGGAAATGCATATTTGTCATCGCTATTTTTCAGTTCATGCGGCCGGGATTATATGCCAACAATAAACTGCTGATCACTGAATTTCAAGTGACATGGAAAAATAAATCGATATCAGCTGGAAACAGGACTTTATTTTCGAAATAAATTTACAAATGAAATCAAGCCCCATTCTAGGTTTATGCAACATGAAGTCAGTAGTTCTAGTAGAATTACTTTAAATAATTTTACTTGTTACATAGCCATAAGTTTTCCAGATACAATGCACGCAGGGTCACGTGGCAGTCATCAAATTTCAATGTTTCCCGCGCATTGTTGCCCGCCACGTGATCACATCGTGACAGAAGATGGTGTGATTGTCGCGCGCGCCACTGGCTAGCTAAAGGCGGGAAATATTTGTTTACCAAAATGTCTAGCTATTCATCAAAAGCTGACCATTTTTCGTCGAAAGAAAGCGTTCAAAATGGAACCAGCTCCAAAGAAACAATTTACATCTTTATCAAGCGCGAGAGTGAGAAATTGGTAGCTAAAAAAGGATGCACGAAAGACACAAAACGATGCTAAAAATGCCGTAGCGATGCAGGCAGTTTTTTTTGTGTTGAAAAGCAGCTTCACGAAGAGAAGACGACAAACCTCGCTCGTATCAGGTAGGTCCTGTATTTATGCACACATTTGCCTCTAGAAAACGTATGTCTATATAACAAATCACTTAATGACTGTCCCCTCGGGAATCAGTGAGTTTTGTTTCCCCTCGATCCTCGATGTTCCCCGAGACGGACCATAATAAACAGGGAAACTCACTGTTTCCCTGTTTATTATGCACCGGCCAGATGATCAGATGAGGGTACAAGTTGCGAATAAATGTTGGCCTGGAAAAGCGTACGTTTTCTCCGAAAATAACCGGAATCTTATTTTCAAAATGATAAACATTATTCATATAATGTCAAGTGATTTGAATTGGTGTTCTTGTAGTAAATTAGAAGGCCCAACAGGCTGCTAGCAACATTTCAATTTGGTAAATGGATCAGCGTTCAGTTCGGCGGCACAGCTTTCACAGCAGCAAAAACTAGATGGAATCCGAAAATATAACTCCTATGTTAAGCGGTTTGAATTAATGTAGCAAGATGGACACAGAGACAGCAGAGAAACTTCAGCTCACAGCAGTAAATTACAAGTCATTTCGGAATGTTTACCTTAGGCAGCGGCATATCTACAGTCATTTCGTCCTTCGCTTAACTGTAAGAGTTTTTATTCCCCAGTGAACGGAAGCGATATCGATGTTGAGGCCAAAAGCTCTTCTGTAAACATTGATTGTACTGAACCGCAGTACATGTAGGTTGACTGTGAGAATTTATTATCCCAAAAGTCAAAGTTCATATTTTATGAACCATCTAAATAATTCGTCTACAGTTCTGCATATGCTCACCAGGAGTTCCGAGTATACCCCGATCTAACATACATCATTCGAATTGGAGACGCCTGCCATTAGAAATGAGGGAGATATGGGCATGTACTTAAAATCACCAATCATCGGTTTTGTAGTTATTGCTGCCGCAGCGAGCGAGCCTGAAGCGAGCGAGCAAGGCAGCAGTTCTAATCTGTAAGCATGCATCACTTCTATTGTCTTTTTTTACCACACTGCTTTGCACGGATCTGATGAAAAAGGAATAATTCCCCAAAGTAGCATCTGTTTACATCACATGATCTGAATTGGGTGGCAACGGCGTTAGCCGATTACCTCTATTGACATTAAGATTAAGATTGTTCCATTCATTGACAAAGAACCTACATGATCGTTGCTTGCTCCAGTTAGTTCTTGAAGCAGAAACCCTGCTGAGCTTCATTCGGCCTCTCGTGTCGTAATTATTCAATTCATGAGCATATAAATTGGAAAATTTGTGTGAACTATTTTGTTGATAGATATAATTAAAAACAAAGCTACATCTATGGAATTTACAACGTTGGGATAATGGCCGCCAGTTTAAGGATGGTAATGCTGTTGAACTAGATGACCTGTTAGGTAGGTTTAAGATTAATTTAGCAGCCTTATTGTGCAACAATTGGAGACTATTCATTATTGTCTTATTGTCTCTGTCCCCCCATACTAAATCCCCGTAATCAAATAAAGGCAAGATCAACGCGTAACAACAGTTTCCCTAGAAGATCGAGGAAGTAGATGTATAATTCGGCGAAGGCCAAGTCTCTGTGCCACTTTCTTTCGGATCAATTCCATGTTTTCAGCCCATGAGAGAGATTCACTAATTATCACACCAAGATACTTGTAGGACGTTACACGTTCAAGTTCAACCTCATCAATCCTGAGTGTGAGTTCCCAAAAAGATTTCAGGTGTTTGGTTCCTCCAACTTACATAAATTTAGATTTAGACACATTAAGGGTAAGCTTATGTTTGTTAAACCACACCTTAATACGGGAAAGGTATTTTGAGTTTATTGGAATAATAATAATAACACTTTATTTAATGAGGATATGCAGATAAAGCTTACACTTGGTCCTCCTAACTATTATACACAAAGATAGAAACATTATAGAATTACATTATAAGACATAATAGATCATTCTTTAACTTCTAAAAAAAGGAATATACATTATTGGCAAGATATGAGAAAGACTCAATAAAATATAAACACTATAGCTTTAGAATTAGACAATTAAAAACATGATATAAACGTAAGGTGGTTACAGGTATTAAGGGAGGGATCTAGAAACATCGTAGACATCACAGTCAGTAAAGCCTATAGTGCTCTTCAACTCATTAGCATTAGTGAGTCTAGTTTTTAAATATTTCCTACGAAATCTATTAAAGCTTGGTAATGTATCAGATTTTAAGTAGCATTGGCAGGAAAATTATTCCATAGCGACGGGGCTAGAAATGAGGAACGACGCTTTCCGGCATTAGGTTTAGGTTTAGGTAGGCATAACTTATTATTTACAACAGCTCTTGTAGAATAACGATAGGACGGTCTTGACAATAGCTTAGCGAGACATTCCGAACCAAGATTATTTAAACACTTAAAATTCTGCGTTAGGATTCGTTGGCGAAAAGTTTCATATATTGGAATCATCTTAAGGTCCTTGAATAGACTTGGGGATGGAGTAGAATAGTCGGCACTAAGAATGTTCCTAGCAGCACGTTTTTGGGCTAGTAGCAGTTGGTCTAGACATTCAGTGGGACAGTCAAATCCAATAAACTCAAATGACGTGACCGATGACGTCATCGTTACTACATCGCCACTAAGTCATTTATGGGGACCCAATACCATGTCTATCAAAGTTTGAGCCGCCTGGCATTAGAAATGAAAGATATGTGCATGTACGGAAAATCACGTGATCGATGACGTCATCGTTACGACATCCCCACCACAAGTAATTTAAGGAGATCCAATACCATGTCTGTCAAAGTTTAAGCCGCCAGCCATCAGAAATAAGGGAAATACGGGCATATATTTAAGATCACGTGACAGATGACGTCATCGTTACGTCATCACCACAAAGTGATTGATAGGGACCCAATACCATGTCAGTCCAAGATTGAGCCACCTGCCAGTAATATGAAGCGAGTTATAGCCATGAAAATCGCACACCCGAACATGCACATACGTACCAAGAGTTTTCATATTCCGAACATCGTACGAGTATATCCACCGCTAACACATCTTCGGAAAAGGATACAACATTTGGAAATGAAAATCCACCCAACCCCAATAACTCGTTCCTGCATATGCGTGCATCCACGAGTTAAAAACGATGAATCTAAAAACAACTAAAAATCTAAACTACATATAAATAAAGAGAAATCCCTTACAATGCGCTGTTCTATAGGTAACCAGTGGAGTAACATGAACGTATTTAGTTCGTAACTAAGCGTGCAGCACCATTCTGTACATACTGTAGTCTTTGGATTAAATATTTAGGTGAGCCGTATAATAAGGAATTACAGTTGTTAAATGTACACACTACAAAGGCACGCAAGTGTCTTAGTGCATTAATCAGCAAGATATTCCCTGATTTTTGTAATCTTCCAAAGATGGAAAAAAACAGACTTACAGATAGTAGAGACATGCTTTTCTAAAGATAAACCATTAAGCAAACATTAGCAAACACTACTCTGATGTTCCTAGCTATCACTGAAGGCTAAATACAGTCTTAGCCTTCCTAAAAGTGTATTTAATGACGGTCGCAGAGAACGTTTAGCGCTGATAATGAGGAGCTCTATCTGTCTTATCTCTATTTAACTTAAGCTTATTACGTAACATCCACTGATCTATGTGGCTGACACAGGCTTCAATTTTAGCTACAGACGACGCCTGATCTTCACCGGATAGAGAATTGAAAAACAGATATAACTGGGTGTCATCCGCATTAAAAATGAAACCCCATGTTATATTGCCTTACAATATCCCCAAGTGGAGAAGTATATAGTGAATATATAACAAAATATAAAACAGAGCCTGTGGTACCCTTATCATAATAATGAGTGACTGGAGAACTTATCTCCTCTGATACTAACAAACTGATGTCTACCATTTAGATAAGATCTAGAGAGGCCCGAACCACTTACTCCAAAACAACAAGCCAGCCTATTGGGCAACATGGCGTAGTCGACAGTATCCAAAGCAGCTGATACGACTAATAACAATAGAATGACATGCGCCGATTGTCGATAGCATTAACAATATCATTATTCACTCTAACAAGGGCAGTCTCTTTGTGCTGTGGAACTTTTTTCGTAAGCCGACTGAAAGGCCTCGCGTCAAGCATGTTAAGGCCTGGTTCACGGATCAAATTTCGGGTAAAAACTGTTTTCCGTATTTGGGCACAGCCGAGTACGGTAAGTGCGTCAAGTTTCTCACAATAATAGATATCGCCATTCTTGGCTCCCTTAAGTGGTTTATGTGCAGTAAAACATGTCACGTGGTCTGTCAAAAAATCAGTAAATCGAAAACGCGGCTCTGGGTTTAACAGAAACAGTGAGGATAATGAGTGGATTTGGTTAAGGTTAAAGCCTTTTACCAATTTCAGCTTAGAAAAGATGACTGCAATGTTAAGGCGAAAATATGCAAAATAGGTCACGTGACGTTTTGTACCCTTAATATTTCCTTATCTTTACATGATAGTCATGTTTTCTAAGCGTGGTCTAAAAGACTGTTGGAAGAGGAATATTTCAGCAGGGTTACTTTTCTCTTTATGTGTTATCGTCGGAACCGCATTTCACTTAAATTATTTTCTCTAATTATGACGTCATCGATCACGACGATCACCCTTTTAAGAAATTAAAAGTGCTCCTCGACCCCAAGTTTTTTAATTTTATTTTCGAAAAGAGGAGATTGGAGTAATTCTGCGAAAAAAAGTTTTGAATTTTCCTTAATCCTTGATTTTTTTAATGAGCGATTGTAATCGTGATCTGATGGCAAAGCGCCGCCATTACAATTGTGACGTAATTGAAGGAATTTTCTTTCTGAGCATGGATGAATACACGTTTCGCTTTCACAAAGTCAACCCACTTGCGCCTTTTTCTGGCTAACGAACTTTCATCTCTCCAGAATGTAATTTTGTGAAGACTGATATATTGCTTCACGTCTGAACAGTTGCTGCAGCCCCTTACAACACCTATTTCGCATTTTTTTTTTATATATTTCGCTGACCACTACTCCTACTTCTCTTTGTAAATTTTGACGACTGAAACAGACGCTTTTCCGGCTTCACTTACGCCACAAGGCTCATTATAATAATTAGGACGTGCGCCACTACACACGGGATTTTTGTATCTTTAAATGCTCATAAAAAAAGCAAGGATTAATGCGAATTCGATTTTTTTCCGCGAAAATGCTCAAAATTACCTCTTCTTTTCGAAAATTAAATAAAAATTGTGGGTATATTAGTATTATGGTGTTATTAGATTTTGTTTAAACTGTTGTTGCTGTTAGAAATATTTAGTGATTTAAGGTAAATATATTTTCCGTAACATGAACCAGACCTTAACATGCTTGAGTCTAAATCATTGTCCATGATATCATCGATTAACTGTGAGACGACAACCTTTTCAGTAAGTTTTGACATAAACATTAGATTCGAAATGGGCCTAAAGTTGGCAAATACTTCAAAATCTAGATTATCTTTCTTCAACAGGGGGTTTAATAAAGCTAACTTTAAAATGTCAGGTGTCTATGGAGAGATTGATGATCTTGATCATGACACGAAGAAGGACAGGTAAGCACTCTTTGAGAACGTCAGTAGGGATAGGATCGAGAACACAGGATTTTACAGTGGAGGCCGCTATCAGCTTAGACACTTGCTCTGTTGAGACGTTCTTGCAACTGGATAGAACACATGACCATGGATCAGAGATGTGATGAGGCTTTCCATAAGAGCGGCTCAGGTCAGCATCCAGGAAATGACGTAAGATATCGATTTTGTCGTTGAATAAGTCAGCAAGAGCAGGAAGGGGGTAACGCACTTCAACTGTTTTGTGGAGAAATTTGTCAACTGTTTGGAACAGTTCAAAAACCTGTTGGTGGCGTTGTTTTCTCTTAAATTCCTAACTTTGCATTCGTACCCCAACACTTATTAACTTGAACAGGACTACTCGGGCGCCATTTTCTTTGAACGATACGCCATAATATTTGACATTTGTAGATGACATTCGATAATAATCGTAAATGTAATCACCACACCAATAACTACAGCGTTTATAACATTTGTTATAGAAACCGCTCACCATGAATCCAGAGAGAGGAGAATTGTGGCAGATTAACAGCTGATATCGATATGAACTCGTGGCTACACCACGCCCTTCCCACAATCCATTGCTTCTTGCTTTGTTTCCATAATTGTTGCCCACCTTTAGAGGGATTCCTGTTTGACGTCTAAAGTACGCCAGCTTGCGTGGGGTGCCTTCTTTAATGAACAGGATTTCGTTGAACTGTAACAGAACATGAAAGATATGTTTACTAAGATACTGGAATAGATTGGGCAATGTTGGATGAAGTTTGGAACTAGTCAAACTTTTCATCCAACATGGTCCAGCATTTCTTTTGTTACCGTGATCGATGAAGCATGTCCCAACATGTTCGATCCGTTTGAACGGCTTTCCCAACAATGTTGGACTCGCGACGCGCACTTCATTCGTCATTCGCACTCTATCCATGGAGATTTGATCTTGTTTACCGGAATCCTTTGCGATATTACAGTACTATCGAACATGTTGAACGATGTTGTATCCGTTTGAACGGGCTTTAAAGCAGAAAGGAATGGTATGAGGGATTTAATTCACTTCACTTTACTCCATATTTGTATCATAAGATTAAACCAAATACCTCATCAAGCACCTTGGAAACTGTTGAGAAACTACATTTATTTATTTTTACCCAAAATCTAAAAACATATGCATAAATACATAGCAAGTCTCAGCTATAAAGATTTTGAACCTGCATTTGATGTGAAATGTAATATTCATATCTTTTTTCATTCTTTTAGCTCATTGCACTATGTAATGTCCATAATATAACGTCCGTAATGCTCTTTATCCCTTTCTGCAGGACAGAAAAGATCATCTAGGAGAAAAGAGTGTTATGTGAAGCCTTTAGTGAACAAAGAAGGCAGGACAAGTAAACCAAAAACTATATTTGAATTGAAATGATAATAGACAAGTTTACGGTTCATTCGCAGTCATACAAATTCTTTGTTTATTTGGTGGGAAGGCAGATGTTGGATAAAGGTGACCCGCTAGTTGAAACAAGATTTGAACAACTGCGCATGACTATAAACAAAAATAGCCCATTACGTAATGTCCGTAACAGATATTTCATTCCTTGAAATTCTGCGGCAATCAAGTTTAACCTAGAATTGCTACAATACAATATATAACAGTTGTAGAGTCTCTTGATATGGCAGTAAGAATACATCAGTACATTTATATCCATTTTACCACTATTTCCTCCTACTTGGTTCACAAAGCTCGACAGAATGGCCTTATCTCTCACTCGCCTTACTTTTTTTAATAGTTCAGAGTTATACTCTTAAGTAATATGGCTTTTCTTTTAACATTGTCAATTTGAAAATTGGTTAAATACAAGTTCTCATGTAGAATGGCCCATAGGCGCGCACCTTGAATACTTCAAACTGCAACTGGTGCATAAAACATGATGTTTATTTCCACTTGATGTATTTTTCCTATTTAAATAAACGTCGGACAGAAAGGAGAAACCGGAGAGCTGAGATGAAAGTAAATCACAA
This sequence comes from Actinernus sp. WN-2022, assembly GCA_030867875.1. Lineage (NCBI taxonomy): Eukaryota > Metazoa > Cnidaria > Anthozoa > Actiniaria > Actinernidae > Actinernus > Actinernus sp. WN-2022. The sequence goes on along the minus strand of JAOWCC010001751.1, from coordinate 3,169,973 downwards.
GAGTCTTTGTGTTCAATAAATGTTTTCCAAATGAAACCCTTTCCTTTCAGAAACAGGCAAATGTTTATTTTGTTTTTGTCAGTTGCGAATTATTCAATTTATTCAACGTTGCTTATTGATTTTTGATTGAACAGTTTTGAGCATGCGCATGCGCATGCGACCTTCCAGTCTACGGAGCGGCCGAAAGGGAGGCCGGGACTGGATTAGAGAAGACTCATGACTTTCTTTACTGTCCTGGATTATAATTTCAAATTTAGAATCCCAAAGGGAAAATCTATTTATAGTGCGGGTCGTTGTTTGATAAAATAGCAATCCACCCGTTAAGTTAACTCCTATCTAAGGCAAAACGTCATTACGTTAAGAAAGAAACTTCTAAGCCTAGACTTATCACTGTTCGATTCAAGTCATGAATGCCTTTGTAAATAGATTAGTTTTTAAATATGAATTGGCTGTATAACTACTTAGTTTACTAATTAATCTTCTGAGTAATTTTCATTGGTATTTAAATGTACCTTTTTAGAGTGAGTGGTATTTTTGGTGTTTCCATGTGCCCATTTCCAGGAGCGTTCATCTCCCATACTTGGTCTGTGTGTCAGCACATTCCCAGATCAGGTTATTTTTAGAACACCCGAGGTGAATAATCCCATATCCCCGAACGGAAGGCCGATTAAATGCTCATTTTTTTCACAATGGCTCGGTTTTCTCATCGTACGCAATAACAATAACTCGTTCATATATCATTAGAACGCATTGTTTTCCTAGTAACTTGTTGCATAAAATTACTGTTTTAAAGCTTCTTTTTTTTCACAACAACCTGACTCTAAACATAGTACCCCTCTTGCAAACGTATTGGCATCAAAGTATGGGATAGTGACTACCTTTCTCGATCGTCCATGGTACCTGTCTTGCTGTCATTGCATCTGTCTTACTTTATTTCAACTTATCGATGTAATTGTTCACAATAGAGCGCTAGCAGATGGTTGCACATGACGTCACGGCGGCCATGTTGACGTACCTTTAGGTACACCAACATGGCCGCCATGCCCTTTGTCGTTTGAATCTTTAAACATATCCTGCTTTCGACATGAAATCCCACCAATAGTCATGACACCTCTAGTAAATCTTTAAATGCGCCATCTTCTCTAAGTTCAGCAGGGCCGGAATTCCAACCTGTCATTCCCGCCATCGGATTTTCCTCTTATAGCAGCTTTCTACACCCAGTGGAATGAAAGTAATTGCAACAAATAGCCGATAAAAAACCGACCCTGGTCCAGGGAAGATGACTATCAGTGCCCGACAAATCGGAGCAAACAAGGGCTACTTGCAGAGTCATTTAATTTCTCACAACCAAGAAAAGGGAATTCACGAATCACGATACCAAAATTCCAAACCCTCGCAGTGGCTCACAAAAATATCACAATAACAGGCACGTGCAGAAGGCTTACCTCAGTGACGTCTGAACAAAACTTCTGAAGGAATTAAACGCTTCCAAAATCAGCTACACGGATCGTCGAAAGTACATCCGCACCATTCGTTCAACAAAACTATCTACACAGGCCTCCTTCCAAGGGACTCTCTGCAAGACCCTTCAGAAAATACACTACAAATATACTTCAGGTGAGTGGTCGTTGACAAATTTGCCGAGTTGTCACTTTCTGTGTGGAATTTTTGGGACTTTCGAATCTCATCTGGTGAACATTTCGTGAAAAGGGCGACTGGACCTCCACTATTGCTTTCTCGCAAATCAAATGGTGGAGAAAAGAAGTGGGAAGAATTATCGATGGACCTCTAGCCTCCAGGTCAGACCGAGTAAAGTTAAACCATGTTTACATCTGGGCCGTTGCTCACGCCGAATCTCTCATTGAAGCAAGGCTCAACAAGGACTCAGAGCTTAGATCACAGCACCAGCAGCGCTCCTAAACCAACTGGCCATGTGCCTGACCCATTCTACTTTCTTTAGAGAACAACGAGAAGAATCTTACAATGTTCGACAGAAAGTTGGCGAGAACACTACGACATACTTCTCCCGAATTATGGACTTGTATCGTCAAGGTGGATTTCCAGACAATTCTAAATTTCTTATTGTGGATAAGCTCATCCATACCTGTACAAACGCAAACTGATGTGGAAAAGCAAAGATGTGGCAACTAAGGACTGTTTGGAGATCATGCCACGATTCGAGGCCGTTCAAGTCACTATGCATCATACACACGTGACCCAACCAAGAAGTCACAAAGGCATGGGTCCAAGAATAGGCGGTCCAGGCCCAGATCAGAACCAGCTAGCAAGACAGATGGAAAGAAACACTGTATCTGGTACAAGGGAGACACACATCCCCGAGACAAGTGTCCAGTCAAGGATTCAACGTGCAGATTCTGCGGCAAGCAAGGACACTTTGAGCGAGCTTGCCTCAAGAAATCTAAACGCCAGCATGCTGTAGATGTCATGTCCGACCAGGACAGCAGTGAATATGAAGATGACTTCGACCAAGTGCTGTATCAATTCATGCAGTAGGCAGCTGTGAATCACGTGAGGTATTCCCTCCAGTCGTGTTCCATCCAAAAGGCGATAACAGTTCAACCTTTACGGTCACAGGCAAGGTTGACACCGGTGCCATGGTATCCTGCATGCCAGCCTCCATGTTTCCACAGATCGGGCTCTCCAACAGAGACCTTAAGCCCAGCGACGCCATTATCCGAGTTCTTGGACTCTGCAAGAAGTTCGAGCTAGTGACTATCGCACCTGTGTGCATACAGCAAAGCATATCCATGGAACCCAACCATGTAGAAGCCGTCATCACCGTCATCATGTCATCACCGATGAATCGACTATAACCAGCTCCAAAAGAAATGGAAAAAGCATCTGCCGCTCGGAAAAAAATAGGCGCCCCTCTGGAGGACCTGAAACAGATCTTCCCCGATACCTTTGACGGTCAGGTCGGTCTCTCTGAAGGTGAGGTCGGCCTCAAACTCTCAGCCGATGCGAAATCAGCTCAGCTAGAGCTAAAGAAGGAGCTAGACAAGATGGAGCAGGAAGGAATCATCCGAGCCTGTTCAGAAACAACTGATTGGGTACACAACCTAGTAATCGTCGTTAAGAAGAATGGAACTCTGCGTCTATGTCTTGATACCATAAATCTAAATAAGTACCTGATCCGCAATGTTAACGACACCGCATCTTGGGAGGTTGCTCAACACAGCTTTAAGAATGGTCAGTACTTCTCCACATTCGATGCCAAGAGTGGATACTGGACCAAACAGCTTGATGAGCAGAGTCAGATTCTCACCGCGTTCAACACGCCGTTTAAGAAATATTGCTTCATACGTCTACCATTTGGACTGTCGGCGTCCTCTGAAACCTGAGAACACATGGATCGAGTCCTGTCTGGCGTCCCTGGCACATTCCCAAGTGCAACGACGTCGAGATACAAGGGTCAACAGAAGAGCGTCATGACATCCACCTATTGGAGACTGTCGAGAACGCACGCCAAGCAGGGCTTAAATTCAACCCAGACAAGTGCTTCGTCAAGAAACAGCAAATTGAGTACTTTGGACGTGTCATTACTCCGCAAGGTGTCGCGCCGTGTCCAAAGAAGACATGCAAAAGGAACTAGATACATAAAGAATGACATCACCAATGCTATTAAGCTCATCCATTACGACCCAAACAAGCCATTACAAACCAGCCATTACGACCCAAAATACATAATGTACAAAATATGTTAAATCATCCTTAAAATTCAAGGAGCAAGTAACCCTAATAACTAAAATAAAATAAAAACTATAAATAATGTAGTCTATATACCGAAGACTGCTTCTAATGAACATGCTAAACGTACACGTTATCAGAATAGGTGCGAATTCCAGCGTGCTTCGCTCCACGCTTCAAGAAGAAACCGAAGAAACTGTTAAACCTACAGCCGAGCTTGAGCACATATTAAACTCGTATTAAGATAAAGCAAATCTCATACAGAAAGCTAAAACAGTCAGAAAATGGTCCATTAAAGATTTATAACAGTGAAGTAGAAACTTCCTTCGACATGTGGTTCGCTCACCACTTCAGCTACACTGGTGCTAGTCGATCTGTTGATAGCGCGTTTTACTCGGACTGCCAAAGACAAACTCGACTCTTAAACTGGGCTCTCTATATTCGTCGTCGTCGTCAACATCGCAAAAGTGTAGCGGCATACATCGTTGCATTGTAATTCATGTGGAGGAAATGTTTCAAGCAAGGCTACCTGACATGCGTAGTCGAATAGGTGTGTTTGTAGAGTATTCATTCGGTCATTCTTGGTCCTAGTGCCCCCTCAGCTAGCCGATATACGTTAAGTTAAATTGAAGTGGCAAAATTTCTAGTATCCTAAAAAATATGTATAACTTTCTGGCCACATTTCTGGCCAAATTGATAGTTAAACAACCATGCCACCTTTTAGTTTTTTTCCTGGAACATCACTTGCCTAGACTATGAAACAATGGTTTGTTGCGCATTATCGAGGTTGACCAATGAGAAAGAAGCATTCTCACGGTCATTAGTATACAAATAGGCAAAAGCCTAGCCTGTGTCGCATCCGAACTGAACCCCGGTTAAGTCCGTTTGTGAAACAGCGACAGAAAGCTAGTTCTAGACCCCCAACAAAGTACCAGGATATATGTAGTCGATTCTGATTGGCTTTTACTAATGCTCATTCTTACACGTTTTCTGACTGGCCATTCAACTGTGACCAGCCTGTCACCATTGCGACTTACGGATAATTTACATTTCAAAATGTGGCGGCTTTTATACACGTCGAGAAGAGCAATGATATTTGTACAATATCAGTTTGAAATTTAGATTCGTTTGCTAAAACAAGAGCAGTTGATCGGAGTTGAGTTCGGATGTGGCACATACTACAGATTCTATTTAATGTGTTCAGCAAGTTTCCTTTCATGTCGCACTAAACCACGGGCAGCCTATTACGTTACATTACTTCAAAACCTGACCCGAAATTGAAATAAACCTAACCTTTTCCGATAGTAAAACACACGGAAACGACGACAGAGCTCGCCTAGGGCGAGAAATCTCAAGTAAACAGCTGACCACGTGCAAATGAACAGTTTCAACCGAGCGGCCTCTGACGTGAACTGTCCATCATAACAACCTTCGAGGCTGGTGACAGTTGAATGGCCAGTCAGAAGACGTGTAAGAATGAGCATTAGTAAAAGCCAATCGGAATCGACTACATATATCCTGGTACTTCGTTGGGGTCTAGAACAAGCTTTCTGTCGCTGTTTCGCAGACGGACTTAACCGGGGTTCAGTTCGGATGCGACGCAGGCTAGCAAAAGCCAAGCTTTATTTTTGTGCACATCTAGAATCAAATTCTTGGCACGTATGTACGCTCATGGCCTAGAAAATCTCTTTAAAAATAGTTTTATTTCATGATCCAAAGTAAAGTAAAACATTTTGTTTTCTACAGTAACGTTTTAAAAGAATATACCGGTACTCTTGAATGTTATGTTACTTTCAAATTCTCTTCTTCAGTTAAAATAATTTTGTGCTGAATTTTGTTACACTACCTACACTGATGTACAAACTGCACTACTTGCACTATGATGTACAATTTTATCATATAACACCAGCCCGAGTTTAGCCTGCACAACAGGCTCTATTTTAAAATAATAATTAATGGAATATATTGTATAGTTGTCTTGACTTTGTAACTGTTTTGCTATTGCAACATTTAGACCCTAGCTGCAACTTCGTAATAAAGAATCATTTTAGCGTGGCTTCGGTAAATTTAATCACTGTGGGACTTTCAAAACTTGGGGACCTTAGTCCCACATAGTAGCAAATGCCAAACATACCAAACTTCATGCTGACCTGAGTAGACGAACGTACCAAGCATAAATAAAAGTACGAGTGAACCATGATTCAAACCTAGGCCCAAAACTAAAGCATTTGACGTAGTCCATTCCTAGAATTTACCGAATTCCCTACTTATATCATTTAAACAGTGAAAACAACCGCAAAGACTCTTTGTTGTCGGATTATTGACATCGTGTTGAAACGTTTGTGATCTCGACACATTCTGACGTCATACATAGCATTCAGGAACTGTTTTGCAAAAACTACGGCTCCACCCCTTACCACCATGTCATTACAGTTAGTGTTATAACCATTAATGCCGTATGGATAGACAAGATACGACTTACCACCATATCATCACAGTTAGTGCGATAATAATTAGTGCCGTATGGATAGACTACACACGCCTTGCCATCATGTCATCACAGTTAGTACTATAACCATTAGTACCGTATGGATAGACTACACACGCCTTACCATCATGTCATTACAGTTAGTACTATAACCATTAATGCCATATGGATAGACTACACAGGACTTACCATCATATCATCACAGTTAGTACTATAACCATTAATGCCATATGGATAGACTACACAGGCCTTACCATCATGTCATTACAGTTAGTACTATAACCATTAATGCCATATGGATAGACTACACAGGACTTACCATCATGTCATTACAGTTAGTCCTATAACCATCGGTGCCATACGGATATTGAGGATTGTAAGTCACTTCTGTTTTTGGTTTTGCCCATTTGTTACTTGTGTAACACATGGTCCAACCTCCCCCGTGTGACGTCATATCACAATAGGCTAGGTAGGCGTTGTCATGGTTACCATCATCAGGGTCCAGGTAGTAAAGGCCATTGGGAGCCAAGGGAAACCTGATGTGGATATCATTGCAATCGATTCCTGAAACAAATTACAAGAAACACAATTTAGTAATTAAAATCTTATCTATATTTTGGGCTGAAATTATTCTCTTATTCCGGTACGTAGAATGTTGGTTCATATACATGCATATGTTCAAATTCAAATTCATTTTAAACTAGGTTATTTTTTACAACCTAGGTTATTTTTTGGAATTCATTTTTTTTTACCGTAATTGTTGTCACTGTGCACACCTGAGTCGGAACCGATCATGCGGCAGTGCTTCCCAGAATGTATTGTTTTCACTTGTATTTTATATTCAATGGGATACTGGGTTCGTGTCATCAATTTGTGTGCAGTTTTAATGAAATTCCAAGCTATTATAAGGCTTTTACTGCACATATGCAAATCCGAACAAGATCATCGGGGGACTGGGTACTGGTACCACCGTCATATATAGTAAACGAGTATGGTACTTCACATCGATCACCTCAATGGCGCAGTGGTTAAAGGGGCTGTGTTATGGTACTGCGCATGTACCGAGTAATCGCTCGTTTAGTGGCTGTTAATTGGATGCAAACAGTTAAACTTCCCTTCCTCAATACCTGATCGAAAGGATTTTCAATATTTTCCCTGGAGACTGTTTACATACACTGTTTGTTAGTCATTTTTGCAGATTTGCTTTCATTTTAAGCATCCCACATGGCCGAGAGGTTCGTTAGTTCATATCAAAATCCGTGGAAATAGCTCTTTCCAGCCCGGAAAAACGAATGTAAAGTCTTACCGTGACACAGCCCCTTTAAGGCTCTGACCAACAGATGCGATGGTTACCGGTTCAAGTACCAGCAAGGACAGTGAAGGTAAATTAATATGGTATAGTTGATTATAAGGATAAAAGATAGCACTTAAAAGGAGACCCAGAGGGGTAGGAGAAGGAAGTGATAAGGGGAGACGTAGGAAAACAGACGGACGGTGAATTATTTTTTTAGTACACACGAATTACCTAGGTTGAACAAAATACGTGAAAATATATTTTACCTGTGACACGTACAACAGAATAATAAAAGTAGTCGTTCTACTTAGTAGCCTGAGAAAACGGCCGACCCTTATCGCTCTCCCCGCAAAAGAGACGTCTGAGCAACGAGTTGGAAAATTCCATACTGATGACGTAGAAGATAGCCATTTCACGATGCATAAATTAATTGCAATCGGCTAGTGGCCAACTACTTTGTTGTCAAGGAACATAACTACTGATGCTGCTCGTTTGCTTGGCAGTGGATCATAGTAATGAACAACCATGAAATTCAAGTTAGTGTATGTCGGTGCTGTCTGTGGCTCCTTTGCTTCGTTCTTTCAGCAGCTAGAAAAGCGAAATGTCCTACTACTGTCAAGGCAAAGATACTGTAATAGTTGTTTATTATTTCATAACCTGGACACACTGAGCTAACAGACAACACAGGGCCACTTTTTAAGCCGGCTCTTTTGCTAGGTAGTGAATCTCGGCTATAAATAGACATCTACATGTAAGTAAAGCGTTGTTTTCCGCTGTGAATCACGAAGGTGATGTTGTTATTTCACCCAAGCAAAGGGGTAGCCTCGATAGTGTACCTTGAAAATAACTGCATTCTGCAGCTATTCGTTATATTCACAATATTATATAGCTATCCCTATTTCTGTGAATATTTAGTGTTTAAAAACAAAATCACTTTTTCGCTTGTTTCAGGTAGCAGGACTGAAACATATCAATGTCAATTGTAAATAAAAGTATTCAGAGTATAACGACGTAAAAAGTCGTGTGTTTTATGGTAATATTATACCTGATGAAGCTTGTTTGTACAGATTCACTTCAGCGTATTCAACTTTTAATCCCGCTGACACTCTTTGCTCGAGGCTTATCGAAATTTAACTTTACTTGTTCGCAAACAATGAACAAGAAATTAAATACTGGACGAGGCATAGACGAGTATTTAATTTCGAATTCATTGTTGGATAACTCATAGAAGAAAGTGCCTCTAGCCCACAGAAATTTGTCAGAAACAAAATTAAAATACACACAAATAAAAAGCAAACCAGTCTCTGGTAACAAAGTGCATTAGGTACAAAAGTTCACAAAAAAATATAACAATCTTGGCTACGATTTGTAGACTCTTTTTAAACATACCTGCCCCATAACAGAACTCTCGTCCATTGCCAACAAAGCCCAGTTTACACGTGCAATTGTATAATCCACGTGTATTGTAACAAGTAGCGTTACCCGCACACCGCATGGAATCGAGGCCGCATTCGTTGATATCTATGGCAGCATTGAAAAACAAGCTTAGTTAGCAACGTGATTTTCTTTCCTAAATAAGAATAGCTCTAGGAAACGATTTTTGAATACGAAATAATCATACTTTCAAAATATTCCAAGTAATGAACAGTTTTGGATATTGACAGAGCAATTTCCAAATATATGGCCATAACGTGTCAAAATCTGAAATTATCATAAATTCTTAAAGTTACATTGGAAATTATGTTCACTTCAATTAATTTACCTGTACACGTTATCCCGTCACTAGTGTAGCCTGGTTTACAAGTACAGTTATATGAGCCCACGGTGTTGTTACAATAAGAGTCGGCGGGACACTTGAATTGGCTGGTAGAACACTCATCTACATCTGTTGTACAAGAAAAGGTAGCTAAGTAGTGAAGGAAAAGTAACTATTTCATCTTACCATGCTGAAATAATCTATAACAATTGACATTTTTTTTTATATTGATACAGCTCTTCAAGGAAATCCAGCAATTTCCAAATATGGACATAACGTGTCAAAAATCTGAAATTATCATAAATGCTTAAAGTTACATTGGAAATTATGTTCACTTCAATTAATTTACCTGTACACGTGTTCCCGTCACCAGTGTAGCCTGGTTTACAAGTACAGTTATATGAGCCCACGGTGTTGTTACAATAAGTGTCAGCGGGACACTTGAATTGGCTGGTAGAACACTCATCTACATCTGTTGTACAAGAAAGGTTAGCTAAGTAGTGAAGGAAAAGTAACTATTTCATCTTGCCATGCTGAAATAATCTATAACAATTGACATTTTTTTAGAATGTTGATACAGCTCTTCAAGGAAATCCAGCAATTTCCAAATATGGACATAACGTGTAAAAAATCTGAAATTATCATAAATTCTTAAAGTTACATTGGAAATTATGTTCCCTTCAATTAATTTACCTGTACACGTGTTCCCGTCTCCAGTGTAGCCTGGTTTACAAGTACAGTTATATGAGCCCACGGTGTTGTTACAATAAGTGTCAGCGGGACACTTGAATAGGTCGGTAGAACACTCATCTACATCTGTTGTACAAGAAAGGTTAGCTAAGTAGTGAAGGAAAAGTAACTATTTCATCTTACCATGCTGAAATAATCTATTAACAATTGAATTTTTTTTTAGAATATTGATACAGCTCTTCAAGGAAATCCAGCAATTTCCAAATATGGACATAACGTGTCAAAAATCTGAAATTATCATAAATTCTTAAAGTTACATTGGAAATTATGTTCACTTCAATTAATTTACCTGTACACGTGTTCCCGTCACCAGTGTAGCCTGGTTTACAAGTACAGTTTTATGAGCCCACGGTGTTGTTACAATAAGTATCAGCGGGACACTTGAATAGGTCGGTAGAACACTCATCTAAATCTGTTGTACAAGAAAGGTTAGCTAAGTAGTGAAGGAAAAGTAACTATTTCATCTTACCATGCTGAAATAATCTAGTATTAAGAACACGTACTTACCATGTTGACAAATCTCTCCCGTGTATCCAGAGGGGCACAAACAGCTATGTTTGGTGGGTATATCTCCTGGTAAACAGGTTGCATTTTTTGGACAACGGTTCTTCGAACAACCATTCTAAAAATTAATCAAAATTAAGTCAAGACTTCATCTAAATTTTACAGACTTTTTACACAGTTCTCCAAAATCTGTAAATAGTTGAATTTTTCCAGTGAACAACATCTCTTTAGCTGCAATAAAGGCGCTTTCCGACTGCAAATATTTAGCTTTTTAATGAGACTAATTAATTAAACATTAACAGTCCAGGCCTTAACCTCGCATTGAGGCTGGAGCTGACCTGCATTGATTAAAACCCGCTTCCTATGAATATGGATAGATTTTGATCATACTAACTAGGTGAAAGTCTCCGACTCCAGCCTCGATATCACCAAAGGCTTTCTTTCAAAATTGCGGTCAAAACTCAGAGATGGACTATTGGTGAAACAATTTTCAGATTTAGTGCAGAGTAATACACTCTGTTAAATAGGAGTGGCACATCAGACCACTCAGAGAATCAAATACAGGTACTTACTCTGATTGAATCCCGAATCTTAATCGGAAAGAAGCCACGTAAACAGTTACAGGGGGTAACCATTAATGGTCAATAAGCCATACAGCCAACCAATTATGTGCATTGAATGATACCATTGGCCTCTGTATACTCCAGTACATAACTGAACTTAGACAGACACTAGCTCTTGTTGGATACAGAACTTATTAATAAAACATTAGGTCTGTATCACTGATACAGACACTATTAAGGAGGTCTCACAACCGAATACTGACCCCTTTATCCCGGTGAAAAATGTCAAGTTAAAATATATATCCGTCACTTGTCACGCACGAAGGATTCAGAGACAAATTAAATTTATTATCTTTTTCGGATATAGAATATATATATTTTTTTTGAGCCTCATATGGAAACCTTTGTGTGTGACAAGTGAACCATATACTATCGAAAGAAGCCTATTATGGAACTTGTTTCTTTGAACACTAAACATGTCCGCCACACAAACGACAGCGCCGAACTCTTTACACTTTTTATAAAAGAAATTCAGGAACTTGTTAAATTGTAGATAGTTTAAGAAGGGTTAGAAGTAATTTACAGAATTCGCGTCCGTATATGGCGCGTATTTCTTGTCAAAATTCAATTCGACATGCGTTATCAAAGTTCAACATTCGTCATTATAGTTTAGTCACTGATCGTTATTAAAGTTCGACATTCGTCGTTATAGTTTAGTCACTGATCGTTATTAAAGTTCGACATTCGTCGTTAGAGTTCGACATTCGTTATTAAAGTGCGACATTCGTTATTTAAGTCAATATTAGAGTTCGACATTCGTTGTTAGAGTTCGACATTCGTTATTAGAGTTCGAAGTTCGTTATTAGAGTTCGACATTCGTTATTAAGAGTTAGAAGTTCGTTATTCAAGTTCGACATTCGTTATTGAATGAGACTGGGTCCGATCGCGCGAAATTTGGCAGAGCGAGGAAACTGAGAAACGTGCTTAACACGCATGCGCAAACGTCTTGGACATTTTCCTGCATCCTGCAGCATGTAATACTGTAATACTGTTATAATACTGTTTACAACCAGGCACTCCCTGTGAGGGGCTCTTCCGTACCAGTTAATTCCACACACGCTCACACTACACTCATAAATTCTCTACTCACTACATTCAAGCCTGCATGTTGATTTTTGAGGAGGGTTGAAAACTGGAGAACCCACAGAAAAACCCTTGTGGCAACACAACAAACAACAACACAACAAACAAACTCAACTCACATAATTATGACCCGAGCTGGGGTCGAAGCCGGAACATGGGGTCGAAGCCGGAACATGTCTGGCCTTACAGCTAAATATGTTTTCCTCTCTAGGGTACAGTCTCTTATTCAATTTCTAAACAACTTTGATGGCTTTGAGTTTGATACAGGAAATCTGGATAAATTAATTACGCGTGCTAATATGTTGTATCACCATGCTGTACGTCTCGCATCAGTTGACATGGTCGGGGAGAGAACGATCAACAAGCTAAGAAGTATTGTCGATTTGCTACAAGAGAAGGGTACGGTGGCTTATAAGGGCCATCATGAGAAACCGGGAATGCGAGATACGAGAATCCGAGTTGCGAGAATCCGACATGCGAGAATCCGACATGCTAGAATCCGAGATAGGAATAGCGGGGAAGCCTGGGACCTAATTACAGTCCATGTGGTAATTTTACAGTACGTTGGCCCTCGACCCCCGCGATATAGTGTCCTTCTCCCCTCCCTCGCTTTCTTTGGATTGGCCGAGGAATTAACAGCGTGCACAATTTGCGAGGAAATCTAGCGGTGATTTGCGAAGACCGAAAGATGGAATCTCGTATAGAATAGAGTTACGTTATATTGTTCAATAGTATGGTAAATCAGGATGCTGACTACTTACTCAGTAACGAACAAGATAGATTAAAGCAACTTACTTCTGTACAAGAGTCGGCCTATTATGCACCAGTTAATTGAAACCACGACATAGCGGGGCATTTAACCATATAACCATTTTCTCTTGGTCAATAACAGTTATTTCGCCCGCCAAAAAAACCCTGGTTCCTGTTGAAAACATTAGACTACCCCTACCCCCGGTGAACCTTGGATAACCATGTATACTATTAATAGCTCAGATTTGGGAATTCTTTTTAGTTCCGTGGCATCTTGGAATGTTTTGATAAGTTTGCAGTCATTCAGAAATGTGTCGATCGCTGGAGAGTGGTTGCCATATAAAATTACGCTACGATTGCCAAGATATACCTATAGCCTAACCCAAAGCTCTGAAAATGTTAAATCCGCGCTATTTTGATGAATTTCTCATGGACTGTAATTAGGTCCCAGGCCTTCCCGCTTTCTCGCAACTCGGATTCTCGCATCTCAGATTCTCGCATCTTGGATTCTCGTATCTCGGATTCTCGTATCTCGGATTCTCGCATCTCGGATTCTTGTATCTCGGATTCTCGTATCTCGGATTCTCGGTTTCTCATAATGGCCCTTATAAGCCACCGTAACCATGTCAACTGATGCGAGACGTACAGCATGGTGATACAACATATTAGCACGCGTAATTAAGTTATCCAGATTTCCTGTATCAAAGTCAAAGCCATCAAAGTTGTTTAGAAATTGAATAAGAGACTGTACCCTAGAGAGGAAAACATCTTTAGCTGTAAGGCCAGACATGCTGGAAAATATCCAAGACGTTTGCGCATGCGTGTTAAGCACGTTTCTCAGTTTCCTCGCTCTGCCAAATTTCCCGCGGTTGGACCCAGTCTCATTGAATAACGAATGTCGAACTTGAATAACGAACTTCGAACTCTTAATAACGAATGTCGAACTCTAATAACGAATGTCGAACTCTAATATTGACTTAAATAACGAATGTCGCACTTTAATAACGAATGTCGAAGTCTAACAAGGAATGTCGAACTTTAATAACGATCGGTGACTAAACTATAATGACGAATGTTGAACTTTGATAACGCATGTCGAATTGAATTTTGACAAGAAATACGCGCCATATCCGTATAGTACTGGACGAAATTCCAAGGCAGTCTTTTATTACTACAAGAAGTGTTCTGTTGGTCATACTGTATGTAGGTCTAGACGTTGTTGAAATAACATCACTACAATCCAAAACGGTAATGCCCATGTCTTTTAAAGTTGCTTTCTCTTAATCATTTTGGTATATAGAAAATAGAAACATAACAAACGCGGGGATGAGTAATCTTCAATCTGACTGTTTTCCTAGATTTACCCTGTAATTCCCATTAGTGCCGTACCTTAGTTCCTTCGTACACAAATCCATCCCTTGGAACCATATCCTGAGGGTGCTGCAGGTGATCAGATGAACTCAGTTCACAGATGAATTGATCATCTCCCAAACGTCTGTAGTTAATAGAGACACACAACTTATTCAGGTAACACTGAATGCGACAGCTCGCTTCATTAGGTGTTTCTGAAGTGTCTATCACGTGATTTGCTAAGGCCCTGTCTGATATTGGAGCTTGAAATGGAAGCACTCTACAAGATGTATCTGTTAGAAGATAAGTGAACATTACAACCATTAGTAGGTCGGTCACTTCCGCGTTGTCGTGCTCACGCGGTCTCTCGATGATAAAATCCTCAGAAACATCCGACAGCAGCAGGAGGAGTGAGCGGACTTTCTTGGATGTCGATTTTGTTGTATCCAACGATTTCATTTAGACAAGACATGACGAAAACCAATATGTGACACAACGAAAACCAACATATGTCAACACTCAGACATCACCAGTACCACCCACTCCTCCTGCTGCTATCGTTATCGAATCTGTTGTCCACATTATTATATTTCTATGCCCTATTAGAGGAAGGTCGTTATGTAGTATATCCACGTATCCATTCGTTGTCCACATTATCGTATTTCGATACCCATTTAGAGATACTATCGTATTAAGGTATATCAATTATTGTTACTATGGATGATCTGATCGATGAGATTCTTGCAGAGTACGTACCAATTCCAGAAAATAATGAGAGATATGACTTAGACATCCAAGTGCCTCATCCTATAACACTTCCAAATGAGCGATGGGTAGAACTCATGCTAAAGATATGTTTGAAGTCGATGGTGCGACTGCTGTCTTCTCTACGTGGAGAGTAGAAACAGAAGACCCACTTGATATTGGCAATATCGATGTCGCCGATGGCATCGAACTAAGAGCTGGTCGATTGGCTTTGGATGTCCGTATGACCACACATAGAGCAAGAGAACTTCTTATGGCGCTTCCAGATGGCAAGTTCATATTGAAGATTAAATTCCTTAGAGAGTACCATAATGATGGAAAAATGTATTGGGTCGTTGATGATAAGTTCGAACCGGTCCATGTTGAGAGAAAGAAGGGTTATGGTGTAATCGAGATTTCTCATGACACTAATCCAGGTGCGATAGTTGGAATCGACAAGGTATTCTATCAGAACGCATATCCAGTTACTGCAGTAGTTTATGGACTTTATCCCATCAGAGCACCAGACCTTGCAAATCTAGTTCCCATGCGCGTTGGTGATCTTAATTGCGTCGCACAGAGAGCGATAGAGCATTTCGAAGGTGCTTCGAGAGGCCAAGGTCTAACTCCTACGAGATGTCAGAAGATTCAGAAGTGGGAAGAACAAGTCCACGACAATGGTGCCACAGTCGACGATATGTCTAAACTTGAGACAATTCTCAAACGGTCTATAATCCTGAGTGACATTGCTGGCGAGGATATCTATAATAGCGGCAAATATCAAGGCCACCGGCATAAACCTATAGAACTAATCTATCACAATGGCCATGCCTGGTCCAAAGATCTGCATTTCCCACAATCTCGTAGTGTCCATATATATGAAGGTGATGTGTGGGAAGCCATTCAACGAGCAACTTTGAATGAACCAAAAGCGGTATGGTTACTGGGAGGATCCGAAGGACGGCAACTTAATGTCAACCAATTCGTACTCCAAGATGGTAGCACTTACAGAACTCAACTAACTCAAGATAGACTCCAACTAATATGCCAAGACTTGGGTGATGAATCCCTTGCCACGAAGGTCTTCGGTGAGAACCATGCAGCAAGTGTAATCGCAAAGGAAAAGAATAATTGGAAACCAACTCCATCCAACCTTCTTGAAGATATCCGAAAGTCTTGTGTGGAACACGGAAATGGTGGCCTATGGAATTCGATGGACTACGATACTAGAGATGTTGTTAGCATTGATATGAAGTCTTGTTATCCGGCGAGTTTTCAAGGTAAGGGTGAGGCAAAACCATACTGCGAACGATTTGGCCATCCAACTCATCGTATGACTCGAGTTTCCGTGAATGGTCCACTCCCTATTGACATTGGAACCGGATTTGCTGAGATCCAAGAGTGGTCATTTGCTCCCACATGTCATCCCGTCATTCTATCTTGGTTTGGAAAACATTTATCAGAGAGTGGATGGGCACCAACACAACTTCTTGCCTTCCTTGTGGACCAAGGATTCCTCCAAACTATCACCATTCGCGAAGTTATTGTGTCTTTCGATAAGCAAACGAAGGTCTGGCTTCCAGAAAGTCGAGACCAGGAATGTGCCATTATAGGAAAGTTCACCCAAGGTAGCAAGGCCGATGGAAAACGTTTGACTAGACGATTGGTAACGGATCAAGGAGAACTCGATTTCCTAGTACGAGATACCATACAAAGTGGAACTCTAGTTGGATCACCCGAACAATGTCCTCTTGGTCACATCCTTACATACCACGATGGAAATCAACCTCAATATACTCATTTGCGTGCAAGCATGTTAGCTTATGCGCATATAAATCTACTCTTTATACTACAACGTTTCGTCCCCAATGAGGCCGTTCGCGTCGCTACTGATTCTATATATATTCAGAAACATGCACTTCGCAAATTGGATGGAATTTCATCATATGTAGTTCCAAGAATGTGTGTGTGCAATGAAGAATGGTGTATCTTATGTATGCTTGAGGAACCATATCTTCCAACAGTAGCTCCAGCCCAATGGAGAGATAAGAATGAGCAACTATATATGCCGCAGGAACATGCAGATTACCTTCCAAAGCCAGAATATGTCATCCAACAAAAAGAACTACCACTTAGTACTTCACCATGTTATCAAGACCCATTATCACGATATCAACTCTGCTATCTTAATGGCGGTGGTGGAAGTGGTAAAACTACGAGAGCAATCGAACTCTTTCGAACGAGAAATCCCATAGTATTCACTCCAACCCATCGATTAGCTAAAGAGATGCGTGATAGAGGTGTGCAATCTCAAACCTATCATAGTTTCTTTCGTTATTGTGGTGTCAAAAGAGTACGAGCAACAGATGAAGATCTCGAATCTCTCCAGTCTTTATCAAAATATAGAAATAAATCAATCAAAGTTTGGAATGCAGAAAAGAATTGGACTCAAGGTAACGATCTTATCTTATCGAGAGATACCGATGTGGACCCTGGACTCGGCATCGATGGAAACGATGAGGAACCAGAAGAGATAGTATTCGTTGCTCGAAAATATGGCGATCCACTACATTATCCTGGATCCGACATGCTTGGTCCTTACATAGCAGATAAAGAATGGACTCCAGAGCGGTTGGGACAGAAATACATACCTAGAGTTATAATATGGGATGAAGTTTGTACAGTGCCTCGTGCAATACTAGAGACGTTTCTTGGTTGGCTCATCCAAAAAGGCGTCCAAGTAATTTGTTGTGGTGATCATGGCCAACCTCCTCCAATAGCAGGTGACTCTCCACACAATTGGCTTCGAGAACGAGCTAACTACTACGAAGAGATGGACGTTGATTATAGAGCGAAAGACGACGAACTCAAAGCATTGAAAAAGCTCATTCGCCTTCGATCTGATAAATTCCAATGTGAAGAGATTCGCCGCTCTCTACCTAGTTGTCTCGAATGGAACCAATTCGTTCTATCCTGGATGCCATGCGACGTCATATTGACCAGTCGTCAGAAAGTTCGAGATCACATACAGAATCTATTATTCCAACGACACAAAGAGCACTTCCCAGATATCTTAGTCCCTTTATTATATCATCCTCGAGATAGTCGTAGACAAAATATCTCGATATCCATTCCAGGTACTAATAAGAAAGAAACACTCGTCTCGAATGATATCGTAAATGTCACTATGAGTGCGGCGGAAGATATCTATTCCAAAAAGGAGTCCGATTGGCGACTTGGTTATGCGTTGACGATCCATTCTAGCCAAGGTCTCACAATTCATAATCCCAAAAAGGTATGGATCATCGATGACTATCTTGGTTGGTCCAATCTCGCATATCTCGCCGTATCAAGAGTCGAATATATGGATCAGATTGGACGAGTTAATTGTCCTATAGAACAAATTCGAGATCATCCACTATCATCCCACCAACAGATTCGAAAAGTCATTTGTAGAAAGCTCTTGAGCTATAAACATAGTGATCAATCTAACGGATTCCAAGGGTTCAACTTAAGAATCTGTGATGTCTTGCAGCTCAAAGAAGTTCAAAACAACTGTTGTGCTGCATGTAATATAGAATTACTTTGGATTTATACTTCATGGGATCCGCAACAATTCTCGGTTGATAGGTTAGATAACTCTATGGGACACACTCGCGACAACGTTAGACTGACATGTCTCGAATGTAACGTAAGAAGAGGAGCGGCACCACTAACGGATGAGGACGCTATCAGGTGGCAACATGGTATCTCTGGGAATAACGAGGAGCTCTTCGCGAACGAAACCACGATCTGGGACGACTTTCGATCGTTGCAACGTTATTTGTGGTATTGTCAAATAGTAAAGGACTGGACCATCAAGCCTGATTACAGCGCGTCTTTGTTGGTATATGGAAAGTGACCATATTGGATCGGTCGCGCGACGTCGACCACCTTCTAATTCACCAGGAACGAAAACGCCAAATGGAAGTCTTCGTTCTTTGAGACCAATGGGTCGATTATGTGCGGGTTCTGATGGCTTCGATTCAATCGATTGATCTCCTACTGCTATGGATGGTTGTTTCCCCGTCAAACGTGTAACTTCGTTATTCAATGCTTCGACTACCATCGGTAAACGAATTACCCATTCGACAGATCTATCGTCATTTCCTTGTGAAGTAAGCACCATTTCTTGAGCATATTGGTGTCCAAACAATCTCTCAGCTAATGTACGATTGAATCGTTCAACAATTGCTTGATCCCTGTGTATGTCAACTCTTCCACGTCTCACAGAAACTTTATGTTTATCCAGCAGTGAAGACATCGCACCCATAAACTCACGCCCCGGATCGACTTGTAAAAGCTTTGGCCATGTTAGTGGACTTCTCTTATAGATTCGTTCAAATGCCGCAGCAACCTCTTTAGATTCTTTAGTGGCTAATGGTTCGGCTTCTTCGTATCTTGAAGCGATATCCACAATCGTCAACGCATACTTATATAGCTTTCTTCCACGTCCAGGTCGATCATGAGGTAAGAATATCAAATCAGCTTGGTGAACTTCATTTGGTATAGATACATCGAATTTAGGTCGTGGCACATATCGTGGCGGTGGTAAATAAATCTGCCATATAGCTTGCTTTTCCAACCACATCCGAACTATATCTTCAGAAATGTCAGTCGCATTGGCAAGATGTTTAATGGCTGCGAGTCCTTTCCAGTATCCTTGGGGACTATAGTATCGTAAACTTAGTTTAGCATCCATTGATATATATATGCATTCATTCTAAACTTCAACATGTATAAAAAAATAAAAAAAAAGAATAAGGACTTATCGAGTCAACTAGTCTTTATTCTTTTTTTCTTTCTTTTTTTAAACTATAGCCATTTACTGGCGGCATAGCCAATAGCAAGCATTCCACCACCTACGTATATTAATTCACCCGTCTTCTGTGAACTAGAAGGTTTATAGTAGTCAGATAATTTAGGTTCGCGCATGTCCTCTCGACTTATTCGATTCAATCCCACATTTACAGTATTGTATAGTTCGAGATTTTTATTTGCGTCATTGCTAATCACGTAATCATTATGTTCCATATTAGCCTGTTCTTGGAATCAGTCGTTTACACGAGTTCGTTTTTTCATATAAATATCATATGCGGCCTTATACTTCTCTAGTGCCAGGTCGTGTCTTTTTCTCTCAGCAGAGGAATCGTCACCAGAAGCTGCCTTGGCGATGTAACTTCCACCTACGAAAGTCGTTGCATTTATTATTGCTCCGCCAACTGCAGTTAACATTGCGACGAATGCCATCTATAAACTCTTTGGAATTATCTTTTTATCGTCAAGATATTGCTTTGCAGCTATGCTACTAGCCAATACGGCCGTCCACTTTACGTAATTTATGATTGATGATGAAGGATCACTTAGCATTGACTCTTTGGATAATTTTTTTTATACGAACCCAATTCCAGCAGCAATTCCAGTTAATATCGCAGCGTCTTGTAATGTTTTCATCAACTTATTCTCTGCCATTTCTACATAACATATATGGAATATAGTTCTAGTCTTTAAATGGTGTTGCATCACTCCATATCCGACATCACACGTGGTGGTGGTGCTATTTGTCGCTCGACAACACGTGGTATACAACAGTTCTTGGTACGTTGTGAGTTATTGTATTGATAGTAAAGTCCTATTAACGCTATTCCTATGCCAATATGTGCAATTGTAATGTCGTCGAACCATCCGTTAGGTTTTGTCACCACTTCACATTCGCGCGTTGCATCGCGATTTAATATTTCTCTAGCAAGTACCAACTCACGATCTGATTCTATTTTATTTAGTCGTCTTATTTCTCCCGATGCGTGTCCGGCGGTTACGTTTTTTGGATTTTTTTCTTTTTCTTTTTTAGGTGCAGTTATCAGATCCGTCTTTTCCTCCATCTTGTTGAGATATTTGAGATATTGCTGAAGATGTTTGAGATATTTCTGAAGATATTTGAGATATCGTTGAAGATGTTTGAGATATATCAGTTGTTTGCACGTCTTCAATACGTAGATAGCTTGGAGGAATAACAACGTGACCAGCCACATGTAACATGGCACTAGCTAGAGCAACGAATCGACCTGCTTTTATAGACATCCTACCAACCTCAACACTGATCTCATTGCGAACTAGTTGGTCTTCTCGTAGTTCCATAATTAGTGCTTGTTGATCGTCTATAGTAACTAAGTGTGAAACTACGCGAGTAGCTAGACGCATCGCGCCATCGACTAGACTCTCTGTTATTTGTTGAGCTCGAACGGCCATGTACCTTCTATGCAATCGCTCAACATCTTTCTCATCTAATCTAGAAATATCTCCGAGAGATAAGTTTTCACCTAGATATTCCTTTGTAGTACCCGTCACAGCTAAAATAGACAATTCTTCCCGATGATCATAATCCAACTTAGGTGGAGGACCTGCGACATCCTCACTTAAGAGTAGTCTTTCGATTTCTTTATCGTCCATGACATATACTGTTTGGTGCGGGTAACTCTAACATGACTACGAATGGATGACGTAAACAAAAACATATACGAGCAAATTTATTCGTACGTAGTTCTGATTGCAACATCTTTCTCTCATTCGCATCTACTACTCCGCCATAGTCATCGAATAGAACTTTTGTATCTATAGCTGATGCGGTATGGAAAGACACTACTATAGCTACGTTTTCTCGAAAGGGTTTGCATATACTTGTAAGTTGTTGAGTAAGTACCCAAACAGAAATCCCGATGTGTCTGGCAGAAAATGCCAATTCTACTAGCTTGTCGGTCCTTCTTTTTACATCTTTTGATGCGGCACAATCATCAAGTATCAATAGGGTATTGGTACCTTTCCAAATTTTGGAACAAATATTCAATGTAGAATTGATAGCATCCTGAGACGGTGACATAACAAAGAAACGAGGATCTCTATGGGCAAATCCACGATAGGTCTTATTGTGGGTATATGTGGGACAAATTAGTACTACGTAGTCAAACTTACCGCGAAATGATCCACGAAGTTGTTCTATGAGAAATGCCGTCTTTCCACAATTTGTGGGTCCAACTACTAAGGCATTGAATGGAATGTGATCTACAAGAGTATCCATTGTTAGTATGTAAAACTATGAATGGTTCCATTCAATATGTTTATCTGAGCATCTGACAGAACGTAGATGTGCATGTTAATAGTTCCACTACCTCCGCTTCTGTATATACGAATGTCGATATTCTTCCCTCCGCCTATTTGGGCTAATCCATCACCATGGACACATGGATCCTTTGCAGTGCGACAATCGACCAAGATGGCAAATTTATTGTTGTAGAACTTGGCAGGTGTCATAGATGTCACTACTGATGTGCCGAACCATCCATTGGCGGCTTCCCAGAAATCTGGAGGCAGTATACCGGCCGGAAAGAAGAAATTTGGAATGCCATTAACATCTACTTCTACTTTAGTGATGCCAGGATTTGTGAATAACTCACTATCTCGAGTTCCTGGAGTATGTGGTGTTACGAATAGTAAAAGTAGTCCAGTAAATGATCTCCGTGGGACTGTTAGATTCTTAGCTACTAAAGTGTCTGATACCTGGTTAATAGATACTGTAGTAGAGTGTAAAGAGTGATTAAATAGAAAGGTAGCACCAGTAGAATATTCGTGCGATGCTTGTCTTGCGAGTTTTTCATCCTCAATGACTTCATATTCTAGTTGTATTTTACTGAGTTTGTACGTACCTATTTTAGTTGAATCTGATCCAAACACTACGTCATTGGCAGGTGCTAGAACCAATTCAAATGAAATAATGTCTTGGAGGGCATGCGGATATAGAGTTCCATGTTGTGTCAGAATGTCAACATCCAATGGGATTCTATATCTTGATCCATATGCAGTCAGTAGCACGTTGTCTGCAGTAACTGACGTGTCCTTGTCACCAGACTTCGATCGAAGCTTGTTCGTATTCTCTGATTGGATACCTTGTTGGATCCGAGAGTCTCTCTCTGGAGTAGGAAGATATAGATCGGTATATATTTGTAAGAGATCTGATCGGGCAAGGTCTTCTATTACTTCCGTTCCAATTCTACATCTACGATGAGAGACTAAGCATCGTCCAACATTGGATACTACGCGATTGTTGGCGTGTCCACCAGATAATGCAATGTCGGCCAATAGTGCGAAACTCCCAGGAACTAGTACGATGTTTTCTCCTAGTTTTGGAACTGCGACATAGAGTGTCTCTCCTGGATTGGCAGATGATGGCGCAAAAGTGCGTCTATATAGTATTCGTCGAGCTTTGAGTCCAAGTGGCTCTCTGTGAGTTTGTTCAGGAACTAACTTTGATGATATCATATTGAATATAGCAAGATACGTAGTTATGTTCAATATGGAAGATGTTGATGTTGACCCAATAGATACGACTGACGAGACTCCACTCATTCCAGACGCGGATTATGATGATGAAGAATTCATTAATAGTTTATTCGATGATTTCCATGAAGATGAAGGTGGCGTGTACATACCTATGAAAACTCTAAATCCAGACGAAACTGGTGCGATCGATGACGGTACGAAAGAGACATCATTTACCGAAGGTCATAGGCCTACTACCGCAGAAGTCGAATTTCAGCTTGCAGAGCAGCGAGCTGAAAGGGCTGGGGAGAAGATACTTGCTAGGTTTCCAGAAGTTAAGAACGATAAATTCATATCTACTGTGGATGAGTACGATAGGGTCTGGGTAAATCTCAACTATAAGAATGCTAAGGCTCACCTTCTATTCAAAACTGCAAAGGAGGTGGCACTCAACCCTAAGCTACCAAAGACCATAAGAGACGCTCTAGGCCCTCAAGCTGAAAAGGTAATAGAGCAAAAGGGAGGAAAGATCGAAGTCCTAAAACGAAAACAGGAAGTAGCTATCATCAAAGATATTGATTCGACTGATGCGGAAAAGTCTGAAGCTCATAAGCAATCAGGTGCCATCGAAGAAGAGATTCAAGAGGTCGAGAAAGAGATAGAGGAAATCAAAGAACATATGTCACTCCGTGAGAGGATAAAAGAGATTTTCAAGAAGTATGGGGTAACAGTGATTGGGATAATAGCTGCAACGGGTACTGCGATTGGTGTCATGCTTTCCAAGTTGGCTAGTGTTGCCAAGGGCATTGGCAAAACGTTAAAAGATCTAGCAAACAAGATGAAGGATTCTCTACCTGGAATGATTGGGACAATTGCTAGTCTTTTGTTCAATATAGCGAGTAAGGTATTGGGAGTCGTGGCAGATCATATTTGGATGTTAATAGTGGCTGTAGTAGTGTTCGTAGTGGAGCAATACAAGAAACGTTAACGAAATAACAACCATGCTACGCCAACTGCGACGATCGCTACTACTGCAAGATTGGTCTCGTGTTGTGTATTAGTAGGTTTTACCTTTGGTATATGCGTCGTAATTGACTTAGTCTTTGGTCCTTCCATATGTGGAGTAGACGGTTTTATATTCTCCGTATTTATATGATCGTTAGTACCCAACTGCATATCTTTCGTGGCAGACTGGAGTGCGTTATTATAACCTATGGTTATGCCGAAGTCGACCACCAGATTACTTGGTAATAACCAAACGTCACTAGCTACTGCAAGATTTTGCCTCATATTTGCTTTCGTGACAGCAATCTGAAAATCGATAAGCCTTTTGGTAAATCGTTTATAATGATTGATGCTTCAAGTAGAACTTTGAACTCGACCTTAGCTCCTCCAGCCAAATTTAGTATGGATTTGCGTACGTTGGTTTGAGATGCTACGACGCAATAACCGAAGGCCTCGACTGATCGATTGATCCTGACCAATCCAGCCTCCGTTAATCCATTTCCTATTGGTGGTGTGAACCAATTGTACTGCTTCTTCACCCTATCGTTACTAATGAAACTTAATGGAAATTGATAATCAGTGCGACTCTCCTCAGGAAACGTGAAACTGCCCCCAGGCCACTTTGGATCATATGAGGTGTTGTGTTCCCATTTCTCAGTAGCATTCACCAGCTTTCCATGGGCATATATGAATACGTTTCCTAATCCGCCATTCCGACCTCCTTTCCATCGGAAGTCTGGTTTTTTAGGTAGACCAAATTCGATACATAATTTATCAAGAGCCGATTTGTTGTATAGGTTATCAAGTTGCTTGAAAGTAGGGTCGTCAGGTAGAGGAGCTCTAAGTTCATGTAGAATTCGTCGTATTGTGAAATAAACGTGAAATCGATAAAACCCTTGGACAGCTGGTGGATACGTCTTGAAATCCGAGTCAGTCAATGACACTCCACATCCAGAAGTTGCGCACCACATTGCGAAATTCAACTGTTGAGGCCATTAACTGAGATCTGGGCCTGATAACCAATGGTGAGACTCATCTGCCGTTTTATGTTCTACGACGGTCTCCTCGAATATGTCCTTGACACCTGCTTTGAATGATTCCGTGGGTGTTACGTAGATATTTAAAGTCGTTAGATCTGGAGCTGATTTGGTAAAAGGAATTGATGGTACGGAATATTTTACACTTTGATCTAGTGTCAAGGTAGATGGGAAACCTCCACGTATCCCACGTAGTGCAGAATAAACTCGTTTTTGAATGGTGGTAGGAAGCTTGGAGACTCCATCGCCGTAAACGACATAACTAGAATCTCCATTTCGAAATAAAATATTAGTCGAATATTTATCTCCATCTATGTCCGTGACTGCTTGGAACTTGTGAAGATCTGCATGTGGGTATTGTTTCTCGAACTTCTCAAATAGGTCAGCATTCAGTGTTGTTGAGATCCGTTTATTTTCATCGGCAATTAGAGCAGTCTTCTCAGATTTCGACAGTCTTGGTCCACCCCTGGCAATCTCCTCTATGTCCTCTGCAGAAAGTCCATCATCTTCGTTTGGCACAACAAGAGGCATCGTATTGAAGCGAAAGTACGTGCGTATACTGTTACATACCCTTTATTAAACTTATATTTAATATGGTTATCTTAAATGTCACCACCACATCGGCTGACCATACGGTCTACTTTGATCAACCTATTCATATCAACAACATTTCGCTAGTCGAGGTCACTTTTGAGAATAGTTGGTGGAACCTAGAAACGGAGGCTACGTTCGAGTGGGATACCGGAGGCGTAGGGTTCCCATACAAAATCTATCCGGGGTCTCATAATATACGTACACTCAAGCCCTTCTTCAACTCTGCTGTATCGAATGAAGCCGTAAGCTTTATAAACAGAGGCAGTAAGAGGGATTGGATCCTAAAGGTACAGAAACCAATCAAGTTCAGTACAAATCTCTGCGAACTATTGGGTATCGAAGGAAATGAAGAGGTGGGAGGAAACGTATCGCTAAAAGTGGAACACTATGACCTGGTGATCAAAGATATCAACACAATGTATGTATACTGCGATGTGGTGGATTCCAGTTTCTCGCTCCTAGAAGGAAAGCGATCGAATGTCTTGGCTAGCTTTAAAGTACGAGGCAGCTGGTTTAATGTAATAACCTATTCTATAACAATTCCACTATCTGTCCGAGCTATTGGTACGATACGAAACAGTCTTCATCTGACGGTTCGTGATGATAAAGGAAATATCGTAGACTTCCGTGGTCGACCTATTCGCTACGTATTGAAGATTGAGTAAATCGTACGTATAGCAAGCTACGATGGCAAGCGATTCAATTCAATTACTTCCAACTGCACCGATCTATCCCAATCTACGTTCATCTGAAACTGAGAACTTTCGATTGCAAAAAGTATGTGATACGCTTGCCGATCTCGAACATCAGGCAAAGCACTACGAAGTCGTTCGTAAAAAATATGCCCGATCGCGTGGTATCGTTCATGGAATTGCTGTGGCCACAGGTAGCCTGAGTGGTGTCTTATCTGCTTCGGGATACCTGTGGGTATTTCCTTAGGAGGAATTGGATTTATTTGTGCCGTCATTTCGGCCTCGATGGCTATTGCCAGGAAGAAACTTGGTGTTCGCGTCTCGAAGCATGAAAAGACCGTCATGTTGGCAAAGGCTAAGGCCAATTCCGTGGAAGTCAAAGTCTCAAAAGCTCTGACCGATGGTAACATTTCAGAAGCTGAGTTCGGAAGTGTTATTGGTGAGAAATCGAAATATGAATTGCTTAAGCTCGAAATACGACAAAAAAATAGGAAAGAAAGGGGGTCAAAAAACGTAGAAGAACTTTGATCAGAGTTCCGAAAAGAGATGAGAGCAAAACTTGGCAGTCTAGTGGGATAAGAATCAATATCTCCTACGAAAGAAACCAGCGTGGATTTTATTTTAACTTTACGAAAATCTTCGTATAAATTAATTCCGACATAGCACGTTGAAGTTGTTTTATTGACCCAACTTATTATCACATTAAACAGCAATTAGAGATAAACTAGTATAAGATATATATCGCACGATGGCTGAGATAATAACTTGTAGTTGGCTGATGAGGGGTAAGGTCACGAATTGTATAAGGAATCGTTCTAAGATATCAGAGTATTGTGCTCAACATAACTTTCAGATACGAAAAGGGGGCGCCTTATTCGTCCCATGTTCTAAGTGTGGTCGTGGATGTCGTACTAGTTACGGACTTTGTACGAGATGTGGTGAGCCACAACGCCGTATCATTCGCGAGAAGAAATACCGTGACGTAATATACAAAACCAAGGCGGATTGCTTTTCAAATGTATTAGTGGAATTGAAGTACAATAATGTGAAATTGAAGGACCACAGGATTCCTAGATAATTAGAAATCGCGATATGAAAAAAAAGAAGAAAGATAGACAGTAGGCCCACTCCTATCTTGCTTTTTTTTTCTAACACTATCGCATAGAAATATAATAATGTGGACAACGAATGGGTACGTGGATATACTACATAACGACCTTCCTCTAATAGGGCATAGAAATACAATAATGTGGACAACGAATATAATAGCAATAGCAGCAGGGGGGCTAATTATTAGAATGGACATTGCGTTCGTGACAAATGGGACATTTATAGAGCTGAGATGTCTTTTCATTAACCTTCTGTTGACTTCGTAAAGCAATTTCAGTACGTTCGTTTCTAGAAGCTTTTGGACACAATTGTGCTGACCTAAGATATCCCATTTCGTTAGGTGACCATATTCCCATTGCTAGTTGATCAAGAGCGAATGTACCATGCATGCGACAAACGCTGGAACTACGATCTAAATTACTAAGTACGATTCCACATCGCGAAGAATAAATATTTATGAACGAATCGGATGTCCAACTGCGGACGACTGCTTCTGTTCGAAGGACTTCGATTACTCGATTATAGCACGATCGTTCTAATAATGTTGCGAAAATCCCAGGATTGGAAAAACGAGAATCGTTCGAGAAAATACGATAGAATATCGCACGATATAATAAACGAGGGTCATATCTCTCATTATTTTCTGGAATTGGTACGTACTCTGCAAGAATCTCATCGATCAGATCATCCATAGTAGCAATGATGATATACCTTAATACGATAGTATCTCTAAATGTGGACAACAGATTCGATAACGATAGCAGCAGGAGGAGTGGGTGGTACTGGTGATGTCTGAGTGTTGACATGTTGGTTTTCGTCATGTGACATATTGGTTTTCGTCATGTCTTGTCTAAATGAAATCGTTGGATACAACAAAATCGACATCCAAGAAAGTCCGCTCACTCCTCCTGCTGCTTCCGACTAACTAAAGCCCCACCCCAAGCAGGAATGCAGAGTAAATGAGTCACCCTTGAGGTGAAGCACGCTTAACGAACTATAAATTACGGCGACTGGAGAGGCGGCACAAAGTGCTTGAGCATATTCAATTCCAAGGCGTGACTCTACTTTCGTGAACTCAAAGAATACCGGAAGGGCCCCCAGGGCGAAGGACGGCAGCGATCTTCAGATAATATACTGCCGTTCGCTTCTTTTCCCTTTGTATGGGCTCAAAAAGCGTCTAAACTATTGTGTTCTCAATACAATCTAGAACCAGGAGCCTGCTAGAACTTGGTAGTGTCGTAAGGAGCGGTAGATGCAGTACTAGCCCACAACTTGAAAATGGTGACAAACTTCGCCTGCAACGAAGCTAGCGGGATCACGAAAGGCGAGCAAGAAGGCGACAGCTAAACATTTTCCGTCAATGACGGAGTTGACAAATTCTGGTTTTAGATGGCCATTGGCTACAATCTTCTGGGCTTAAACGGGAAAGGGAAATTAAGCCGTTACTATAAATCCAAGTAGTAGTACATCGCGGAACAGTGGTAAGGTTGAAGTAAGGTGTAATTTTCCACCGATGGAAAACAGAATACCGCTAGAAACGTTTTGGTAATGGCTGAAAAATACCCGAAAGGGAGCGGTCAACCAAGGAGATGGCAGCCTTAGCACCGGTAATTCGAGTAGAGAATTAGACTCCCTTTAAGGTTGACATCTAATGAGTAAGCCCAGGCACATGTAGGGTAAAAGGGTAAGTAAAATAAGGAATATTCTATATAGCGAATTATATAGCTGCTTGATATACATGATACATATATCTCACGTGAAAATAACAGCAAACCTTTCCAAAGACAATGTTCTGAAATACTGTTATAAGACGGTAAAAAATACTTTTGATTTTAAAAGAAGATTTCATTTTCGCTTTCGCAAAAGCGCTCAGTAGAACAAAATTATGCATTTTAAGACAAACAAAGAATCTCAAAGGAATAAAACCGATATTTGATTGCAAAATGGATTTGAATATGAATTGCTCAGCAATCAACAGCGGCTGTTGTTTGTTAATGTTGGAATGTTGAGTGGTGTGAACAAAATTGCATAGTTGCTACTAGGCTTTGTACGTCATGTTATGACATGCGCTGTTGAACGACTGTCCCTAAATTCACGTCCCATAATGGTGTACCAGCCATGGTTTATGAGTTTTACATAATATTTTACATTCCGAAGTCTAGTCATTGCATGCCCGACTGGCTTGGAATGTCTGTGTGTTTACAGACACTGACACAGCACTGATAAAACATCAGTGTCTACAGGAGATATAGACAATGGTGTATCATAAAAATAATAATAGGCCATATTTATATAGCGCCATATATCACAGTCTCATGGCGCTTTACATCTTACTGACATATCCCGTCAGTAAATATTTTCGGACTGCTATTACGGCGCCAATGGCTGTACGCAGTTTACAATGTTCAGTGTGCGCTTAGTGCAATGGGCAGGCTGCTGTATCGGGTGACAATCCCGGGCCACAGTGTCTATAAATCGGATATAGAACTAATGAATAAAACATTAGTTTTATATCCGATTTATAGACACTGTGGCCCGGATGAAACACCATTGTCATATAGACACTGATTTTTTATTCATCAGTGTTGTATCGGGATATATAGGCTCATCATGTGATGCTTATTGGCTCACTTGATTGCCGGGCTGACTGCCTCATTGACTATTAATCAGTTTTAGAAGTTCTGGGCCGGGTTGTTCAAAGCCCGATTAGTGTTAATCCTGGATTAACTCTGCACAGAACCTATTGGTTGTCATGGAAATTAACCCTAGATTAGCACTAATCGGGCTTTGAACAACCGGGCCCTGATAGATACATGCGAAACGGAAAGCTGTAAATAAAATGATAAAATGTCAACTACAGGATCTGCACTCAACGAGGCCAAGTAACGGCCGTGAAGCCAATACGGCGTAGTAAGCAACGTATACTATAAATTAAACTAAAACCGACCGCAATAAATAGAAAACAGCAACTCGCAAGCCCTGTACAGGTGCTAACGAGGCAACGCACGGCGAAGCCCAATGGCAATAGTGAGCAACGTGCATTAAGAAATTAAACTGATACGAGGCAACAGAAGGAAAATGCCATGGAATTGAGTAAAATGTACCACTAGCACTACTTCGGGGTTAGCCTCCACGGCTTGTACCGGCTTGTACTTGTGGTTGCACCAGAGCTGCATCTTGCACAAGAGGTTGAATATCAGCTGCCGCTCGCGCTTGAGCCAATTTGCTGGCAGGAATCTGAATGTTCGGAGGGCGGCCATGCATGGCCTATGCGATGAACTAGCTAAACTGGCGCGAAGAGTGAATGGTCTCTGTGACTCATCTCTTATATATGGCCTGAATGAGACCGCTAACAATGGGTGAACTGGGTGCGCAAGGACGTATTTGGTGAACCGATATCAACTCTTAACTCGATAACCAACCATAGTGTTAATGTAAAGCCTTGGTTTCAACATCGGTCCAACATTTGTTACACTTGTTCAAGGATGTTGAAAGCATGGAAGTCAAAACGGGTTTAACCGGTTTTAATCGAAACACGTACGGTCCCGTGTTTCTATAGAGTTATAGAAACAGGAGTGGGAGTTTGGGAGAACGAGAAATGGCTGTGGGAACACGAGCCCGAAGGGCGAGAGTTATGTAAGTCTGCATAATTTGGCGTACCATACTTGAGTATAATTGCGATCCTTCAAGCCTTCGAGGACTGATTCCAACTTCCATAGACATTTGAAAAATATTATCTGAGCATTAGAGAAGACAATGCGTTTGAACAAAAAAAGGAGACTTCTGGAAAACCCTAAGCAAAGATCAGACAAAAACGTTGGTTTGATATGTAAACTTGTAAACTTTATCAATTTTTGAATCAAAGACAGTTTTAACTCATTGGTAAAGTCGTTTTCCAAGCTTTAGCCAATTTAGATAAAGTTCAGATTTTAATTTAGCAGTTTTATTTAGTATGCATAATTTTAGACCGTAGTGATGCAAAATGCAGAACAAAAAATTGAGAGTTCTACGTGTTAAATTATTAAACCCAATATGGAATTCGAAAGACCACTCGCTCCGAAACAACTCGAAGTAATCTCTATGTTCTAATCGTAGTTCTGTCAATTGAAAGTACAGTTACTGTATGTGTCTCGTGGCGTCCAATAATTGTTTGTTAGGAATGAGTTTTGAGTTCGATCCAAATATTACAGAGCTCAGTTCTACCCTACCTTCGGCTGAAGAGGAGAGGAGGATATTTGCCCACAGTAGAATTACCGTAGGTAAAGTCATCTTCTATGCAAACCGATGAATCAGCTTATTTTTGTTCCTATATTGGTTTTTAAAACGTTTTCTCATTACCTTCCTGAATAATGAAAGTCAACTACTGACTATTAAGCCCATATAACTGTTAATAGCCCATTTCGTTTTGGTTTACTTTTCACCTGGCCGTCGTGCGATTATATTAATTTCACCGTGGCCTATTTACATCACAAAGATTTGTTGAGCTGTTTTCGCAAGATTTAAGTAAGGGTTAAATAATTATTAACTCACTCTGAGGATCTTGGTGATATAGTTTTGTATAAACTGACAATAGCGTGTCATCTTGGTTGACTTTAAGATTTCTTTCCTTTCCTTTTTGAAAATTCATGGTTACGGTCATATGACATGGCGCCATGCAAGTACGAAAGCGGGATTCAATAAAACCGATGCAGTGAAACCTTTAAAATTTCCGAGAACAATAGAAGTCGAACAGGTATGGCAACCGTTCATCTCTGAATGTTGAATCGATGTTGAAATGTTTGTAACAACTCATTTTGAAGCAGGGAGGTGGGAGATTTCAAAATCAGCCCGAGGCATTTGAAATGTTCACGAGGATTTTGAAAACCCCGTTAAATCCGAGGAGACGAGTATATTAAACATCTTCTACTACTCATTATTTATTACAGGTATGGTATTTTTATTTAAGCATTGTTTTAATTTAGAGTATTGTTGGAATATTGTGTATAATTACAGGGTAATTAAAAAAGCGATTAGTGTGGTTGGCGCAAGGATTAGAAGTCTATGGATTCTGAGAAAGTTGGTACGAATTCGGTTGGAAGCAGGATTTTTCTTTCGATGTCGTTTCACTTCTTTAATGTTGACATGTTAGTTTCCCAATTATTTTAGACAGAACTTAGACATTTCAAAGTCCCATTAGGTTGAATTTCAAAAAGTGTAGTTGAACTCTTCGTGAGAGCATTGCCGAGTTGCACGTGACGTCATCGCCGCCATGTTGGGGAACGTTTACAAAATATTCCTCGTTAGCATCCTTTGTTGTGTCCTCCAACATGGCCGCATCGGCTTTGTCATCTGAATCTCCGGGGATTGATTGCAACCCAGGAATTCGACGGGGTCTTCAAAGTCACGTCACGTGGTACTAATTGAGACATTTGGTTGGTAGTTGTTCTCATGAATAATTAATGACACGTACTTTTTCAAACACTCATTCGCATGTTTGATTGGGGGTCCTATTTAAGCAAAAAGTTCCGGTAAAAAAGAGTATTGGCTAAAGTGCAGAATACAACGCCACTTTTTTAGATGTTTGACAGAGTTGTCTTGAGAATCATACTTCAAAAAATCATGAATAATTAATGAGCATTTTGTCCAATCAGATGAAGCAAATCAGTCACGTGCATGCTCCTCTATACCTGATAAAATCTCATCATTCTAAAATGCCCGCGGAGGTATTTGAATTCTGTCCCAGAGGGAAACGGGGTTAATGATTGAGACAATGGAATTTCTATTGATGTTTCAGCTTTCTCATTGAATTGCTAATTAGGATGAGCGTTTTATATAAAGAATACTAATGAACATGAAATTTTATATAAAGTTTCATCCTAATTAAGAATTCACTGATAAAGACCCAAAGATAGAAAAAAGTACACGGTTCATAAGGTTCCTAGATAAAAAAATTGCGCTAAATTTACTAATATCAGCAGACTACCGAGATACACAGATAATATTTTTAAAATGAAGTTATCCAACTACCATTACTTGTTTACCGAGCCACTGTTTAGTTCCAATTATGAAACCAAACTCAAAGCCGTAAAATAATAAAAACGTGCATTAAACTTACATATTTTGTGCCGGAGACAAAAATTTAGAGTCTGCCGTCATGTCAGTCACATCGCTTTCCAAGTCTTGAACTTTATCGAGGTAAACCACGACACCAAATCCTTCAAGTGCAGGTTCTTCTTGCATTGCGAAACGCCGCTTCAAACAACATAGTATGGTAATTTCTTCATGTCATTCCCTTGAGATGTTCGTAATTGCAGGCGATGATTTGAGGTGGCTCTGCAGTCAACCTGCGTATTTAAAATATTCTAAATATCCTTACTCCAAGGAAAGCACTAATCCTGATTGGCATTCTTTAAACAGTGTAAAAAAAAAACTGAATTGAATTGTAAAACAAAAATAGATAATCTAAGAATGTTTTGGTTGTGAAAAAAAATCCTACCAGCAGACATTAGCTGTGTGCGTACTACCGAATAGCAATGTGACTGTACGTGGGTACTTCTGCAAACAAATATTTTGAATGACCACAATATCAGACTAATCAAAACATTAATATTGCTCACCTGCAACGATTCATGGACGCACACGGGGTCACAGGTGGTAACGCAATCGGCTGCTTTTGCAGCTTCACGCGGCATTGACACAGGTAACCCGAAACAACTAAGACGATAACAGAATTTGTTTTTAATTGTAAATGTTGGTTAATTAAATGATGAACCGCTAGCTAGTGTACTCGTGTTCACTCGTGTGGTGTTCTAGATCAGATCCTCATAGTATTTGGATGTAATTTGTTTTGGGCTGGTACCGCATTAATACACAGGTAACCCGAAACAACTAAGACGATAAACAATTATTAATATTTTTTATTATAATGTTAATTAAATTAAAAATCGCTGTGCACTGGTGCTCACTCGTGTCCTGACTCATGTGGAGTTTTAGATCAGATTATCATAGTATTTGGATCCTAGTATTGTTGGGCTACCTGTGTTATCCTAGGTAAACACTGGTATATAATCAACTAAAGTCGATTGAGGTATGCTAACCGCCGTGGAAAGCGACTAGCAGCTGACGTTTCGAGCGCTAGCCCTTCGTCAGAGCATCCTAAGGTAGCCTGACTTACTTGAAGTCGCTCGTGTTCTACTTGTGTTCACTCGTGTTCCGACTCGTGTGGAGTTTTATATGAGATCGATTGTGTGCGCGTACTTTCGCATCTGATTGTGCATTGTAATGTGCCAAACACGCAGGTATATGAGATCATCCGCGTTAAAAAAGATACGCCGGAGTTAATAATATAATAATAATAATAGGTTTATTAAATATAAAATCGCACAACGTGTGAATTACCTTATATTTTACAAGTAATATAGACGAAACTAAGAGTATAAAAATGCCGGGAAACTGGCACTGACAATCATATATATAACTTACACCGGGGGACTGGATCCGGTTTACAAAAAATATATTACTGTGTCCTACAAGCTGAGTTAAAATATCCTACAATAAGTTAAGCTAAGATTATTATTATACAATTGAAAATGAAGAAATTAGTTTGGACTTATTAAAACACATCGCAGGAAAAAAGCTTCTCTTATACCTTTCGGTGCGACACTTAGGCAAACTAAGGTTTTGGCTATTGCGCAACTCTCGGCCGTGCGCGCTTACTCGAGTGTCAGGCAGAAGGTGGTGGAGACGTGAACTAGGGCTCTTTAGCTTCCTGAATACTTTAGAACATAGTTCATGCCTCCTGGTATCAAGGCGAGAGCAGTTACATAGAGTGAGTGCTTTAGAGTAACTTTGATATGGATGGATGATTCGTAAGGCTCTCTTTTGGACAAGCTCAATTTTGTCAGTTAAGTAACACGGTAGGCTGGTATGCCAAACAGCACAACTATATTCAAGAATGGATCGCACCAACGAAAAGTAAATCAGAACAAGATCGGAAGGAGGAACACCACTGCGGCGGAGGACTCTTAGAATATGAAGCCGTTTAGATGCCTTTTTCACCATATTATTGATATTGTCGACCCACTTTAGATTATGTTGAAGCGTTAAGCCGAGGACTTTATAAGATGAAACACGTTCAAGCGGTTGAGTTCAAGCTGCGTGCAGCTTTTTGTTAATAATATCTTAAATATAATCCGTTCTTCTGCCGGAAGGCAGTGTAAATTGAACAAAACAGGTGTTATATGGTCACACTTACGGGTTAATGCTATTTTGAAAAATGCTATTTTGAAAGAACTTTGCCGTATAAAGGAGTGTTACTGACTCGCGTGCTTTGTTGTAGTTCAATTGAGATAACGGCGCTTGTTAATTCGGTAATTAGATCAGTTCTAACTAGGAAAACCTTTCTGGATAAACAGCTTATTACCCAATGAGAAGGTAAAACGGCGGTAAGTTTTGCAATTTTCTAGCAGTGTAATTTACTCAAATTGAAATTCGGAAAGAATTTTAAATGACGCCGAAGAAAAGGAGTGTTACCTACTCGCGTATTTTTGTAGTCAGTAGTAGTAATAGTAGGTAAAGAGGTCTTACACTTAATTAAAAAAAATCTTTAGATTTATAAATAAAAAAACTTTAATTCAGTGCGTTCACATGTACTGCCTCTATTTTCTGAGACGGCGCGATTTCAATAAGAATTACGAGTACTGATTCACTAGCGATCTCGCCCCAGGGGGGGAGGGATTCACTGGGAGGACGAAATCGCTGTGACACCGGAAAGGAAGTACAAAATCCTGGTCTTTTTATGCTAGATGTTATTCTCTTGCCAAAAAAGAAATATCGCAATTAACTCATCGAATACAAGCAGAGAAAGTGAAATAAGCTTGAAAGAAGACACTGTACCATAAGTAAAGCTAAACAGAAGTGTCCAGAAATGTGGGTTCATAAAAGCCAACTTACTTAAAGCAGAGCAAAGAAGCGAAAACTACCGTGGATCGTGGAACGGGAGTTGGCAGAAGTAAAGTGAAGTTGTGTGGCCGAATACTACGATCAGAACACGTTATGCTTTAGCCGATTTCTACGTTTCCCACCATCATGGATTTGTCACTTTAAAGTATTAAATACCTTGTAACTTTAGCTATACCAGTCTTGTTCTGTACAAGATGCTATGGAACTTGCTAAGAAGTTGCAGACTTCTCTGACTGGCAAGGAAACGAGCGACTGTCTCAAGCCCCACTGAAGACAGATTTAATGAACACAGACGGACAGTAGACAAGCCTAACATTAAATATAAACCTACTACTGTATCTGAACATTTTCTTTCTAGACCTAACCACTCTTACACCGACATGCAACTAATATCCCTCTAGAAATAATATACTCCTCAAGAGTATATTATACCTTATAGATAAAGCTAAAACTCTAGAACCATATGGTATGAATATACGTGATGAAACATAGTGCTTATCTCTTATACTATTTTGCTACTTCAAGTTTTGGTCTACGTCACTTCCCGTTTTCGCAATTTCTATTGCGAAATTTACCACATTTATACACCCCATTCCAACATGGCGGATACACGGCCGGAGCGTTGGGGCGGGACACGAAAACGAGGGTAGTTAGGCGGAAGTCGATGTCAAGAAGGTCATGAGGCGGGAATTTCGCGCAAGTTTTGAAGCGAGTTTTTTTTTTCGAGTGAAAATGATAGTCTGAATATCCGCCATATTTTCTAACTCTCTGGGGATAAAATCTACTTATTCCAACCCTCTCGGAAAAACAAACTCGCTTCGAAACCTGCGCGAAATTCCCGCCTCATGACCTTTTTGACATCGACTTCCGCCTAACTACCCTCGTTTTCGTGTACGGCCCCAACGCTCCGGCCGTGTATCCGCGATATTGGAATGGGGTGTATAGATCTTCTTATTAGATGTTACAAGTGAAGAGCTCTAGGGTACCTGAAGAAGGCTGGTTTGGCCAGCCAAAATATTGTAATATTCAATATAAACTCCTACGTTGTGTCAGCTTTGCCGTAGTCCTTGGATTTCGTACTCAAGCCGTTGCACGCGTCAATGATATATTGGTGGACATGCAACTCAAGTCTTTAAGCGCAATGAAGCAGTCATATCTCCTAATTCTTGTGTGTACCGATTTATGAAAACTGTTCGGGATCTGGACTCCTTCATACATGTATCTAATTTCATGCTGTGTAAACATCACAAGATCACGTCTGGGATAGGGTATATATTTTTTGCTTCAAGTCTGGGATAGGGTATGGTAAACGGCATTTTTAGGTCTGGGATAGGGTCAGGGTTTAGAGGTCTCGCGGCACACCCATTTATATGTAATCGGAGAGGCTGCTTTGGGCTTCCTGTGCATAACAATAAGTTTAAAATGGTGGACAGAAGAAGATGGGACTGAATCAATTTAACAAAGACAGGACCCGGCTAAATACGAACGTAATTAAAAAGTAAGTAAATAATTCAAAATACCTCGGAATACATAGCTTCTCCTTTCTGTTTGTTAAGGAAATATTGTCATGAAAAGCTCGGATTCGGCGTGGCTCGCATACACGGCGTGGCTGGCGCCAGCATGCAGTCAAGAAAAAAAGCAACATCCCGCAAAAGACGTGTATAACCCCAAAAAATGAAGATCTAAGTCATCTAAAGCCTTGCAGAGTCGCCCTGTTACAGACCGATAGATGTTTCTTATTGATTTTGTTTGGTCTGCATTTTTGAGTCTGCATTTTCCGGTCTGCATTTTCCAGTCTTCATTTTCCAGTCTTCATTTTCCAGTCTGCAGTCTTCATTTTCCAGTCTGCAGTCTTCATTTTCCAGTCTGCATTTTGTACCTGCCGATGCTGGGAAGCGTGCAATCGTGTTTTCAGTTTTCCATACATTGTCTGTAAAAACGCTTTATGCGACACAGCACAGCTATCCTCTGGATGAGCTTTTTTCTTAGCATTTCGACGTGACAGGCCCAGGTCAGGTGAGAATCGATAAGTACTCCAAGAAGGCGATATTTTTCTACTTCTTCGAGGCGCTTACCACCGAGATGTAAATTCAGCGAAGTGTCGTTAGCATGAGATCAGTTTTCTGATGGTTGGCAATTAACATACACTTGATCTTAAGTTGGATAGTGAATTAAAAATAGCTTCAATAATTGTCCATGTAAGAAATTTAGACTTTATTTCCCAAGATTTCTTCTGTTATAATTAATTACACTATCAACAATAAGACATGTACAAATATCGAGCTTGGGCTCCCTGTGGGCGAGCGAATAGCCTCGCTTCTGTGTTAAACTGCTGCACTTTTAAGGGGACTGGAATAAAGTTCGTTGACACATGTTGGGTTGAT
The DNA here is from genome assembly GCA_030867875.1 of Actinernus sp. WN-2022. Lineage (NCBI taxonomy): Eukaryota > Metazoa > Cnidaria > Anthozoa > Actiniaria > Actinernidae > Actinernus > Actinernus sp. WN-2022. The sequence goes on along the minus strand of JAOWCC010001751.1, from coordinate 3,130,809 downwards.
GTATCGGTTTGAATTGGTCCCGGGGAATAGAGTACCGAAGTGTGACGTCACAAATTTGCAAAATTTAGATGTAGAATGTTTGGACCACTGATTCAGAAAGAGCAATATAAAAGAACATTACATACCAAAAATGAGGTGTATACGATGAAAAGCAGCTGAGATATGGGCATTGGAATATATACTTTTCTTTAACAAATCACTGTATTTTTGTACTGGTTCATAAACTTAGGAACCAGGACAAAAATACATTGTTTTGTTAAAGAATATTATATATTCCAATGCCCATATCTCGGCCGCTTTTCATCTTATTCACCTCATTTTTGCTATGTAATGTTCTTTTATCGTGTTCTTTCTGCAACTGTGGTCAAATGTTGTTAAAGGGAATTTTTTTTATTTATGACGTCATCACTTCGGTACTCTATTGCTCTTTTCCCTCGTCAAAACTCTTACTTTGGCAAAGGAAGGTGAGGTTATATTGTCTTATTCTTAGTTTAACTTCTTAGGTATATTTTGTGTTGTTTTATGCGAATTATGATTCCTTATTGGCCATTCGCCAAAAAATTACTTGCCTTCGGCTTCGACCTCGTCTCGTGCGGGTCCTCGTGCGTGCTCTGTCTGGCTTTCGGAAATATGTAAAGCTTTATACAATTATATGTAAACTAAGCCCAATATTTGCAGGCTGGTTTTCTTTAGTAAACTTTGTTAATTCCATTGTAGTGCTCTTGAGAAAGTTAAAGTGGACTTCACATCGGAAGTTTTGGTTGGAAAGTTGACTTGGAGTTGGAACCAGCGAGCCAAATGTTGAACTACAACGAACGTGGTCTCATATTTCAGAGCCAGAGGTATGTAGTCAGAACGTGTTGTGTATGATACTTTTTAGCTAATGTTAACTAAGAGGCAATTTATTTTGCTCACCTTTAAAGACCCTTTGGCACGCCCCGTGATACTTTGCGCGAAACCAGTGTTTTTGTTTTGATTTCGTGTTCGCTGTCGTCAAAATTCGATGGACCTCTATGAAACTTTATATAAACGGAAATAATGCCTAGTTTAAGACAGCCCTAAAATCGATTCAGCGTTGAAAGCTGAGACTTATTCATTAATCAAACATCCACAAAGGTAGAACTTGGAAGAGAACTTGATGCAGGACGTTATTTAATTATTCAGCGCGTTGTGTTCGTGCATCAGTTTTAAAATCCTAGATACATAAAACCACAGGCTTACCATCCTCAAAATTGGTTTTGGGCTTCCTGTGGCCGGATTCGTCAGTTGTCAAACGGATTTTCCCCAGGATTTTGCCTTGTTTACCTCAAATTTGCAGGCTGAATATAGCGTTAATTCTACAGTTGAAATCTTTAAACTTGTATCAACTTGTATGGTGAGTTTGCATTTGGCTGCAAAAAATGTTAGCAAGTGGGGAGGGGAGGTGAAGGGAATTCTACTCGGCGGCGACCGTTAATTTTTGAAAGGGACAGCAATGTCTGCAGGACCCCTTCCGAAAGCTATAATTCTGACTTCGAGAGTGTTTTTTATGCCCTTCTCTCGCATCAATTGACCTCAAACTTGGGCAGGATGTCCATGAATAATCGTTCTTTCATATTCCCAAAGTAGATGAGCAAGCGATCAGATTTAAGGGGAATTTCGGCGAGTAATAGTGTGGTGTTTAGCAGTTTGGCGGCATCTAGTTGCATGCTAAGGGGTCTTTAATAGCGCTGCTCACAGTTTCTAAAAATAGATTGTCTGACACGATACCCGCAGGAAAACTAAACTCCGCTCTTTACAGTATTTCAGTGAGTTTGAGAGTTGTGTTAGGACATTCGTATTTATTTTTCAAAAAGAAGCAGTACATGTACCTTAAATAATATTCCCAGTCATATCACAGGGAGTCCCTAACCGATACTAGAATATTGGATCGAAACGTTAGTTTTGATGCGTGTGGGTTGCCTGTGGTTTCTTTGCCACGTGAGAGTAGTTGTGAATTTATTGTAGTCTGTTTGTTTTTATCCCAAAATTGTTCATTCGCAGCCTAAAATTTGGACAATAAAGTTATCTGGCTGTAAAACGAACCAGCTAAATGTGTAGCTTATTTATTATTCTGTAGTTTGCATTAGTTTTAAGACACCGGATAATGTTTTGAGCGAGATTTAAGCGTTTCAGTTCACAGATACCTGTTCGCTGATTTTCGCTGCCGATCGCCTTGCTATAAAGTATTGAAAGGGGAGACACAGCGTTCAGAAAACCGACCAGAAGTCCTTTGCAAATTTCATAATCTCTAATTCAATTCACATGTGTGAGTTGCTTGAGCATTTTCTCACTCCTGATGTGATTTTTTTTGGCAAGCCTTATAGTTTAGGACAATATTTGAACACATTTCGTTTTTGTGAGCCGAGGTGTTTACTTTTTCGCTGCAACGTTGTTGACCAAAAAACGACTCAGTAGGGGAGGTACCAAGAACATTTAGTTTGACAAAAAAATCCCTTCGGGGTTACTAAGGGGTCGAGTCATTATGAGTCACGAAAAATGTTGCGTGACGTATCTCCCTTCTAGGATATGGTAAGGCCTATCTTGTCGTTCCCCGTGGGGTTATACGTTGCAGTCAAAAAGTAAAAACCTTGGCTCACCGTGTCTTCCCTTTCTAATACTTATACAGTAGTGAAAATTAGAGAACAGGTGTCTGTGAACTCAAACGCTTAAATCTCACTCAAAACGTTCTCCGATGTCTTCAAACTAATACAGGCTACAGAATAATAAATAAGCTACACACTCAGCGGGTTTGTTTTACAGCTAGATAACTTTATTGTCCATTTTTCGGATGAGAAAGTACAATTTTGGGGTAAAAACAAACAGACTACGATAAATTCACAACTACTCTCGCGCGGCAAAGTAACCACAGGCAACCCACATGCATCAAAACATATTTCGATCCAATCTTCCAATATTCTACTATCGGTTAGGGACTCCCTGTGAGTCATATCAGTAATGGGACTAAATATGTTTTTGAAGCGAAGACTCCTGTGCATATAGACCAGTTGCAGCATCATTGGTTACCGTTGTCAAGGCCGAACTGGAGGTCAACTACAATCAAAACAATAGACAAACACAGTGAATACACCAAGCTTATGCAGTGAAAAAAAAGCACCATTTATTTCTCGGAAATATCATCTAAAAGTTGTCTAACAAAGCTGAAGTACGTACAATGTAGATGGACAGGATCCATATGAGATTCCAAGGGCAGTGTGGAAAGATGATCTGGAGACTTGGCCTAGAGTTACATACAAACATGTCTGAATATATCTGCTGATTAAGGAAAGCCCAATACATGTATACACAAGAGCAGCTCACGAACTATAAAAGCCTTCAGTGATACTATAACTTTGCAAATGGCTGGGTCAGGGAAGTCTTGAGCAACTAATTTGGCCTTGGGAAAAGCTGTAGTCAGCTTCAACAGCCCATCTGAAGAGAGGTTTTGTGGGGCCAAACGATGTGACTTGCTTAAAGGATTCTGGGATCACTCTGCTGCGTATACATACCCAAGGCCAGCCATACTGTCGCAGTGAACGGATACTTCCAACATTCTTTGGGAATTGTTAAACTGCAGAAGAGATGTTTTCGTTTGATTTTCAATCATATTTCACATTCTCTCAATCGAGTAAACAATGACATGACATCGCACACATACTTACCTTTGCTATCATCAGACGTTTGTCGCCAAATTATTTGTTCAATATTTCCCAGACCTAGTAATTTGCAAATTTCTGGTAGCACTGAAGGCTGGTCCTGTGTATTCGGGCATTCTTTAAACAGCAGATACATTCTGATATCTGTAGGTATTAAATGCTAAGCCAAGTCTCCAGATCGTCTCTGCCCTCAGAATCTCGTATGGAGCCTGTCCATCTACATTCTTCAGCTTCATTAGATATCTTTCTCGAGACTCTATAGGTTGTAAACCTATAAAATAGCCTGGTAAAAAACGTTTGGATGACATTTCTAAGAAATAAACAGTGCCTTTTTTCGCTGCATTAGCTCGGTGTATTCACTGTGTTTGACCATGTTTTGACTGTTGTTTTGATTATGGTTGACCTCCAGTTCGGCCTTGACAACGGTAACTAATGATGCTGTAACTGGTCTATACATGAATGAAGTTGAAACACTGTCATCACGAAATTTCTTTTAGAGATATCGCACAGAATTGGTATCTTGTGGGTAATTTGAAAACTTGACAAATGCCAATTTTTTTTATTAATGGCATGAAAGAGCACACCAAAATTAGCGAGACTCCCAAATTTTAAAAGTTATAAATTTGCAAAGAAAAACATTACAGAGAAATGGTGGTGGGCACATTCATTTGTAAAATCTGTTGAACCATAAATTGTTAGCTTGTAACTTTGTCTGTGCAGTCTGAATCTAAAATAACTACTCAAAACTTTGCACAGTTGATAATTTTCCAGCCATGACATCGAAGTGCCTATAACCCCCAAAATCATTATTTTTTGATTGAAACTTTAAACTATTCTTTGGAACTTAAAGCAAAAGGAGGCTAAAATTCAACTGCAATTGTTTTAAGCCCTTTCAAAGTTGAGAACCAGAACATATGTCCATCGGTTTTCAATTCCATTTGGGAGTCTGGATACTAGTGACCTGTGAAGTGTTTGTTGTAAAGTGTCCTTCCAATTCCATACAGACGTCTCTTATTTATGCGACTCTTGAAAGCTCACCATATGGTAAATAACCAAGAAGAACTAAATTTATTTAAGAAATAGACTTGAAGTAATCAAAGATTTGTAAGAGACATGACTGGGCTTGCTGTGGTAAAGCGAAAAAATGAAAGATTACTGCAATGGTGTGGACTGTGTTTTTGTTTGTCAATATCTCATCTCGTTCCAGAGATATTAAGGTTTTTGGAATATGCAAATTAGATTATCTGTGACGTCATAAGGTTGACACAGCCATGAAGACAAATCACAAAATGAAGAATATCTCTGCAAATAGTGGGTAAAAACAATTGAAACTTTGCACATGTGTGGTACAAAGGAAAATACACGTCATTATGCAAATTAAGATGTTACCATGGTAACACTCTAGGCCCCAGGCTCCTTCAATGAGGAAATAATTTTCCTACATTGTAATTTCTCCTTTGCCAAACATTTTTTCTACTGTTGGCATATCAGAAGGTTTGGAACAGTGTAGGCATTGTATGTGAGTGGCTTAAAGTAAATAATTTTCTGAAACAGATAAAAACTACAACTTTATGTTCAAGGTGAAAGGAGCCTGGGGCCAAGAGTGTTTCCATGGCAACATGATTTCAACAGTGATGTGTGTTTTCCTTAGTACCACACATGTGCAAGTTTCAATTGTTTTTACCCACTATTTGCAGAGATATTCTTCATTTTGTGATTGTCTTCATGGCTGTGTCAATCTTATGAAATCACAGACCATCTAATTTGCATATTCCAAAAACCTTAATATCTCTGCAAAGAGATGAGATATTGACAAACAGAAAACAACATTCTTACTAATTTTTTAATGATGAAATTTCGCTTCAGTAGCACTTTAAGTAATGTGAAATTTTTAATGTCTTGAATTAGAAGTTAATATACAAGGGGATGCATCTGGGTATAAAACTGTAATTATCTTTGTGTAACATTAAATCATTGGATGCAATGCTTACAGTACCGGCCGAAAGTTTGTTATTTTTTTTGTAGTTTGTTGAGTACTACAGTGTACATGTAAATGAGTGTAATACACGCACAGAACTACACGTACCTGTATAACTCATTAACAGAATTAAATTTGCCTGGGGAATACACGATTGACTAGTTCGTCAAAGTTTATCCCACCAAGCTCACACTTTGATGTGCTATCGTTTTTTATTTGATTGTTTGTGTGTTTAACTTCCAAATAAATCACCCTGCTTATGCCAATTAGTTCGCCAAAGTTGATTCCTGCCAAGCCGGTTCACAGTTCAATGTGTTGTCATTTTTAATTATTGTTTGTGTTTAACTTCCAAATAAAGCACTCTGCAGACCTGACTAGTTCGGCAAAGTTTATTCCTGCAAACCTTACAGGTCAAGGCTGCTTCAAGGTACAATGTACGTGTCAAAGCTAAGATAGGAAGCAAAAGATTTTGAAAGAGAAGTGTTTGTGTGCAAAGATAAGTATTTTTGGACATTTGTGTTTCAGCACGTGCTCACACGCATTCTTTTCCCTACAAGCAAAACACCAGAAATTACAGTAATCAGCGACGTTTTCATAAAAAATAACGGGTTTTTCTGAATTTTTGAGCTAGAGGAAACTATTTTCAATACCCTAAAATATTTTAGACCACTGGTACATGTACATGTTTTAGGGAAGTTGTAACTTGAGTCTTTTGTTTGTTGTATAAATATTTCTTTCGATAAATAATTTACCTTTTGTTTACTTCGGGTTTATTGTTAGTTTACTTTTTTGTTTGCGTGACAGTACTTGCGTACACAAATTCCATGTAAATTCCAGGCTTTATCGAAAGTGTAAAGTTTGCTCTGATTGGTTAAAAATTATGACGTCAGGAACATGAAAGTCTGAAGTCTATCAGGCTTTGTTAAATCGTGCTTGCAAACTTTTTAAACATGATTTCACATTGGATTGGGAAAAAGTTACTCTACGTTCACATGGTGGTTTTCATTTCCTCCGTATAGGTACTAGTTTCCCGGTCGAGATAATTTATTCTAAGAAGTACAAACATACATAAGGACATATATGTACTGTACATGAATGTTTTTTTTTTCGCCTGGGAAAGCACAGGTAACCCACACATGACCACAGAAACTCCACTGGAAGATTAGGATGTATTCTCCTTTGTCGAACGCAAAAACATATACAGTACAGCTCAAAAAGAATGCACCCGCAAGAAGTCCCGCAAGAACTTCTTGCGCCGCAAGAACCCGCAAGAAGTTTATAACCCGCTTTTTGCGGCTCACCCGCAAGAACACGCAAGAAGTTTAAGAAGTTGATAGCCCGCTTTTTGCGGCTCAGCCGCAAGAACGCGCAAGAAGTAAAGAGTGGATAATCCGCTTTTTGCGGCTCAACTGCAAGACCACGCACAAAGTTAAACAATACAAAAAGTTTCAAGTCCAAACTTCGAAACGCGAGTACAATGCACGCTCGATCGTGGTTTGTTTACAAGTGTATACGGCAAATTTATTTAGAAAGACTTTCGGTAATATTTTTGAAAAACTTATTTTCAAAGACATAGATGTATTTAACAATTTGCTTTGATTCGTTTATGGTAGTGTTTATTAACTGTTTCTTTCGCTTTGCCAGGTTTCCCAGATTTTGCAGTTCGATCCAACTGCTTTGATTTGCGCGTTTAGCGATTATTGTTGAGTCGATCGCAATATGCAAATTACCACTTCTTTTTGACCTGTAAAATTTTGGGAAGACAGTCACTCACTATTCTACGAATTAAGGCGCATTTAGTTCAAAAGGATTCCACTTTCCCAGTAGAAGTTTTCTGGTAAGACTAAGAGTATAGTTTTACACGGTTTCATTGCCAACTTGGCTTCAGAAAGTGCAGCGATCAACTCAGACTGACACGTTCACGCCTGACTGATTTGCACGTGGAGAAATTCAGACGGCAAGAACTTGAGATTTTAATTTCGAAAATATGCCTTATATTAGGACTGCGAACATTTGCAATGATTTGTGCCGAAACCTTGAGCAACACAGGGATGTGCTATAAATGTGAAACTACAGACGCTAAAGTTTATTTGATGTTATGCTTTGCACGGCAAACTATAAAGCTGGCCTCGCAAAACCGGTATTAAATTATAACGGGAACTGAAGCGATCGAGCGGCCGTTGTTTGTTATTATTTTGTGCCGAAAGCTCAGGCTTCCATATTACATTTTAAGTAACGATTTTCAGTAAGGTTATCAGAATATATGGGAGGATGCGTTATAAGCGAGCTGTGAAGCAGCAAGGAGGTAAGTGCTTTCGCCGATATACACAAACGGCGGTGATAAATATTATAAAGAAGTGAGGAAGGCGAAAATATTTTGGGCTGCTAGCTGTCTCGGAGTTTTTACGTTTAATATTTCTGAAGTGTTTGTCTTATTTAATAGTCAGCTGAACACATGAGCGGCGGTGGGATTCAATAAAGAACACAACTCTTATTAGGGCCATTTGTCATATAATCAACCAAGCTATTATTCAACAGCAGTATTAGTGAAAAGTTGCACTTGGATTTAAGAGTCTGATGTGAAATTTCACTTCCAAAATGCGATAAATTTGCTGCATAGTTTGTGTTTGTTGTTCTAATATATTTCTTTAGTACTTTAATTTGATGTTTCCCGCAGAACGTGAACCTCAGTCTGCAAAAATGTAACTTAATTGTTTCTTTCCAGTCGAAGGGACGACTTCGCGTTAATAAGTAAGAGAGTTTCAACCCGTTTGAATTAAGTTGAACTTCTTGCGGTTGAAGTTCTTGCGGTTCTAACTTCTTGCGTTTAAGAAGTTCTTGCGGGTCTAACTTCTTGCGGTTGATAATTAATTATAAGCGCAAAAAGAAGCGCAATAATCAACTTCTTGCGTCCGCAAAAAGAAGTTCTTGCGCGTGCATTCTTTTTGAGCTGTACTGTATAGCCTGTAAGTTTGGTAGAATTCTCAAGAGACTGAAGGTCGGGACTGAAGGACAAGGGTTTATGGACAAAAATTCGACAAGGGGTCCCCCCTCTGGGACTCCTGTAGATTTCTTTTTATAAGTCTTTTACCCCTACAGCCAAGAGCGGTGATTTGGACTCAAACTGTTGCTTTAAAGTGACAAAAACACATCCTAATAGGTTGAGCAGGGGGAAAAGATCACCAACTACAGAATTCCAAGGATGTCAAAGCAGAAACACAACGGGAAAACCCTGTGAAATCCCCTCACAAGGCGTATTAAAAGCAAACCAAGTACTTTTCAGCCGTCCTCAGGCTTAATGATGTCCTCTAGCTCTCTTACAGTGGCTTTTTTCTCCAAAATTAGAGCACATTTCATTGGAAACCCTACAGAAGTTGCAAAATCTACCGTCGACAAGTACATGTATGGAATTGTGGGGAAAGTTTGCGCCCTCGGCTTAAAATATCAGCAGTATTTAACTACTCCGGGCTAGCCAAACTTGAACTGAGGGGGTAGGGTTGAGTTAGCACTCAGGATTTGACATGATGATCACACACGATTGGACAACAAAGAGTTAATAAATCTGCTTGTTATTGAGCCTTGTGAACTCTGCATGGAATTACGGCAAAGTGAAACAGAAATGTTGTATTTTTGTGCTATTTCTGTGTAGTTCTCGATCATTTATCTGTTTTTGCATCTTTTCACATATCCTTGGTGGGTGATTCTTTGATAAGAGAACAAGAGAATAGTTACAGCATTTATTGGAATCGGGGTGGTGCAGGTGCCATATTTTCTCACCCTTGCTCTAAGGGTTTTTCTCTGGCTTCCTTCCATCCACAAAAGCTAACACGTTAAATTCCAATTCGATCTGTGGATTAGCCAGGCCCTGACGTTGATCAGCTGCTATGGTGGTTTCAGGTTTTTTTAGCTACTTCTTTGTTGTCAGGAGTGTTGTTTGCATACCTGCATTTTCTTCTAGTCAGTGTTTTATTCCATTGGGAAAGCTGAGTCTAACAAGTACAAGGGGTTACTTCCAGATCCTTTGCACTTGTTTATCCTCATTAATGCATTATTGTCCATGGTGCCTTTATATCACAATAACATTGATATATAGAGAATATACAGTAAAGAAAACAGTTGTTTTAGACAATGCTAAATATTTATTCAAGTTATTACAAAGTTGAATGAATTGGATGACATAAGATAAGGAATCAACCCAGTCTTTTTCTTACATGGTCATGGGTCAGGAAAGGTCAAATTTTCACTATTTCAAACAAGCATAGAACATAGAATATTCTCTATAAGCCAAACATTTCTTCGTAGAAGTATAAAAATTGTGAAAGGGGTTAGGGGCACTTTAAGTTGGGCATTTACGATGGCGAGCCGGTTCGGCGAGCCATTGTAAAGCCCATACAGATTGGATGCAAATATTTTATCTTACTTGTAAAATGAATAGATAACTAAAAGCCATTGATATGCACAACCTTTGATTTCTCCCACCTTGCTATCAATGTGGGATGAATTAGTTTCTCACAAAAAGATATCCCACATCGAAGAGACAATGTGTCTGCAATAAGAGAGCAGAGCGTAGCATGCAGAAAAACAGATCCCACATGGAATAGATGGTGTGTACATAATAAGAGAGCAGATGTACTTTGTCATTTCACCCCTCCCGGGATAGGAGAAGTCAGTGATTGATCGTGAGATTTCCCTCACTAGCTTAGCTAGTATTCTGTACCTGATACAGAATACTACTAGAGCTACATTGTATAACAGACCATGGGGTCTGTATCGCGGACCAATGGGGTCTGTATATTGATACAGAACCTGATGTTTTATTAATCAGGTTTGTACGGGGGTATACAGATGCGATCATGTGGTGTCATTCAGCACATGGGTTTGACTAGTACCCTAATGAATTATTAATGAATTTTACAAGATACTCTAGCTCTTTTGGAGAAGTCTTCTTCCAATGTTAGAGGAGGTTTGCTTTTCTTGCCTTTCTTTTAGCTCAGCCTCAGCTGTGATTATTTTGTAAAAGTCAGCTCGGTTGACACGGTTTGTTTTGAAGTATGAGTGGAGCCGTAAAGTACATCTGATCATCTATAAACAATGTATTTTTCTTGATTTAGCTTTCTTACTTCCTCTGAGTTGCTGTCGTTTTCATAAAAGAATGCAGTTAACACAAACTTTCTCTGTATAATACAGTTTCGTCTGTATTGTCATCCATGAATGTAATTTATTTCCAAGTCAGATTTTTTAGCAGTGCGCAAGTGCAAATAAAATTAAGAGAGTGGAAACAAATTTGCATAAGGAGAGGGACTGGGTTTGACGATTAGTTACTTACAGAATAAACGGTGGTGTTCAAATCAACAAGAGCTTCTGTGGCCCAGTGTGTTAATTGACTGGATCATAGAGTATGATATCTACCAGGCCTTCCTTGTGATAAGTCCAAGTTAAGTCCGACTGTGCAAGGTTGGTATTAAAGTGGATGGGTAACTTACAATGTAAGTGATACAGTAAGGTGTGTCAGGGGGAACAAGGAAAAAAGGGGGATGGGGAAGGGAGGGGTAGAAAGGGGTAGAAAGTAGAGGGGAGGGGTGGGTTTGACAAACATTTTGTAGGGGAGTGGTGGGTGGAATTTCTTTTTAAATCTCACTCCACCACCCCAAAAAACCTCATTTTTTAATGAAACCCAAAAAACACCCATTTTAGAATGAACTGGTTTAAAAAAATTAAAACCAAAAAATAAATAAACTACAACATTTACACCAAAACTTGAGAATTCTCCCAAACTTACCAGTGTTTGCATCAGGCACGGTAAACGCTTTTCTTTTTTTGAAAAATGAGCAATATTGAGTGCAAAACAAGTTTTTAAATATTTTCGTAAATTATATCAAATGGGAAATTCTCCATAAATTGTAAAATACAATCATATTTGCTTGATAGGGACCGGTCATTATTTAAGTGGAGTACCGGGTTGGATAAAAATCGTACAGGGTATGATTTTTTTTCCAAGAAAATCTACAGGGTATGGGATTTTTTAATCAACTATGTAACAGGATATGAAAAATTAAGGTCAAAACTCATACAGGATTTTATTTTTTTTGGAAAAATATCTGATAGGGTTAGAGGAAAAAAATATCTGAAAAATCTGTTTTTTCCAACCTGGTACTCCCCTTAAATAATAATGACCAGTCCGTTAAGTTGGCCATGTTTGTTCTGCATGCAAATCAGCATGGAACACAAGAATTACGAAAATCAACACAAAGAGCGTACTAGTTGTTGGTCAAAGCTGTTGAATGAAAACTGGTCAGCTGAAAAGAATTAGGTGATTCCCCTCTTTTGGAATGCACATATCTATTGCGCATGATGGTTAAATCTAAAATCATTGGTACAAATATCTGTGTATTACCGAAATTTTACGTGTACCGTAATTTCCGGCCTATTACCCGCGGGTTATCTGTTAATTTTTCACCAAACCACTGCTGCTGCGGGTAATAGGGTGGTGCGGGTAATGTGTTAAATTCTAAAGACTAAAACTTTGTCACACAAGGTTACGGCGTTCGCCTTTCGCCCCTTATTCGCCGGCGGCACACAGCAATCGCCTTTGTCAAAAACAACGAAAAGCGGTCGCCTTTCGCTGGCGAAAATTTGGCCTCACTTGTGAAAAAAAATCGCTGTTGTCTCTTGAAAAAAATTGATGCCAAACTGAAAAGCTGCAAACAAATTTTTCGTCATAGAAAATAACAATGATTGCCGTTAGTGTCAGTGTTTATTTCATCCAAATCTTATCAGCTTTGTATGAAACCAAAAGAGAAAAATATGTTAACTGAAACCGTTTCTGATCTAACAAACACTGAGGAAATCAGTGCCGTAAAGAGAAACATGAATTGCGTTACTACATATGTGTATAAACGTCCGTGTATAAACACCATCCCACTAGTTTGGTGCCTTATTTCATCTGATAAACTTTATATACATGTACCTTCTGTACGATGTAGTTTCACACTTGACCGTTAAAATCCTTCAGGATTTTAGCTGAAATCATTGCTTATGTTTTCAAGAAGCCAGCTTATCAAAAGATCTCATTCTTGGAGTTGACATGTGAATTCTCTCGACATTGTCTGGTTTTTGACACAACAACACGAGTGTTGTGAACTTCGCGGGTAACATATTAAGTGTGGCTTATTTACCACACAGCTTCTCAACTTATTTGTGAAAATGGAAAAGGTCCACCAAAGAAAATATTCTGGATAGTTCTTTTTGTTAATGTGGAATCCATTTTCAAAGGTGAGGAGGTTCGAGTCTCTTGAATTCCACGACACAGAAGCGTGAATTTTTCCACAAACTGATTTGAATAATCAATTAGTCGGCAGTGTTTGGTTTGCTTTGCGATACATGCACCAAACATTTTCGTTCATAAATTGAGATAGTTTCTGAATCAAATGTTTTGAAAGTTTTTCTTTTATATTCATTTCGTCTGAACAATTTCGCCTGATGTCGGAAAGGCTTTGAGTCAAACTCTAAAATGCCGAGGTGAGTCGATTAGTTTCTAAATTGCTGTGAAATAGCACTGTATACAAATGGATTTACGACTTCTATTTATCAACATGTTGATGTTCCTATGTCTACTATGACACAACAATTAAAACCTACTATGAGGTACCGGTATTGTTACCTAAATTTACACTGAGAGGTACAGGTAATCTGTCGGTGCGGGTAATCTGTTAATATATTTTTCTTTGAGACTCTAAAATCAGCGGGTGCGGGTAATAGGCCGGAAATTACGGTACATCTTTCAACACTTATTTAACATTGGCAACGAAAACTTAGTTAATTTGGACGATTAAGCGACTTTTACGAAACTCACCCCAGTCCTTCCTCGGAAAAGGTCTGTTTTGGAGCTAAATTTGCAATATTTTGCAAATCTCCAAAATGAAAATGGTGACTCCTTTTTCTTCCATATAATCAGAGCAAAGTTGGCCAGCCGACTGGCTCAATCTTGTGAAAATGCTGTCCGATTTAGTACTTTATCTCTGTAGGTTCTTCTGAACAACCTTCCTTTAAAAACTAGTTACAAGTGTTTTTAAGTTATTTTTATGGAAAAAACAGCAAAAACTAATGTATGACATTACCATGTTTATGTAGCCTCACGCAAACACAACTTCCACCCAATCAGAGTGCATGTTTTCTTTTGGTTATTTTACATGTGGTTCACATCTGTTTCTCCACAACAGTTAAATTTAGTATTATGTATATCGGTACACGTAAATGTGGTTTCTCGCTTGTACTTCAATGTAATTTAATTGTTGGAAGCTTAATAAATATAAATAAAGTAAAAAAAAGTTACTATACATGTACATGTATGTCTAATAAGTGGCAGAGTTGTCGCTAAAAGAAGACCTGATAATTTGCCAGATGTCAATGTCATTTTGCCCGCATTTCTCCAGAAAATACATGCTTCAGACAATTAATAGCTATATGAATTAACCCCATTAGTCTGTGATCGGTCGTGAGACCTCCTCATACTAACGCTAGCATGTTAGTATCCTGTGCTTATAGTTAGTACTCTGTATCATTTGATACAGAATACTAATAGGCTAACTAGAATTTTGTATGGGTTTACAGTGTATCCACGTGACCCCAATGCTGGGTCTGGATGGGCTTGTACCCTTATGAATTATTAATGATATTATAACATTATTTACAGACATGCATTTTTGATCAAGATATTTTACATCCACAGTAGGCTCAGTCTGTTTATATCAACTGTGTAATCCATGTCATTCCAGCAATGTATCAGTCTCTGAAGGGTGTATATGTGTTACCACAGGAAGCCCAATCCTTTCTCATGACAAAAATAATTGTTGAGTGCACTTGTTCTTAATCTAACTTCTTACAGTAGGTACTTTTTATGTTATTTTGTGTGAATTATGGGACCTTATTGACCATTTGGGAGCTGTGATTTGTCGTAATTTTCCTTTGACTGTGTGCATGCTCTGTTGGAATGTAAGCTTATAACATACATTTAAACTAAGACCAATATGTGTGAAAGAGGCTGGAATTCTTCAACAAAGTTTGTTTGTTCCTTTGTAGTGCATTTGAGAAAGTTAAAACAGACTTCACATCGTAAGTTTTGGTTGGAAAGTTGACTTTGGACCACTGGACGCAATGAGCAACACTCGAGCCAAGTGAGCCAATGGCAACAAAAGTAGCTGATGTCAGCAGTGATTATCAAAGGCAACAGCAAAGTTTTGGAAATATAAGGTAAGTAGTGATCCTGGATATTATTGGACAGTTTACCTTATTGCTTTCAGTTGCTGTATAACATAAGAATAGGGCTACAGTACTGACAAAGTGTGTAGTGCTTGTGTACGTAGTTCCGCGCGTGTACATGTAGTACATGCAAATGAGTGTACTGCACTCATTTGTGTGTAATGCATGCACAAAACTACACACACCTGAAATGCTCATTAAGAGAAATTAATTTCACTTGGGGAATACATGATTTCTATTTCGAACGATTCATTTGATTGTTTGTGTGTTTGACTTCCAAATAAAGCCCTCAGCGTATGCCAACTACATGTAGTTCGCCAAACACTACTGGAAATAAAACATATGAAACGATATGAGACATATGAAAAACATAATAAACTTTATTAAATGTTCCCCAAGGGGCTTTTCAACATCCAATTACAAAATAGTATATAATTTTAAAATATCTAAATGTATAAATAAATAAATAAAAATCTTGTTATAATTAAAATTCTATGATAGGGATGTGATTCGATCAGACTGAGATAGCTAAAAAAAAATTCCAACATTGCCCTTTTTAGCTCTTTCTTAAATTTACCCAGAGACGTTATTATCTTCAGATTTTCATCTAAATTATTCCAGATAATGGTAGCTCTGTACTGAAATTATCTTTGTCCGCTCTTAGTCCTAAAAAGTGGGATTTGTAATGACCCACGGTTGCATGTGAAACGATCGTGTACCCCCGAGCGTCTTATAAACTTGTTACAGAGATATTGCGGTGCTAGATTGTTCATACATTTGAAAGCCACAACGGATTCTCTAAATAAGAGTTGATCCTTGACGGGCAGCCAGTTAAGCTGGCGCAGATACGGCATTACATGATCGAATTTACTGCCGTTAGTAACTATCTTACATCCAAAGTTCTGTACAGCTTGAAGTTTGTTAACGTTGGTCAAGGATGTATTAGACCAAA
This sequence comes from Actinernus sp. WN-2022, assembly GCA_030867875.1. Taxonomy (NCBI): domain Eukaryota; kingdom Metazoa; phylum Cnidaria; class Anthozoa; order Actiniaria; family Actinernidae; genus Actinernus; species Actinernus sp. WN-2022. The sequence continues at coordinate 3,114,947 of JAOWCC010001751.1, read as the reverse complement.
CAGTTGAACAATACAAAAGTTTGCTCATTACAAGAGCAGAAACAATTAACGACAGCGTTTTGTTGTCAAAACTATGCTTAACGCGATTGATCTGGCATAACTTGGCCATACAAGAAGATACTAAGTTGCTTATATGAGTGTCATACATGTATGTCAAATGGGAATCAACAATGACACCCAAGTCCTGTGCTGATGAGACAGGTTTGATAGTTTTACCCAGAAATGTCAACGACATTTCAGTAGGAAGTCTCTGGAGTAGCTGTCGAGTACCTAATATGACGAATTTCGTCTTCTCTGGATTGATCAATAATTGATTATCTGTACACCACCTTGCGACGCGCTGAAGGTTTTGCTTGGCTACGTCCATTTCTTTTATGGGAAATGACATGAATACCTTAGAATCGTCTACATAGGATTCGATGTGACAAGTGTAAGGCGCTGACGAGAGATCATTCAAATATATGCAAAAGAGTAGAGGGGAAAGGATTGCTCCCTGTGGAACGCCATGAGTGATGGGGAGTAGAGAAGACACTGTGGATCCAATCCTAACTGACTGTGTTCTTCTGGTCAGATAACTTCTAAACCACTTGACGACGTCAGGAGAGGCTCCAACACAACTTAACTTGTGCAACAAGATAGGGTGGCTAATGCTGTCAAACGCTTTGGAAAGGTCCAACAATATAAGTGCTGACAGCATCTTCTTGTCCATTGCCTGTAAGATGTTATCACTGACGAATAGGTTTAGTGTTTCTGTGGAATGGTTCTTTCGGTTTCCACTTTGATGGGACGACAGACGACCGTTCTTCGTTAAATACGAGCTGAACTGTTCGAGTGCTACGGCCTTGTGCACGGAGTTGGTGTACACGAGCGTAACATAAAATTCTAACGCTACGTTTTATTATTTTTCTCAAAATCTAAACATCCTATAACCCTAGGACTTCAGAAAATAAAACTTCAGTCTAGGTGCACAGAAAAACGAGCAAAATACTTTCGAAAACGGTTTTATTTGAAAAAACAAACGAATTTGTTCGAATTCTGTCTGAAAAAGTTCGTCATTTTCCACCCGATTTTTACTCCACATCACAATGAATTTTTATCGTTTAAGAAATATCGTAGAAGAAAATTTGCATATGTACTTCTAGGTGAAGTGCACTTGAAATTCGCCACAAAACGTTGTGGTTTTGTTGTACTTTATGCTTTCTTCAAAGGAAATATCAGTCAAAAACTAGCGTTAGAAAAAAAATCAATGTCGGAAAAAAACTCTCGTTCCCAAGCGTTCATCGTGCCTTTTTTGCCTTTGATCGCGCAAATCACGCATTTCGCGCCAATCGCGCCCTTTTTCCATCGCGCCAATCGCGCCCTTTTTCTATCGCGCCAATCGCGCACTTTTTCCATCGCGCAAATCATGCAAATCGCGCCCGAGTTAGTAGATTGTAATCGTAGGCTGACATGTTTGTAAAATACAAACAGTAAATACAAAATGTGCATCTTAAAACATAGCGGCTTTTTTGCTTGTATTTTATAAACTCCCAAGTACAGCTCTTGCGAAATAAAGCGGGTGAAATAAACCCTCGTTTTGTATCAAAGATTTCTCATTTGTGGTGTGCACGATGCTTCCAAAGAAAAACACACTTCCTCTGTTTAGCTTGGAAAAAAGAAAAGAAACTAAGCTCAGTTTACATAAAGACTACGGCCCATTCAACCCCCGTGGGAATTCTTCAAAGTTGGAAGTTGTAAACAACTCAATTAGTATTGTGACATCACAGACAATTTAGATTGGCACGTGCAAAAGATCAACTCACTGAAAGTGAAAGGTCTTTCTTGGAGTTACTACATAATATTTCTTGGATTCTAGTGTGCTGGAGTTTAACTTGAATGAACTTCATCGCATTGTGAATTAAGACGGTCGATCTGTGCACATTTTAAGGCTGATTTCCATCGGATCACAAAGATAGCAAAATTTGCATAAAGCAATAATAAAATTTCTGACAAAGCCGAAAGCGACTAGCCATTAAAAAACATTCATTTGTTGAATATACATTTAAGTCATAATCTTGTCATTCAACGTTAACACTCAAATTTAAGTGATAAAATGAATAGTTTCACATTAATGTAAATATATTTATTGGCAAAGTGATTGCAAAAAGTGCAAAAAAGGCAAAAAGTGCGCGATTTGCGCGATTTGCATGATTTGCAAAATAGAAATTGAGCGTGCCGGAAGTCACGATTGGCGCGATTTGCGCGATGAAAATTCACTCTGAAATTGAGAGGTTTTGTTACGCGGCTTTCACGTTTTTTCTGTTGAGAACGGTTGATATTTTTATTCTCAGCGCCACGTTATTCCCTCTTTCGAAGATAAAGATTCACATTCGAGAAACTACATCAAACTAAGGTCAGAGTGGTTGGAATTTAATAACATTCAATTAAATAACGACAAAGTTATAACAATTCTAAAACAAATTTTGTCTATATTTTCTCCATTTTCGTCGTGTACACCAACTTCGTGCGCAAGGCCATACTCTTTCACACACTTTAGAAGCGGTGACAAGGAGTGAAAGTGGTCGATTGTTAGAGGCCTCTTCATGGTCCACCTCTTTAAGTAGTGGTATGACTTCGGCCTCCTTCCAAGCATCGGGGAAATGTAGAAGTGGTTAGAGAGCAGTTTATAATCTCTGTAAGTGGACCAAGGATGACAGGGAGCGAGTCTTTGATTACTCGCATACCTATCTTGTCAGGCCTCGGGGACTTGTTGGACGGCATGGATAGAATAATGTGCTTTACTTCAGTACAGCTGACTGGCCTAAATTTAAAATGTTCAACTGAGGGACTGCCAGATGTTGTAGATGTAGTAGGCAGGTCAGGGCTTGAGGCGGCCGAGGTGATGTTAGTCAAAGCTAAACGTGCAGCAGACTCAGCAGCTTTCCTGCCAATGGAAGAGAAGAACTGATTAAAGTCCTCGGCGACGAGTGAAGGGTCTTTGCTGTAGGTGTGGATGTTTCTCTTTCGAAGGAATTCTACTATTAATTATCTTCCAAAGAGACCCAGAATTATCGTTGTGCTTTTCGACTTCGCCGGAGATGTGATTTCTCTCTGCCCTTCTAAGTTGATCTTTGACAGCGTTGCGCGACTCTTTAAAGATTTGCATTTCATGACATTTCATACATGTATGTTTGTCATGTCCCAGTTATGTTTGTCACATGTTTGGGTGAAATCATTAACATATGAAATTGACTCGATGTCAAGAGGCACAAATGAAAACAAATATGACCAACATGACTCATATGAAAAACATCAAAACAAAGGCTAGCAAATTTCATGATTGAAAACATGACTGAATTGGCCATATGTTTTGAAAGCATACATGTATGACTGAATTGGTCATGCTCAAAACATATGACAACTGATATGGTGTTGTGGGGGTATATATGACAAACATATGAAAACAAAGAAATTAAAGACTGAGAAAAATTTTTATTACATGTACTTGGAAAATTATTGATCATTAAGCCAATGCTACAAGGTACATGGCCAGAGATGCCATTTGATTCACAAATAGTCCAACTGAAACTAACCATAATTTGATTGGTAATAATATTGACTTTAACTTTTGTTTTTGGATGTTTCAATAACATTGGACTCAGCTGCATAATAGTTCCTTGCCTTGTTCTCCTTGGAATCAGCATTCTTTAGTTTGATCTGTTTGCTTTATTGTTCTACAAGAAACAAATGTATACTCTATACATTGTAGATTAACAACCAGGCATGATCATGAGGTCAATATATTCACATATAGGAGCTGTTCTTTTTGGCCTGTTTGAAGATGCATGTACGATGTACTGATATCACTGCACACAGAGTTATAATACTACTTACAGTATATTATGTACAAGATGTAGCATTTCCCCCACAAATGTTGTAAATTCCTAAAACAAATCTCAAATTAGGGGTGTAGTTAATACAGCTGAGTACTTTCCCAAACAAATAAACTAAAGAAAACAGTGAGGTGGTAAAAGTTAAGAGTGTGGCTTATAAGTGGTAAACTATGGTATAATGTACATTGATTCCAACCCAAAGACAGGATTCATATTTCCAAAGATTAAGAAAAGATTGAGGCCACCTATGCTTTGGAAGCAACTGAACTTGAGCTACATGTACATATACATACTAAGACTCCATTTACACTTTTGGACCACCTAAGAATGATCTCAAGATTCGTTCCATATCCTTTCAAGTACATCTACTGCAGTTAATTTACTCATATTTAATCTTTTCACATTCAAAATAAACCAAGTTGAGTCCTCCATGAGTCCACACTCCAGATTGAAAATGACAGATCGCCTCAGTTCAAAACATTAGTTTATTCTTGATATACCACTCACCAATGCCTAAAGTAGGTACCAGTCTCTTGGGATTGTTTTCCTGTGTGCAGACGTTTTCATATGTTGACTGTAAATGAGGATATTCCTGTACAATACTTATAGGATATGGCTAAACTGAAGTACTCAGTACGTCCTCTAAGAAGTGTAAGGGATAGTGGGAGAGATCTGATTTCAGTGGGCTTTCTGGATCAGATGCTGCAATTTTGACTTTTACCAGTGAATTCTCACACCTTTTTGCTATGGCTTGATCACTCAATAAAGCGAATGTGGATCACTTTCCAACTTTTGATTTGGCTGACTTGAGTGTGTGATGGAACCCTTTCTCCTGCAAGAATACAACACTCCAGGTCAGTTTCGAAATACATGTACCTTCTGCAAGCCCTCTTTATTTTTCAAATGTGGGCCTATTCTAGAATATTTCTGGACCTTGCCTTTGAGACAATCATTGTACTGTAACTAAGTCCATATTGGCACTGCTAGACTTGCTACTTTGTTTTTTCCAATGATCTTTTTCCTACTTTATCACGTAAAACAATTAATTCTTTGCTCTTTCCTTTCGATAGCTTGAGTGTATAAAACTAGCTGCTTAAGTGTCCAGATGAAGTTTCCTCTCGATCATCTGCTCCTTTGGTATTATTGTGGTCAATGGCATGCAGTGAAAAAAAAATCTTTTTTAGAAAAAAAGTGCTGTTTTGTTTTTGTTTTTAATTTTTAAAATTAATTTATATTTATTTTTATTAAAAATTTGTGAAAAAATGTAAAATATTGACGAAAATCTGAAATGTTCTTATGGCATGCATGGGGCACCATACACCTGTGAAACTATGTCTCTTTATAGAACGTACATTGTATCTGTGCTATGCATGCTTTGCTTTGCATCGAGTGGAAGAGGTGTACTGAGACTGACAAGTTCCATACAAAACACACACAGCGAATGTTTACATCATATAGCACAACGTGTAGAATGTTGGGTGTATTCTTGTTCGGTGTTGTAGAGGGTGGTATAACAGTTGAGATTAAGTAGTCTTGGAGGGTTTGCTGGTTGGGTTATTTTTTAAAGTTTGCTTCTGTTCCTTGTGGTATGGTGCGGATGTCCTCGGCCTGATAGGATGGATTTAGTATCATATGTCAGGGCAGGACAAAAATTCTGAAATCAACTTGCCCAATGGGCTAGTAACTTTGAATTTTTACTTGCCCCTACCTAAATTCTACTTGCCCTATTACTGTACCTTACTCTGAGTCAGATTCAGTATCGTCTACCTCCAGTTGGGGAAGGGGTCAGCCCTGAGGTACTGAGCCAGAGGGTGATGGATCATTTACTGAATTTGTTTCATGACTTGGTGTTGAAGCCTACATGTCTGTTTGTTTTGGCACTGGATAGCCAAAGCTCTATAGCTGGGTCTGGATAGAATGTTTTAATGGTTGTTTGAACCATTGATCTTGACTGTTACAAGGCTGGTCAATGTTGCTTGCTCCATGTTAGTTTTGAGACTTCTTTTCAGACGCTTCATTATAGAACAGGTGCGCTTGCATGTTGCAGTGCATGGTGACAATGCAAGCATCACCTCTACCAGAAGCAGGATTGAACTTAACTCCTCTGGCTTAGAAGACATTAACCTTGCAAACACATCCACTGGTTTCTCTGCTCTGTGCTGGTTAAAATAGCTCTTAAGTTCTTGCCACTGAGACCTTGCAAGTACTTTCTCTTCATTGCTAAGAAAGAAGAAAAATACTCCAGGAGGGCAATTTTCTGGGATCCAATACTTCAAAATTAGTAATAAGGCACTTGGAAAAAGGTGTGAAATCTTTTCTCTAGATAATTAATAGTAGCTGTGATGAAGCTTGAAGGTTTCATCTAAAGTCTGAGGTGCTCGAGGTCTTGAGAGTTTCACTGTCTGACTTAGGTTTTTTCCACATTTCCAGACACCTGTCAGAGAATTGTAGTTTGCACCAAATGCAACTTGATAGTGTGACAGAGTGGAGCTGAGGGGAGCCTGTGGAGGCATTCTTGGCTTAGAGCTTCAAGATTGGCTAGTGTGGTGTCAATCTTCCTGGCAACATCTGTAATGAGCAGTTCTTCATTTTGAAACTGCACAATAAGAGCACTCTGGATCTTTGTGACATCCAGTATAAAACAGAGTGTTTTTACAAACTTCTCTGTTTTGAGAGCTTTAATAATTACTTTAGCTTTTGCAGCATCATCACCTTTGCCTGTGGCGGAAACCTGTTCTATATGGATAGCAGCTGCAGCAAATTGTTTCTCTAAAGCAATCAAGGCTCTGTGTCTGCATGCCAGCCACCGAGTTGTGCTTATTACACCAAAATGAGCTGCTTTCTCTTCAATCACATTTGCTATCTCGTTTATCTCCCTCCTTTTCTTTGGTGAGTAACAATAAAATTTGAACACCTGATAAACAGTGTCCTGAAATGTTTGTAAATATGGCACAGTTTTGACAGCATCACCACCAATAATAATATTGCAAGTTCTAAATTATGAGCTACACAATGAATTATTATAATATTGTGTCCTACCATGTCAGCTAGTCTCTTACCAACTCCTGTTTTTGCTCCCATCATGACAGAGGCCCCGTCAAAGTTTCTGCTTCAGTTCATGTTCCCCAAGATCCAATCTTTTCTGAACTCCTTCAGTAATTGCCTCTGTTATTCCTTTGGCATCTCCAGACTTGAGAGCGACTAGATCAACAAATTGAGTGTGTGGCTTTCCTTCTGTTCCAACATGTCTTATGTGCACAGTCCTGTTCTCTAATACTAGCATCAGTTGATCCATCAGAAAGAACAGAAACAAATCTGCTCTTTTTAATATCAGTTTTTGCCTTTTCTCTTTCTACATCAGCTATTTTACTTACAAGTTCTTTGCAAGCCTTTCCATTCCTGTACATGTTTCCAACATCGACGCCATTTTTCTCTTGCAAATCACATAGAGAAGGGAATTTTGCAAAGGCAAGCTCTTCATTAGCAACAAAAGTATGCTGTATTAGTTAGAACTTTTAACTGACCCTTTGATTTTTCACAATGCTTTGCCATAGAAGAATGAAGTGCCTTTTGGATTGGAGCCTCGTAGTCAGGACAGTTATCCTTTCCCCATGCCTTTTCACAAACGATATGCTGCTTGCTGGTATCATGAGATTCCAAAGTTTGTTTCCTATACTTTCCGTCTTCACCACAACCTTTGAAAAGTGAGCTTGACTTATCAGCTTTCTCGGGATATTTTCTGCAAACAGTGCAGTACATAGAATCCCTTTCGATGTTGTGTTCAACCCACGGAAATAACACTTTCCAGTTATTTTGGAATTGCCTCTTTCTCTTTTCATATTCTACCTTCGACTTTGGTTGTTCAGTTTTACTTTTCAAGGATTCCTTTTGCTCCTTTGACTCTCGGATGGTTGTTCCGGAAGTTGAAAAGAAATTTAAAATCGAGTTCGACTTCGACACCATCTTGATTTCTGCATGTGCTTTGGTTGTTCGTTCCCAGTCTCCAAACACCATATGATGAGTCTTGCTGGGCTACCTGTGGTAATATGGCGGACAACTACGTTCTTTGACGATCTCACACGTGTTAAAAGCCACATGCTGGCTATTAGAATGAAATGAAATGGACACACAGACTCCGAACACAATACAAGTACATCTTTATTGCATATCCGTATGAATACCTCCAGTTTTTAAATTCAGTTTCCAATAGAAATATCAGGAAAAGTTACTTGTCCACCGGACCACCAAACATCAATTTTCAGTTGTCCAAACTCAATTTCTACTTGCCTCGGCCAATCGGACATGGGTCGTGTCCTGCCCTGTATGTTGTGCGATGTTAAAGTGTGTTGCCATTAGTAGCATGGCATGTCCCGTTATGTAGAGGTCTTTAAAAACTGTGGTTGGCAATTCCGACTTGCACATCTTCTGTAATGTGGTAAGATCAGTGGTTGTAGGGATGTTACTGGTGTAATTCGTATCTAGTGCCTTGGATCAGTGTGGAGTCAGTTTCATTGTGATTTTGCCCATAGCCTCACGATTAACCAAGTTACTGTCGTTAAGATGTGGCCAGTTTGTAAATATTGTCACTGCCTCGCCTTCTACGACTCGTTTAGAGTGCTAGTATTTGAAGGAAGTTTGGCTCTGACTAAGAAGTCTTTGAGCGATTTATCCTTTTTGTAAGACACAATCGGTGGATCTGAAAAGATCCTGTTAAGGTTTTGATTGTCAGCAATAAAATGCCAGTGTTTCATAAGAATCTTTTTAAGATTCGGAGTAGCCGGATTATAAGTCGTGACAAAAGGTAAAACAGCCCGTGATGTTCGAGGTTTGTTGAGTAAAGCCGCTTTTCTAGAAGTGAACTGAACTTCGGCTAAGGTCTTTTCGACAAGGTCTATATGATAGCCTCGTTCTAGAAGGCGGGATTTAAAATCTCGCTTGTGTGACTCAAAAGACGCTTGATCCGAATTAGTTCTGAGTAAGCGTAGAGTTTCTCCTTTGATAAAACCCTTTTTAACAGAAAAAGGGTGGCAAGAGGAGAATAGAGTGTATTGAAACTTCTCAGTTGGCTTAAAATGTGTACGAACATCGAGTGTGTTGGATTCAGAGAATCGCGAGCCTTTGAAAACTTCGGTATCGAGAAGATTACACTTTTGGATGACATTTCATGCGTGAATTTGATAGTTGTGTGGAAGGAATTTGCATAATCAACGAAATCGTTGATCTGTGTTGTCGGTATATTCCACACTGAAAAAATGTCATCTATAAATCTTTTCCAGATTACGGGTTTGTAGGGGCTGGTTGTAAGCAGCTGATTTTCTATGTGGGCCATAAAAATGATAGAAAATGCTACCGCCATTTTTGTGCCCATAGCTATGCCGTGCGTCTGCAGGAAGTGATTGCCATTGAATTTAAAAGAGTTTTCTTTTAGTATAAGCCTCATTAGTTCCCCTAGATCGGAAGAAGGGACTGGGAGGTTAGGCTTATAGTGTTCTTCGTAGTGATGGCAAATTACACTGATTCCTTCTTCTTGTGGAATGTTAGTGTAAAGAGAGCAGACATCGAGAGTAGCTAGAGTGGCGCTATCTGGTAAAGGTGTATTCTCGATGAAGTTGATGAAATCAGTAGTGTCTTTAATATAAGACTCTTGCTTTTTAGCAATAGGTTGTAGCAGTGTGTCCACAAAAGATGAAATGAGTTCGGTGGGACCGCTAGAACCGGAAATGATAGGCCTACCGACCGGGATTTGTTTATGTATTTTGGTCAGTGTGTAAAATTCCGGTATACGGGGCGGCTGTTGGCCTGAGTTCAACCACTTGTGTGTCATATTGTCTAAATGGCCATTGTGATGAAGTTTATTAACTAACTTCCGGACTTTGGCGGCAGTATTGGATACTATAGGTTGTTCGAGGGGTTGATAGAATTTATCATCAGAGATAAGTTTGTTTCCCTCTTGGATTTTGTCTGTAGTATCCATGACAACAGTGGTGGTTCCTTTGTCGGCTTTTTTGAAAATAATTTCAGAGGTTTTACTCAGATTTTTGAGGGCTTGTCTTTCGTGTGCAGATAAATTGTCAATAGACTAATTGAAGAACACTGATGCTAGTTCACTTTTAGTGAATTCCAAGTAAGTTTCAAGTGCCACTGACGGTTGCGGTGGTGGCTGCCACTTGGATTTTACATGGAACGGATGGAGAGTGTTCTTATAATCTGCGAAAATATATCTCAAGCGCATAGAGCGAGTAAAGGTTTTGAAGTCTCTTATAAGAGGCATAGGTGAAGCCGGTGTGGGAGGAGTTGGTATGAACTTAAGGCCTTTAGAGAGCAAAGCGGTTTCATTTTCATCGAGGGCTCTATTAGATAGATTTATGATAAATCTTTCATTTTGGGCCTTGGATTTTGCTTTGCATTGCATTTTGAGGACTTTGCGTCTTAAAAAGCGCTTGTGTTAGCGCAAGGTGAGTCAGTGAACGAGACATTTGAGTAAGTTTCAACTCTGGCTTTATTTTCGTTTCTGGAAAATAAACTGGATGAGTTGAATGATTTCATCATATATTCTAGTTCTTTGAACTTGGCTTGGATGGAACTAATGTCATTGTCATTGAGATTGGCTGGTTTGTTCCTAGCATGATTTGGTCTGATCGTCCTGTGGTTAGATCTGTTGGTGGCGGATCGTATCTGCTTATGAGCTTCTGTTAGCTTCAGATGGTCAGGATAGAGAGATGTCAGCTGGTTGCTAAGACTATTCAAAGTCTCTGTATCTGTGCTGATATTGTGTTCCTGTTGTTGGATCATTAGGTGCAGAAGGTCTTGTTGGGCCTTGCGGCAGATTTTGTTCATTTCCGCTTGAAAACCGTTGTCCTGTCTCATGTGTGGCTGGGGCCGGTATTGGAGACTGTAAGGACAAGTGGCTTTGCTGGTGTGTTACCGCAGGACTAGCAGGGATTTTTTCTGTTTAGCCCGTCTGGTTTGGAGGCTGGCGATCTTGTTTCTGATACTGCGAAAGTCCTCTGTAGTCTTGAGATGCTTAGAGGGTGGCTGGGATGAGGGGATCTCATCTTCGGTATCAGAAGGTTGTTGCCTTTTAGTAGGGGACTTGATAGGCGAGATGGATTGCAGCGGTGTCTGGCTGTCTGTCATCTCTGCTAGTATGGCAGCGATTTCGCTGTCGGATTGGCTGTTGGTACGGGCCATTGAGTTCTGAAGAGAACTGTTGTAAGTTTTAGCTTGTAGCAAGACCGGTTTCGGAGAACTAATGAGTTTTCCTTCGTCAGTTGCTTTGATAAGCGTGGTGGTGTGCTCGTGGGGTTGCGAGCTGGAATGTGACCAACTAGTCGTAGAGTATCCCTTTTTATATGCTAGGCGAAACCTTAAGTTCGATACGATTGGTCAGATAGATTGTGCTTCTATTGGTAGATTTCGATCCGGGAACAAAGGGCAACATTTCGATCCGTTTTAGAATTGATTTTGCGGTAAACCAGTGTGTTTGTGTTCACGGTGCGTGAACGACGGGGTCAACTGGTTGTGAATGTTAATTAGGTCGAAATAAATAAACCCGTGGCTGAAGGATCGTTTTCGCTTAAAGCAAAATGTCTTGGATTGTTGTGGACTAGCAGAGAATGGGCTTTGTGGACAGGGGAGAAAAAGTCCGTTAGCCTAGTATGAGCGTAGAGAAAGCACTTACGGGGGCATGTGTAAAAATGTAACCTCAGTTTGTAAATATTGTCACTGCCTCGCCTTCTACGACTCGTTTAGAGTGCTAGTATTTGAAGGAAGTTTGGCTCTGACTAAGAAGTCTTTGAGCGATTTATCCTTTTTGTAAGACACAATCGGTGGATCTGAAAAGATCCTGTTAAGGTTTTGATTGTCAGCAATAAAATGCCAGTGTTTCATAAGAATCTTTTTAAGATTCGGAGTAGCCGGATTATAAGTAGTGACAAAAGGTAAAACAGCCCGTGATGTTCGAGGTTTGTTGAGTAAAGCCGCTTTTCTAGAAGTGAACTGAACTTCGGCTAAGGTCTTTTCGACAAGGTCTATATGATAGCCTCGTTCTAGAAGGCGGGATTTAAAATCTCGCTTGTGTGACTCAAAAGACGCTTGATCCGAATTAGTTCTGAGTAAGCGTAGAGTTTCTCCTTTGATAAAACCCTTTTTAACAGAAAAAGGGTGGCAAGAGGAGAATAGAGTGTATTGAAACTTCTCAGTTGGCTTAAAATGTGTACGAACATCGAGTGTGTTGGATTCAGAGAATCGCGAGCCTTTGAAAACTTCGGTATCGAGAAGATTACACTTTTGGATGACATTTCATGCGTGAATTTGATAGTTGTGTGGAAGGAATTTGCATAATCAACGAAATCGTTGATCTGTGTTGTCGGTATATTCCACACTGAAAAAATGTCATCTATAAATCTTTTCCAGATTACGGGTTTGTAGGGGCTGGTTGTAAGCAGCTGATTTTCTATGTGGGCCATAAAAATGATAGAAAATGCTACCGCCATTTTTGTGCCCATAGCTATGCCGTGCGTCTGCAGGAAGTGATTGCCATTGAATTTAAAAGAGTTTTCTTTTAGTATAAGCCTCATTAGTTCCCCTAGATCGGAAGAAGGGACTGGGAGGTTAGGCTTATAGTGTTCTTCGTAGTGATGGCAAATTACACTGATTCCTTCTTCTTGTGGAATGTTAGTGTAAAGAGAGCAGACATCGAGAGTAGCTAGAGTGGCGCTATCTGGTAAAGGTGTATTCTCGATGAAGTTGATATGGTCTCCCCCATGATTGAGATGGCAATTTTTGGGTGACCAAACCATTCGCAGTTCAACTGTGACCATCGGTGCTGAATAATTTCTGGAGTCATCTCTTCAATGGGTCCATACTGTCTTAAAATGTACTAGGGAAAGTGGTTGAAGTATTTTATGGAACCCTCTTGCTTGCTTGGGGTATTCATCTGTAACAGAAAGAGTGAGCATTAAAATATAGTTCATTGCATTATAACATAACTAAATGAATAATATATGATTTGCATAAAATTAGTATGTATTCACATGTTTCAAATATGAAATTAAATTTAGAAAACATTGTAACAGCGTATCACATAATAGTGATGTTAGATTAAACATATTTCAAAATTATACAATATTCATGTAAGAGTTTAACATTAGTAGATGTGATGTGAAAGATGTGAAAGTTATCAATGTATCTAGGTAATATCTTATACGAACGATAGTTCGTGTAGCATTATGTTGCAATAGAAAATGACTGGTATTTCTAGTGATCTTCATGAGTATTTCTCAAAATATCTATTTTTGAAATGATCAAAGACTGTTCTCATTTATACGTTGTAAAATGTTTATCACTCACAGGAACAACAAAGAATAGATCAGAGAAAGATTTCACTCTAGACAAAGCTACATAAGCAGTAGCTGTAGGCAAAGATGTTGTGTCAAACTATATGACTATATGAGTTTGACCTTGTACTTTGCAGATTGTAATGGCATATCGCACATCCCATGGAATGTGGGTGGCTAAAAGATTGTCACGGGAGCTCTGCAAGTCTTTAAACCGAACTAGTAAATGCAGATGGACTGTTCACGATTCTGAAATTCGAATATGGATGTTACCATTCCCTTTCCTGTTATTGTTGTTATTTGTCCATGTTGTTATTGTCAGCAAGGAACATTGGAGTCGTGTTCGACCACACTCTTTCGATGGAATATCAAGTGGCTGCTGTTTGTAAATCAGCATTTTACCATATTAGGAACATTGCACGTGTAAGAAAGTTTTTATCTTTTGAAACCAGCCAAATACTTATTCACGCTTTTATCACCTCTAAATTAGATTACTGTAATTCTTTACTATATACACCGATTCCGAACATGGCGGAAGGACACGGGTGGCCTGGGCCGAGATATCGAAAACGAGGCTAGTCAGTCGTCTGTCAAATACAGTGTGGCTTTTCCCTCACATTGTTTTGAAGTTTTCGTGTCGAACATGTCTCTAACAGAAGCTGATATACCGGGATCTTCTCTCGCTGGAAGAGCACCGTCGTCATTAAAAGCAGAAGAACTTCGATTCTGGTTAAAATGTCGCGGGGAATCGCTAAAAGGCCTTAAAACAAAGGCACAATTAGTTAAAAGGTAAGTCCAAGATTTCGCGAAAATGACGCGCATCCAGCTGAACCGTCTCGTCTTTATACTTTCAGTGGTGCCGCAATTTGTATTATTTTGAGTCTCTTTCAAAGTCGCTTATCAACAAATACAATATTCACGCCTAAACACTTCATCTTGAGCTGACAGAAGGGAAAAAAGGAACTATTTTAATTTAAAATCTGTTGCACATCGTAAGCCAGGTGCTAGTGGATTCTGAGTTCGCGTATACTGCAATACTGTGAATGTTTTCGCTTTGCATTATACGAATATACTCTATCAGATTTAGATTTTCGCTGAATAGATATCATCAATTTGATTCTTAGGGTCGAGGAGTACATAAATTCTGGCCGTGCTGGTAACATTGTCGATCCCGATCGCGACAAGATATACACAAAGAGAAAGGAAAGAAGAGAGGCTCGAGATCAAGAACCAGACTCTCACTCGACTGTCAATTCAGCATATCCTGCAGATGGCTGGACATCAGACCTCAAACGAATGCCCTTCTTTACACGAGCTGAAATGAACACACATATATCAAGATCTGGTAAAAACATAGACCCTAACACAACGACTCACACTGTTCCAACTTGTATCAGGAAAGCTACAACATTCCTAAATGACGAATATCTGAAAGAAATTCTTGCTTCAAGTGATCAAAAGTTCTTCTACTTCAAGGCTCTGTGTCATCACAGTTTCAGAAAAAACGATCCACCCCACCACTTAAAAATCAAGCTCTGTCTTTTGAGTGGAGAAGTAATTCACGCCAACTGTACTTGTGTTGCTGGAAATGTTGGTTTCTGCAATCATATTTTGGCATTAATGTTGAAAATATGCAAGTTCAGTTTGTATGAGTGCAAGAGTGTGAATGAACTTGACGCTGAGGACGATATGAATCCTAAACAAACCTGTACTTCAAAATTACAACAGTGGCACCGCAAGGGCAGGGAAGATTGTATTTCTCCCAAAGCAGTGATGGATATCATGGTCTTTAAAACCAATTTGGAAGATACTTCCAATTCTTCAAAGGAGCCAGGAGTAAAGTGTCTTCTATATTATATGAAGCTAGAAATAATCCTAAATCCTCACAAGCAAATGAACAAAAACTGAGAGAACAGCTACAGAAAATTAATCCAAAAATGGCTCTTGTTCAAATGCTGAATCCAACTTGTACTCTAAATACTCAATGTGTTGAAACAAAATTTGGAAACAGTCCCAGTGGTTCATTTGCAAGTTACCAACTCTCTTTCACTGAGGACAATTTCAAAGTTTTTTTAGACATAGATTCTGTTCAAAGGCAGGATTCTAACTTCAGTACACCTCTCCTTGTATTCCCTAGATTTCCAATTAATGAACCAGCAGGTGAATTTGCAATTCCTCCTGGGCTAAGTAAACAAGAGATTTACCTGCTGAATAGCCTGCAAGTAGATTCAGATAAAGTTTCTGAAATTGAAAGGAAAACACAAGCACAGGGTGATTGTGAAGAATGGAAAAGTGAAAGGAAATTCAGATTCACAGCCTCCAATTTTGGCCTAATTTGCAGTCGAAAAAGAAATCACGAAACTCTTGTGAACAACCTACTAAATCCAAAACCTTTTACTTCTAGGTATACTGCACACGGTAACAAGTATGAGTCTGTTGCACTTAGAGAATATCAGAAGTACATGCACACTATAAAAAAAAACATTATTGTTTACAAGTCAGGTTTAGTAGTTAGCATAGAGGAGTCATACTTAGGGGCTTCACCCGATGGTAAGGTAATTGACAAGGGTTGTACTCAACATTTTGGTCTTGTGGAGATTAAGTGCCCTCAGACTAAATTTATGGTAACACCATTGGAAGCATGTTCAGATGGTAACTTTTTCTTGGAAGAGTTAAATGGTAAACCAAAACTTAAGCGCAATCACATGTATTATAAGCAAGTTCAGGGGCAGCTAGGTATTACCGGTACTAGATGGTGTGATTTTGTTGTTTATACTTGTAAGGGGATGAGCATTGAGCGTATTACTTATGATGAGCAGTTCTGGTCAACTTTAAAAACCACACTAAAATCTTATTATTTCCAGCATTTTCTTCCCAAAGCAGCAACTGAATTTCAAAGGTCACAATGAAACTATCCTTTTATTGCACCAGTAATTCAAAAGATGTACTGTAAACATTTTTTACAATTGATGCAAACATACAAACTTGTATATATCAATAATTTATGTACTGTTTAAAACACGAACAGCAGTGTTTTATCAAGTTTAAAAATTCGAGGGCGAAGCCCGAGAATTTTTAGACTTGATAAAACACGTGCTGTGAGTGTTTTAAACGGCTTCAAAAACGCTTTAAGAATGCAATGAAAGAAAGACGCACATCTCAAGGGAATGGTTACTTAATGAACCATTGAACCTTTGTATTCACAACGCCATGCAAAATATTCGAGTAATCACCGCCTGCAATTACAAACATCTCAAGGGAATGACATGAAGAAATTACCATACTATGTTGTTTGAAGCGGCGTTTCGCAATGCAAGAAGTACCTGCACTTGAAGGATTTGGTGTCGTGGTTTACCTCGATAAAGTTCAAGACTTGGAAAGCGATGTGACTGACATGACGGTAGACTCTAAATTTTTGACTCCGGCACAAAATATGTAAGTTTACTGCACGTTTTTATTATTTTACGGCTTTGAGTTTGGTTTAATAATTGGAACTAAACAGTGGCTCGGTAAACAAGTTGGATAACTTCGTTTTAAAAATATTATCTGTGTATCTCGGTAGTCTGCTGATATCAGTAAATTTAGTGCAAAATTTATTATCTAGGTACCTTATGTTTCGTGTACTTTTTGCTATCTTTGGGTCTTTATCAGTGAATTCTTAATTAGGATGAAACTTTATATAAAATTTCATGTTCATTAGTATTCTTTATATAAAACGTTCATCCTAATTAGCAATTCAATGAGAAAGCTGAAACATCAATAGAAATTCCATTGTCTCAATCATTAACCCAGTTACCCCCTGGGACAGAATTCAAATCCCTCCGCGGGCCTTTTAGAATGATGAGATTTTATCAGGTATAAAGGAGCATGCACGTGACTGATTTGCTTCATCTGATTGGACAAAATGCTCATTAATTATTCATGAGTTTTTGAAGAATTCATATCAATAATATACCAATAACAATATATCATTTTTGTGCAGACAAAATATGTGCCAAAATAGTTTTGACTTGTTATTGTTACTGACAATGTGTAAAAAAAATCCTGGTGCACAAAACTGATATATTATTATTGGTGCATATTGATATATACCTCTATAAACCAGTATTAACATGTTGAAAATAATTAAAAAACATAGATGTATTCAATGGAAAACATCAACCCTTATCCTGTAGAGTCATTATTAAAGCACTATCCTTTGTATATATTTATTCATTTAGATAACTACTTACTCAGATATAAGAGGGTCATGGGTATTACACAGGAAAGCACACACACTCCACATCTGGTTCACAACACCAAATGTACTCAAGGGGATTACATTGTCCCAGATGTGAAAGTTTTTTATTTTATTGATTGCTCGCTCCACATGAATTCTAAGGCTTGCAATTTGTTGAGTCTTGATTACGTCTTCAGCTGACATTTGAGAGTCACCCCCCAGAAATGGAGGAATGTTCAATGATACTCCTAGTGGTAACAGGTCTTGAATCTGGAACCCCTTGTCGGCCATCACAGAGTCCTCATCATCAAATGCCTGTGACAGGAAGCCACTTCTGATTACAATTTCCCGGTCAGAAATGCTGCCAGTATATAATTAACTAATAAAGGTAATTGCTCCACTTGGTACAATACCCACTAATGCCTTTAAAGTAACATGGTTCTTGTATGAACTGAATAGCTCAGAATTAAGGAGCAGGCTACTAGGCATTTCACAACGCACTTCAGTACAGTCAATGACTCGTGTCGTTTTATATTTCTCCTTAAATTCTGATGGCAGTGTTTCTGTTATTACTTCACCTGATGGCCAAATGCATATCTGTCCCAGCTTTAGGTACATGAAATTAATCCAGGGTATAAAAATCCGGCTGATTGTGGACTGGGACACACCATATAAATGGGCTAGATGTTGAACTGAAAATCCTCTTCTTAGACGACACATGACAATTAAAAAATGATCTGCAGGCTTAATTTTACGTTGACGTGCTCTTATATTAGCCCGAGGTTCGTATTCGTCTTCATAAAAATCATCTGGTACTTCAGCATTGTTCTTTTCACGAGGACGAATGTTTTCACAATTAATACCAGGATCAAGAAACTCCAAAATTGCTAAAAGAGTATCACGGTTCGGAAAGCCAGTATAAAAAGATACATCTTCATCTCGAATGAAACGATCAACGTTAAATAACTTCGATGATATTGAAGAATTCTCGCTTGTCAGAGTGGCAATATTTTCCTGTAGAGATCGATTCTCATTCTCAAGCATCTCTACACGCATTTGTGACTGATGAAGATCGTTCTGAACATTCGACAGTTGTAGTTCTAGTTCATTTACATGATTCAGAGCTGCATTCAATTCCTCTCGAACAGTCACTTCAGATTTTTCTTCGACAATATCGTCGATGTCCATGGCAATTGGGTCAGTAGTGGTGGTTTCAACCTCGGCTCGTTGTGTTGTTGTTGCTGATTTAGCCAAAGGTATTCGCTCCTTTGGAGGCTTTCGTTTCTTTGGAGAGTCTTTCCATTTGAACTTGGAAGGCACAGCATCTGGCAAAGGATTTATTCGTCCATTTAAAGAATGTTTAAGATCGGTTGACTTGAAGTGACAAGAACAAACTTTGGTTTTCTCGTTGATGCGAAATTCTTCGCCTTCATCACGACGAATGGCGTGTATCCACTGTTTTCGCTTTAAAGGCGCCTTGGGGAAGTTAAAAAACGAAACTTTTTCTCCATTATTGGATTGATATCCTCTTTGAGTACACCCTGGTACACAACAGTGCGAAGGCATAGATAAAAACACTTTATAAACTGATGGAAACACTAGAGATATGTATAGGTTTGAAGACAAGTCACGATTGCAAAGAATTTTAAAAATTAATTACAGACGACTGACTAGCCTCGTTTTCGATATCTCGGCCCAGGCCACCCGTGTCCTTCCGCCATGTTCGGAATCGGTGTATGGTCTGCCTAAATACTTGATACAGAGGCTTCAGTACGTGCAGAATTCAGCAGCTCGCCTTCTCACTTGCTCGCGTAAATTTCATCATATTACTCCTATTTTACGAGAACTACATTGGCTACCCGTAGAGCAAAGAATAATTTTTAAGATATTATTACTTACATTTAAGGCTCTTAACAATACTGCTCCGTTATATATTACTGAACTTCTAAATCCCTATGTACCATCTCGTTCTTTACGTTCATCATGTAAGAATCTACTTAAAGTTCCAAAACACAACCTCAAGACATACGGTGCAAGGTCCTTCTCAGTTTCTTCTCCTACCTTATGGAACTCACTACCACAAGACATTAGGGATGCTAAGTTAATTAATATTTTTAAGAGTCGAGTTAAAACTTTTTAAACAAGCTTTTAACCATTTATCCTAAATTGTTTTTTTATATCTTTTTAAACTAGCTTTTAACCTTTTATTCTAAAGTGTTTATATATATATATAAATTATCGTAGATAAAGTTATTTTGAATTAGTGATGTAAAGCGCCATTGGTCATATAGTGGAAATAGCGCTATATAAATTGCTTATTATTATTATTATTATTATTATGTTGTATCATTCGTACCACAGGTAACCACGAACGGTTTGTTCAAGAAGGTGCACCAGCAAAAGAGTTTCTGGACCAGCCAGCTCGGTCGGACCTTTGGCTCAAGTCCTTCAGTGAAGGACTTCAGCCAATATGGTGACGGTACAGTCCATTCGGATGGGAGATCGTTACAAATGCCGTTGGGTAGCCATACTGTCGTAGGGTGTCCACCAGGAACCTGTGTTGCCATTGCCAGAACTCTGTTGAGAAACATTTGGTAGCCAGTACTGTAGCTGGACAGCATCCACTAAACCAGAACTGGTGATGGTGCCTGTTACCGTAGTGAATAGCCATTTGTCAAAGACAAATTGTAGGAGATCGTATTCCAGTGCATAATCTCCAATTTCGAAAAGGAGTTTGGTTACAAAACCAATTTTGCTTAGCTTGGGATACAGGCTTGGCCATAACGTGCACTCGATTCCCACATTTTCGTTATAATCGTACAGATTGATCCCTTTTCCCAATTCTAGACACTCAGTCATTTCTCTATGAAGCAGTTGTAAGCGCTTTGGTTGTCGTTCACAAGCTGTTGGTAAGCTGCCTGACACCTCCGCGAGATTATAGTTTTAAGCTAGAGGTAACAGAAAAGTTACCACAGGGATTACTCAAGCCTTATCGCAAACATTAAGTTAAGGTGATATTCCCTATGCTAATATTTTTAGATTTGTTTTTTTTATTTGTAGAAATGGTATTTAAAGCACTATAGAGAAATAAACTTGCAATGCGTCAAACAATTTTTTTTACTGAAGTTATACAGTTTTTTCATGAAATGTCTCTATTAAAATTGTTCATGTCTTGATATTGAAGTTGAATTGTTTTCTTTACGAATGTAATGTTTTCAAAATTTCGAAATTACTAAATTATTTGTCGCTACAAAGGCATCAGATATTGATATTGATATAATTAATTAGACAGTAACGAAATGAGCAGAAAAGTAGAACTGCCTCAGTTGAAATTATGAAAAACTAGTTGAAAGTGAGCAGAATATTTCTAAAGAATATTTGCAACTTAGCTACTTTGAAATATTTTTCTTACTTTAGATCAATATTGATCATGATAAAAGGCATTAAGTATGGCAATGTTATGATTGTAGGACCAGTAGCATATTGTTTTCGAGGAAAACCAAATGACCATTCAAAAGGTGAAATGGTAAGAAAGAGAAATGGTGGCGCAAATTGTTGTACTGCATCAAGAATAAATCTATGCTGCCATTGCCAGTATCCCTGACTGAAAGATTTGTCATCCTAGCATTTGAACGCTGAACATTGGAAATTACGGATGTGAATGTTACTTTGTAAACAGGTATTATTTTCCCTGAAGCAATTTGGACAAACATTGTTTCCTGTTCAGCATTCACGACAGTTGCTGACTGCCCATTTACAAAACCAGCAGATTTAGCTCTGTTCTGGGTTAACATAACCCACATGTTTCGATAAATGATCACTTCATTGGAATCATTATCTAATTTACAGCGCATGTAGGGAGTTTGATCAGAGAAATATCGTTTTAATACAGTTAAAAAAAGAGCATCAGGATGTTCAAGAATTGCAGAGTACAATATGTCATCAGTAATACCATTAGGACATAGGACTCTGTTGTGAGTCGGATACCCAGTGACGAACATGTTCTAGAACACGTTGAAGTTGAACATCGTGAGTACGATACTGGGTAGGAAGAGTAATTTGATGTACTAATGTATACAAATTTGGATCTGAGAAAATACTTGGAACTTGCAACAGTTGCAATTGGTTGTTGCCGTGCGTCGTCACCTCACAAAATGAGAATGGGATGTGTAGGAAGTTCAGTAATAGTATTGTGAATATGATTAAACGTCGTTTTCGACACCATAGAAAGTTCATCCAGTACAATTGTAGTATCCTTACTCAAGGATGTATTCGGATTTATCCTGATAATATACAAGCATGACACAAACACGTTCTAGTCTTATCCGCCATCTTGCATATCTAATTACCCATCATGCCTCACGGCCCTAAGTATTACATAACAATACACTACAATCTCCCTTTACCCCAGATTGAAACTCTGAGATTTTCACTTAACATGGCTCAAGTGTCTTACTGTCTCGGCTACAAACCTATATATCACTATAACAACTGTAACAAATTAGTTAAACAATAGCTAACTTCACAAATGTTCAAATGTTCAGTACTTAAAATAAACAAAAACTCCTTTCCTGTCTATTACTGGGACAAACACATCAAGGCACATATCAGTTCATGGCTTATCCAAATGATAGTCCCTAAAGTAAACTGGAGCTCGATGCTCTCACTGAGGTCTGATTGGTTGATCCACCACTTCATTTGGAGCACTTTCTTTGACATCTCCTGCAAGAGAAGTATCCTTTGTGTCTCCTTCCTGTTCTTCTTCAGTCGAGTCCTGGTTGAAGTATTTCTTTAAATGAGTAACATTGCATTTGTATTTCACATCCTCAAATGTTGTAGAGAGTTTGTTTGTCTTTTGTTGTTTCAATAAGACTTATCCCCAGGCTCTAGTTTACTCTCTTGTGCTCTATTATGCTTATCACAATAGTCCTTTCCCTTTTGTTTCATCTCTCTGTCCTTATCTCTCATCTCACACTCCTTGGGATGTACACTTACATGCACTCCTCTAATATCTGGCAGTTTCGACCGAATTTCCCTGCCAAATAGCAACTTTGCTGGGCTCACACCAGTTGTGGTGTGTGTTGTGCTTCTATAAGCAAGCAGGAACTTATGCAGTTCTTTGCGCCAGTCTTTTCTTTCTGCTTGTGCTATTTTAATAGCCTTCAGTAGACTGCGGTTTTGTCGTTCTACTTCCCCATTCGCTTGTGGCCATAGGGGTGTTGAGGTCCTATGCACTATGTCATTCTCCTCTAGGTATGACTGAAACTCTGCTGAAATGAACTGTGGTCCATTGTCAGTTTTGAGTGACATGGGGATTCCATGTACTGCAAAGATTTCCTCTGGATGTTGTATAATCTTACTAGATACAATAGACTTTGCGATGACTACTTCCATGAAGCGACTGAAATAGTCCACAACAACAAGTAAATACTCCCCTGTTGGTAGCGGTCCTAGTAGATCTGCAGTCGGGTCTTGCCAAGGCTGTTCCGGCATTTCCGTCCTTTTCACTGGTTCTGGAACCGACGGTTTGCTAACTAACTGACATCCATGGCACGAACTACACTTCCTCTCTGCTTCTCTGTCCAGGCCAGGCCACCAGACCTTAGTGCGTAGGCGTTGCTTTGTTTTAACTATGCCCTGGTGTCCTTCATGTGCAAGGTTTAAAACTCTACTTCTCAACTTTTGTGGTACCAGGATTCTTGTGCCCCTTAACATAAGTTTGCCCAGCACACAAAGTTCATTCCTTACTGCCTTGTATGCAGTTGAACAGTGATCCCCTAAAACAAACGCTTGATCGCCGTCCCAACGAATGTGTGTTATCATTAAAATGTCAAATTTACTATTTGCCACTTTGGATACAATCACGCAACATAGTTATTTCACTGTCAACTCCTGACTCACATTCCATCTCTGTGATCGATACTGCTTTCGGTGTTGCATTCTCGGCGACATACCGAACATACTCTTCTGCAACATTCCGTCCGTTGTGAGGCTTGCGCTTGACTACACGTGAGAGTGTGTCTGCAATATTCTGTCGACCCGGGATATGTACCACGGTAAAATCATAAGGCTGAAGCCTCAAAACCCATCTTTCAATCCGGGCAGATGGATGAGACTTGCTCGAGTAGATAACTTCCAGTGGCTTGTGATCCGTAACAAGCTCAAACTTGACTCCATACAAATAAACATGAAATCGTTCGCAAGTCCAGACTAAGCCTAGTGCCGCTTTCTCGGTCTGAGAATATCGACGTATCACCTCTGGGGTCATCTCTTCTTCAATAGGGCTATATTGTCGGAGAAAATACTTTAGAAAATGGTTCAAATATTTAATCGATCCCTCCATCTTGTTTGGTGTATTCATCTGTTACAGAAATAGTGAGCATTAAGATATGGTTTATGACATTATAACAATTAAATTAAGAATATATGATATGTCTACAATTGATATGTATTAACATTATCATATACTTACTAACAGTGTTGTGCATCTGTTAACGATTGATATGTAGAGAAAAGTATCGGAAAAGCAGCATAAGTAATGTGACATCATATTTTCATTTACAAAACATTGCTTTATATTAATCAACAAATATTTAAAAAATTAAATAAAATTATTTGAAAATATCTATTTTGGAAATGACGTTGTTGGATGTTGAAGATCCTCATTCTTCACATGAGTATAGTTCATTAGTAGAAATTTGAAAAAAGCTCATCGTTAAAGAAACTGCCATACTTTGTACCAACAATAGTATGACCAGATTGATACTGTTTGGGTACAGATTTCGAATCATCAAAAGCTGTGAAGTACTCAGTGAAGTTGATGTTGAAGTGACTACGAGAAAGAGATCTATATTTGCAACTATTTTCTAGCATATTAGCTAGTGATGGAACAGTAAACTTTTTAGTTCTGCTGCTTGACCAAGCAATTTTGATAGCTGGAAAATTCCAGGGTCACAGGAACGCTATAATACTGTGCGCGTTTGCAAGTAATTATGTGGTCCTAGTTTGGGTAGTTGGTAAAACTGTTTTATTGATCTTTATGACCTACATGGGCACTCCCAGATATCACGTATCACATTGATGATTGGCTGTAGCTTAATTGACTTATTGACATATCTATATAAACATTACATCCCTTTCTTCTTTGCAATTTGCATTTTCAATTAAGTACATTTGAATATTAGTTTTGTGCACCTAAATATAAATCAATTTTGTGTATATCCCAAATTCACCTTAAAATCTATATAAAGAAATAACTATATGGATCATATGAGCTATGTACATGTTTTCATACAACGTCGTCAGTTCTCTGTACAATAATTCTGAACAGTTTAAGGTGCATAGTCTTTAAAATGCTGAGGTTTGTTTCTGAGTCTCATTGGTAACGTCTCTGTGGTTCAAATGTTCGCCTATCTGTGGCTGGATTACTTCTTCCATGTGGTCATCATCAGAGTCGATAGATTCATCTCTCTGTAGAGTATTACTGAGGCGTTTGAAGTGTGAAGAATTCGAGTTATTCGATGGTTTTGTCTCTCTGCAGTTACCATAGATCCTTTTACACTGATTACTCGGTATGGTTTTGGATCAAAAGGTGTTGTTAGCTTATTTCTCTTCTTTTGTTTGACTACTACAATTCGAGATGGTTGTGTGTTATTTGTTTTATCTGCATGCTTCATCTTTTCCTTTTGTCGATTGTCCTGATCTCTGACTTTCGCATCGAGCTGTTTATCTGTCGGTACAGGAGTCTGTTGTGGAAGTTTAGTGCGTAGTTTTCTTCCATGCAAAAGTTCGGCCGGACTGACGCTTGTAGTAGATTGCGGAGTAGCTCTATAGTTGCGGAGAAATTTGGGTAACTCCTGTTTCCAACCTTCTGCATTAGCTGTTCGCATAGCTTTCTGTACTGTGCGCATGAAGCGCTCTGGTTCAGCATTTGCTTTAGGCCAATAAGGCTTGATTTTTCTGTGTTTGAACCCTAACTCTGTAGCAAAGTTGCTGAACTCGATACCATTAAATGGCGGTCCATTGTCTGATTTTAGTTCCAATGGAATTCCATATTTAGCGAAGATCTTGTACAATTTTGGTGTGATCCTACTCGCGGAAGTTGACTGAACGATTTCCACTATTGGAGATCGTGAGTACTCTTCTATCAGTACAAGTAAGTATTCACCCGTTGGCATGTGACCACAGAAATCTACATCGACCTTTTCCCATGGTCCATTGGGTAGGCTAGACATATTGAGTGGTTCTTTCTTGTCTTGTGGTACGGCTGCTTGACATGGGATACACTGTTCTATTTCTTCTTGAACTAGTGTGTCTATTCTCGGGAACCAAACCTTTTCTCGAATCAGAGATTTGGTTTTAACTAACCCTTGGTGCCCTTCGTGTGCTAGTGTCACTGCTCGCTGTTGTAGTTTAGCGGGCATAACGATGCGCGTACCTCGCAATATTAATCATTCTGTATGAACCGTTTGGCTGTTTGCAACGTTCCATCTTTATTGGTTGCTTCGATAATTTCTTCGATTGTCATCGCTTTGGGTATTGCGTGACTTGACAGGAAATTCACATATTCCTCAGCCCTATTATGCTGCTTGGTTGTTGTAGTGAACATAGGATGTCTCGACATATAATCTGCTGGGTTGTCTGCCCCAGGTCTGTATTGTACATTGAAGCTGTACTGTTGTAAACGTAGCCCCCAGCGTTCGATTCTTGCGGGCGGTTTCGAGTTTGGATTGTTGAATATGAGTCCCAACGGTTTATGATCTGTTTTCATGTCGAATGTTGTGCCATAGAGATAAACATGAAACTTATCACAGCCCCATACAATTGAGAGTGCTTCTTTTTCGGTTTGCGAATACCGAGTCTCGACATCCGTAAGCGCTCTGCTTGCGTACGCAACCACTTTTGCCTTGTCTGTTCCTGGTTCCTTTTGTGCAAGGATGGCGCCAAGTCCTAGGGGACTTGCATCTACCACTACTTCTGTTTCTTTCTGTGGATCGAAATACGCCATAACTATATCGCTGGTCAGCCTCTTCTTGATTTCTTCCAAAGCATGTTGTTGTGTGTCGCCCCATTCCCATTGAGCTCTTTTTTTTTTGTGAGCTCTCGGAGAGGTGCTGTTATTGTAGCGTAATCTGGGATGAATCTAGAGACATAGTTTACAAGTCCTAGATAACTGCGCAGTTCGGCAGCATTTGCCGGTGTAGAGGCGTTGTGAATGCTTTCAACTTTCTTGGGGTCTGCTGAAACTCCTTCACTTGAGAACGTGTAACCGTAGAAATCTAGTTTCGTTTTGTTGTACACACACTTCTCTATATGTTAAGCGTCAGATTGTTGTCACGCAGTCGTTTGAATACCTCCCGTAACCCTGTGTCGTGCTCTGTTTGCGTTTTTCCAAAGACGATAATGTCATCGGAAATGTTCTTGGCGCCTGGTATTCCATGCAACACATTCTGTATTGTGTGTTGAAAAATTTCAGCAGCACTTGACTCTAGTTAAGACGTTTGTATCTGTATAACCCTTTGTGAGTGGAGAATGTTGTAATGTATCTGCTTTCCGGAGATATCTCGGGTTGGTGGTACCCGCTGCGAAGACCTAGTTTCGAAAACACACGCGCCTTTTAGATCATGTATGATTTCATCTACTGTTGGGGTAATATGGCATTCACGCTGCACTGCTGTATTTGCTTTCCTCATATCGATACATGTTCTTACTTCATCGGGATTCTTGGGCTTAGGAAATGCTACTATGGGACTTATCCATGGAGTTGCACCATCTGCTTTTTCGATTATATCTTGTTGCTCGAGTTGATCCAAAGCTATTTCGACCTTTTCCCGGATGTGAAATGGAACTCTCCTGTGTTGTTGCGCTACTGGTTGAATACTCATCGATGTGGATTTTTATCAGCTCCTTGAGATTACATGCCTGATCCTGTGGTTTCTCCGAATTCACGGTGTTGACATTAACCGTGATCAAATTGAGTTCACGTGCCGTGTTATAGCTAAGAAGTGAACCGCTTTGTTTGTCTACTACATACAACGTTCCTGTGGTAATCTTAAGTTTCGACTCAAGTGAAGTTTGGAACTTGCCAATGACTTAGATACATGTAGGTTTCGTTGATCCATAGGAATGTAACTTTATGCTTGCGTTTTGCAGCTTGAGTGATGGATTCCTGCGTGATAGACCAAACCCCATACCGATTGCTATGATGTTGACACTTGCGCCCGAGTCTACTAACATTCTTATTTCTGTCTTTCCAAACTTGACAGTAGTTTTCGGCAGTTTACTATCCTCTTGTTGCCTATGTTCAGCTTCACTGGAGGTACATATATTCATCGTCCGTGCTGGAGTCATCTTGATAGGGCGGTGCCTGGGTGTCAACTTTGTTTATAATAATAATAATAACATAATAATAACTTTATTTACGTGTCAAATACATCTAGCAGAGGGGGAAAACCCATGCACCGCTAATAGGGGACATCTACAACTAATAGGATGTTAAAAAATCTAAAAATCTAAAAATTTGAATGACAATATCTATAATAATAATTAATGGTGACTATTTACAAGTTAAAAAACTAACAGAAGAAACAATGTAGTTAAAGTTAAAATACATTCTAAAAATTATGTGTTGCATAAATGGCAGCCACTACAACCGCCTAGTAAATTACTTGGGTCACGCTTCCGTATACATACTTTAAATTCATTAAGTTTGACGGAGCATCTCTCCTTACTGGATAGATTGCCTTAAGTTATACGAGCTGTTGTTAGCCTTAAATAAGCTACATATTGACACTTCTTTGTTGATTTCTTCTCCGTTTTTCCGTGGTTTTACAGTATTTTTCGAAGTGATTGAGCTTGTTACACACTCTGCAGACTTTGCCCTTCGTTGGGCACAGCTTTTCTTTCGGGTGTGG
Organism: Actinernus sp. WN-2022; assembly: GCA_030867875.1. Lineage (NCBI taxonomy): Eukaryota > Metazoa > Cnidaria > Anthozoa > Actiniaria > Actinernidae > Actinernus > Actinernus sp. WN-2022. The sequence goes on along the minus strand of JAOWCC010001751.1, from coordinate 3,086,605 downwards.
GAAACCTCCACCGCAGTTGAAACACCGCATTCCCGTTTCTTTATCGTTTCTGATAGCGTTGCCTCTGGAAAGCATTTACTGTTTCCTCCGTAGATTTCTCCATCCCAGCTGCTTGTGTTTCTGACGTTTCTAATGCTCTCCCTTGGTCGAGAAGTTGTTTGAGAGTAAGTTCTGGGCTACGTAGTGCTTTTCTATGGAGTCTCGATGATGTGCATTGAAGGATTATTTGTGACTTGATTTCTACCTGTGAGTTCGCAAACTCGCATGTTGTTGCTAGCTGTTTCAGCCTTGTATGGTACTGGTCTAGCGTTTCGCCATGGTTTTGTTGCGTACAACGGAATACATAGCGTTCGTACTCTATATTCTGTTGTGTTTGAAGTGTTCTGTAAGCTTGGTTGTCGCTTTTGCGTAGTCCTTTGCTTCGCCAGTGCCTTCGAGTGTTTTAAAGATCCTGTGTACTTCCTCCCCCGCGAAGTGCAGTAGCATCGCTCTTCTCCTGGTAGGATCTTTGATATCCATCGCTGCCAGAAAGTTAAGCGATCTAGCCATTCCTCCCATCGACTGCCAATGGATGTGGGATTGTCCCCAATGTTGAATGGTGGGAAGTGCGGCAGAAATGTTTGTGCCATCAATGCTGGTAGTAGTGAGTTTCGATTAACCTCGTCGCCATTATAATACTGTGCGCGCTTGCAAGTTATTATCACTCTAGACAAAGCTACATAAGCAGTAGCTGTAGGCAAAGATACTGTGTCGAACCATATCACCACTTTGTCTTGAGTTTGGCCTTGAACTTTACAGATCGTCATGGCATATCTAAACACCATTGGATATCCACATTTCTGCGTACTATCGGATGTGAATGTTACTTTGTAAACGGGATTATCAGCGAGGTGAGAAGGGTTACTACATGTACTTCCTCTTCCGAAGAGGACTCATCAGATTCATCAAGCATGGTGAGGAGACTTCTTTTACCTTTTTGAGGTGTGCTAGAGCGGTTCGGTGTGTTGAACGTTGGAATGATTGTGGATACGAGATAGTCATGCATGGAGCGTTGTGTTGGTTCTCTTTTAAACGTGGTCTCTGTTCCTTCAGTTGTGGTGGGAAGATTATCAGCGAGATAAGAAGGGTTTAGCATCAAGTGTTGCGCGATATTGAAATAGCCTTGAGAAGCATAGCGTGACCGGTTTTGTAGAGATCTTTGAAGATGGTTGTTGTTAGTTCGGATTTACAGAATTCTTTAAGAGTCTTGATGTGTGCGGCGGTAGGAGTGATAGTGGTCGATTTCGTATCAAGGGCTTCCCATGCTTGTATATATACACTCTCTCCCATAATTGAAACTGCGATGTTAGGTCTTATGAACCATTCGCAGTTCAACTGGGAGAGGCGGTGTTGTATCAGTTCTGGAGTCATCTCCTCTTCAAACTTAAATGGGACCAAATATACACTCTTCCCTTTAGAACAACTTTAGAGAGTAAGAGAGAACAAATGAACATAAATTTGATGCTCGGCATTAAAGAAATATTATTTGGAATTACCAACCTAGAGGAAAACGAGATACTTGTCAATTATGTGGTATTAGAAAGCAAATATCTGTTATATCTTGGTAAACTTAAATGTTCCTTTATCAATAAGTTGGTCTATTATCCAGAATGAAAAGAACATATCAGATAGAGCTTTATATAGCGAGAGAAAAAAACAACAATTTAACTTATCATTATGAAAAATTAGGGCCCCTTTGCCTCTCCTTGTGTCAGTGTAAATGGATGACTCTTCGATTGATAAACCACTCGTCACTTTTATTAAACTGTTTACATGTACACCTGTTTTTTACTAATTTTATTTATTTTTGTATTTTCTATGGTGTAATTTTTTATCCTTTTATAAGTGTGTATGTGTATATTATGTGTAAAAAAATTAGAAAAATAAACAAAATACCCCAAAAAAATATTCTACTGGATTCCTAACCATGGCTCTTGCTACAGCATAATGACAGCTCATTAAATAGAGCGCGGACCCAAGTTCATAGGCATCTTCTATAAAGTTATTTATTTTGTCATCAAGCTTTCCATGCAAGTGACAATATCGTTTTTTGTCGCTTGTTCTTTTGTTTTGTTATTTAACCTTTCACATGCTTCGAAGAAGGGTGCCATATCTTCAAAGATATGATTTAAGGTTACCGTATACCTTCGCGGCATGTTTTCTTAAAAATTTTTTTTTTTAAATTGATGGATTGATCTTCACAAGCGTCAAAAAAAGGCCGCATCTCTTCGAAAATACGATTTAACTTGCCACGATTCACATACTTGGAGTTCGTTTTCATGAGAAGATCAGCATTTTCGGTGACGGTTTCTGCCAACTCAGACATACATGTAGCAACGCTAGGACGTTTGAGCCATTCACACGTGAAGGGTTTAACCCAGTTAAAAATTAGACTATCGTCTGGCATCGAGCTGGCACGTCCATAAGGTCTGATAAAGTTAGGTGTAAAGACACTAAAAAAAATGCACTCCTTTACCCGAACTGGGCGAATCGAACTTGGATGACTTTCCAGCCATTGTTTTCAATGTCTTGGGAAATCTGAAACGTTTATAAGTATTGGTCTATCAATTATCATTCTAACATGCAGAGGATTGTCATTGCTTGTGCTATCATAAATGGCTTTCAACGATTTGAAAGTGAGTGGTAGTCCTATAACGTTATAAAATCGAAATACGTAATTTACGCTTAGTACATGTATAGCCTGTAAGTTTGGTAGAATTCTCAAGAGACTGAAGGTCGGGACTGAAGGACAAGGGTTTATGGACAAAAATTCGACAAGGGGTCCCCCCTCTGGGACTCCTGTAGATTTCTTTTTATAAGTCTTTTACCCCTACAGCCAAGAGCGGTGATTTGGACTCAAACTGTTGCTTTAAAGTGACAAAAACACATCCTAATAGGTTGAGCAGGGGGAAAAGATCACCAACTACAGAATTCCAAGGATGTCAAAGCAGAAACACAACGGGAAAACCCTGTGAAATCCCCTCACAAGGCGTATTAAAAGCAAACCAAGTACTTTTCAGCCGTCCTCAGGCTTAATGATGTCCTCTAGCTCTCTTACAGTGGCTTTTTTCTCCAAAATTAGAGCACATTTCATTGGAAACCCTACAGAAGTTGCAAAATCTACCGTCGACAAGTACATGTATGGAATTGTGGGGAAAGTTTGCGCCCTCGGCTTAAAATATCAGCAGTATTTAACTACTCCGGGCTAGCCAAACTTGAACTGAGGGGGTAGGGTTGAGTTAGCACTCAGGATTTGACATGATGATCACACACGATCGGACAACAAAGAGTTAATAAATCTGCTTGTTATTGAGCCTTGTGAACTCTGCATGGAATTACGGCAAAGTGAAACAGAAATGTTGTATTTTTGTGCTATTTCTGTGTAGTTCTCGATCATTTATCTGTTTTTGCATCTTTTCACATATCCTTGGTGGGTGATTCTTTGATAAGAGAACAAGAGAATAGTTACAGCATTTATTGGAATCGGGGTGGTGCAGGTGCCATATTTTCTCACCCTTGCTCTAAGGGTTTTTCTCTGGCTTCCTTCCATCCACAAAAGCTAACACGTTAAATTCCAATTCGATCTGTGGATTAGCCAGGCCCTGACGTTGATCAGCTGCTATGGTGGTTTCAGGTTTTTTTAGCTACTTCTTTGTTGTCAGGAGTGTTGTTTGCATACCTGCATTTTCTTCTAGTCAGTGTTTTATTCCATTGGGAAAGCTGAGTCTAACAAGTACAAGGGGTTACTTCCAGATCCTTTGCACTTGTTTATCCTCATTAATGCATTATTGTCCATGGTGCCTTTATATCACAATAACATTGATATATAGAGAATATACAGTAAAGAAAACAGTTGTTTTAGACAATGCTAAATATTTATTCAAGTTATTACAAAGTTGAATGAATTGGATGACATAAGATAAGGAATCAACCCAGTCTTTTTCTTACATGGTCATGGGTCAGGAAAGGTCAAATTTTCACTATTTCAAACAAGCATAGAACATAGAATATTCTCTATAAGCCAAACATTTCTTCGTAGAAGTATAAAAATTGTGAAAGGGGTTAGGGGCACTTTAAGTTGGGCATTTACGATGGCGAGCCGGTTCGGCGAGCCATTGTAAAGCCCATACAGATTGGATGCAAATATTTTATCTTACTTGTAAAATGAATAGATAACTAAAAGCCATTGATATGCACAACCTTTGATTTCTCCCACCTTGCTATCAATGTGGGATGAATTAGTTTCTCACAAAAAGATATCCCACATCGAAGAGACAATGTGTCTGCAATAAGAGAGCAGAGCGTAGCATGCAGAAAAACAGATCCCACATGGAATAGATGGTGTGTACATAATAAGAGAGCAGATGTACTTTGTCATTTCACCCCTCCCGGGATAGGAGAAGTCAGTGATTGATCGTGAGATTTCCCTCACTAGCTTAGCTAGTATTCTGTACCTGATACAGAATACTACTAGAGCTACATTGTATAACAGACCATGGGGTCTGTATCGCGGACCAATGGGGTCTGTATATTGATACAGAACCTGATGTTTTATTAATCAGGTTTGTACGGGGGTATACAGATGCGATCATGTGGTGTCATTCAGCACATGGGTTTGACTAGTACCCTAATGAATTATTAATGAATTTTACAAGATACTCTAGCTCTTTTGGAGAAGTCTTCTTCCAATGTTAGAGGAGGTTTGCTTTTCTTGCCTTTCTTTTAGCTCAGCCTCAGCTGTGATTATTTTGTAAAAGTCAGCTCGGTTGACACGGTTTGTTTTGAAGTATGAGTGGAGCCGTAAAGTACATCTGATCATCTATAAACAATGTATTTTTCTTGATTTAGCTTTCTTACTTCCTCTGAGTTGCTGTCGTTTTCATAAAAGAATGCAGTTAACACAAACTTTCTCTGTATAATACAGTTTCGTCTGTATTGTCATCCATGAATGTAATTTATTTCCAAGTCAGATTTTTTAGCAGTGCGCAAGTGCAAATAAAATTAAGAGAGTGGAAACAAATTTGCATAAGGAGAGGGACTGGGTTTGACGATTAGTTACTTACAGAATAAACGGTGGTGTTCAAATCAACAAGAGCTTCTGTGGCCCAGTGTGTTAATTGACTGGATCATAGAGTATGATATCTACCAGGCCTTCCTTGTGATAAGTCCAAGTTAAGTCCGACTGTGCAAGGTTGGTATTAAAGTGGATGGGTAACTTACAATGTAAGTGATACAGTAAGGTGTGTCAGGGGGAACAAGGAAAAAAGGGGGATGGGGAAGGGAGGGGTAGAAAGGGGTAGAAAGTAGAGGGGAGGGGTGGGTTTGACAAACATTTTGTAGGGGAGTGGTGGGTGGAATTTCTTTTTAAATCTCACTCCACCACCCCAAAAAACCTCATTTTTTAATGAAACCCAAAAAACACCCATTTTAGAATGAACTGGTTTAAAAAAATTAAAACCAAAAAATAAATAAACTACAACATTTACACCAAAACTTGAGAATTCTCCCAAACTTACCAGTGTTTGCATCAGGCACGGTAAACGCTTTTCTTTTTTTGAAAAATGAGCAATATTGAGTGCAAAACAAGTTTTTAAATATTTTCGTAAATTATATCAAATGGGAAATTCTCCATAAATTGTAAAATACAATCATATTTGCTTGATAGGGACCGGTCATTATTTAAGTGGAGTACCGGGTTGGATAAAAATCGTACAGGGTATGATTTTTTTTCCAAGAAAATCTACAGGGTATGGGATTTTTTAATCAACTATGTAACAGGATATGAAAAATTAAGGTCAAAACTCATACAGGATTTTATTTTTTTTGGAAAAATATCTGATAGGGTTAGAGGAAAAAAATATCTGAAAAATCTGTTTTTTCCAACCTGGTACTCCCCTTAAATAATAATGACCAGTCCGTTAAGTTGGCCATGTTTGTTCTGCATGCAAATCAGCATGGAACACAAGAATTACGAAAATCAACACAAAGAGCGTACTAGTTGTTGGTCAAAGCTGTTGAATGAAAACTGGTCAGCTGAAAAGAATTAGGTGATTCCCCTCTTTTGGAATGCACATATCTATTGCGCATGATGGTTAAATCTAAAATCATTGGTACAAATATCTGTGTATTACCGAAATTTTACGTGTACCGTAATTTCCGGCCTATTACCCGCGGGTTATCTGTTAATTTTTCACCAAACCACTGCTGCTGCGGGTAATAGGGTGGTGCGGGTAATGTGTTAAATTCTAAAGACTAAAACTTTGTCACACAAGGTTACGGCGTTCGCCTTTCGCCCCTTATTCGCCGGCGGCACACAGCAATCGCCTTTGTCAAAAACAACGAAAAGCGGTCGCCTTTCGCTGGCGAAAATTTGGCCTCACTTGTGAAAAAAAATCGCTGTTGTCTCTTGAAAAAAATTGATGCCAAACTGAAAAGCTGCAAACAAATTTTTCGTCATAGAAAATAACAATGATTGCCGTTAGTGTCAGTGTTTATTTCATCCAAATCTTATCAGCTTTGTATGAAACCAAAAGAGAAAAATATGTTAACTGAAACCGTTTCTGATCTAACAAACACTGAGGAAATCAGTGCCGTAAAGAGAAACATGAATTGCGTTACTACATATGTGTATAAACGTCCGTGTATAAACACCATCCCACTAGTTTGGTGCCTTATTTCATCTGATAAACTTTATATACATGTACCTTCTGTACGATGTAGTTTCACACTTGACCGTTAAAATCCTTCAGGATTTTAGCTGAAATCATTGCTTATGTTTTCAAGAAGCCAGCTTATCAAAAGATCTCATTCTTGGAGTTGACATGTGAATTCTCTCGACATTGTCTGGTTTTTGACACAACAACACGAGTGTTGTGAACTTCGCGGGTAACATATTAAGTGTGGCTTATTTACCACACAGCTTCTCAACTTATTTGTGAAAATGGAAAAGGTCCACCAAAGAAAATATTCTGGATAGTTCTTTTTGTTAATGTGGAATCCATTTTCAAAGGTGAGGAGGTTCGAGTCTCTTGAATTCCACGACACAGAAGCGTGAATTTTTCCACAAACTGATTTGAATAATCAATTAGTCGGCAGTGTTTGGTTTGCTTTGCGATACATGCACCAAACATTTTCGTTCATAAATTGAGATAGTTTCTGAATCAAATGTTTTGAAAGTTTTTCTTTTATATTCATTTCGTCTGAACAATTTCGCCTGATGTCGGAAAGGCTTTGAGTCAAACTCTAAAATGCCGAGGTGAGTCGATTAGTTTCTAAATTGCTGTGAAATAGCACTGTATACAAATGGATTTACGACTTCTATTTATCAACATGTTGATGTTCCTATGTCTACTATGACACAACAATTAAAACCTACTATGAGGTACCGGTATTGTTACCTAAATTTACACTGAGAGGTACAGGTAATCTGTCGGTGCGGGTAATCTGTTAATATATTTTTCTTTGAGACTCTAAAATCAGCGGGTGCGGGTAATAGGCCGGAAATTACGGTACATCTTTCAACACTTATTTAACATTGGCAACGAAAACTTAGTTAATTTGGACGATTAAGCGACTTTTACGAAACTCACCCCAGTCCTTCCTCGGAAAAGGTCTGTTTTGGAGCTAAATTTGCAATATTTTGCAAATCTCCAAAATGAAAATGGTGACTCCTTTTTCTTCCATATAATCAGAGCAAAGTTGGCCAGCCGACTGGCTCAATCTTGTGAAAATGCTGTCCGATTTAGTACTTTATCTCTGTAGGTTCTTCTGAACAACCTTCCTTTAAAAACTAGTTACAAGTGTTTTTAAGTTATTTTTATGGAAAAAACAGCAAAAACTAATGTATGACATTACCATGTTTATGTAGCCTCACGCAAACACAACTTCCACCCAATCAGAGTGCATGTTTTCTTTTGGTTATTTTACATGTGGTTCACATCTGTTTCTCCACAACAGTTAAATTTAGTATTATGTATATCGGTACACGTAAATGTGGTTTCTCGCTTGTACTTCAATGTAATTTAATTGTTGGAAGCTTAATAAATATAAATAAAGTAAAAAAAAGTTACTATACATGTACATGTATGTCTAATAAGTGGCAGAGTTGTCGCTAAAAGAAGACCTGATAATTTGCCAGATGTCAATGTCATTTTGCCCGCATTTCTCCAGAAAATACATGCTTCAGACAATTAATAGCTATATGAATTAACCCCATTAGTCTGTGATCGGTCGTGAGACCTCCTCATACTAACGCTAGCATGTTAGTATCCTGTGCTTATAGTTAGTACTCTGTATCATTTGATACAGAATACTAATAGGCTAACTAGAATTTTGTATGGGTTTACAGTGTATCCACGTGACCCCAATGCTGGGTCTGGATGGGCTTGTACCCTTATGAATTATTAATGATATTATAACATTATTTACAGACATGCATTTTTGATCAAGATATTTTACATCCACAGTAGGCTCAGTCTGTTTATATCAACTGTGTAATCCATGTCATTCCAGCAATGTATCAGTCTCTGAAGGGTGTATATGTGTTACCACAGGAAGCCCAATCCTTTCTCATGACAAAAATAATTGTTGAGTGCACTTGTTCTTAATCTAACTTCTTACAGTAGGTACTTTTTATGTTATTTTGTGTGAATTATGGGACCTTATTGACCATTTGGGAGCTGTGATTTGTCGTAATTTTCCTTTGACTGTGTGCATGCTCTGTTGGAATGTAAGCTTATAACATACATTTAAACTAAGACCAATATGTGTGAAAGAGGCTGGAATTCTTCAACAAAGTTTGTTTGTTCCTTTGTAGTGCATTTGAGAAAGTTAAAACAGACTTCACATCGTAAGTTTTGGTTGGAAAGTTGACTTTGGACCACTGGACGCAATGAGCAACACTCGAGCCAAGTGAGCCAATGGCAACAAAAGTAGCTGATGTCAGCAGTGATTATCAAAGGCAACAGCAAAGTTTTGGAAATATAAGGTAAGTAGTGATCCTGGATATTATTGGACAGTTTACCTTATTGCTTTCAGTTGCTGTATAACATAAGAATAGGGCTACAGTACTGACAAAGTGTGTAGTGCTTGTGTACGTAGTTCCGCGCGTGTACATGTAGTACATGCAAATGAGTGTACTGCACTCATTTGTGTGTAATGCATGCACAAAACTACACACACCTGAAATGCTCATTAAGAGAAATTAATTTCACTTGGGGAATACATGATTTCTATTTCGAACGATTCATTTGATTGTTTGTGTGTTTGACTTCCAAATAAAGCCCTCAGCGTATGCCAACTACATGTAGTTCGCCAAACACTACTGGAAATAAAACATATGAAACGATATGAGACATATGAAAAACATAATAAACTTTATTAAATGTTCCCCAAGGGGCTTTTCAACATCCAATTACAAAATAGTATATAATTTTAAAATATCTAAATGTATAAATAAATAAATAAAAATCTTGTTATAATTAAAATTCTATGATAGGGATGTGATTCGATCAGACTGAGATAGCTAAAAAAAAATTCCAACATTGCCCTTTTTAGCTCTTTCTTAAATTTACCCAGAGACGTTATTATCTTCAGATTTTCATCTAAATTATTCCAGATAATGGTAGCTCTGTACTGAAATTATCTTTGTCCGCTCTTAGTCCTAAAAAGTGGGATTTGTAATGACCCACGGTTGCATGTGAAACGATCGTGTACCCCCGAGCGTCTTATAAACTTGTTACAGAGATATTGCGGTGCTAGATTGTTCATACATTTGAAAGCCACAACGGATTCTCTAAATAAGAGTTGATCCTTGACGGGCAGCCAGTTAAGCTGGCGCAGATACGGCATTACATGATCGAATTTACTGCCGTTAGTAACTATCTTACATCCAAAGTTCTGTACAGCTTGAAGTTTGTTAACGTTGGTCAAGGATGTATTAGACCAAACAGTTGAACAATACAAAAGTTTGCTCATTACAAGAGCAGAAACAATTAACGACAGCGTTTTGTTGTCAAAACTATGCTTAACGCGATTGATCTGGCATAACTTGGCCATACAAGAAGATACTAAGTTGCTTATATGAGTGTCATACATGTATGTCAAATGGGAATCAACAATGACACCCAAGTCCTGTGCTGATGAGACAGGTTTGATAGTTTTACCCAGAAATGTCAACGACATTTCAGTAGGAAGTCTCTGGAGTAGCTGTCGAGTACCTAATATGACGAATTTCGTCTTCTCTGGATTGATCAATAATTGATTATCTGTACACCACCTTGCGACGCGCTGAAGGTTTTGCTTGGCTACGTCCATTTCTTTTATGGGAAATGACATGAATACCTTAGAATCGTCTACATAGGATTCGATGTGACAAGTGTAAGGCGCTGACGAGAGATCATTCAAATATATGCAAAAGAGTAGAGGGGAAAGGATTGCTCCCTGTGGAACGCCATGAGTGATGGGGAGTAGAGAAGACACTGTGGATCCAATCCTAACTGACTGTGTTCTTCTGGTCAGATAACTTCTAAACCACTTGACGACGTCAGGAGAGGCTCCAACACAACTTAACTTGTGCAACAAGATAGGGTGGCTAATGCTGTCAAACGCTTTGGAAAGGTCCAACAATATAAGTGCTGACAGCATCTTCTTGTCCATTGCCTGTAAGATGTTATCACTGACGAATAGGTTTAGTGTTTCTGTGGAATGGTTCTTTCGGTTTCCACTTTGATGGGACGACAGACGACCGTTCTTCGTTAAATACGAGCTGAACTGTTCGAGTGCTACGGCCTTGTGCACGGAGTTGGTGTACACGAGCGTAACATAAAATTCTAACGCTACGTTTTATTATTTTTCTCAAAATCTAAACATCCTATAACCCTAGGACTTCAGAAAATAAAACTTCAGTCTAGGTGCACAGAAAAACGAGCAAAATACTTTCGAAAACGGTTTTATTTGAAAAAACAAACGAATTTGTTCGAATTCTGTCTGAAAAAGTTCGTCATTTTCCACCCGATTTTTACTCCACATCACAATGAATTTTTATCGTTTAAGAAATATCGTAGAAGAAAATTTGCATATGTACTTCTAGGTGAAGTGCACTTGAAATTCGCCACAAAACGTTGTGGTTTTGTTGTACTTTATGCTTTCTTCAAAGGAAATATCAGTCAAAAACTAGCGTTAGAAAAAAAATCAATGTCGGAAAAAAACTCTCGTTCCCAAGCGTTCATCGTGCCTTTTTTGCCTTTGATCGCGCAAATCACGCATTTCGCGCCAATCGCGCCCTTTTTCCATCGCGCCAATCGCGCCCTTTTTCTATCGCGCCAATCGCGCACTTTTTCCATCGCGCAAATCATGCAAATCGCGCCCGAGTTAGTAGATTGTAATCGTAGGCTGACATGTTTGTAAAATACAAACAGTAAATACAAAATGTGCATCTTAAAACATAGCGGCTTTTTTGCTTGTATTTTATAAACTCCCAAGTACAGCTCTTGCGAAATAAAGCGGGTGAAATAAACCCTCGTTTTGTATCAAAGATTTCTCATTTGTGGTGTGCACGATGCTTCCAAAGAAAAACACACTTCCTCTGTTTAGCTTGGAAAAAAGAAAAGAAACTAAGCTCAGTTTACATAAAGACTACGGCCCATTCAACCCCCGTGGGAATTCTTCAAAGTTGGAAGTTGTAAACAACTCAATTAGTATTGTGACATCACAGACAATTTAGATTGGCACGTGCAAAAGATCAACTCACTGAAAGTGAAAGGTCTTTCTTGGAGTTACTACATAATATTTCTTGGATTCTAGTGTGCTGGAGTTTAACTTGAATGAACTTCATCGCATTGTGAATTAAGACGGTCGATCTGTGCACATTTTAAGGCTGATTTCCATCGGATCACAAAGATAGCAAAATTTGCATAAAGCAATAATAAAATTTCTGACAAAGCCGAAAGCGACTAGCCATTAAAAAACATTCATTTGTTGAATATACATTTAAGTCATAATCTTGTCATTCAACGTTAACACTCAAATTTAAGTGATAAAATGAATAGTTTCACATTAATGTAAATATATTTATTGGCAAAGTGATTGCAAAAAGTGCAAAAAAGGCAAAAAGTGCGCGATTTGCGCGATTTGCATGATTTGCAAAATAGAAATTGAGCGTGCCGGAAGTCACGATTGGCGCGATTTGCGCGATGAAAATTCACTCTGAAATTGAGAGGTTTTGTTACGCGGCTTTCACGTTTTTTCTGTTGAGAACGGTTGATATTTTTATTCTCAGCGCCACGTTATTCCCTCTTTCGAAGATAAAGATTCACATTCGAGAAACTACATCAAACTAAGGTCAGAGTGGTTGGAATTTAATAACATTCAATTAAATAACGACAAAGTTATAACAATTCTAAAACAAATTTTGTCTATATTTTCTCCATTTTCGTCGTGTACACCAACTTCGTGCGCAAGGCCATACTCTTTCACACACTTTAGAAGCGGTGACAAGGAGTGAAAGTGGTCGATTGTTAGAGGCCTCTTCATGGTCCACCTCTTTAAGTAGTGGTATGACTTCGGCCTCCTTCCAAGCATCGGGGAAATGTAGAAGTGGTTAGAGAGCAGTTTATAATCTCTGTAAGTGGACCAAGGATGACAGGGAGCGAGTCTTTGATTACTCGCATACCTATCTTGTCAGGCCTCGGGGACTTGTTGGACGGCATGGATAGAATAATGTGCTTTACTTCAGTACAGCTGACTGGCCTAAATTTAAAATGTTCAACTGAGGGACTGCCAGATGTTGTAGATGTAGTAGGCAGGTCAGGGCTTGAGGCGGCCGAGGTGATGTTAGTCAAAGCTAAACGTGCAGCAGACTCAGCAGCTTTCCTGCCAATGGAAGAGAAGAACTGATTAAAGTCCTCGGCGACGAGTGAAGGGTCTTTGCTGTAGGTGTGGATGTTTCTCTTTCGAAGGAATTCTACTATTAATTATCTTCCAAAGAGACCCAGAATTATCGTTGTGCTTTTCGACTTCGCCGGAGATGTGATTTCTCTCTGCCCTTCTAAGTTGATCTTTGACAGCGTTGCGCGACTCTTTAAAGATTTGCATTTCATGACATTTCATACATGTATGTTTGTCATGTCCCAGTTATGTTTGTCACATGTTTGGGTGAAATCATTAACATATGAAATTGACTCGATGTCAAGAGGCACAAATGAAAACAAATATGACCAACATGACTCATATGAAAAACATCAAAACAAAGGCTAGCAAATTTCATGATTGAAAACATGACTGAATTGGCCATATGTTTTGAAAGCATACATGTATGACTGAATTGGTCATGCTCAAAACATATGACAACTGATATGGTGTTGTGGGGGTATATATGACAAACATATGAAAACAAAGAAATTAAAGACTGAGAACATTTTTTATTACATGTACTTGGAAAATTATTGATCATTAAGCCAATGCTACAAGGTACATGGCCAGAGATGCCATTTGATTCACAAATAGTCCAACTGAAACTAACCATAATTTGATTGGTAATAATATTGACTTTAACGTTTGTTTTTGGATGTTTCAATAACATTGGACTCAGCTGCATAATAGTTCCTTGCCTTGTTCTCCTTGGAATCAGCATTCTTTAGTTTGATCTGTTTGCTTTATTGTTCTACAAGAAACAAATGTATACTCTATACATTGTAGATTAACAACCAGGCATGATCATGAGGTCAATATATTCACATATAGGAGCTGTTCTTTTTGGCCTGTTTGAAGATGCATGTACGATGTACTGATATCACTGCACACAGAGTTATAATACTACTTACAGTATATTATGTACAAGATGTAGCATTTCCCCCACAAATGTTGTAAATTCCTAAAACAAATCTCAAATTAGGGGTGTAGTTAATACAGCTGAGTACTTTCCCAAACAAATAAACTAAAGAAAACAGTGAGGTGGTAAAAGTTAAGAGTGTGGCTTATAAGTGGTAAACTATGGTATAATGTACATTGATTCCAACCCAAAGACAGGATTCATATTTCCAAAGATTAAGAAAAGATTGAGGCCACCTATGCTTTGGAAGCAACTGAACTTGAGCTACATGTACATATACATACTAAGACTCCATTTACACTTTTGGACCACCTAAGAATGATCTCAAGATTCGTTCCATATCCTTTCAAGTACATCTACTGCAGTTAATTTACTCATATTTAATCTTTTCACATTCAAAATAAACCAAGTTGAGTCCTCCATGAGTCCACACTCCAGATTGAAAATGACAGATCGCCTCAGTTCAAAACATTAGTTTATTCTTGATATACCACTCACCAATGCCTAAAGTAGGTACCAGTCTCTTGGGATTGTTTTCCTGTGTGCAGACGTTTTCATATGTTGACTGTAAATGAGGATATTCCTGTACAATACTTATAGGATATGGCTAAACTGAAGTACTCAGTACGTCCTCTAAGAAGTGTAAGGGATAGTGGGAGAGATCTGATTTCAGTGGGCTTTCTGGATCAGATGCTGCAATTTTGACTTTTACCAGTGAATTCTCACACCTTTTTGCTATGGCTTGATCACTCAATAAAGCGAATGTGGATCACTTTCCAACTTTTGATTTGGCTGACTTGAGTGTGTGATGGAACCCTTTCTCCTGCAAGAATACAACACTCCAGGTCAGTTTCGAAATACATGTACCTTCTGCAAGCCCTCTTTATTTTTCAAATGTGGGCCTATTCTAGAATATTTCTGGACCTTGCCTTTGAGACAATCATTGTACTGTAACTAAGTCCATATTGGCACTGCTAGACTTGCTACTTTGTTTTTTCCAATGATCTTTTTCCTACTTTATCACGTAAAACAATTAATTCTTTGCTCTTTCCTTTCGATAGCTTGAGTGTATAAAACTAGCTGCTTAAGTGTCCAGATGAAGTTTCCTCTCGATCATCTGCTCCTTTGGTATTATTGTGGTCAATGGCATGCAGTGAAAAAAAAATCTTTTTTAGAAAAAAAGTGCTGTTTTGTTTTTGTTTTTAATTTTTAAAATTAATTTATATTTATTTTTATTAAAAATTTGTGAAAAAATGTAAAATATTGACGAAAATCTGAAATGTTCTTATGGCATGCATGGGGCACCATACACCTGTGAAACTATGTCTCTTTATAGAACGTACATTGTATCTGTGCTATGCATGCTTTGCTTTGCATCGAGTGGAAGAGGTGTACTGAGACTGACAAGTTCCATACAAAACACACACAGCGAATGTTTACATCATATAGCACAACGTGTAGAATGTTGGGTGTATTCTTGTTCGGTGTTGTAGAGGGTGGTATAACAGTTGAGATTAAGTAGTCTTGGAGGGTTTGCTGGTTGGGTTATTTTTTAAAGTTTGCTTCTGTTCCTTGTGGTATGGTGCGGATGTCCTCGGCCTGATAGGATGGATTTAGTATCATATGTCAGGGCAGGACACAAATTCTGAAATCAACTTGCCCAATGGGCTAGTAACTTTGAATTTTTACTTGCCCCTACCTAAATTCTACTTGCCCTATTACTGTACCTTACTCTGAGTCAGATTCAGTATCGTCTACCTCCAGTTGGGGAAGGGGTCAGCCCTGAGGTACTGAGCCAGAGGGTGATGGATCATTTACTGAATTTGTTTCATGACTTGGTGTTGAAGCCTACATGTCTGTTTGTTTTGGCACTGGATAGCCAAAGCTCTATAGCTGGGTCTGGATAGAATGTTTTAATGGTTGTTTGAACCATTGATCTTGACTGTTACAAGGCTGGTCAATGTTGCTTGCTCCATGTTAGTTTTGAGACTTCTTTTCAGACGCTTCATTATAGAACAGGTGCGCTTGCATGTTGCAGTGCATGGTGACAATGCAAGCATCACCTCTACCAGAAGCAGGATTGAACTTAACTCCTCTGGCTTAGAAGACATTAACCTTGCAAACACATCCACTGGTTTCTCTGCTCTGTGCTGGTTAAAATAGCTCTTAAGTTCTTGCCACTGAGACCTTGCAAGTACTTTCTCTTCATTGCTAAGAAAGAAGAAAAATACTCCAGGAGGGCAATTTTCTGGGATCCAATACTTCAAAATTAGTAATAAGGCACTTGGAAAAAGGTGTGAAATCTTTTCTCTAGATAATTAATAGTAGCTGTGATGAAGCTTGAAGGTTTCATCTAAAGTCTGAGGTGCTCGAGGTCTTGAGAGTTTCACTGTCTGACTTAGGTTTTTTCCACATTTCCAGACACCTGTCAGAGAATTGTAGTTTGCACCAAATGCAACTTGATAGTGTGACAGAGTGGAGCTGAGGGGAGCCTGTGGAGGCATTCTTGGCTTAGAGCTTCAAGATTGGCTAGTGTGGTGTCAATCTTCCTGGCAACATCTGTAATGAGCAGTTCTTCATTTTGAAACTGCACAATAAGAGCACTCTGGATCTTTGTGACATCCAGTATAAAACAGAGTGTTTTTACAAACTTCTCTGTTTTGAGAGCTTTAATAATTACTTTAGCTTTTGCAGCATCATCACCTTTGCCTGTGGCGGAAACCTGTTCTATATGGATAGCAGCTGCAGCAAATTGTTTCTCTAAAGCAATCAAGGCTCTGTGTCTGCATGCCAGCCACCGAGTTGTGCTTATTACACCAAAATGAGCTGCTTTCTCTTCAATCACATTTGCTATCTCGTTTATCTCCCTCCTTTTCTTTGGTGAGTAACAATAAAATTTGAACACCTGATAAACAGTGTCCTGAAATGTTTGTAAATATGGCACAGTTTTGACAGCATCACCACCAATAATAATATTGCAAGTTCTAAATTATGAGCTACACAATGAATTATTATAATATTGTGTCCTACCATGTCAGCTAGTCTCTTACCAACTCCTGTTTTTGCTCCCATCATGACAGAGGCCCCGTCAAAGTTTCTGCTTCAGTTCATGTTCCCCAAGATCCAATCTTTTCTGAACTCCTTCAGTAATTGCCTCTGTTATTCCTTTGGCATCTCCAGACTTGAGAGCGACTAGATCAACAAATTGAGTGTGTGGCTTTCCTTCTGTTCCAACATGTCTT
This sequence comes from Actinernus sp. WN-2022, assembly GCA_030867875.1. Lineage (NCBI taxonomy): Eukaryota > Metazoa > Cnidaria > Anthozoa > Actiniaria > Actinernidae > Actinernus > Actinernus sp. WN-2022. The sequence goes on along the minus strand of JAOWCC010001751.1, from coordinate 3,069,496 downwards.
ATGTGCACAGTCCTGTTCTCTAATACTAGCATCAGTTGATCCATCAGAAAGAACAGAAACAAATCTGCTCTTTTTAATATCAGTTTTTGCCTTTTCTCTTTCTACATCAGCTATTTTACTTACAAGTTCTTTGCAAGCCTTTCCATTCCTGTACATGTTTCCAACATCGACGCCATTTTTCTCTTGCAAATCACATAGAGAAGGGAATTTTGCAAAGGCAAGCTCTTCATTAGCAACAAAAGTATGCTGTATTAGTTAGAACTTTTAACTGACCCTTTGATTTTTCACAATGCTTTGCCATAGAAGAATGAAGTGCCTTTTGGATTGGAGCCTCGTAGTCAGGACAGTTATCCTTTCCCCATGCCTTTTCACAAACGATATGCTGCTTGCTGGTATCATGAGATTCCAAAGTTTGTTTCCTATACTTTCCGTCTTCACCACAACCTTTGAAAAGTGAGCTTGACTTATCAGCTTTCTCGGGATATTTTCTGCAAACAGTGCAGTACATAGAATCCCTTTCGATGTTGTGTTCAACCCACGGAAATAACACTTTCCAGTTATTTTGGAATTGCCTCTTTCTCTTTTCATATTCTACCTTCGACTTTGGTTGTTCAGTTTTACTTTTCAAGGATTCCTTTTGCTCCTTTGACTCTCGGATGGTTGTTCCGGAAGTTGAAAAGAAATTTAAAATCGAGTTCGACTTCGACACCATCTTGATTTCTGCATGTGCTTTGGTTGTTCGTTCCCAGTCTCCAAACACCATATGATGAGTCTTGCTGGGCTACCTGTGGTAATATGGCGGACAACTACGTTCTTTGACGATCTCACACGTGTTAAAAGCCACATGCTGGCTATTAGAATGAAATGAAATGGACACACAGACTCCGAACACAATACAAGTACATCTTTATTGCATATCCGTATGAATACCTCCAGTTTTTAAATTCAGTTTCCAATAGAAATATCAGGAAAAGTTACTTGTCCACCGGACCACCAAACATCAATTTTCAGTTGTCCAAACTCAATTTCTACTTGCCTCGGCCAATCGGACATGGGTCGTGTCCTGCCCTGTATGTTGTGCGATGTTAAAGTGTGTTGCCATTAGTAGCATGGCATGTCCCGTTATGTAGAGGTCTTTAAAAACTGTGGTTGGCAATTCCGACTTGCACATCTTCTGTAATGTGGTAAGATCAGTGGTTGTAGGGATGTTACTGGTGTAATTCGTATCTAGTGCCTTGGATCAGTGTGGAGTCAGTTTCATTGTGATTTTGCCCATAGCCTCACGATTAACCAAGTTACTGTCGTTAAGATGTGGCCAGTTTGTAAATATTGTCACTGCCTCGCCTTCTACGACTCGTTTAGAGTGCTAGTATTTGAAGGAAGTTTGGCTCTGACTAAGAAGTCTTTGAGCGATTTATCCTTTTTGTAAGACACAATCGGTGGATCTGAAAAGATCCTGTTAAGGTTTTGATTGTCAGCAATAAAATGCCAGTGTTTCATAAGAATCTTTTTAAGATTCGGAGTAGCCGGATTATAAGTCGTGACAAAAGGTAAAACAGCCCGTGATGTTCGAGGTTTGTTGAGTAAAGCCGCTTTTCTAGAAGTGAACTGAACTTCGGCTAAGGTCTTTTCGACAAGGTCTATATGATAGCCTCGTTCTAGAAGGCGGGATTTAAAATCTCGCTTGTGTGACTCAAAAGACGCTTGATCCGAATTAGTTCTGAGTAAGCGTAGAGTTTCTCCTTTGATAAAACCCTTTTTAACAGAAAAAGGGTGGCAAGAGGAGAATAGAGTGTATTGAAACTTCTCAGTTGGCTTAAAATGTGTACGAACATCGAGTGTGTTGGATTCAGAGAATCGCGAGCCTTTGAAAACTTCGGTATCGAGAAGATTACACTTTTGGATGACATTTCATGCGTGAATTTGATAGTTGTGTGGAAGGAATTTGCATAATCAACGAAATCGTTGATCTGTGTTGTCGGTATATTCCACACTGAAAAAATGTCATCTATAAATCTTTTCCAGATTACGGGTTTGTAGGGGCTGGTTGTAAGCAGCTGATTTTCTATGTGGGCCATAAAAATGATAGAAAATGCTACCGCCATTTTTGTGCCCATAGCTATGCCGTGCGTCTGCAGGAAGTGATTGCCATTGAATTTAAAAGAGTTTTCTTTTAGTATAAGCCTCATTAGTTCCCCTAGATCGGAAGAAGGGACTGGGAGGTTAGGCTTATAGTGTTCTTCGTAGTGATGGCAAATTACACTGATTCCTTCTTCTTGTGGAATGTTAGTGTAAAGAGAGCAGACATCGAGAGTAGCTAGAGTGGCGCTATCTGGTAAAGGTGTATTCTCGATGAAGTTGATGAAATCAGTAGTGTCTTTAATATAAGACTCTTGCTTTTTAGCAATAGGTTGTAGCAGTGTGTCCACAAAAGATGAAATGAGTTCGGTGGGACCGCTAGAACCGGAAATGATAGGCCTACCGACCGGGATTTGTTTATGTATTTTGGTCAGTGTGTAAAATTCCGGTATACGGGGCGGCTGTTGGCCTGAGTTCAACCACTTGTGTGTCATATTGTCTAAATGGCCATTGTGATGAAGTTTATTAACTAACTTCCGGACTTTGGCGGCAGTATTGGATACTATAGGTTGTTCGAGGGGTTGATAGAATTTATCATCAGAGATAAGTTTGTTTCCCTCTTGGATTTTGTCTGTAGTATCCATGACAACAGTGGTGGTTCCTTTGTCGGCTTTTTTGAAAATAATTTCAGAGGTTTTACTCAGATTTTTGAGGGCTTGTCTTTCGTGTGCAGATAAATTGTCAATAGACTAATTGAAGAACACTGATGCTAGTTCACTTTTAGTGAATTCCAAGTAAGTTTCAAGTGCCACTGACGGTTGCGGTGGTGGCTGCCACTTGGATTTTACATGGAACGGATGGAGAGTGTTCTTATAATCTGCGAAAATATATCTCAAGCGCATAGAGCGAGTAAAGGTTTTGAAGTCTCTTAAAAGAGGCATAGGTGAAGCCGGTGTGGGAGGAGTTGGTATGAACTTAAGGCCTTTAGAGAGCAAAGCGGTTTCATTTTCATCGAGGGCTCTATTAGATAGATTTATGATAAATCTTTCATTTTGGGCCTTGGATTTTGCTTTGCATTGCATTTTGAGGACTTTGCGTCTTAAAAAGCGCTTGTGTTAGCGCAAGGTGAGTCAGTGAACGAGACATTTGAGTAAGTTTCAACTCTGGCTTTATTTTCGTTTCTGGAAAATAAACTGGATGAGTTGAATGATTTCATCATATATTCTAGTTCTTTGAACTTGGCTTGGATGGAACTAATGTCATTGTCATTGAGATTGGCTGGTTTGTTCCTAGCATGATTTGGTCTGATCGTCCTGTGGTTAGATCTGTTGGTGGCGGATCGTATCTGCTTATGAGCTTCTGTTAGCTTCAGATGGTCAGGATAGAGAGATGTCAGCTGGTTGCTAAGACTATTCAAAGTCTCTGTATCTGTGCTGATCTTGTGTTCCTGTTGTTGGATCATTAGGTGCAGAAGGTCTTGTTGGGCCTTGCGGCAGATTTTGTTCATTTCCGCTTGAAAACCGTTGTCCTGTCTCATGTGTGGCTGGGGCCGGTATTGGAGACTGTAAGGACAAGTGGCTTTGCTGGTGTGTTACCGCAGGACTAGCAGGGATTTTTTCTGTTTAGCCCGTCTGGTTTGGAGGCTGGCGATCTTGTTTCTGATACTGCGAAAGTCCTCTGTAGTCTTGAGATGCTTAGAGGGTGGCTGGGATGAGGGGATCTCATCTTCGGTATCAGAAGGTTGTTGCCTTTTAGTAGGGGACTTGATAGGCGAGATGGATTGCAGCGGTGTCTGGCTGTCTGTCATCTCTGCTAGTATGGCAGCGATTTCGCTGTCGGATTGGCTGTTGGTACGGGCCATTGAGTTCTGAAGAGAACTGTTGTAAGTTTTAGCTTGTAGCAAGACCGGTTTCGGAGAACTAATGAGTTTTCCTTCGTCAGTTGCTTTGATAAGCGTGGTGGTGTGCTCGTGGGGTTGCGAGCTGGAATGTGACCAACTAGTCGTAGAGTATCCCTTTTTATATGCTAGGCGAAACCTTAAGTTCGATACGATTGGTCAGATAGATTGTGCTTCTATTGGTAGATTTCGATCCGGGAACAAAGGGCAACATTTCGATCCGTTTTAGAATTGATTTTGCGGTAAACCAGTGTGTTTGTGTTCACGGTGCGTGAACGACGGGGTCAACTGGTTGTGAATGTTAATTAGGTCGAAATAAATAAACCCGTGGCTGAAGGATCGTTTTCGCTTAAAGCAAAATGTCTTGGATTGTTGTGGACTAGCAGAGAATGGGCTTTGTGGACAGGGGAGAAAAAGTCCGTTAGCCTAGTATGAGCGTAGAGAAAGCACTTACGGGGGCATGTGTAAAAATGTAACCTCAGTTTGTAAATATTGTCACTGCCTCGCCTTCTACGACTCGTTTAGAGTGCTAGTATTTGAAGGAAGTTTGGCTCTGACTAAGAAGTCTTTGAGCGATTTATCCTTTTTGTAAGACACAATCGGTGGATCTGAAAAGATCCTGTTAAGGTTTTGATTGTCAGCAATAAAATGCCAGTGTTTCATAAGAATCTTTTTAAGATTCGGAGTAGCCGGATTATAAGTAGTGACAAAAGGTAAAACAGCCCGTGATGTTCGAGGTTTGTTGAGTAAAGCCGCTTTTCTAGAAGTGAACTGAACTTCGGCTAAGGTCTTTTCGACAAGGTCTATATGATAGCCTCGTTCTAGAAGGCGGGATTTAAAATCTCGCTTGTGTGACTCAAAAGACGCTTGATCCGAATTAGTTCTGAGTAAGCGTAGAGTTTCTCCTTTGATAAAACCCTTTTTAACAGAAAAAGGGTGGCAAGAGGAGAATAGAGTGTATTGAAACTTCTCAGTTGGCTTAAAATGTGTACGAACATCGAGTGTGTTGGATTCAGAGAATCGCGAGCCTTTGAAAACTTCGGTATCGAGAAGATTACACTTTTGGATGACATTTCATGCGTGAATTTGATAGTTGTGTGGAAGGAATTTGCATAATCAACGAAATCGTTGATCTGTGTTGTCGGTATATTCCACACTGAAAAAATGTCATCTATAAATCTTTTCCAGATTACGGGTTTGTAGGGGCTGGTTGTAAGCAGCTGATTTTCTATGTGGGCCATAAAAATGATAGAAAATGCTACCGCCATTTTTGTGCCCATAGCTATGCCGTGCGTCTGCAGGAAGTGATTGCCATTGAATTTAAAAGAGTTTTCTTTTAGTATAAGCCTCATTAGTTCCCCTAGATCGGAAGAAGGGACTGGGAGGTTAGGCTTATAGTGTTCTTCGTAGTGATGGCAAATTACACTGATTCCTTCTTCTTGTGGAATGTTAGTGTAAAGAGAGCAGACATCGAGAGTAGCTAGAGTGGCGCTATCTGGTAAAGGTGTATTCTCGATGAAGTTGATATGGTCTCCCCCATGATTGAGATGGCAATTTTTGGGTGACCAAACCATTCGCAGTTCAACTGTGACCATCGGTGCTGAATAATTTCTGGAGTCATCTCTTCAATGGGTCCATACTGTCTTAAAATGTACTAGGGAAAGTGGTTGAAGTATTTTATGGAACCCTCTTGCTTGCTTGGGGTATTCATCTGTAACAGAAAGAGTGAGCATTAAAATATAGTTCATTGCATTATAACATAACTAAATGAATAATATATGATTTGCATAAAATTAGTATGTATTCACATGTTTCAAATATGAAATTAAATTTAGAAAACATTGTAACAGCGTATCACATAATAGTGATGTTAGATTAAACATATTTCAAAATTATACAATATTCATGTAAGAGTTTAACATTAGTAGATGTGATGTGAAAGATGTGAAAGTTATCAATGTATCTAGGTAATATCTTATACGAACGATAGTTCGTGTAGCATTATGTTGCAATAGAAAATGACTGGTATTTCTAGTGATCTTCATGAGTATTTCTCAAAATATCTATTTTTGAAATGATCAAAGACTGTTCTCATTTATACGTTGTAAAATGTTTATCACTCACAGGAACAACAAAGAATAGATCAGAGAAAGATTTCACTCTAGACAAAGCTACATAAGCAGTAGCTGTAGGCAAAGATGTTGTGTCAAACTATATGACTATATGAGTTTGACCTTGTACTTTGCAGATTGTAATGGCATATCGCACATCCCATGGAATGTGGGTGGCTAAAAGATTGTCACGGGAGCTCTGCAAGTCTTTAAACCGAACTAGTAAATGCAGATGGACTGTTCACGATTCTGAAATTCGAATATGGATGTTACCATTCCCTTTCCTGTTATTGTTGTTATTTGTCCATGTTGTTATTGTCAGCAAGGAACATTGGAGTCGTGTTCGACCACACTCTTTCGATGGAATATCAAGTGGCTGCTGTTTGTAAATCAGCATTTTACCATATTAGGAACATTGCACGTGTAAGAAAGTTTTTATCTTTTGAAACCAGCCAAATACTTATTCACGCTTTTATCACCTCTAAATTAGATTACTGTAATTCTTTACTATATACACCGATTCCGAACATGGCGGAAGGACACGGGTGGCCTGGGCCGAGATATCGAAAACGAGGCTAGTCAGTCGTCTGTCAAATACAGTGTGGCTTTTCCCTCACATTGTTTTGAAGTTTTCGTGTCGAACATGTCTCTAACAGAAGCTGATATACCGGGATCTTCTCTCGCTGGAAGAGCACCGTCGTCATTAAAAGCAGAAGAACTTCGATTCTGGTTAAAATGTCGCGGGGAATCGCTAAAAGGCCTTAAAACAAAGGCACAATTAGTTAAAAGGTAAGTCCAAGATTTCGCGAAAATGACGCGCATCCAGCTGAACCGTCTCGTCTTTATACTTTCAGTGGTGCCGCAATTTGTATTATTTTGAGTCTCTTTCAAAGTCGCTTATCAACAAATACAATATTCACGCCTAAACACTTCATCTTGAGCTGACAGAAGGGAAAAAAGGAACTATTTTAATTTAAAATCTGTTGCACATCGTAAGCCAGGTGCTAGTGGATTCTGAGTTCGCGTATACTGCAATACTGTGAATGTTTTCGCTTTGCATTATACGAATATACTCTATCAGATTTAGATTTTCGCTGAATAGATATCATCAATTTGATTCTTAGGGTCGAGGAGTACATAAATTCTGGCCGTGCTGGTAACATTGTCGATCCCGATCGCGACAAGATATACACAAAGAGAAAGGAAAGAAGAGAGGCTCGAGATCAAGAACCAGACTCTCACTCGACTGTCAATTCAGCATATCCTGCAGATGGCTGGACATCAGACCTCAAACGAATGCCCTTCTTTACACGAGCTGAAATGAACACACATATATCAAGATCTGGTAAAAACATAGACCCTAACACAACGACTCACACTGTTCCAACTTGTATCAGGAAAGCTACAACATTCCTAAATGACGAATATCTGAAAGAAATTCTTGCTTCAAGTGATCAAAAGTTCTTCTACTTCAAGGCTCTGTGTCATCACAGTTTCAGAAAAAACGATCCACCCCACCACTTAAAAATCAAGCTCTGTCTTTTGAGTGGAGAAGTAATTCACGCCAACTGTACTTGTGTTGCTGGAAATGTTGGTTTCTGCAATCATATTTTGGCATTAATGTTGAAAATATGCAAGTTCAGTTTGTATGAGTGCAAGAGTGTGAATGAACTTGACGCTGAGGACGATATGAATCCTAAACAAACCTGTACTTCAAAATTACAACAGTGGCACCGCAAGGGCAGGGAAGATTGTATTTCTCCCAAAGCAGTGATGGATATCATGGTCTTTAAAACCAATTTGGAAGATACTTCCAATTCTTCAAAGGAGCCAGGAGTAAAGTGTCTTCTATATTATATGAAGCTAGAAATAATCCTAAATCCTCACAAGCAAATGAACAAAAACTGAGAGAACAGCTACAGAAAATTAATCCAAAAATGGCTCTTGTTCAAATGCTGAATCCAACTTGTACTCTAAATACTCAATGTGTTGAAACAAAATTTGGAAACAGTCCCAGTGGTTCATTTGCAAGTTACCAACTCTCTTTCACTGAGGACAATTTCAAAGTTTTTTTAGACATAGATTCTGTTCAAAGGCAGGATTCTAACTTCAGTACACCTCTCCTTGTATTCCCTAGATTTCCAATTAATGAACCAGCAGGTGAATTTGCAATTCCTCCTGGGCTAAGTAAACAAGAGATTTACCTGCTGAATAGCCTGCAAGTAGATTCAGATAAAGTTTCTGAAATTGAAAGGAAAACACAAGCACAGGGTGATTGTGAAGAATGGAAAAGTGAAAGGAAATTCAGATTCACAGCCTCCAATTTTGGCCTAATTTGCAGTCGAAAAAGAAATCACGAAACTCTTGTGAACAACCTACTAAATCCAAAACCTTTTACTTCTAGGTATACTGCACACGGTAACAAGTATGAGTCTGTTGCACTTAGAGAATATCAGAAGTACATGCACACTATAAAAAAAAACATTATTGTTTACAAGTCAGGTTTAGTAGTTAGCATAGAGGAGTCATACTTAGGGGCTTCACCCGATGGTAAGGTAATTGACAAGGGTTGTACTCAACATTTTGGTCTTGTGGAGATTAAGTGCCCTCAGACTAAATTTATGGTAACACCATTGGAAGCATGTTCAGATGGTAACTTTTTCTTGGAAGAGTTAAATGGTAAACCAAAACTTAAGCGCAATCACATGTATTATAAGCAAGTTCAGGGGCAGCTAGGTATTACCGGTACTAGATGGTGTGATTTTGTTGTTTATACTTGTAAGGGGATGAGCATTGAGCGTATTACTTATGATGAGCAGTTCTGGTCAACTTTAAAAACCACACTAAAATCTTATTATTTCCAGCATTTTCTTCCCAAAGCAGCAACTGAATTTCAAAGGTCACAATGAAACTATCCTTTTATTGCACCAGTAATTCAAAAGATGTACTGTAAACATTTTTTACAATTGATGCAAACATACAAACTTGTATATATCAATAATTTATGTACTGTTTAAAACACGAACAGCAGTGTTTTATCAAGTTTAAAAATTCGAGGGCGAAGCCCGAGAATTTTTAGACTTGATAAAACACGTGCTGTGAGTGTTTTAAACGGCTTCAAAAACGCTTTAAGAATGCAATGAAAGAAAGACGCACATCTCAAGGGAATGGTTACTTAATGAACCATTGAACCTTTGTATTCACAACGCCATGCAAAATATTCGAGTAATCACCGCCTGCAATTACAAACATCTCAAGGGAATGACATGAAGAAATTACCATACTATGTTGTTTGAAGCGGCGTTTCGCAATGCAAGAAGTACCTGCACTTGAAGGATTTGGTGTCGTGGTTTACCTCGATAAAGTTCAAGACTTGGAAAGCGATGTGACTGACATGACGGTAGACTCTAAATTTTTGACTCCGGCACAAAATATGTAAGTTTACTGCACGTTTTTATTATTTTACGGCTTTGAGTTTGGTTTAATAATTGGAACTAAACAGTGGCTCGGTAAACAAGTTGGATAACTTCGTTTTAAAAATATTATCTGTGTATCTCGGTAGTCTGCTGATATCAGTAAATTTAGTGCAAAATTTATTATCTAGGTACCTTATGTTTCGTGTACTTTTTGCTATCTTTGGGTCTTTATCAGTGAATTCTTAATTAGGATGAAACTTTATATAAAATTTCATGTTCATTAGTATTCTTTATATAAAACGTTCATCCTAATTAGCAATTCAATGAGAAAGCTGAAACATCAATAGAAATTCCATTGTCTCAATCATTAACCCAGTTACCCCCTGGGACAGAATTCAAATCCCTCCGCGGGCCTTTTAGAATGATGAGATTTTATCAGGTATAAAGGAGCATGCACGTGACTGATTTGCTTCATCTGATTGGACAAAATGCTCATTAATTATTCATGAGTTTTTGAAGAATTCATATCAATAATATACCAATAACAATATATCATTTTTGTGCAGACAAAATATGTGCCAAAATAGTTTTGACTTGTTATTGTTACTGACAATGTGTAAAAAAAATCCTGGTGCACAAAACTGATATATTATTATTGGTGCATATTGATATATACCTCTATAAACCAGTATTAACATGTTGAAAATAATTAAAAAACATAGATGTATTCAATGGAAAACATCAACCCTTATCCTGTAGAGTCATTATTAAAGCACTATCCTTTGTATATATTTATTCATTTAGATAACTACTTACTCAGATATAAGAGGGTCATGGGTATTACACAGGAAAGCACACACACTCCACATCTGGTTCACAACACCAAATGTACTCAAGGGGATTACATTGTCCCAGATGTGAAAGTTTTTTATTTTATTGATTGCTCGCTCCACATGAATTCTAAGGCTTGCAATTTGTTGAGTCTTGATTACGTCTTCAGCTGACATTTGAGAGTCACCCCCCAGAAATGGAGGAATGTTCAATGATACTCCTAGTGGTAACAGGTCTTGAATCTGGAACCCCTTGTCGGCCATCACAGAGTCCTCATCATCAAATGCCTGTGACAGGAAGCCACTTCTGATTACAATTTCCCGGTCAGAAATGCTGCCAGTATATAATTAACTAATAAAGGTAATTGCTCCACTTGGTACAATACCCACTAATGCCTTTAAAGTAACATGGTTCTTGTATGAACTGAATAGCTCAGAATTAAGGAGCAGGCTACTAGGCATTTCACAACGCACTTCAGTACAGTCAATGACTCGTGTCGTTTTATATTTCTCCTTAAATTCTGATGGCAGTGTTTCTGTTATTACTTCACCTGATGGCCAAATGCATATCTGTCCCAGCTTTAGGTACATGAAATTAATCCAGGGTATAAAAATCCGGCTGATTGTGGACTGGGACACACCATATAAATGGGCTAGATGTTGAACTGAAAATCCTCTTCTTAGACGACACATGACAATTAAAAAATGATCTGCAGGCTTAATTTTACGTTGACGTGCTCTTATATTAGCCCGAGGTTCGTATTCGTCTTCATAAAAATCATCTGGTACTTCAGCATTGTTCTTTTCACGAGGACGAATGTTTTCACAATTAATACCAGGATCAAGAAACTCCAAAATTGCTAAAAGAGTATCACGGTTCGGAAAGCCAGTATAAAAAGATACATCTTCATCTCGAATGAAACGATCAACGTTAAATAACTTCGATGATATTGAAGAATTCTCGCTTGTCAGAGTGGCAATATTTTCCTGTAGAGATCGATTCTCATTCTCAAGCATCTCTACACGCATTTGTGACTGATGAAGATCGTTCTGAACATTCGACAGTTGTAGTTCTAGTTCATTTACATGATTCAGAGCTGCATTCAATTCCTCTCGAACAGTCACTTCAGATTTTTCTTCGACAATATCGTCGATGTCCATGGCAATTGGGTCAGTAGTGGTGGTTTCAACCTCGGCTCGTTGTGTTGTTGTTGCTGATTTAGCCAAAGGTATTCGCTCCTTTGGAGGCTTTCGTTTCTTTGGAGAGTCTTTCCATTTGAACTTGGAAGGCACAGCATCTGGCAAAGGATTTATTCGTCCATTTAAAGAATGTTTAAGATCGGTTGACTTGAAGTGACAAGAACAAACTTTGGTTTTCTCGTTGATGCGAAATTCTTCGCCTTCATCACGACGAATGGCGTGTATCCACTGTTTTCGCTTTAAAGGCGCCTTGGGGAAGTTAAAAAACGAAACTTTTTCTCCATTATTGGATTGATATCCTCTTTGAGTACACCCTGGTACACAACAGTGCGAAGGCATAGATAAAAACACTTTATAAACTGATGGAAACACTAGAGATATGTATAGGTTTGAAGACAAGTCACGATTGCAAAGAATTTTAAAAATTAATTACAGACGACTGACTAGCCTCGTTTTCGATATCTCGGCCCAGGCCACCCGTGTCCTTCCGCCATGTTCGGAATCGGTGTATGGTCTGCCTAAATACTTGATACAGAGGCTTCAGTACGTGCAGAATTCAGCAGCTCGCCTTCTCACTTGCTCGCGTAAATTTCATCATATTACTCCTATTTTACGAGAACTACATTGGCTACCCGTAGAGCAAAGAATAATTTTTAAGATATTATTACTTACATTTAAGGCTCTTAACAATACTGCTCCGTTATATATTACTGAACTTCTAAATCCCTATGTACCATCTCGTTCTTTACGTTCATCATGTAAGAATCTACTTAAAGTTCCAAAACACAACCTCAAGACATACGGTGCAAGGTCCTTCTCAGTTTCTTCTCCTACCTTATGGAACTCACTACCACAAGACATTAGGGATGCTAAGTTAATTAATATTTTTAAGAGTCGAGTTAAAACTTTTTAAACAAGCTTTTAACCATTTATCCTAAATTGTTTTTTTATATCTTTTTAAACTAGCTTTTAACCTTTTATTCTAAAGTGTTTATATATATATATAAATTATCGTAGATAAAGTTATTTTGAATTAGTGATGTAAAGCGCCATTGGTCATATAGTGGAAATAGCGCTATATAAATTGCTTATTATTATTATTATTATTATTATGTTGTATCATTCGTACCACAGGTAACCACGAACGGTTTGTTCAAGAAGGTGCACCAGCAAAAGAGTTTCTGGACCAGCCAGCTCGGTCGGACCTTTGGCTCAAGTCCTTCAGTGAAGGACTTCAGCCAATATGGTGACGGTACAGTCCATTCGGATGGGAGATCGTTACAAATGCCGTTGGGTAGCCATACTGTCGTAGGGTGTCCACCAGGAACCTGTGTTGCCATTGCCAGAACTCTGTTGAGAAACATTTGGTAGCCAGTACTGTAGCTGGACAGCATCCACTAAACCAGAACTGGTGATGGTGCCTGTTACCGTAGTGAATAGCCATTTGTCAAAGACAAATTGTAGGAGATCGTATTCCAGTGCATAATCTCCAATTTCGAAAAGGAGTTTGGTTACAAAACCAATTTTGCTTAGCTTGGGATACAGGCTTGGCCATAACGTGCACTCGATTCCCACATTTTCGTTATAATCGTACAGATTGATCCCTTTTCCCAATTCTAGACACTCAGTCATTTCTCTATGAAGCAGTTGTAAGCGCTTTGGTTGTCGTTCACAAGCTGTTGGTAAGCTGCCTGACACCTCCGCGAGATTATAGTTTTAAGCTAGAGGTAACAGAAAAGTTACCACAGGGATTACTCAAGCCTTATCGCAAACATTAAGTTAAGGTGATATTCCCTATGCTAATATTTTTAGATTTGTTTTTTTTATTTGTAGAAATGGTATTTAAAGCACTATAGAGAAATAAACTTGCAATGCGTCAAACAATTTTTTTTACTGAAGTTATACAGTTTTTTCATGAAATGTCTCTATTAAAATTGTTCATGTCTTGATATTGAAGTTGAATTGTTTTCTTTACGAATGTAATGTTTTCAAAATTTCGAAATTACTAAATTATTTGTCGCTACAAAGGCATCAGATATTGATATTGATATAATTAATTAGACAGTAACGAAATGAGCAGAAAAGTAGAACTGCCTCAGTTGAAATTATGAAAAACTAGTTGAAAGTGAGCAGAATATTTCTAAAGAATATTTGCAACTTAGCTACTTTGAAATATTTTTCTTACTTTAGATCAATATTGATCATGATAAAAGGCATTAAGTATGGCAATGTTATGATTGTAGGACCAGTAGCATATTGTTTTCGAGGAAAACCAAATGACCATTCAAAAGGTGAAATGGTAAGAAAGAGAAATGGTGGCGCAAATTGTTGTACTGCATCAAGAATAAATCTATGCTGCCATTGCCAGTATCCCTGACTGAAAGATTTGTCATCCTAGCATTTGAACGCTGAACATTGGAAATTACGGATGTGAATGTTACTTTGTAAACAGGTATTATTTTCCCTGAAGCAATTTGGACAAACATTGTTTCCTGTTCAGCATTCACGACAGTTGCTGACTGCCCATTTACAAAACCAGCAGATTTAGCTCTGTTCTGGGTTAACATAACCCACATGTTTCGATAAATGATCACTTCATTGGAATCATTATCTAATTTACAGCGCATGTAGGGAGTTTGATCAGAGAAATATCGTTTTAATACAGTTAAAAAAAGAGCATCAGGATGTTCAAGAATTGCAGAGTACAATATGTCATCAGTAATACCATTAGGACATAGGACTCTGTTGTGAGTCGGATACCCAGTGACGAACATGTTCTAGAACACGTTGAAGTTGAACATCGTGAGTACGATACTGGGTAGGAAGAGTAATTTGATGTACTAATGTATACAAATTTGGATCTGAGAAAATACTTGGAACTTGCAACAGTTGCAATTGGTTGTTGCCGTGCGTCGTCACCTCACAAAATGAGAATGGGATGTGTAGGAAGTTCAGTAATAGTATTGTGAATATGATTAAACGTCGTTTTCGACACCATAGAAAGTTCATCCAGTACAATTGTAGTATCCTTACTCAAGGATGTATTCGGATTTATCCTGATAATATACAAGCATGACACAAACACGTTCTAGTCTTATCCGCCATCTTGCATATCTAATTACCCATCATGCCTCACGGCCCTAAGTATTACATAACAATACACTACAATCTCCCTTTACCCCAGATTGAAACTCTGAGATTTTCACTTAACATGGCTCAAGTGTCTTACTGTCTCGGCTACAAACCTATATATCACTATAACAACTGTAACAAATTAGTTAAACAATAGCTAACTTCACAAATGTTCAAATGTTCAGTACTTAAAATAAACAAAAACTCCTTTCCTGTCTATTACTGGGACAAACACATCAAGGCACATATCAGTTCATGGCTTATCCAAATGATAGTCCCTAAAGTAAACTGGAGCTCGATGCTCTCACTGAGGTCTGATTGGTTGATCCACCACTTCATTTGGAGCACTTTCTTTGACATCTCCTGCAAGAGAAGTATCCTTTGTGTCTCCTTCCTGTTCTTCTTCAGTCGAGTCCTGGTTGAAGTATTTCTTTAAATGAGTAACATTGCATTTGTATTTCACATCCTCAAATGTTGTAGAGAGTTTGTTTGTCTTTTGTTGTTTCAATAAGACTTATCCCCAGGCTCTAGTTTACTCTCTTGTGCTCTATTATGCTTATCACAATAGTCCTTTCCCTTTTGTTTCATCTCTCTGTCCTTATCTCTCATCTCACACTCCTTGGGATGTACACTTACATGCACTCCTCTAATATCTGGCAGTTTCGACCGAATTTCCCTGCCAAATAGCAACTTTGCTGGGCTCACACCAGTTGTGGTGTGTGTTGTGCTTCTATAAGCAAGCAGGAACTTATGCAGTTCTTTGCGCCAGTCTTTTCTTTCTGCTTGTGCTATTTTAATAGCCTTCAGTAGACTGCGGTTTTGTCGTTCTACTTCCCCATTCGCTTGTGGCCATAGGGGTGTTGAGGTCCTATGCACTATGTCATTCTCCTCTAGGTATGACTGAAACTCTGCTGAAATGAACTGTGGTCCATTGTCAGTTTTGAGTGACATGGGGATTCCATGTACTGCAAAGATTTCCTCTGGATGTTGTATAATCTTACTAGATACAATAGACTTTGCGATGACTACTTCCATGAAGCGACTGAAATAGTCCACAACAACAAGTAAATACTCCCCTGTTGGTAGCGGTCCTAGTAGATCTGCAGTCGGGTCTTGCCAAGGCTGTTCCGGCATTTCCGTCCTTTTCACTGGTTCTGGAACCGACGGTTTGCTAACTAACTGACATCCATGGCACGAACTACACTTCCTCTCTGCTTCTCTGTCCAGGCCAGGCCACCAGACCTTAGTGCGTAGGCGTTGCTTTGTTTTAACTATGCCCTGGTGTCCTTCATGTGCAAGGTTTAAAACTCTACTTCTCAACTTTTGTGGTACCAGGATTCTTGTGCCCCTTAACATAAGTTTGCCCAGCACACAAAGTTCATTCCTTACTGCCTTGTATGCAGTTGAACAGTGATCCCCTAAAACAAACGCTTGATCGCCGTCCCAACGAATGTGTGTTATCATTAAAATGTCAAATTTACTATTTGCCACTTTGGATACAATCACGCAACATAGTTATTTCACTGTCAACTCCTGACTCACATTCCATCTCTGTGATCGATACTGCTTTCGGTGTTGCATTCTCGGCGACATACCGAACATACTCTTCTGCAACATTCCGTCCGTTGTGAGGCTTGCGCTTGACTACACGTGAGAGTGTGTCTGCAATATTCTGTCGACCCGGGATATGTACCACGGTAAAATCATAAGGCTGAAGCCTCAAAACCCATCTTTCAATCCGGGCAGATGGATGAGACTTGCTCGAGTAGATAACTTCCAGTGGCTTGTGATCCGTAACAAGCTCAAACTTGACTCCATACAAATAAACATGAAATCGTTCGCAAGTCCAGACTAAGCCTAGTGCCGCTTTCTCGGTCTGAGAATATCGACGTATCACCTCTGGGGTCATCTCTTCTTCAATAGGGCTATATTGTCGGAGAAAATACTTTAGAAAATGGTTCAAATATTTAATCGATCCCTCCATCTTGTTTGGTGTATTCATCTGTTACAGAAATAGTGAGCATTAAGATATGGTTTATGACATTATAACAATTAAATTAAGAATATATGATATGTCTACAATTGATATGTATTAACATTATCATATACTTACTAACAGTGTTGTGCATCTGTTAACGATTGATATGTAGAGAAAAGTATCGGAAAAGCAGCATAAGTAATGTGACATCATATTTTCATTTACAAAACATTGCTTTATATTAATCAACAAATATTTAAAAAAAAAAAAAAAATTATTTGAAAATATCTATTTTGGAAATGACGTTGTTGGATGTTGAAGATCCTCATTCTTCACATGAGTATAGTTCATTAGTAGAAATTTGAAAAAAGCTCATCGTTAAAGAAACTGCCATACTTTGTACCAACAATAGTATGACCAGATTGATACTGTTTGGGTACAGATTTCGAATCATCAAAAGCTGTGAAGTACTCAGTGAAGTTGATGTTGAAGTGACTACGAGAAAGAGATCTATATTTGCAACTATTTTCTAGCATATTAGCTAGTGATGGAACAGTAAACTTTTTAGTTCTGCTGCTTGACCAAGCAATTTTGATAGCTGGAAAATTCCAGGGTCACAGGAACGCTATAATACTGTGCGCGTTTGCAAGTAATTATGTGGTCCTAGTTTGGGTAGTTGGTAAAACTGTTTTATTGATCTTTATGACCTACATGGGCACTCCCAGATATCACGTATCACATTGATGATTGGCTGTAGCTTAATTGACTTATTGACATATCTATATAAACATTACATCCCTTTCTTCTTTGCAATTTGCATTTTCAATTAAGTACATTTGAATATTAGTTTTGTGCACCTAAATATAAATCAATTTTGTGTATATCCCAAATTCACCTTAAAATCTATATAAAGAAATAACTATATGGATCATATGAGCTATGTACATGTTTTCATACAACGTCGTCAGTTCTCTGTACAATAATTCTGAACAGTTTAAGGTGCATAGTCTTTAAAATGCTGAGGTTTGTTTCTGAGTCTCATTGGTAACGTCTCTGTGGTTCAAATGTTCGCCTATCTGTGGCTGGATTACTTCTTCCATGTGGTCATCATCAGAGTCGATAGATTCATCTCTCTGTAGAGTATTACTGAGGCGTTTGAAGTGTGAAGAATTCGAGTTATTCGATGGTTTTGTCTCTCTGCAGTTACCATAGATCCTTTTACACTGATTACTCGGTATGGTTTTGGATCAAAAGGTGTTGTTAGCTTATTTCTCTTCTTTTGTTTGACTACTACAATTCGAGATGGTTGTGTGTTATTTGTTTTATCTGCATGCTTCATCTTTTCCTTTTGTCGATTGTCCTGATCTCTGACTTTCGCATCGAGCTGTTTATCTGTCGGTACAGGAGTCTGTTGTGGAAGTTTAGTGCGTAGTTTTCTTCCATGCAAAAGTTCGGCCGGACTGACGCTTGTAGTAGATTGCGGAGTAGCTCTATAGTTGCGGAGAAATTTGGGTAACTCCTGTTTCCAACCTTCTGCATTAGCTGTTCGCATAGCTTTCTGTACTGTGCGCATGAAGCGCTCTGGTTCAGCATTTGCTTTAGGCCAATAAGGCTTGATTTTTCTGTGTTTGAACCCTAACTCTGTAGCAAAGTTGCTGAACTCGATACCATTAAATGGCGGTCCATTGTCTGATTTTAGTTCCAATGGAATTCCATATTTAGCGAAGATCTTGTACAATTTTGGTGTGATCCTACTCGCGGAAGTTGACTGAACGATTTCCACTATTGGAGATCGTGAGTACTCTTCTATCAGTACAAGTAAGTATTCACCCGTTGGCATGTGACCACAGAAATCTACATCGACCTTTTCCCATGGTCCATTGGGTAGGCTAGACATATTGAGTGGTTCTTTCTTGTCTTGTGGTACGGCTGCTTGACATGGGATACACTGTTCTATTTCTTCTTGAACTAGTGTGTCTATTCTCGGGAACCAAACCTTTTCTCGAATCAGAGATTTGGTTTTAACTAACCCTTGGTGCCCTTCGTGTGCTAGTGTCACTGCTCGCTGTTGTAGTTTAGCGGGCATAACGATGCGCGTACCTCGCAATATTAATCATTCTGTATGAACCGTTTGGCTGTTTGCAACGTTCCATCTTTATTGGTTGCTTCGATAATTTCTTCGATTGTCATCGCTTTGGGTATTGCGTGACTTGACAGGAAATTCACATATTCCTCAGCCCTATTATGCTGCTTGGTTGTTGTAGTGAACATAGGATGTCTCGACATATAATCTGCTGGGTTGTCTGCCCCAGGTCTGTATTGTACATTGAAGCTGTACTGTTGTAAACGTAGCCCCCAGCGTTCGATTCTTGCGGGCGGTTTCGAGTTTGGATTGTTGAATATGAGTCCCAACGGTTTATGATCTGTTTTCATGTCGAATGTTGTGCCATAGAGATAAACATGAAACTTATCACAGCCCCATACAATTGAGAGTGCTTCTTTTTCGGTTTGCGAATACCGAGTCTCGACATCCGTAAGCGCTCTGCTTGCGTACGCAACCACTTTTGCCTTGTCTGTTCCTGGTTCCTTTTGTGCAAGGATGGCGCCAAGTCCTAGGGGACTTGCATCTACCACTACTTCTGTTTCTTTCTGTGGATCGAAATACGCCATAACTATATCGCTGGTCAGCCTCTTCTTGATTTCTTCCAAAGCATGTTGTTGTGTGTCGCCCCATTCCCATTGAGCTCTTTTTTTTTGTGAGCTCTCGGAGAGGTGCTGTTATTGTAGCGTAATCTGGGATGAATCTAGAGACATAGTTTACAAGTCCTAGATAACTGCGCAGTTCGGCAGCATTTGCCGGTGTAGAGGCGTTGTGAATGCTTTCAACTTTCTTGGGGTCTGCTGAAACTCCTTCACTTGAGAACGTGTAACCGTAGAAATCTAGTTTCGTTTTGTTGTACACACACTTCTCTATATGTTAAGCGTCAGATTGTTGTCACGCAGTCGTTTGAATACCTCCCGTAACCCTGTGTCGTGCTCTGTTTGCGTTTTTCCAAAGACGATAATGTCATCGGAAATGTTCTTGGCGCCTGGTATTCCATGCAACACATTCTGTATTGTGTGTTGAAAAATTTCAGCAGCACTTGACTCTAGTTAAGACGTTTGTATCTGTATAACCCTTTGTGAGTGGAGAATGTTGTAATGTATCTGCTTTCCGGAGATATCTCGGGTTGGTGGTACCCGCTGCGAAGACCTAGTTTCGAAAACACACGCGCCTTTTAGATCATGTATGATTTCATCTACTGTTGGGGTAATATGGCATTCACGCTGCACTGCTGTATTTGCTTTCCTCATATCGATACATGTTCTTACTTCATCGGGATTCTTGGGCTTAGGAAATGCTACTATGGGACTTATCCATGGAGTTGCACCATCTGCTTTTTCGATTATATCTTGTTGCTCGAGTTGATCCAAAGCTATTTCGACCTTTTCCCGGATGTGAAATGGAACTCTCCTGTGTTGTTGCGCTACTGGTTGAATACTCATCGATGTGGATTTTTATCAGCTCCTTGAGATTACATGCCTGATCCTGTGGTTTCTCCGAATTCACGGTGTTGACATTAACCGTGATCAAATTGAGTTCACGTGCCGTGTTATAGCTAAGAAGTGAACCGCTTTGTTTGTCTACTACATACAACGTTCCTGTGGTAATCTTAAGTTTCGACTCAAGTGAAGTTTGGAACTTGCCAATGACTTAGATACATGTAGGTTTCGTTGATCCATAGGAATGTAACTTTATGCTTGCGTTTTGCAGCTTGAGTGATGGATTCCTGCGTGATAGACCAAACCCCATACCGATTGCTATGATGTTGACACTTGCGCCCGAGTCTACTAACATTCTTATTTCTGTCTTTCCAAACTTGACAGTAGTTTTCGGCAGTTTACTATCCTCTTGTTGCCTATGTTCAGCTTCACTGGAGGTACATATATTCATCGTCCGTGCTGGAGTCATCTTGATAGGGCGGTGCCTGGGTGTCAACTTTGTTTATAATAATAATAATAACATAATAATAACTTTATTTACGTGTCAAATACATCTAGCAGAGGGGGAAAACCCATGCACCGCTAATAGGGGACATCTACAACTAATAGGATGTTAAAAAATCTAAAAATCTAAAAATTTGAATGACAATATCTATAATAATAATTAATGGTGACTATTTACAAGTTAAAAAACTAACAGAAGAAACAATGTAGTTAAAGTTAAAATACATTCTAAAAATTATGTGTTGCATAAATGGCAGCCACTACAACCGCCTAGTAAATTACTTGGGTCACGCTTCCGTATACATACTTTAAATTCATTAAGTTTGACGGAGCATCTCTCCTTACTGGATAGATTGCCTTAAGTTATACGAGCTGTTGTTAGCCTTAAATAAGCTACATATTGACACTTCTTTGTTGATTTCTTCTCCGTTTTTCCGTGGTTTTACAGTATTTTTCGAAGTGATTGAGCTTGTTACACACTCTGCAGACTTTGCCCTTCGTTGGGCACAGCTTTTCTTTCGGGTGTGGGAAACCTCCACCGCAGTTGAAACACCGCATTCCCGTTTCTTTATCGTTTCTGATAGCGTTGCCTCTGGAAAGCATTTACTGTTTCTTCCGTAGCTTTCTCCATCCCAGCTGCTTGTGTTTCTGACGTTTCTAATGCTCTCCCTTGGTCGAGAAGTTGTTTGAGAGTAAGTTCTGGGCTACGTAGTGCTTTTCTATGGAGTCTCGATGATGTGCATTGAAGGATTATTTGTGACTTGATTTCTACCTGTGAGTTCGCAAACTCGCATGTTGTTGCTAGCTGTTTCAGCCTTGTATGGTACTGGTCTAGCGTTTCGCCATGGTTTTGTTGCGTACAACGGAATACATAGCGTTCGTACTCTATATTCTGTTGTGTTTGAAGTGTTCTGTAAGCTTGGTTGTCGCTTTTGCGTAGTCCTTTGCTTCGCCAGTGCCTTCGAGTGTTTTAAAGATCCTGTGTACTTCCTCCCCCGCGAAGTGCAGTAGCATCGCTCTTCTCCTGGTAGGATCTTTGATATCCATCGCTGCCAGAAAGTTAAGCGATCTAGCCATTCCTCCCATCGACTGCCAATGGATGTGGGATTGTCCCCAATGTTGAATGGTGGGAAGTGCGGCAGAAATGTTTGTGCCATCAATGCTGGTAGTAGTGAGTTTCGATTAACCTCGTCGCCATTATAATACTGTGCGCGCTTGCAAGTTATTATCACTCTAGACAAAGCTACATAAGCAGTAGCTGTAGGCAAAGATACTGTGTCGAACCATATCACCACTTTGTCTTGAGTTTGGCCTTGAACTTTACAGATCGTCATGGCATATCTAAACACCATTGGATATCCACATTTCTGCGTACTATCGGATGTGAATGTTACTTTGTAAACGGGATTATCAGCGAGGTGAGAAGGGTTACTACATGTACTTCCTCTTCCGAAGAGGACTCATCAGATTCATCAAGCATGGTGAGGAGACTTCTTTTACCTTTTTGAGGTGTGCTAGAGCGGTTCGGTGTGTTGAACGTTGGAATGATTGTGGATACGAGATAGTCATGCATGGAGCGTTGTGTTGGTTCTCTTTTAAACGTGGTCTCTGTTCCTTCAGTTGTGGTGGGAAGATTATCAGCGAGATAAGAAGGGTTTAGCATCAAGTGTTGCGCGATATTGAAATAGCCTTGAGAAGCATAGCGTGACCGGTTTTGTAGAGATCTTTGAAGATGGTTGTTGTTAGTCCGGATTTACAGAATTCTTTAAGAGTCTTGATGTGTGCGGCGGTAGGAGTGATAGTGGTCGATTTCGTATCAAGGGCTTCCCATGCTTGTATATATACACTCTCTCCCATAATTGAAACTGCGATGTTAGGTCTTATGAACCATTCGCAGTTCAACTGGGAGAGGCGGTGTTGTATCAGTTCTGGAGTCATCTCCTCTTCAAACTTAAATGGGACCAAATATACACTCTTCCCTTTAGAACAACTTTAGAGAGTAAGAGAGAACAAATGAACATAAATTTGATGCTCGGCATTAAAGAAATATTATTTGGAATTACCAACCTAGAGGAAAACGAGATACTTGTCAATTATGTGGTATTAGAAAGCAAATATCTGTTATATCTTGGTAAACTTAAATGTTCCTTTATCAATAAGTTGGTCTATTATCCAGAATGAAAAGAACATATCAGATAGAGCTTTATATAGCGAGAGAAAAAAACAACAATTTAACTTATCATTATGAAAAATTAGGGCCCCTTTGCCTCTCCTTGTGTCAGTGTAAATGGATGACTCTTCGATTGATAAACCACTCGTCACTTTTATTAAACTGTTTACATGTACACCTGTTTTTTACTAATTTTATTTATTTTTGTATTTTCTATGGTGTAATTTTTTATCCTTTTATAAGTGTGTATGTGTATATTATGTGTAAAAAAATTAGAAAAATAAACAAAATACCCCAAAAAAATATTCTACTGGATTCCTAACCATGGCTCTTGCTACAGCATAATGACAGCTCATTAAATAGAGCGCGGACCCAAGTTCATAGGCATCTTCTATAAAGTTATTTATTTTGTCATCAAGCTTTCCATGCAAGTGACAATATCGTTTTTTGTCGCTTGTTCTTTTGTTTTGTTATTTAACCTTTCACATGCTTCGAAGAAGGGTGCCATATCTTCAAAGATATGATTTAAGGTTACCGTATACCTTCGCGGCATGTTTTCTTAAAAATTTTTTTTTTTAAATTGATGGATTGATCTTCACAAGCGTCAAAAAAAGGCCGCATCTCTTCGAAAATACGATTTAACTTGCCACGATTCACATACTTGGAGTTCGTTTTCATGAGAAGATCAGCATTTTCGGTGACGGTTTCTGCCAACTCAGACATACATGTAGCAACGCTAGGACGTTTGAGCCATTCACACGTGAAGGGTTTAACCCAGTTAAAAATTAGACTATCGTCTGGCATCGAGCTGGCACGTCCATAAGGTCTGATAAAGTTAGGTGTAAAGACACTAAAAAAAATGCACTCCTTTACCCGAACTGGGCGAATCGAACTTGGATGACTTTCCAGCCATTGTTTTCAATGTCTTGGGAAATCTGAAACGTTTATAAGTATTGGTCTATCAATTATCATTCTAACATGCAGAGGATTGTCATTGCTTGTGCTATCATAAATGGCTTTCAACGATTTGAAAGTGAGTGGTAGTCCTATAACGTTATAAAATCGAAATACGTAATTTACGCTTAGTACATGTATTTCAGTGCTAACTTCGAAACGCCATTTCTTATAACTTTTTCACAAAAGCTCAAAACTAGCTGATATCTTTACCAGAGGTATATCTCATCAAGGTCTACACACACTAACAGAAATATTGACCTTTGAAATTAAACATTTTGTCAATGTTCAGCATTGACGACAGCTGCCGATTGCCCATTTACAAAGCCAGCAGATTTATCTCCTGTTCTGGGCTAACAAAACCCGCATGTTGCGATATATAATCACATCATTTGAATGATTTTCTAATTTACAGCACATGTAGGGAATTTGATAAGAGAAATATCTGTTTAATACAAAATCGTTAATACGTATCGCGGCCTTTTTCGATACAGTTAAAAAAAGAGCATCAGGATGTTCAAGAATTGCAGAGTAACAGTAATACCATTAGGACATAGTGACGAACATGTTGAAGAACACGTTGGAGTTGAAGATCATGGATACGGTACTGGGTAGGAAGAGCAATTTGATGTCCTAATGTATAGAAATTAAGATCAGAGAAAATACTAGGAACTTGAACAATACGAGTTCCAACAGTTGCAATCGGTTGTTGCTGAGCGTCGTCACCTGACAAAATTAGAATAGGGCGTGCAGGAAGTTCAGTAATAGTATTGTGAATATGCTTAAACGTCGTTTTGGACACCAAAGAAAGTTCATCCAGTACAATAAGATCAAAAAAGGCTAAATCCCAATTAACAGTAGGAGATTCATTTGCAGAGAAAGGTATGCGGAAAGCAGCATGAAGAGTATCAGATGATATTGACTCTCCAAAGATTGATTTAAATTTACAAGCAAGAAATCCTGTTGGAGCAGTCACTAGCACTTTTTGTCTAAATTTAAAGCATGCTCGATACAAGCATTGAGAGTGTGGGTTTTTCCTGAACCAGGTTTACCACGAAGTAACATGAAGAGTTTTCGAATACTGTCATGCGACGAATTATTATCATATAAAGCTGTTTCTCGTTGTTGAAGAACATCTGAGAAATGTTGAAAAGCACCTAATTGTTCTCCTGCTAAACTAGTGATAAATGTTGAGTAAGGTGCCAGAAGATCTAACTGTGCAGATGGAAGAATTCCTAATGTGAAAAGCTTCAAAGAATGACGATGGAGACTTTTCACATAACATAAAACATTGGTCACATAGTAGTGTTTGTGGCCTTGTGATTCTAGTAGTGAGCAAAACTTAGTAGCTGTCTCGGAAAAATACTGCGGAAGGTATAGTACAGCAGCAGCGAAATACTTAACCAGAGAAGGAAGTTTGTCATGATCGGGATGTTGGAGAATCTTCTCAAATGAATAAATGTTCCTTCCCCCAAGTCTATTTCGTGCGGTTCGATTTCGTCAAACTCTTATCTGCATCGACCAAGTGTGAACTTGGTAACGATCGTGTGGTGGAGTTAAGCGGAACCGAAGCCTTCCGCTTGAGGCTGACTAGGAAATGAACTTACGTAGCCTTTGCTTCTTTGTGCTCTGTAATTGTCTGTGTTGCATAGCAAGTTATCTTACATGAAGTAGTTTTTGCTGCCTTCTCTTGCGTGTGAACTACGGTTTGTGTAGCAGGCGTTACTTTGAATAATTTCATGTTGCAGCAACTGCTCTCTGGAAACTAAATGCAACTCTGTATGTAAGGCCCTTGTACACATAAACTCCCCCATCTCTAGATCTTTTAACATTAGGAAACTCTTGTTGTACAGCTTGTCCAAGGCTTCTATCGGTGACAGTGGACAAAGTTCTTTTCTGACATAAACTACAGGAACCTAGCCTTTGCTGTCTTCGACAAAGTGCTTGTAAAAGTAAAAACCATCGAACGAAATATATTTTTGCCATGAGTGAACAATAGTAATGCAAACATAAAACGAAATACACTGATTTGTTGTTATTTTCTGTCCATTTTAAGCAATCGTACAGGGTTTCTATTTCTTTATCCAAATATCTAGTCAATAAATTTCCAAACTACACTCGCCACGAGTCAGAAATCGGATAGTGGTGTGTTGGCATTCCCTAGGAAAACGTTATACCCGCTTATGTGTCACCGTCACCTTATTTTGTGTGGTCCTTTCAAAGAAACTTCAAGAAGTTTATTGAGATGTTAGTTGTAACGTAATCGTTTTTTAGGGCTTTAATAAAAACTTGTTGATTTTTTTTGAGTCAGTGTTAAATAAATTTGTAAAGAATGTGATGTAAAGTGGTAAGCTGTAGTGCTAAGTGTGCACGCCCTACAAGGGAAAGAGAACAAATCTCTGACCCAAGTGGGACTGATATTTTGCTAAGTGTTTCTATTTCCGGTCAGTTAAGAAGTGGATGACTACTAATAGGTTATTGGTAAATGGAGATAAGACTGAATTTCTTGTATTAAATGCTCGCCATCGATCACCACCTCCTGATCTTGATTCTATCATTGTTGGATCTGACGTTGTATCTGTGTCCAAATCAGCGAGGAATATTGGCGTGTGGTTTGACGATGTTATGTCTATGAATAAGCAAGTAAATAGTGTGTGTAAATCGGCCTTTTACCATCTACATAATATTTCTAAGATTAGAAAATATATTTCCTTTCAACACTGTGAAATCTTGTTACATGCGTTTGTAACAGCGAGACTAGATTACTGTAGTGTACTTCTTTCAGGACTTAAACAAGAACAGATTCGCAAACTTCAATATGTTCAAAACTCAGCGGCACGCCTACTTACTGGTACACAAAGAACGGATCACATAACACCTATATTAAGGGAGCTGCATTGGCTACCCATATCTGCTAGAATTAGTTTTAAAATTATATTATTAACTTTTAAGTCACTTAATGACTTAGCGCCATCATACTTAAAGGAGTTGTTAGTACCATATATCCCTAAAGGACTTTGCGCTCAGCAAATAAGGGACTACTAGTACAGCCTCGATGTAACCTTAAATCGTATGGATATAAAGGCTTTTTCGTATATAGCACCACAACTCTGGAATTCTCTTCCTACTAATATTAGACACTGCAGCTGTCTTAGCACTTTTAAATCTGTGGTTAAGACGTATCTTTTTGAGATTGCTTATAATCTTAATTAGAAAACCGTTACTTTGCTTTATAACTAATATTAATATAATATTTATCTTATATATTGTAAAATATTTTTTTTATTTACTATTTATATTGTAAATTAGCATGCAATTGGTTAATATCAATGTTTTAAATTCTTATTATTGTAAAGCGCCACTGGATTCTAAGAAGTGGCGCTATAGAAATTCATTATTATTATTATTATTAAGTGATGGTCTAAATCTATTACAAAGTTGTTATATTGCAATGATATGTGGAAATAACACTGCCAGTTGCATTTCTCGAATTAAAATTACAAAATAATTTGAATAACACGTTGAAAATCCCAGATAATGAACGTGCCCCTTCCAACACACTCCTGTATAAGTCGCTGCATGCATTCCAAATAACCAGTCTTGAGCTCGAATAAGTGTCATGCCTTTTATTCCGTTATATTTGTTCTATCTAAACCAGTTTCCGCTTCTTATTCGGTTACTTACTGATAGAAGAACATTTTAGCGTTTGATAAAAACCGAAAGCAAACGATTTGGAAAGTGAGTGACCGGATATGTCAAACACATGACCGGAAATATACTAAAACTATTCTTTCCCAAAAACTACAATTGGCACTTCTGTGTTATGTTAATCCCGGTTAATAGATAACTTTGTCAGTTAAACGAAAGGGAAATCACAGCCGAAATAAGCCAAACTGACCGGAAATGAACACACACAATAAAGTTTTCTAACCTTTGGAATTTTAACGTTTGGAAAGTGTTACTTACACAAGTTTCGGAATGTTGCTTTAGAACAACAAGATTGGCCTTGTGACTCCAGAATTTGCTTCATTTCATCATAAACAACAGCACGTATGATGTTCGAAGGTAAATGCATTATGTCCCCTGCAGGTAAATAGTCGCACAGCTGCTGGAAAAACGTGTAGATGAAGTTTACAGTCACTTCACTGTTCTACGGTGTTCTACACGATCCAGCATTCGCATGAGTTCCATTTCGCCTTCCATTCATAAAGTATTTCTTTAGCATAAAAAAACTTGCGTTGGGTAATTCCCAGGATAATAAGCCTACAGGAAGTACACACTGAGACCGCATATTGAGATGACAAAGTCCCCCCCCCCCCTGTGGCTGGTTGGCTTCCTATTAAATGTAGAACGGGCTTGTTTCACTTGTGCTAGACTGAACGCATGGATGCAATTTAGCTTGCAACAAGTTTTCATCAGCACTTCCTCTGGTCTTAGAATGGACGATCTTCGTTTTCCTAAAACAAATTTGACATAACATAGTCGTTACTTTTTAGATAGGAAAGTAAAGGACTGCTTTCTGAAATTATGGTATTGCTGTTATTTGTTCGATTATCACTAGAAGTTCCTGCTTCTCTTATGACACTGTCCGACGACTCATAGTTTGCGGTAAAGTCTGCTTCAATTTCATTGGCCTCTTGACAATGAAGAATTTATCTGCATACTGTCTTCTGTTTCAAAAGAGAATTCGCCATCTAAAGAATCTTCAGTGTAGTCTTCGTTTTAGTTTTTGTAGTGTTAGTTCTTTTTAAGTAAAATCCGTAAAATCACCTTCTAGGTCACTACATTCTGGCTCATTGTCCAGATAATTTGACTCATTGGTACAAAGGTCTTGTTCCTTTCTCCGAGCTGGGCTATTTCCCACCTTGGTAGTTTGCGCGGGCTCCGTAAACAATGACAGTGCGCCTTCTATAGAGTCGTCAGAACAGCTTGACTTTCGAAGCTTCTTTCTACGTGACTTAAGATGAACACGTAGATCGCGAATAGTAAAACCTTCAAAAAGGTACTTCGTCGTCGCTGCTATCGGTATCATTGCCTGCTATTGACATTTCATTCGGAAATGATTCTGTCGACCAGATACAGGATATTTACCGTAACACTAATGTCCAGGCTCCAACACCGAGAGCTGAGGTAGTTTCACTGTGCAGTGAACAATCTAAATGTAATAACGAGTATAATATCGTAACTTCTGGACCAACAACAACAACAACTTTATTATTACCAATGGCAAAAATATCTTTGTTTTTTTACACACATTAGACAGGCCAGTGGTAATACTGCTACCGTAATGTCCGACCTATTACCCGTGGGTTATCTGTTAATTTTTCACCAAAGAATGGCTGCTGCGGGTAATAGGGTGGTGCGGGTAATGTGTTAAATTCTAAAGACTAAACCTTTGTCACACAAGGTTACGGCGATCGCCTTTTGCCCCTTATCGCCGGCGGCACACAACGATCGCCTTTGTCGAAAACAACGAAAAGCGGTCGCCTTTTGCTGGCGAAAATTTTGCCTCGCTTGTGAAAAAAAATCGCTGTTGTCTCTTGAAAAAATTGTTGCCTAACTGAAAAGCCGCCGACTATTTTTTCGTCGAAAATAACAATGATCGCCGTTAGTGTGTCAGTGTTTATTTCGTCCAAATCTTCTCAGCTTTGTATGAAACCAAAAGATAAAATAATATTAACTGAAACCGTTTCTCGGATCTAACAAACACTGAGGAAATCATTGCCGTAACGAGAAACGAATTACGTTACTACATATGTGTATAAACACCATCCCGCTAGTTTGGTGCCTTATTTCATCTAGATCACAGTTTCCAATAAGGAACAGTGCTCACATACGCGAAGCAAAACATTTTTTGACAAACGTTTTTAAAATATATTTTTTATTTATCACGAATCAACGTTTACATTGATTTAAAATGATAGCGGTTTACATTAAAAAAACTCATCAGAAAGGAAACGTTTACCGCTTTCAAGATCGAAAATTTAACCATCGTACGGGATGATTAGCTCTGTTTAGTCCTTCTCATCGGTCCTAGGGTCTTGGCTGAGGAAGATGATGGAGTTGGCGATATTCGACTGTGAGCTTGATCCTCTGCTTTTTTCTTCTTGTACTCTCTAAGTATACTTCGCCTCTTTTCGTTTCTAATTAAATCTTCAGGGGCATTCATTTGAGCCAAACCACAAGCAAACACATGCATTCCGACCGGTTCAAACCCTTTTCGCTCGTGCAAAAAATCACCCACTAAATCACTAACATGGGAACCCGTCACAGGTTTATCATCGAAAATTAATTGGCTGCTAGAATTCCACCTCATGATTTTAGGGTTTGCCTTGATTTTATCGATGAATAACTTTCCACGGGTTTTTGGTGTTTTCGGTAAACCACGAATAATGTCTTGCTGTATTTGTTCGTCCACTTCAGATTTTTTCTCGGTTGGCTTTTCGGCAGTTTCTTCTTCATGTATTGTGTGAACTACGTTCACGGATTTAGGTTCGTCTTTTCTTTGATGGTAATACGTGAGGTAGTTTTGAAGCGTTTGGGTGTACTGGCGAGTTTTTTCTTCATCTGACAATTCTTTGTTGTTGTGTATCTGTTCCATTTGCTGGTCCAACAGTGTTAGCGTGGTAGTCAGTGGTGCCATTATTTTTTCTTCTTTTGCTGTGGAGTTATAGGGACTGTGGCTCTCAGAACGTCGAGTACACACTCGCAAAGGCTGTGAATCAATGGATCGTCGGCGACTTTCAGTAGGGCCTTGGTTTGATGGGGTCTACTAGTTGCCAATACTTTCAAGTGGTGAAAGTTGTTTCTCACTCGACGACTCATGGTAGAATGAACGGTTCAAGTTTATACACTCCCATTTATACCTTTTTGACATAGGCATACTGTGTTTCTCCCGGAAAAAGTATCAGGCATCTGAGGTTTGAGATCACAGAATAGATACCCATGAGGCTTTCCGGTGGCATTATTGAAGGCTTCTGGCATATATTATACGTTTACCGGAACATTTTGTTTTCCTAAATGATTCACTTGACTACTATCACGTGGACCAAATAATGAAAGTTCAGACTGACATCTCATTTCTTCTTTGCCTTGATGAAAAATATTTTGCAATATAAATATGCATGACATATTTATGTGGTGAGAGCCTTTGGTAAATAAATTCGAAATTCGTTTATCACTGCTAACTTCACTCATCAAATCATCGATAACCACAAGATTATTAGGCAGCCAGGTTTCAAGCAAAATAACAACCATATTGCGAAATGTCCTTAATGAAAGAAGGGTCCTCCAATTCTCTAAGACGACCCTATGTTAAATGAGCAAAACCTCAAATTCTTCTTTATGTCATTTTGTATGAATAAAATATACTAGCACTAGCATCCCGTTAAAAGGAGGGAGTGAAGGGAAAATAATAATAATGTGTCGATGGAAGGGAAAAGGGTAGCTACTACTCTAATTACTGATTGCGTGCATAATTATATCCTGTAGGCACTTTGTAATTAACCTGTGGTACTTGCCATGTATTGGCCGCTAAATAATCCATGCTATGATGACCATAGCCGTTGTTTCCATTTACTACCGGATTTGGTATGGTGAGATGAATTAGGTACATGGATTGGTTCCTGTTGTCGCTACAATCTGGTGATGCGGCAGTCGGGCTGTCAGGAGCGGTTTGGTCGATCACAGCCGTGAGCTTGACAGTATTGACCTGGCAATGACTCTCTATGGAATCCAAATACCTCGTCAATGTAGTATGATCGTTCTCTAACTCCTTGATTTTGGCCGCCATGTTGATGTTGTGGTCTTGTAAGCTAGTAACTTTGGCTGTTATAGTTTGTTGTTTGCCATCTCAAGAGAACCTGCAAAATGTTGAAATTCTTCGATTTCCTGTTGGGTTTGTCACTCCATTACCACAATATCGTGTTTAACAGACGCTTTCAGATCCTCAAACTTTGTGAAATATTCTGCGTTGAGATCTTTAAAGATGTCATTATCTTTTTCTTCAAACTGCAGTAAGTCACTTTTCTGGGTGGCTACTGTATTTTCGAGTTTCGTGACTCTCATTTAACTTTATATCATTTGGGTCAGCAGAGGGTTGAAAAGATTTGCCGGTAAGTTGTTTGGGAGATGTGTGCACTGCGGGAGATATATTGTAGGTGCTCGATTCTTCGTACTCTTCTTATAACGGTCGTTCTCTTCGTCCACAATGACTATTTCGTTTTGTTGCTCCTGTGTCTTCTCATGTCTACCTCGTTGTCCGAGATATCTGGATCATCGTCTGATAGAGTTATGCTAGTCCCAGAACATTCGAGATACGCTTCAGCCGGCTTCTTTCCATTCTCAATAAAGTTCACAGAATTCTGCAATATAGGGAATTCTCTTGATATCCATTTATCTCGGAACCGACCTTGGATCATGACTTTTAGTTTCATCTCATAAAAAGTTACAGTAAACAAAGCCGTCGCTTCTGTATAATCATAAACTGACAAATTTTAACAATTTGCTCCACAGTTGTTGTTCCAATGTTGTCCTTCACATTTTGCTAATTGACCATAAAATCCTCCTTCTCGCCGAGATCCATCCATTGTCGTATCTTTGTCTGTTGTGGGGTCTCTTCTTTAATAGCTGCAGTACTAGCTAAAGCATTTGCTGCTTCACACTGTTCACTTAATTTCCTTCTGGGAGTGGTGACCTGGCTTGCAATTGGTGAGTTTGCATGGATAGCCTGTTTGGAAAAGGAATTTAAAATAATATTTTAAAGAGGGCTGATGTGTGAAGGAAGAGAGTTCTATTGTTATTTGACTAACTGCTACATGTACAAGTAAATACTTAATAGGTTTAGTGTGCAGTACCGCACAAGGGTTTTTTTCATGCTCTGATTGGTTTATTCAATCTCAGAATATTGTACACTATTCACCTCTGGTTTGGAGAGAAGAAGCATACACAGTGTATCCACTTGTCGATGGCTTTTTTAACTTTCTGACAGAAAATAAAACATAATTTGAGGCATAATTTTGTGTTGGCAACGCGAAGTTCATGTGCTGTGAAGCCACTGTTTCACTTTGACAGCTGAGAACAGACTAATGCCCTAAAAGTGGCAACTGAATTTAGCATTTATTATTAATGGCATATGCAAAGTAATAAATTTAATACACATCCTGTGATAATATTTTTGAACAGCATCCAAAGAAAGCTACAATGAAATATATGATATTTGTTGGTCATTTGTGCTGTATAATATGTATAATGAAATGTACAATACCGAGTGAAGAAAACTCATCCTTGATGGAAACCAGTACACTTGCCAGCTCAATTACTTTATCTTCCAGGGCCTTAACCCTGTCCTCATTCTGGCATGCCAGTCTGGCTTGAGGTCGCATTGATGGCAGACTTGGAAGACTTGTAATAGGCTATAAAAAAATATAATCACAAAAAGCAAGACAGTTATTTACTTATACATGCACCCATTCTAAGTCAACCACTTTTACATTAATAGATGAGGAACTTAATTCTGCGATAATTACATAATCTGGGCTTACTTTGTTTGCCAGCTTCTTTACCAAGGTGTTAATCTTTTCTCTTTCTGCCTCTACCTCTTTGTCGTCTTCACTGTCACTGTTAAAGCAAACTGATTTTCTCTTTTTGGGACGTACGCCTTGCTCATCCTCAGAACTTGATGAACAACTCTCCTTCCTCTTCAAATTAATGGTCTTTATTTTCTAAGAATAAAAGAATACATGATTAATCGATTGTTAACTGGTGTGTAGGGGAAATCTGGGTGATCAAATATCGCTCCATATGGTACATGTATGTACTAAAAGTGCATGAAGCCATAGGTTAGGAATGCCTTTTTAATGACTTGGATACATATATATATTTGTATGTATCCAAGTCATTAAAAAGGCATTCCTAACCTATGGCTTCATGCACTTTTAGTACATACATGTACCATACTTCGTTGTCTTGAGCCCATGTCCTGGCCTTC
This sequence comes from Actinernus sp. WN-2022, assembly GCA_030867875.1. Taxonomy (NCBI): domain Eukaryota; kingdom Metazoa; phylum Cnidaria; class Anthozoa; order Actiniaria; family Actinernidae; genus Actinernus; species Actinernus sp. WN-2022. The sequence continues at coordinate 3,035,694 of JAOWCC010001751.1, read as the reverse complement.
AAGGATTGATGAGCTTGTTGAGTAGCCAATGTTGTGGGTTCTCTTCAAGGATCAATTTTTCAGAGTCTTGAAGGATATTCTCCCAGTAAACGTTCTGTTGTGCTGCCATATGCATGTGTCCAAAGAATTTTGGAATGTCTCGTTTCAGCCCTTATTGCTTTGTTAATGATGGCTTTACCAATGTTGACACCCCAGTAGGATTGATTCCCTGGTAAAACAAGTTCAAGAATATTGTTTAGTTATCTGAACAATAGTCATGTGTCCAAAGAATTTTGGAATGTCTCGTTTCAGCCCTTCTTGCTTTGTTAATGATGGCTTTACCAATGTTGACACTCCAGTAGGATTGATTCCATGGTAAAACAAGTTCCAGAATATTGTTCAGTTATCTGTACATAGTATTAAATATTTCCATAACATAAAGGGAAACATGACGGGGTTTTGATTTGTTGACGTAAAGAGTATATTCTTTTAATTCAGGAGATTTTGAGCTTGAAAGGATAAAATAATCATTATTTTTACTTGGCCCCATTCGATAACCAATACAGACATAATGGGGAGGGAATTAAACATACTTGTCCAATACTCTGACAAATTTATTGCATCGTTCTACTATTGTATTGTATTGTCAAACTATTGTTATGTCAATATAATACAATACAATACAATACAATGCTATGCATACATTTTTCAGTGTATTGGACAACCCTCGAATTAAAGTCCCTAATATACTGACTAGTGATTATAAATTAGCCCTTGTATAACAGTGTAAAATAATGTACCTTCAATATATTAATAGGACCCATCCAATCTTATCCACTCCACTTTCGATAGTACATGACCACTATATTTGTTTCAATTATTTTCACAAAATTAAAACTGATGGTGGACATGCTCATGCAGAGTTTCTCTGTACTCTTTCATCCATGCCCCAACATCAAAAACTTGTTGAATACGGAATGCCTCAGGGTGAGGAACTTGAGTGCATTTTTTCACAGCTTTCAGAAGGTCTGAGAAATTAGATTACAAGTTGCTTTTAGGAATTTTTAAGTAAGTTTGTTTGTTTTCATTTATTAAAAATCACATCTAACCCAGTTCAACTAAAATGATATAAAGTAAAGTAAATATAAGCAATACAAACACCGTCTTGGCCAGCCGCCTGTAGAACAGGGGAGCAAAGTTGCGTTCTTGGACCACGCCGTCGTCGCCACCGGTCCCTGAAAAAAAGGACTCTCAACAAGGGGGCTTTCGTATCCCCCACAATACTGGGTTCCACCAAATCACAGTACATGTAAAGTGTCTTATTCTTCTGGGGCCTGGGGAAGACCAGAGTCGTGACCGCCATTTCCCAGTCCGGAGACAACTCGTGCATTTGTGGGAGATGGATACGGAACCGGGACGGGGCATTGGTGTAGATGTAGGTACTCGTCCGTTGGTTACGGTAATGTAAAATTCCTCTACCTCCTGCATCCTCTCTTTCTCACAAATTAATCCGACCGTCGGGACAACAAACTCTTATTTCTTTTTTCTACCGTACGTTTGGGTCTGGAGCTGAGTGACCGGGACCCAGCTGTTAAATTTGGCGGGGTACCCTTGCCATTTCACCAAGACTTCTTCCTGGTTCTTATTCTTCTTGCCGGGGCGGCGTTGCAACACCTTTTCGATGATAAAGAGACTTTCTTTTTCCACAGCCAAAGGGGTCATCTCGCTTTCGTAAAACGTCCCCTGCAACCCCTCCCCGCTCAGGTCCTCCAACCGGCAAGAAAACCAACGCAGGTCGTACCGTCTGTGGTTGGTTACGGTAGCGAGGTGACGACAACCCCGACCTGACAGGAAATGCCTCACCAGCTCTCATACCACCACCAACATCTCACCCAACTATGAATAGTCATCAATCCCTTCAACCCACATACCCCTTTGTGTAAACAGACTGAGTACTCTGCATAAACAGTGTACAACATCGCATCAACAGTACTGTGTAGCACTTCACCCATCTTCATTGGTCCTGAAAATAACATTTTCATTAATGAGCTTTTTTCCTGCTTTTTGGTCATCACTCACTTTGACATGGCGACACCAGTGGAACACTTGCCTCCTCGTACTTTCTTCCTAATGTCTGACTCCCACCGTAAGAGGCGATTAACATGACCCAAATTATTATTATTCTCACTTATAAATTATTTCGACCGAAACTGAAATACAGTGTTTGACTGGCTTCAACAATGAGACCGCCATTCACTGTCTCGCGATCTATGAAACTCAGAATCACATGATATTGACACAACACTCTTCTCTCCTTGACATCTACACAGACTAATAGAAATAATAAGCTTATAATGAACTTCAAATTTGAAGAATTTCTAAAATGCAGGATTTGACTCACACGACCTGATTTCGTCGCAACGCGATTTCGAACTCGACCCATTTTACAAGCGTCATTGAAACGAACACATGTTGTTTCCCCAATAGCTCACAATGGGTGTGTCATAGCCGAAATACCGTTCGAAGTTCAAGATATCCACAAACTGATAGGAATGAATGGCTGGTAGTAAACCGTTAGTCAACCCCAACCCTTTTCTCAAAACGATTCCTAATCGGAATCACATCCCTAACGTAACTGTAAGCGTCATGATAACCCTAACCATAATCCAAATCAAATGAAATAGGCAGAGCAACAGATTCGAAACCACAAAAAAACTTAAGGCTCTCCAAATCGTACACGCAACCCCAACCCCATTGAATAGAACACACAAAGAAGAATCGTAACAGTAGTTCAACCACGATGATGTTACTTTTATGTAACTGAAAAGTGCATTACCACTGTGGTGTATAACGTTCTCCCGTGACATGTAGAAATATGAGAGAGACCAGTATGCATTGGCCAATGGCTTTTACTCTATCGTACAGCAGTGTGGAAAACGTTCTCCAAATAGCAACACATTGAACAACGTTGAAGTGCAGAAGCCCAAAAAAATAGAAAAACGAGGAAAGTGCTGGCGTATAAAAGATATAAAATAATAGAATGACACATAGTAACATCGAACTCAAGAGTATGCATTCGCCATTCCACTCTATCCTACAGTAGAACAGAACACATGAAGATACTAGGTTGAACATGGATACCAAGCCAAGAACAAACAAGTGGAACAAAAATAACAATACTGGTGTATAATAGATTGCTACGAAATTGTAATAATTATAACGATAATAAAAGGAAGGAAAAAACAAAGTACCAAAAGAAAGGAAATCACTAGAAATTATTTAGGAATGTGGAGTTGTGTTTACAAACGACTAGTATTCACATTCACTCTAATCACACGAGAACACATGACTTGGACCCGAACTTAATAGAATGCAGTCTTCACCTAGACAAGCCTAGCATTTTCACACACTTGTTCCTCGTTTTGCACATAATAGAACCAAGAACTAGGAGATTGGTCCATCAGCTTGGCACCAAGTAATCTATTAACGTTTCACAATATTGGATTGTTTACGAAATGACTTATTATTAGTTCTTCATTACAGTTCCTCTATCGCGAACTTTTACATATTCGATTGTCATTTGTTTCTCTATTTACAATCAAGTAAAGTTTATTGAGAGGTTGAAGGCAATGTCTTAACACGGCCTTTCTTGCCCTTCACCTTTCGTGACGAGTCTGTTACCAGTTGCTTTTTCTTGCAGTCGTCTGCTAACTTATGCAACGCCAAGATTTGGCTTGGTTTTTTGATAGACACTTTTTTCGTCGTGGTATTAAGTGTGCTGCTCTTCGTTGACACGGCTTCCACTTCTCTAGAAATGAACATCTTGGAAACAGACTTCTTCTCTTCCCCATTCGAGGACTGCTCATCAGAAATACTAGAACTGGATTTGGAATGAGCTGGCTTACGACGAGTCACCGTCTTCTTTACTTCTGCAGTATTGCTGGCACCTTCATCACTCTCTTCATCACTCTCACTTTTCGCTACTTTGCGAACTTTTCTTGGAACCACTTTTTTGCGACGTGTGTCATTAGTACTTTCATCTTCTTCATCATCCGACTCTGATTTTATGGTCACTTTCCCTTTCGTTTTCTTGCCTTGTAACCCTAAGCGAAGTTCTTCTAGTCTCCTCTTGGACGGCGTTCCCTTGCTCGACCCTGAAGAAAGGCTGCTTTGAGTAAGACAAGCGTCTACCAACATCACTTTCATTTGGCTCATCGCACAACTTTTGATAAAACGAGTAGCACTCGACGAATCGGCTTGTAATGCTTTCGCAAAGCTATCTGGATTCCTTATCATCGCTCTAGCCGTAGCAAACTGGCAACTGAGCAAATACAGTGCAGATCCCAGTTCATAAGCCTCTTCTATGAAGGACGATATATATCCTCATCATCGCCTAACATTGTTTCCATAAATGTTAGAACATCTTGTTCTGTCGCCTCTTCTTTAGTTTTTTTATTCAATCTTTAGGACGCCTCCAAAAAGGGTGCCATCACATCAAAGATGTGTTTAAACTTACTAACATTGATATATTTACTGTTCGTGTTGAGCAGCAAATCGACGTTTTCTGTCACTGTTTCCGCCATCTCAACACAAGGACGCTTGAGCCATTCACAGTTGAAGGGTTTGACCCAGTTAAAAATGAGAGTATCATCTGGAAGTGTACTAGCACGACCATAAGGTCTCACAAAACTGCGAGTAAACACACTAAAGAAATTGACGCCTTTACTGGAAGTGGGCGACTCAAACTTCGTGGACTTTCGAGCCATACTCATGAATTTCTTGATTTACCTGGAAAGAAGTAATAACACTTAGCTCCTCTCCTTCTCATCTACACACACACACCTATTTCATTGAAAGACTAATAGATATGTACTATAAAATAACTAAACGTATAAACATAAAAATACTTACATTTTCGAAGCAATACCAAACCAACACAGTCCAAAAGACCGAGAATCACCAATCTGTAAATAAAAAACGAGCATCGACGTTAATACATTTGTAAAAGCACATCTATTACTATTAATCCTACTATTACATTAAGAAACTAGTAATTTAGATATTTACCTTGCCAAAAGAACAACGGAAACTTTGTAGAGAAGAGCTGATTCTACCACGAGGTCAAGTAAAGAACACCTCAATCTTGAACGTTGTCGAATCTGTTAATAAAAAATGAACATCGAGAAACGTTAATACATTTGTAAAAGCACATCTATTACTATAAATCCTACTATTACATTAAGAAACTAGTAATTTAGATATTTACCTTGCTAAAAGAACAATGGAAACTTTGTAGAGAAGAGCTGATTCTACCACGAGGTCAAGTAAAGAACACCTCAATCTTGAACGTTGTCGAATCTGTTAATAAAAAATGAACATCGAGAAACGTTAATACATTTGTAAAAGCACATCTATTACTATAAATCCTACTATTACATTAAGAAACTAGTAATTTAGATATTTACCTTGCTAAAAGAAGAACGGAAATTTCGTAGAGAAGAGCTGATTCTACCACGAGGTCAAGTAAAGAACACCTCAATCTTGAACGTTATCGAATCTGTTAATAAAAATCGAACATGGAGAAACGTTAATACATTTGTAAAAGCACATCTATTACTATAAATCGTACTATCATATTAAGAAACTAGTAATTTAGATATTTACCTTGTTAAAATAAGAACGCAAACTTTGTAGAGAAGAACTGATTCTACCACGAGGTCAAGTTGAGCAATGAACATTCTTGCAAACATTTTCGAATTTACATACTGACACACTACCTCTTATGATTGACAGCTGCTCATCATTCATTACTCTCATCAAAGAAGCTATTGTAAAAGCTATCGTTATCAGATCCAAGTTATTCGACGTGAACAAGACAACAAAGACAACTTGTTTGACAAACGTTCATTGTTGCACACATTCCGCTCCAATTAACGTTACTACGTTCGAATGCACTTTTCAAAAATATTAAAATCACATCGCCCGTTCGATTTTTAAACATTCAAATCGTTCTCTAAACAATTTCAAAACACACTATTTGAAATCTAATAAGAACAACGAACACGATAAAAACATTTTTAAAATAATCAACCCACTACAAAAAAAGTTGTTCAATTCCGCCGTAGAACTAACATTTTTTACCAATACGGATTTCTCTTCAATTTCATTTAAAACGCAAATAATTCACTAAAATACCGAATTTCATCTCTAGAAATTTTTAAAACATAATATTGTAGATGTAAAAAGATCAAGGAACACGCCTAAAATAGTTTAAACGCAATCGCCCTGTCGCGAAAAACTATTTTGAACGCCGAGACACGTCAAACATTCAGAATAAATACGCACTTTTGGTAAACAATAGTAGTTACCAAAACTATTTCTCTAAAGTCGACTTCATCTCTACAAACTTTACAAGCACTGCACTTTTACAGTAAAAAGACTGACGAACACGATAGTAATACTTTCAAGTTCATATGAAAACCATGTAACCAGATTTTTACTTCAACGGCAAAGTAAACATTAGTCACTGATTTTTTTTTTAAATCTAGTACAGAAACACGAACCATTTCCCTTTTAAAAATCGAAACTAGCCTCGCGAACAATTTAAAACACACTGTCGTTCATCTAAAAAGAAAAAGGAACACGATAGAAACACTTTTAACAAATTTACCCGACTACAAAAAAAGTTATTCAACTCCGCCGTAGAACGTACATTTCTCAGAAACACGCTGTTTCGTTCAATTCTAGTAATAACGCAAATAATTCACTAAAATACTCAATTTCATCTCTAGAAATTATTAAAACATAATATTCTAGATGTAAAAAGGCCAAGGAACACGCCTAAAATACTTTAAACGCGAAAAACTATTTTGAACGTCGAGACAAATCAAACAGTGTAAAGGCATAGATATCTGTGAGTTCGAAATTGTAATGCACAGCAGCTAATGTGAGGTCGGAACTATTTCTGCCACCGTAACCAACCACAGACGGTGCAACCTGCGCTGGTTTAATGCCGAAATTAGGGCGGCAGTTAATTAACCCTTTCAACACGTAGTTCGTGTAGGGAAGTGGGTCCCTTGATAGAGGAAATGCTATCTAAAAGCATTAGTATAACTATTGCTATCCATAATTCGTTGCGTTTGAATACTTAGAAATTAGATTAAGATATATTGCAGAACAAAATTGAAACACTAGCTGGTAGAACTAAAATCAGTTCAGTGTACTTATTGCTTGTCATATCGAGACGAACGTGAACAGTAGAACAGAACACATGAAGATACTAGGTTGAACATGGATACCAAGCCAAGAACAAACAAGTGGAACAAAAATAACAATACCGGTGTATAATAGATTGCTACGAAATTGTAATAATTATAACGATAATAAAAGGAAGGAAAAAACAAAGTACCAAAAGAAAGGAAATCACTAGAAATTATTTAGGCATGTGGAGTTGTGTTTACAAACGACTAGTATTCACTAATATTCACATTCACTCTAATCACACGAGAACACATGACTTGGACCCAAACTTAATAGAATGCAGTCTTCATGTAGACAAGCCTAGCATTTTCACACACTTGTTCCTCGTTTTGCACATAATAGAACCAAGAACTAGGAGATTGCTCCATCAGCTTGGCACCAAGTAATCTATTAACGTTTCACAATATTGGATTGTTTACGAAATGACTTATTATTAGTTCTTCATTACAGTTCCTCTATCGCGAACTTTTACATATTCGATTGTCATTTGTTTCTCTATTTACAATCAAGTAAAGTTTATTGAGAGGTTGAAGGTAATGCCTTAACACGGCCTTTCTTGCCCTTCACCTTTCGTGACGAGTCTGTTACCAGTTGCTCTTTCTTGCAGTCGTCTGCTAACTTACGCAACGCCAAGGTTTGACTTGGTTTTTTGATAGACACTTTTTTCGTCGTGGTATTAAGTGTGCTGCTCTTCGTTGACACGTCTTCCACTTCTCTAGAAATGAACATCTTGGAAACAGACTTCTTCTCTTCCCCATTCGAGGACTGCTCATCAGAAATACTAGAACTGGATTTGGAATGAGCTGGCTTACGACGAGTCACCGTCTTCTTTACTTCTGCAGTATTGCTGGCACCTTCATCACTCTCTTCATCACTCTCACCTTTCGCTACTTTGCGAACTTTTCTTGGAACCACTTTTTTGCGACGTGTGTCATTAGTACTTTCATCTTCTTCATCATCCGACTCACTTTCCCTTTCGTTTTCTTGCCTTGTAACCCTAAGCGAAGTTCTTCTAGTCTCCGCTTGGACGGCGTTCCCTTGCTCGACCCTGAAGAAAGGCTGCTTTGAGTAAGACAAGCGTCTACCAACATCACTTTCATTTGGCTCATCGCACAACTTTTGATAAAACGAGTAGCACTCGACGAATCGGCTTGTAATGCTTTCGCAAAGCTATCTGGATTCCTTATCATCGCTCTAGCCGTAGCAAACTGGCAACTGAGCAAATACAGTGCAGATCCCAGTTCATAAGCCTCTTCTATGAAGGACGATATCTCCTCATCATCGCCTAACATTGTTTCCATAAATGTTAGAACATCTTGTTCTGTCGCCTCTTCTTTAGTTTTTTTATTCAATCTTTCGGACGCCTCCAAAAAGGGTGCCATCACATCAAAGATGTGTTTAAACTTACTAACATTGATATATTTACTGTTCGTGTTGAGCAGCAAATCGACGTTTTCCGTCACTGTTTCCGCCATCTCAACACCAGGACGCTTGAGCCATTCACAGTTGAAGGGTTTGACCCAGTTAAAAATGAGAGTATCATCTGGAAGTGTACTAGCACGACCATAAGGTCTCACAAAACTGCGAGTAAACACACTAAAGAAATTGACGCCTTTACTGGAAGTGGGCGACTCAAACTTCGTGGACTTTCGAGCCATACTCATGAATTTCTTGATTTACCTGGAAAGAAGTAATAACGTTTAGCTCCTCTCCTTCTCATCTACACACACACACCTATTTCATTGAAAGACTAATAGATATGTACTATAAAATAACTAAACGTATAAACATAAAAATACTTACATTTTCGAAGCAATACCAAACCAACACAGTCCAAAAGACCGGGAATCACCAATCTGTAAATAAAAAACGAGCATCGACGTTAATACATTTGTAAAAGCACATCTATTACTATTAATCCTACTATTACATTAAGAAACTAGTAATTTAGATATTTACCTTGCCAAAAGAACAACGGAAACTTTGTAGAGAAGAGCTGATTCTACCACGAGGTCAAGTAAAGAACACCTCAATCTTGAACGTTGTCGAATCTGTTAATAAAAAATGAACATCGAGAAACGTTAATACATTTGTAAAAGCACATCTATTACTATAAATCCTACTATTACATTAAGAAACTAGTAATTTAGATATTTACCTTGCTAAAAGAAGAACGGAAACTTCGTAGAGAAGAGCTGATTCTACCACGAGGTCAAGTAAAGAACACCTCAATCTTGAACGTTATCGAATCTGTTAATAAAAAACGAACATGGAGAAACGTTAATACATTTGTAAAAGCACATCTATTACTATAAATCCTACTATCATATTAAGAAACTAGTAATTTAGATATTTACCTTGTTAAAATAAGAACGCAAACTTTGTAGAGAAGAACTGATTCTACCACGAGGTCAAGTTGAGCAATGAACATTCTTGCAAACATTTTCGAATTTACATACTGACACACTACCTCTTATGATTGACAGCTGCTCATCATTCATTACTCTCATCAAAGAAGCTATTGTAAAAGCTATCGTTATCAGATCCAAGTTATTCGACGTGAACAAGACAACAAAGACAACTTGTTTGACAAACGTTCATTGTTGCACACATTCAGCTCCAATTAACGTTACTACGTTCGAATGCACTTTTCAAAAATATTAAAATCACATCGCCCGTTCGATTTTTAAACATTCAAATCGTTCTCTAAACAATTTCAAAACACACTATTTGAAATCTAATAAGAACAACGAACACGATAAAAACATTTTTAAAATAATCAACCCACTACAAAAAAAGTTGTTCAATTCCGCCGTAGAACTAACATTTTTTACCAATACGGATTTCTCTTCAATTTCATTTAAAACGCAAATAATTCACTAAAATACCGAATTTCATCTCTAGAAATTTTTAAAACATAATATTGTAGATGTAAAAAGATCAAGGAACACGCCTAAAATAGTTTAAACGCAATCGCCCTGTCGCGAAAAACTATTTTGAACGCCGAGACACGTCAAACATTCAGAATAAATACGCACTTTTGGTAAACAATAGTAGTTACCAAAACTATTTCTCTAAAGTCGACTTCATCTCTACAAACTTTACAAGCACTGCACTTTTACAGTAAAAAGACTGACGAACACGATAGTAATACTTTCAAGTTCATATGAAAACCATGTAACCAGATTTTTACTTCAACGGCAAAGTAAACATTAGTCACTGAATTTTTTTTTTTTAAATCTAGTACAGAAACACAAACCATTTCCCTTTTAAAAATCGAAACTAGCCTCGCGAACAATTTAAAACACACTGTCGTTCATCTAAAAAGAAAAAGGAACACGATAGAAACACTTTTAACAAATTTACCCGACTACAAAAAAAGTTATTCAACTCCGCCGTAGAACGTACATTTCTCAGAAACACGCTGTTTCGTTCAATTCTAGTAAGAACGCAAATAATTCACTAAAATACTCAATTTCATCTCTAGAAATTATTAAAACATAATATTCTAGATGTAAAAAGGCCAAGGAACACGCCTAAAATACTTTAAACGCGATCGCCCTGTCGCGAAAAACTATTTTGAACGTCGAGACAAATCAAACAGTGTAAAGGCATAGATATCTGTGAGTTCGAAATTGTAATGCACAGCAGCTAATGTGAGGTCGGAACTATTTCTGCCACCGTAACCAACCACAGACGGTGCAACCTGCGCTGGTTTAATGCCGAAATTAGGGCGGCAGTTAATTAACCCTTTCAACACGTAGTTCGTGTAGGGAAGTGGGTCCCTTGATAGAGGAAATGCTATCTAAAAGCATTAGTATAACTATTGCTATCCATAATTCGTTGCGTTTGAATACTTAGAAATTAGATTAAGATATATTGCAGAACAAAATTGAAACACTAGCTGGTAGAACTAAAATCAGTTCAGTGTACTTATTGCTTGTCATATCGAGACGAACGTGAACAGTAGAACAGAACACATGAAGATACTAGGTTGAACATGGATACCAAGCCAAGAACAAACAAGTGGAACAAAAATAACAATACCGGTGTATAATAGATTGCTACGAAATTGTAATAATTATAACGATAATAAAAGGAAGGAAAAAACAAAGTACCAAAAGAAAGGAAATCACTAGAAATTATTTAGGCATGTGGAGTTGTGTTTACAAACGACTAGTATTCACTAATATTCACATTCACTCTAATCACACGAGAACACATGACTTGGACCCAAACTTAATAGAATGCAGTCTTCATGTAGACAAGCCTAGCATTTTCACACACTTGTTCCTCGTTTTGCACATAATAGAACCAAGAACTAGGAGATTGCTCCATCAGCTTGGCACCAAGTAATCTATTAACGTTTCACAATATTGGATTGTTTACGAAATGACTTATTATTAGTTCTTCATTACAGTTCCTCTATCGCGAACTTTTACATATTCGATTGTCATTTGTTTCTCTATTTACAATCAAGTAAAGTTTATTGAGAGGTTGAAGGTAATGCCTTAACACGGCCTTTCTTGCCCTTCACCTTTCGTGACGAGTCTGTTACCAGTTGCTCTTTCTTGCAGTCGTCTGCTAACTTACGCAACGCCAAGGTTTGACTTGGTTTTTTGATAGACACTTTTTTCGTCGTGGTATTAAGTGTGCTGCTCTTCGTTGACACGTCTTCCACTTCTCTAGAAATGAACATCTTGGAAACAGACTTCTTCTCTTCCCCATTCGAGGACTGCTCATCAGAAATACTAGAACTGGATTTGGAATGAGCTGGCTTACGACGAGTCACCGTCTTCTTTACTTCTGCAGTATTGCTGGCACCTTCATCACTCTCTTCATCACTCTCACCTTTCGCTACTTTGCGAACTTTTCTTGGAACCACTTTTTTGCGACGTGTGTCATTAGTACTTTCATCTTCTTCATCATCCGACTCACTTTCCCTTTCGTTTTCTTGCCTTGTAACCCTAAGCGAAGTTCTTCTAGTCTCCGCTTGGACGGCGTTCCCTTGCTCGACCCTGAAGAAAGGCTGCTTTGAGTAAGACAAGCGTCTACCAACATCACTTTCATTTGGCTCATCGCACAACTTTTGATAAAACGAGTAGCACTCGACGAATCGGCTTGTAATGCTTTCGCAAAGCTATCTGGATTCCTTATCATCGCTCTAGCCGTAGCAAACTGGCAACTGAGCAAATACAGTGCAGATCCCAGTTCATAAGCCTCTTCTATGAAGGACGATATCTCCTCATCATCGCCTAACATTGTTTCCATAAATGTTAGAACATCTTGTTCTGTCGCCTCTTCTTTAGTTTTTTTATTCAATCTTTCGGACGCCTCCAAAAAGGGTGCCATCACATCAAAGATGTGTTTAAACTTACTAACATTGATATATTTACTGTTCGTGTTGAGCAGCAAATCGACGTTTTCCGTCACTGTTTCCGCCATCTCAACACCAGGACGCTTGAGCCATTCACAGTTAAAGGGTTTGACCCAGTTAAAAATGAGAGTATCATCTGGAAGTGTACTAGCACGACCATAAGGTCTCACAAAACTGCGAGTAAACACACTAAAGAAATTGACGCCTTTACTGGAAGTGGGCGACTCAAACTTCGTGGACTTTCGAGCCATACTCATGAATTTCTTGATTTACCTGGAAAGAAGTAATAACGTTTAGCTCCTCTCCTTCTCATCTACACACACACACCTATTTCATTGAAAGACTAATAGATATGTACTATAAAATAACTAAACGTATAAACATAAAAATACTTACATTTTCGAAGCAATACCAAACCAACACAGTCCAAAAGACCGGGAATCACCAATCTGTAAATAAAAAACGAGCATCGACGTTAATACATTTGTAAAAGCACATCTATTACTATTAATCCTACTATTACATTAAGAAACTAGTAATTTAGATATTTACCTTGCCAAAAGAACAACGGAAACTTTGTAGAGAAGAGCTGATTCTACCACGAGGTCAAGTAAAGAACACCTCAATCTTGAACGTTGTCGAATCTGTTAATAAAAAATGAACATCGAGAAACGTTAATACATTTGTAAAAGCACATCTATTACTATAAATCCTACTATTACATTAAGAAACTAGTAATTTAGATATTTACCTTGCTAAAAGAAGAACGGAAACTTCGTAGAGAAGAGCTGATTCTACCACGAGGTCAAGTAAAGAACACCTCAATCTTGAACGTTATCGAATCTGTTAATAAAAAACGAACATGGAGAAACGTTAATACATTTGTAAAAGCACATCTATTACTATAAATCCTACTATCATATTAAGAAACTAGTAATTTAGATATTTACCTTGTTAAAATAAGAACGCAAACTTTGTAGAGAAGAACTGATTCTACCACGAGGTCAAGTTGAGCAATGAACATTCTTGCAAACATTTTCGAATTTACATACTGACACACTACCTCTTATGATTGACAGCTGCTCATCATTCATTACTCTCATCAAAGAAGCTATTGTAAAAGCTATCGTTATCAGATCCAAGTTATTCGACGTGAACAAGACAACAAAGACAACTTGTTTGACAAACGTTCATTGTTGCACACATTCCGCTCCAATTAACGTTACTACGTTCGAATGCACTTTTCAAAAATATTAAAATCACATCGCCCGTTCGATTTTTAAACATTCAAATCGTTCTCTAAACAATTTCAAAACACACTATTTGAAATCTAATAAGAACAACGAACACGATAAAAACATTTTTAAAATAATCAACCCACTACAAAAAAAGTTGTTCAATTCCGCCGTAGAACTAACATTTTTTACCAATACGGATTTCTCTTCAATTTCATTTAAAACGCAAATAATTCACTAAAATACCGAATTTCATCTCTAGAAATTTTTAAAACATAATATTGTAGATGTAAAAAGATCAAGGAACACGCCTAAAATAGTTTAAACGCAATCGCCCTGTCGCGAAAAACTATTTTGAACGCCGAGACACGTCAAACATTCAGAATAAATACGCACTTTTGGTAAACAATAGTAGTTACCAAAACTATTTCTCTAAAGTCGACTTCATCTCTACAAACTTTACAAGCACTGCACTTTTACAGTAAAAAGACTGACGAACACGATAGTAATACTTTCAAGTTCATATGAAAACCATGTAACCAGATTTTTACTTCAACGGCAAAGTAAACATTAGTCACTGAATTTTTTTTTTTTAAATCTAGTACAGAAACACAAACCATTTCCCTTTTAAAAATCGAAACTAGCCTCGCGAACAATTTAAAACACACTGTCGTTCATCTAAAAAGAAAAAGGAACACGATATAAACACTTTTAACAAATTTACCCGACTACAAAAAAAGTTATTCAACTCCGCCGTAGAACGTACATTTCTCAGAAACACGCTGTTTCGTTCAATTCTAGTAAGAACGCAAATAATTCACTAAAATACTCAATTTCATCTCTAGAAATTATTAAAACATAACATTCTAGATGTAAAAAGGCCAAGGAACACGCCTAAAATACTTTAAACGCGATCGCCCTGTCGCGAAAAACTATTTTGAACGTCGAGACAAATCAAACAGTGTAAAGGCATAGATATCTGTGAGTTCGAAATTGTAATGCACAGCAGCTAATGTGAGGTCGGAACTATTTCTGCCACCGTAACCAACCACAGACGGTGCAACCTGCGCTGGTTTAATGCCGAAATTAGGGCGGCAGTTAATTAACCCTTTCAACACGTAGTTCGTGTAGGGAAGTGGGTCCCTTGATAGAGGAAATGCTATCTAAAAGCATTAGTATAACTATTGCTATCCATAATTCGTTGCGTTTGAATACTTAGAAATTAGATTAAGATATATTGCAGAACAAAATTGAAACACTAGCTGGTAGAACTAAAATCAGTTCAGTGTACTTATTGCTTGTCATATCGAGACGAACGTGAAACGATATCAATTTTATTACAGAAAACATGCCTTGGACGGAAGAGGATGCTGACATATTCTGGTCTAGCAGGGAAGCTAATGTGATCCAATCTCGTTCATAATTAGCCATAGAGGTACGCAACTTTGTGACAGCTACGAAGTCGAATATCGAGAAACAAAATGGGAGAAAACGAAAGTTTATGGGAGAGCATAGGTTTGATGAGCCTCCACACCATGCTAGAGGACAAGATAGCCTTAATAACACAATTGTTGTTCTGGATAACAAACTCCTCGTTGTCTTATTGTGCTGATTGTGGAGAAATAGCCACACAGAGTTTAACACCGTCTTTTCAGAAAAGACCAGTGACAAAATGTGTCAAAAGATGTGTCTGTAAGGCGAATAGATATCCAGTTCCAATGTCGAACGTAGTTCCAACTGAGTTAAAAGACCTGACAAAGGCAGATATCTACGTTTTACGGCCATTCGACGTGTATTGTGGAGACTATGAGTGTATGGCCAATGGATATCGTAAGAAAAACGCTATTCTCAGAATAAGCGTCAGCGAACTGTCCGTAGAAGAGAAAATCGCAAATCTATGTGATAACGACCCGCTCGAACACAAAAACTACAATGTTACCCTCTACCCCCTTCTCTCATCCCTATTCCTTCACCCCACCCTTCCTGTGCGAATACCCAAACTGACACAAAAACAAAACTACATGTACAACTGTGATAATTTCCCCCCCCCCTCTCATCGCTACTCCCTCACCCTCCCTATTTGATGTCTGGGTGCGAATACCCGCACTAACACAAAAACAAAACAATACCGGCACTTGAACACAAAAACAACAACTGTCACAATGTTACCCTCTACCCCCTTCTCTCATCCCTATTCCTTCACCCCCAACCTTCCTGTGCAAAAACCTAATGCAAAAACGTTATGACATATTGAAAATCAGGTATTTTAACTCAGTTGGAACTGGATATCTACACTGTTATTTTCAGGGAGTTATTTCAACTCCAAAAAGGGAGTAAGAAAAAAAGGTACAGGACAACCCTCTTTTGAGAGTCATTTTAACTCCAGTATTTTAACTCCTTTATGGGGTTGTTTTAACTCTTGCTGGTGAGTCAATATGACTCTTCTATTGGAGTACAATTAACTCTCTTTTGAGAGTTAAATTAACCCTAAAAATGGAATAGGTGAAATAGGTTCATGACAACTCCCTTTGTAGAGTCGTTTTGACTCTGGCATTTTTGACTCCTCCAAAAGGGGTGGAATAACTCTTGCTGTGGAGTAAAAACATTTTACTTACTATATGCAAACAAGGAATCTGATGTACAAATTACATTCATATTTTATTGTTCTTTTAAGATATTTACACTCAGCACTTTGTATGAATAAAACAGCAAGTAGGAAGAATAAAACTTAAACATTGGAGTGAAAAAACTAATATAATCTTTACACTCATTGTATCCTTACACCATGATCAAGAAGTGTTTCAAGTGTTATTATATCTGGATAATGCAATCTGCTAAAAAAATAGACAAACTTACATTTATGCACCCAGCATTTATTCGAGACCAAAATGCTTATTGAAAACCCAGCCTTATTGAATGAAGCATTGTCAATATACCATTTTATATAAACCAGTTTCATTTCTACTGCTTACTTCCCATATAATATTATAGACAGACGAAGAAGTCTCCTTCAGAGCCAGTCCTAGGGTCATCACACAAGCACTAGACCTACTAATGGCTGCTTACACCAGCAGACATTCCATTCCTGATTGTTTGTATAAGCCAATCAAGACCGTTATAACATAACATGGGTCGAACAGCAACGGTTTGCTTATACATGTATCAACACTTTGAAGCTCATCGGTACAGTACCAAAACGAACAATTTCTTCTAAACTCCATCTGCTTTCTAGAGAAAAACTTAGAACAGAATATATATACAAAACTATTTGATCCGATTTCATATAAAATTTAGCATCTAATATTTGATTTCCTGGATTTCCCATCAGAACTGAATTCTGATTGGCCATGCAGTTGGAATGGTATGTCTGGCTGGTGTAAGCAGCCGTTAGTGGGGCTAGCATTTGCATAACAACCCTAAGAATGGCTGCGAAGGAGACTACGGAAAGAAGCGACTGACTAAATTATGTTCCTGGTTTTCAAAGGCCTACAAAAATGAGCGGTAAAGAAAATATGAAAAAAAAAATCATGTTTAAAAAATACTGCACGAGTCCCAAATAAATGGCAGGTTCAAATAAATGCCAGGGCCCAGTTGTTCAAAGGTTGAACAACTTTATCCACTGGATAAATCCTTATCCAGTGGATATTAAGTATTAACCAAAGTAGCTTATTTTATCCACTGGATAACAATTTATTCAGTGGATAAAGTTAACAATGATCCATCCTTTGAACAACTGGACCCTGGTCCAGAGTCAAATTTTATGAATAAATGCCAGGGGCTTATATTTGAGAAAATACAACTTACATGAACATGTACTGCAATACATTTCAGTCATGTAACCTCTGCAGTAATTTAAGTAACTGTGTATTTTCTCAAACAAATACCCAGGCTTTATTTCAAATTTAGACATAAAAATGATGATATTTTTGTTGTTAAACCCAAAGTTCCAGTATAAATAGGTTAGCCCCTCCTCTTTTCACGCATGGCGAGCTGGAAATAACAAAATTCAAATTGATGAACAGTGAAGAAAGCAAGGGAGCATATCAGCTTCTCCTTTGAAATGCTAGATTTTTAATGTTTCAAATTAAACAAGCCATAAAAAAAGTGACCATAGGGAAGATAGTTGTCCATTTATGACTTCCAATGGTATTTTATTGCTGTTTGCGAACTTTGTAGCCCTTACTCTGAAGTTAAACCTTTGTTTCATTTGAATTTCATGCGATAAGCAATCAGTAGGGAGCACTCAAGCGGAGCATCACGCAGATGTTCACCTGATTTTCAGACGGTCGAGGTCATCCGCTCACTTCCTCCCACCTCACCATCTGATGGACTTTGTCAGAAACTGACTGTTCTGGTCATTGTTTCATTTCGACCAATCAGAGTGAAGGTTTCATTTTTTGAGAACTGAGGTATGCATAGAATGTCCAGTGCAGCCTGCATGAAGGTGAAGCCAAATGGCGGACGATACAAACGGACTTGATATGGCTTTGGAGAAAGCGTGCAAAACTTTCGACATTTCTGAATTATTTCCCAAACAGAGAAAGGCAGTATTATACTTCGTCTACCAGAAGGACCTTTGCTACCACAACTGCATCTATAAGGCTTACGACCGACCAGGTTGAGATTAATCGAGAGTGGAGAAATTATGCAGTCTTCTTCAGATCATCAGAATCACGGCTCTTTCATGTACTGCAGAATATGTTCTACAGCTTCAAACTTATAGAAACAGAACGTGGAAAAATATGTTGTCCTCAGACGTGTACCGGAAAAATCTGATAGGAAGCACTATCGATATCGCGATGTTTATTAATCTACTAGCTACAGGCTTTGGAAAATCAATAACTTCCTCGACCGCTTTGTATGCCGTATTAAAATGTAATGTCTCCTAGAATGTTGGCATTTAGAAGACCAAATATTTCATGAAATGTAATGATTTTTTTACAGCAGTGAACACACATACTGAGTGTCATGGTAATAGTTTCACGACATTTGGGCAATTATTTTTGTTTGCATAAATCTTTACACACTTTATTTTGACAATTTTGCGGTCCTAAAAGCTGAAATTTCTTAGCTTTTTCGCCGTAAGAAGACTAAATCTTTCATGGAATGGCATGAAATTTTTACAGGAATGAACACATATAGTGAATATGTCATGCTAAAAGTTGGATTACATTTGCCTAAATATTTATGTTATCAGAATTTTGAACAGTCTTCATTTTGACAAATTGTAAAGTACAACAAATCCGGTAGTTAGATCAGTGTTGTGACCATGCGCTTGAAATACTGTACGAAAAATCCTATTTAAAAAGTTCCTACTGCCCAAAAAAACATAGCAGCTCAAACAGAATATGGTTAGGGTTAGTTCTGAGAAATCGACATAAGTTTGAAGCTGTTGAAAACATCAGAATATTCTGCAGTGCAGGAAAGTGTGTGATTCTGGCGAGTTGACTAGAAGGCTACATAATTTTTGATTCTCTACCTGGTCGTCACCTATAGATGCAGCTGTGATGGCCAAGGTCCTTCCGGGAAAAGAGGGGTAATATTGCCTTTCGCTGTTCGGGAAATAATTCAGAAAATGCCGAAAGTTTTGCACGCTTTCTCCAAAGCCATATCAAGTCCGTTTGTATCGTCCGACATTTGGCTTGTCCTTCATGCAGGCTCCACTGGACATTCCACGCATACCTCAGTTCTCTAAAAATAAAACCTTTGCTCTGATTGGTCAAAATGAAATAAAAGTCCATCAGACGGGGAGGTGGGAGGAAGTGAGCGGACGACCTCGACCGTCTGAAAATCAGGCTAATGTTCACTCCACAAAGGCTGATTGACAACTGAAGGGTGACAAACCCCTGGGCTCCCCTTTTTATACCGGAACTTCGTGTTTAAGAGCCTCATTTCAGAAATCCTCACTGGCTCAGGCAACCAGTAAAATTAAATATTAATTTCACACATGTTTTTGAAAGTTAACACAATTTTTTTCAAGTCATGCAGTGAAATGAAAGTGAAATGAAATTAATCCTTAAAGGGAATCTTGGCTGAAAAACAATGTTTGCTCTCAAATGATTGTTATACATGCCTACCATACAAGTCTGTTTCTGTGTTTGTCTCCAATAAATTGTACACTAGATGTCATTTATGCACCGATTTTCCTGTCGATAACACTCATTTGAATTTGCTGTATGCTGCCATCTTGGATTTTATGATGTCACAGTGTTGCCCCAATTGTCAGAAAACAATAGTGGCAACACTGTGACAGCATGATCCAAGTTGGCGGGGTGCAGGATATTCAAATGAGTTTAATCGACAGGAAGATTGGTGCATAAATGACATCTACATGTACATGTAGTGTACAATTTGCTGGAGACAGACAGCAATGTATTTAGGCATCTACAAACACACACTTGAGAACAAACATTGTTTTTCAGCCAAGGTTAACTTTAACAATTATTTTACGAGGACCCATGCTATTACTTGTTAAAGGGATACCCCAGTGAAAAACACATTTGGGCTCAAAAGCGTTTTTCAGATTTGTTCATAAAATGTATTTTTCAGAGTTGAGAATGAACCCCTCAAAGTTGGACCTGTGAAGAACAGGGCGCCACCATCTTGTTGACATATAATTCATATGACGTTTTTTACATCACTTCGTCCCACCGTCCCATGCGGCTAACTTGTAGCGACTTTATTTCTTTGTAGAATTTTCACACGCTCGGAATTAGAGTAGATTTTCATCGATATGGCAGAGCAATTTCGTACTAGAACAAAAACATGATGAAGACGATATCATGAGAGAAGTTCAGAAGACTGGTAGGATGAAGAAAAGCATGTGGAAGGCGAGAATATCAGACGAACAACAAAAGGCGACTACCGAGCTAGTGCTACACTGGTGTTGTGCTACGATGTAAAGATTTGCTGTTGTTTTTTTGTATGGAACTTGTCAGCCTTAAACACAAGACTAAAGGTAGATTTTGACAATATTGATATCGGCATAGCAATCAAAACTTGTTTAATTTGACCCAGAGAGATA
The DNA here is from genome assembly GCA_030867875.1 of Actinernus sp. WN-2022. Classification (NCBI taxonomy): domain Eukaryota; kingdom Metazoa; phylum Cnidaria; class Anthozoa; order Actiniaria; family Actinernidae; genus Actinernus; species Actinernus sp. WN-2022. Next base: position 3,014,819 of record JAOWCC010001751.1, on the reverse strand, counting down.
ATCAGGGTGTAGCAAGCCACAACTTTTAATTTTGTTTACCTAACTGATGTGCTGTAAACAGCATGCACCAAGTTCCACCACAAACATGCCGGGCTTGATCGCGCCAATGCTTATTTTTGCAAGAAAATTGCTCTGAGTGTCTCGTTCTTGTGTCATTGCCTATATTCTGTTATGTTGGGCTAGTTATGATCGGTTTTACAGAGAGGTTTTAACTTTTCAGGTGTTTCGTTTCAGTTGCACAAAGCCATGCAGATCAAACCGGATAACTCTTAAATTTTGCTAGCTCCAATAATACATAATTTTCGAAAGCAATGCCAATATCAATATTGTCATAATCTACCTTAGTCTTGCGTTTAAGGCTGACAAGTTCGGATCAAGTGTAGTTTACGACTCCAGTTGAACATTATTTTCCAATTGAGAATCACTAAAAAATCAAACACTTTAGAATGACAAAATCCCCAAATGTTGACAGTTAGGGGATGGCAAGTTCCATACAAAAACACACAGCAAATCTTTACATCGTAGCACAACACCAGTGTAGCACTAGCTCGGTAGTCGCCTTTTGTTGTTCGTCTGATATTCTCGCCTTCCACATGCTTTTCTTCATCCTACCAGTCTTCTGAACTTCTCTCATGATATCGTCTTCATCATATTTTTGTTCTAGTACAAAATTGCTCTGCCATATCAATTAAAATCTACTCTAATTTCCGATCGTGTGAAAATTATACAAGGAAAACATGTCCCTACAAGTTAATCACAAGACTCCGGTGGGACGAAGCGACATACAAAACGTCATAGGAATTAATTTCAACAAGATAGCAGTGACCAGGTCTTTGCAAAGCCAACTTTGAGGGGCTCGTTATCAACTCTGATTTTTTTAAATCAAATTTGAATACATTTTCTGAACAAAGTACACCTGAAAGATGCTTTTGAGCCCAAATGTTTTTCACTTGGTATCTCTTAAAGAAATGATGTGTAAAAAGTATGATAAATTCCATTGTTCTGCAGTATTGAGCCTCCCTCGCATGGAATTTGTCTTTGTTTTAGACTACAAAAAACACTGGGTGATATTTATGAACATTCTGAAATAGAAGTAGTAGAAAGTCTTAGTTTCATCCCAAATATATGGACAAGTTCTCTTCCAATTACATGCAATACTAGGAACAGCCAAAAGCAACAGCTACGAAACAGGATAGGCATGATTGACAACATTCCAAACCGCAGTGAAAAGACTAGTTTATGTTTTTATAAGTCTTATCTGTGGTCTTCTCCCATGTGTACTCAGCAAACCAGCAATCTTGTTGCTACATGTAAGTGCATTCCATACTGTACACATACATGTATGCCTACCAGTCCTGATCTATCTTCGCTTTTCTGGCATACACATATGCTGAAAAAAAGGAAGAGTGCAACTGTTAGCAGTGCTTTAGCCAGTGACTTAATTTACATTATTTTGATAAATAAATGTGTTGCCACTGGAAGGCCCATTAACAAAGAAAGTGTATAATGTTAATTTAATTGAGAAATTTAAACAAAAATCCAAATTCTAAAGATTACACTGGTACATATCTTAGTCATGAAATGACCTGAAGATAAACACTTTTTTCTAAATAAATAAATAATTACTAGCAAACAACTGATAGACAAATGTTAACAATTATGCAATATTAAGCTTCAACATACAGATTACATGTGTATACAGTCTGTACATGTAGCTATTATAAATCAGGACTGAACATGAAGCCAAGAATATTTTTAATGATTATGCAGGCCAACCGAAGTTCTCAAAGGAGTCCAGCCTACATAAATGCAGTCTTCAACATTTACCTATTCAGCCAAAAAAACAGACTGTGCGAAAAACTACAGAGTTGCATATGGACAGATAAAAATAACCTTGAATTTGTAACAGGACCTGGAACCATGGGGATGATCTAAGCCAGGACCCGACTAAATCACAGATTGAATTGGAATTTAGCGTGTTGGTTTTTATGGAGGGAGAAAAAATGGAGAATCCCCCCCAAAAAAACACTTGGAGTAAAGGCAAAATACCAACAAAATCAACTCACAAATGGTGCTGCAAAATGCCATCCCGAAAATATATGGATCCATTCACCAAGACCAATGGCTGGTTTACAAATTCAAACTGTTGGCACTAAAGTGGGCCATAGAGTATTCAAATAAAAGTTTAGTTTACAAATCGTAGCAATTGCAGAATACCCCCTCCCCACTGAAGTATGTTAGGTGGAGATGCCAACATGCCAATGTGTTAGTCCATATATGGTTATCTCTCTAGAGATATACAATGTATGTCTGGGTGTTAAAGAGTCTCTGCTCACGGTAGTAGAAGGAAGCAACATGTATGATGTCAACGCATCAATGTTGGCGTCAACACCTATGTACTTCGGGGGGGGGGGGGGTATTCTGCAATCTAGCCTACAAATCTATTTGAAAACATCTTAGAACAACAGGTTCTGATAGAAAGATCATGCTGAATTTTGTTCTAAAATGTTAGATTAATTGCAAGTGATTTTTACTTGATCCTTGAGATACTGATTGTAGTCAAATGTATATTACGGTAAGTTTATATGCATGTGGCCATTGTCCCTGACATTGTTATTTTGTCTATTTAGTAGCTTACCGAAAGTATGGGCTGGAAATTATCATATGATTAACATATCGGTGCCCGCGAAGACTTCTGGGTAGAGCTGAGACACGAGGTTCACCGGCGTGTCTAAAACGCAGGTAACGGGTAGCGGGTAGCGGGTAACGGATAGATGAAGGTTTTTTTTTTGTACAAAAATATTATCTGGCATCCGTTTACGGTGTGCCACACAGGTACCCCAGACTCATTATGCGTAAAACGGTTATTTCCCGGATATTTGAAATTACAATAAATGTATGGAGTTTTAGCTCGCATGCCCGTTGGCTCTAAAATAAATTTCAATAAATCGTCAAAATATTCTTACCTGTCTCTTGTGTATTTCTTTCAGTTTCTCTGAAGTTTCAAGCCATTCCGTTCAATATTGAGTGAGTTACGGGAATTTTCCTTCCCTTAGTATATTTATTGGGAAGGTAGCAAACTCTTGGCCGATCAGCCGCTCGAATTCGCATAAAAATCTCGTACATCGCCAAAATTCCTTCAAATAACGGTTGCCCAAACAGAAGTCCTTCACCACACTCAGCTTCCCTTTCACTGGTTTACTTTAACGGGAGAAAAATGCCACGTAGTTTGCAGTTTTCGAGTTTCGCGGATGTCCTGCATCGGGCTCAGACCTCAAACATATATACATGTACCTTATTTTTAAAATGATATTTCAACAAGCGGTCTAGTGGTCAAGTTTTGTTTTACTTCTTTTTCTCTTTTCTCATTTTTATTTAATCAGATAATATTTTTGTACAAAAAAAAAACCTTCATCTATCCGTTACCCGCTACCCGTTACCCGTTACCCGTTACCTGCGTTTTAGACACGCCGCGAGGTTCACTATGATTTTATGTTATTCTTATCATTATTTACTCGCTTAGTGTTATACTAGAAACGTCCTTGTTAACTGAGAAATATACTCAAACACAACGCAATGTCCTAAGCTTGTAACTAGATGGTTAATTCGAGTCGCCGATGTGTATTTAAGTTGTAATGAGACTTCATGTTTTCACTCCTCTGCTCGTCAAGCAAGGTGAGAGAGCTTTGCAGCAGTTGGACTCTGCCGTCTCTGGCCACACGTTTTTTGCATAGTTAGTTCGTCCATAGTCATTTACTTTTTTGTTAGCATTATTAAGGGACCTACTGGTCAACATATCTACTTGTAGGTAAATTAGGAATTACTTTAAAACTGATGAAAAATGCTTACCGTCGTATCGTCTTCGAACTGTTTTTAGTGTTTCGTTTTCCTCCACGGATACCAGCCCATAAATAGCCCAACCAGGGTCCACACGACGTCTTGATGAGTTCTTAGCTTGGTTCCAAAACTCTTTAAGTAGCTAACCTTCTGTAAATCCATTGAATTTATAGGAAAAGACAACTCACAAAGTGCTTCGTCGTGAAACCGTTGAAGTTCGTTTGCCCGCCGCGGCCGAAACCTGATATGCTCACGAACGTTGCCGCTGACCGATTTACAGTACTGTAGTTACCAGTCTCTTGTGTATCAGGAGGCACGGTTGTACTCACGGAACAACTTCCGGACATTTTTCATATTATATAGTGATAGTACTATAGTATTATTTTTCATTTATTAATGCATAAGCAATTTACATGCTAACTTGCTCACAAAGTAGATACTATTTAAAGTGCCAATAAAATGAAAAACTGGATCCCGTTTTTATGTTATTTTATCAAATTCTAGGTTTCTCTTACTCATTTTGTACAAACAGAAATCAATATGGAGAGCGCGAACATATTTTTTTTTTCGTATCGAAGTCAGGCAGAATTGCCAAAATCTGCCGACAATTTTTATGCCGTTAAAGATATGGTAATCACATGCATGACGTGTACTCATTTATATTCGTCCTCATAAATACTACGAAATAAGTGCATTTTGGCCAGTTTTCAATTTAAATATGTAACACTTCGAGAAACCTTGAAGATGGCAATATTTTTTTTATAGAATCCTTGCAGTCGGCTTTGTGAATATAAATGAGTACACCTTGTGACGTCACGCATGTGATTAGCATATCTTTAACAGCGTAAAAATTGTCGCCAGATTTAGGCAATTCCACTTGAATTTGATACGAAATAAAATTATGTTCGTGCTCTCCAAATTGATTTTTAATTGCACAAAATCGCTAAGGGAAGTCTATACTTAAATAAAATAAAATAAAATAAAAACGGAATCGATTTTTTTCATTTCATTGGGGATGGCACTTCAAAGGGATACCCGAGTGAAAAACACATTTGGGCTTAAAAGCATCTTCAGATGTACTTTGTTCAGAAAATGTATTAAAATTTGATAAAACTTTTTCAGAGTTGAGAACTGGCCCCGCGAAGACCTGGTCGCCGCCATTTTGTTGACATTAATTCCTGTGACGTTTTGTACGTTACTTCGTCCCACCGGAGTCTGGCGGCTAACTTGTAGCGACTTGTTTTCTTTGTAGAATTTTCACACGCTCGGAATTAGAGTAGATTTTCATCGATATGGCAGAACAATTTCGTACTAGAACAAAAATACCATGAAGACGATATTGTGAGAGAAGTTTAGAAGACTGGGAGGACGAAGAAAAGCATGTGGAAGGTGAGAATGTAAACAAACAACAAAGGCGACTTCCGAGCTAGTGCAAAACTGTTGTTGTGCTATGATGTAAAGATTCGCTGTGTGTTTTTGTATGGAACCACAGGCAGCCCAGACTCGACATATATTTCCCGCTTTTTGGGTTACCTGTGGTATGTTTCATAAGCGATCTCGGAAGAGTTTACATAATTGCTCCTTGTGAATTTTCTTTTCCGATTCCTACGAAATAAACCTTCAATAATAAAAGATTATACATATTTGTAGCTATGAGGTAGACACACGGCCAACCGTCAAAACCATATTTGTTGCTATGAGGTAGACACGCGGCCAACCGTCAAAACCTCGAGGCCTAATAAACTGCTTCAGAAGTTCCCAAATCACCCCAAAACCACTCACAAAACTTCATTAAGTGTCAATCTTTCGAGATCGCTTATGAAACATACCACAGGTAACCCAAAAAGCGGGAAATATATGTCGAGTCTGGGCTGCCTGTGATGGAACTTGTCAGCCGTAAACGCAAGACTAAGGTAGATTATGACAATATTGATAATGGCATTGCTTTCGAAACTTATGTATTATTGGAGCTATATAATTTGCGAGTTATCCGATTCAATCTGTATTGACTGCATGGCTTTGTGCAACTGAAACGAAACACCTGAAAAGTTACAACCTCCCTGTAAAAACCGATCATAACTAGCCCAACATAGCAGAATATATGCAATGACAAAAGAACGAGAAACTCGGAGCAATTTTATTGCAAAAATAATTCCATTCCTTTATTAAATTGTATGAAAGCACTGGCACGATCAAGTCCGGCATGTCACTCAACACATCAGTTAGGTAAACGAAATTAAAATTATGTGGCTTGCTACACCCTGATTATCTCTCTGGGTCAAATTAACCAAGTTTCGATTGCTATGCTGATATCAATATTGTAATAATTTACCTTTAGTCTTGTGTTTAAGGCTGACAAGTTCCATACAAAAAAAAACACGGTGAATCTTTATAGCACTAGCTCGGTAGTCGCCTCAAGCATGTTAAGGCATGGTTTGAACATGAAAACGAGGCTACAGCTATTTTCTTGAATAGAGTCACTTGAATTTGCTCAAATCCTAGAACAATGGTGGTTAGAACTAATCTCAGCGTTTTTAATCGCTATAATAAAAAATGTTGGTAAAATGTCTAACACGTGACCAACCACGGGATCACAAAAAGATGAAAATTAAACTAAAAACGGGGTGGTGCATTTTATATTTTAAGTAACGATTTTGTGTTTATCTGATTACATTTATGGTTGACTTTAAAGATCAGTCCGGAATGGTTGACCCTGATAAACTGTTAAGGCGAAAATATAAAAAACAGGTCACGTGACCTATTCTTGGAACCATTTTTTGCCATTTATATCCTCTTCAGTGATAAAAAGTCAACCATTCTGGACACAGTCTCATTTCCCATAACAAGCTTAACATTTCGAATCGAAAATCTGAAACAAAACAATAACTTCCGCCACCCCATTTTGATTTCTTTGCTTTATCAGCCTTAAGGTCACGTGACCTTCAAAACACCAAAATACCGATCCTTAAATGTTAAGACACACGATTACCGTATTATTCCAAAGTCATAGGGTATTTCATACGTAAATAACAAAGACAACGAATTTTGAATGTTTTATCAGAACGGTTCAAAAACCATGCCTTAACATGCATGCTTTTCTTCGTCCTCCCAGTCTTCCGAACTTCTCCCACAATATCGTCTTCATGATATATTTGTTCTAGTACGAAATTGCTCTGCCATATCGATGAAAATCTACTCTAATTCCGAGCGTGTGAAAATTCTACAAAGAAAACAAGTCGCTACAAGTTAGCCGCAAGACTCCGGTGGGACGAAGTGACGTAAAAAAACGTCATAGGAATTAATGTCAACAAAATGGCGGCGCCCAGGTCTTAATACATTTTCTGAAGAAAGTACATCAGTCTGAAAGATTCTTTTGAGCCCCAATGTATTTTTCACTCGGGTATCCCATTCGATCGATGCGGTCAACTGCATAGAAATCAGCTCATGACACCAGACTTCATGCCTATGTGGTCTCAAAGAGCTTTTAGTTAACTCCAAGGAAGAGTTAATTCAACTCCTTCGGATGAGTAATTTCAACCCCTTAAATTTTACTCCAAAGCGGGAGTTATTTCAACTCTATCTCTGAAAATACAAGAGTTAAAACAACCCCTAACTTGGAGTTAAATGTTTAAGCATTGTAATAATTCTTATGGGGGAGTTAAATTGACTCCAGTAGAGAGTATAGTAACGTTCAACTTCCATATGTGGGTTAAATTAACTCCTTTATTGGAGTGAAAACAACTCTATAAAAGTTACTCTACTCTCTAGAGTTATTTTAACCCCCTTGGGGGAGTAAAAATAACTCCCTGAAAATAACAGTGTATTCGCCTTACAGACACATCTTTTGACACATTTTGTCACTGGTCTTTTCTGAAAAGACTGTGTTAAAATCTGCGTTGCTATGAATTCACAGTCAGTACAATAAGACCATGAGGAATTTGTAATCCAGAACAACAGATCTCCAATTGTGTTCTGAATGCTATCTCGTCCACTAGCATCTACCATTTTCTTTCTCGACATTCAACTTAGTAGCTGCCACAAAGTTTCGCACGTCTATGGCTAATTCTGTACGGGATTGGATCAGATTCGCTTCTCTACCAGACCAAAAGAGTTCGGCATCCTCTTCCGTCCAAGGCATCTTTTCTGAAATATAATTGATCTCGTTTCACGTTCGTCTCGATATGACAAGCAATAAGTACACTGAACTGATTTTCGTTATAACAGCTAGTGTTTCAATTGTGTTCTGCAATTTATCTTAATATAATTTCTAAGCTTTCAAACGCAACGAATTGTGGATAGCAATAGTTACACTAATGCTTTTTGATAGCATTTCCTCTATTTTCGTACTTTAAGGGTTAATTAGCTGCCGCCCAGATTTCGGCATAAAACCAACGCAGGTTGCACCGTCTTTAGTTGGTTACCGTGACAGAAATATTCATTATAGAAACTACTACGTACAAGATCCTACAAGATCTTAAGAAAGTAATTGCCTAGATCCTGCAAGATCTTACACGATCTGTAGGATCTTTGTTTACATTGCCTAATTCCTGCAAGATCTTACAGGATACCATACATATAATTGGTAAGATAATACTAGAAATAAATTTCAAAGAAATTGCATGCACCTTAATTGAAAAGAACCATTCCAAATGTATGGAATCACTTCTAGTTAGGCTCCCTCCAATTATATCTACACGTACTTCCACCCAAATCATATACCATACACTGTAGTTGTCGACACAGAAAAAGAACACAGTAATATTGTTGTTAAACCATATTGTATAGTTTAATAGAAACATAAGTGAGTGATCATTACATTTCTATAAAAAAAAAAAATTCATCTACAAACATACATAGAGCTGAAGTTATATACAACTATGTAGATTAATTCAAACATTTCATCTACTAGACTTGCTCCAGCATCATTATTAGTCAAACAATTTTGTTCATGTCACCTATGTGTAAATTAGAGCACTTCACTAATTATATAACCACAGTCACAGTAAAATCCAGGAGACCAAGTTTAAACTCCAGCTTCAAAACAAAACCACTGATTCACACAAATGTAACTAGACTTAGTCAAACCACAAGTCTCCTGAGTCCGAGGACTGTTCGTACAATGTGACATTTGAAAATACATGTAGGGGAGGTCAACTAAATACCAATGGTGATGCTGGAGCAACTTTAGCTATATCTTGACAGGGTATTGACTTGTAAAACATACATTACATTTTTAAAGAAAAAAAATAAGAATAAAAAAAGCAGTAATGAAAGTTTGTGCATGATACCTGGATGATATATATCATAAAACATTAACCTTATTATATTTGAAACTCTTGTGCATTATATCACAGAAAAAAAGTCAAAAAACATTATAAATGAGATTATTAATAATCATAGTTAACTGGGAGATAAGTTACTGGCCAGCGGGCGACCGCACCACATTGCGCCCTCCAGCTGGACGTAGCTCTTTCCATAGTAAAGGCTTTGGGTCTACCACTTAATCCCCAGAAATGTCTTGGACCGGCAACCTGCATGGTCATATTGGGAATAGAATTGGACTCGGTAGCCCAGATCGCTCGACTCCCCTCGGACAAGCTAGCAGCCACTCGTCAACTCCTTGACACTTGGTCAAGGAGGAAGTGGTGCCTCAAGAGAGATTTACAATCCCTGATTGGGTTACTACACCATGCACGTAAGGTCGTCTGGCCAGGCCGAACTTTCATTTGTCGTGTGATCAACTTACTGAGTTGTTTCCGCAACGACAATCACCTGGTCCGGCTCAATTCTGAATTCAAAAAGGACCTGGAATGGTGGATTGAATTCATTGGACGATGGAATGGCATCAGTTTCTTTGAGTTACCGGGACTGGAGCCTTTGCCTCAATTTTATGTTGGTTCTGACGCCTCAGGATCCAAGGGATATGGCGCATACATGGAGTCTCACTGGTTCAACGGTAAATGGCTCCCTCAACAGATGGGCCTCTCAATTGCATTCAAAGAGTTATTTCCAGTTGTCATTGCCGCCCATATTTGGTGCACTAGGCGGTGTAGAAAACGAGTCCTATTTAAGGTCGATAATGAAGCAGTAGTGTACCTATTGAATTCAAGAACCTCACGAGACCCCAATATTATGCATTTATTGAGAAGTCTGCTCTTGCTCGCAGCCCGCCATAACTTCTCATTTGCAGCAGTGCATGTGCCGGGGGTGGAGAATGGTATAGCTGACGCTCTATCACGTTTCAATTGGCAGGCTTTCCGCAAGTTGGCCCCCATAGCCAAGAATTTTCCAGTGTGAGTCCCCCAGCAGTTACTCCATCAGCTGTCAAACGTAATTTAGAGTATCGCTGTTATGCGCTTATGTACCATGGTCTGGCTACCTCAACTCGACGATGTCATTCTAGTGCCCCGAAAAAAATCATCAGCTTTTGTTACATGAGTGCGCGATTGAATTCTCATGGCTCCCCTTTTCTACAGACGAATGGACGTTGTGCTTATTTACAACATTTCTAGCTGAATCACTACGGCATGCCTCGATAAAAGTCTATCTGGCAGCAGTTCGCTCCCTTCACCCTTGATAATGGTTTTGACGATCCACTAAAAAACTGCTTGCAGCTTCAGCGAGTTTAAATGGGAATGAAACGCCTACAAGGAGTAAAAAGTGCCAATCAACGTCTCCCAATAAAAGCAGACATCCTAAGCCTAGTGCTTTCTGGCCTAGATTTGTCAATCTTCAACGATGCAATGTTCTGGGCAGCTTGTACTTTAGCCTATTTTGGATTTTTGAGGTCCGCTGAGTTTACCGTGCCTTCCCTCTCTTCCTTTAATCATACAACCCACATAACAGTAGCCGATATTGCAGTTGATTCTTTGACGAATCCCTCATGCCTCCAAGTCACAAAAGCTTCAAAAACTGACCCATTTCGCCAAGGGTGCTCTATCTATATTGGTGAAGGTAACCTGCCTTAGTGTTAGGTATCTCACCATCGCCTGAACAGCACACAAAGGGGCGACAGACCGGGGCCATTATTCCTGCTGTCCAGTGGCCAGCCTTTGATAAGAGACCTGGTTACTCAGCGGTTGAGGTCTATTATTCAAGCCGCAGGAGTGCCAGGCAATTACTCCAGCCATAGTTTTCGAATAGGGGCTGCAACCATGGCAGCAAAAGCTGGTATTCCAGATCACTTGATTCAATTTCTTGGCCGCTGTAGAAGTGACTGTTATAAACGATACATACAGACCCCAAAAGAGGTGATTGCGAGCACAGCAAAGAAATTATCCTAACAACGGTAAGTCAGACTATTCTTATAGTTGTTGTAGTGCTAGACCTTGGCTGGATCTGTTGGATGCATGCTTGGTCGGATGCTAAATGTATAGCCATACTATAGCCATATTGGCCTTGATTTATGTTAGCAGAAGTATTAGCTGGTATTATTGGCCGTTTTCGACATGGGATGCCACTTTGCTAATTCACACATGTATTGTTAAGCTTTCTCCATTAGAGGGTAGTGGTGTCTGCGGTTCTCGGAGTCCTAGTTCTGGGAAGTTAGTTGGTCCCCATGGCCTCCCTGCCACGGTCCTACTATCTCCAAGCAACCGCATGGTAGATTGTAGGATGTGCTTGGGGTAGACCCGTGGCGTGGTTGCCATGGTTACCTCCTTAGCTGCTCGTTGATTGCCCTATCATTGCTTTGCTCTGGCATAAAATATGGCACCTACCCTCCATACAATTTGATAGACAAGTTAAATGAGATTATTAATAATCATAGTTAACTGGGAGATAAATTACTGGCCAGCGGTTCTCGCTGATGACATGTGCATGTCATCAGCTTTTGCGCATGCGCATGTTAGCTCGTGTACTTTGCCCTCGTGGACCGCCATTACTCAGCTTGCTTTGTATTTGCCTGCTATATTCCCCCACCCTCCCACCGCTGGTATGGGTACTCACAGGATTAACGTAAGTATACTTCCACTGAGAAATCAGTGTGACAGGTGCCGGGGTTAGACCCGTGGCATGGTTGCCATGGTTACCTCCTTAGCTGCTCGTTGCTTGCCCTATCATTGCTTTGCTCTGGCGTAAAATATGGCACCCACCCTCCATACAATGTGATAGACAAGTTAATTGCATATTTGCCCAAACCCATTTGACATTAATGGAAAGATTTCAACTTTTCTGGGGCAGGACTTTTTCCTTCTGGTTAATTTGATTCGACTTTTTTCCTTCCATTTTTAGTTAAATATTTCAAAGTGCCTACAAATAAAACATTAACCTTATTATATTTGAAACTCCTGTGCATTATATCACAGAATTTTTTTTTTTTTGCATATTTGCCCAAACTCATTTTACATTAATGGAAGAGTTCAACTTTTCTGGGGCAGGAACTTTTTCTTCTGTTTAATTTGATTCGACTTTCTTCCTTCCAAGATCCCTGCACTTCTGGTTGCAGGCATCTACAATTTGTTGATAGGCCCTAGTGACTCTATCCTTTAAGTACTTTATGTTCAACACATCTGCAAAAGAGAAAAAAGAAATGCTGATTACAATTTGATACAAATAAACATACATGCATGTACAATGTAAACAAGTACTATTTATATGAGTACTTTGAAAATATTTATATTTCTAAAATAGGATTTTTGATAGTCTTTATAAGAATTATGTTTGTGCTAGGGAAAGAAAAAAACTTTATATTTCATCTTTATAATTCCGATTGATTGAAAGCGATGTTCAATACAACTCAGAAAAAGGGAAAGTTGTACATGGTCTTGAGTTAGTTAGCAAGGAAATGTACCCTGGATGCAAGCGGCTCGAAACGAGACGTCTTAGCCGGCGAGCGAGACGTCAGCCCGAGTCGCGAAGTGACAATCCTCTGGGAGACTCAAGTACTGTTTATGGTTTCTTTGAGCATAATCCAATTAG